>VZSV01000005.1:12985213-13219523 GCA_013398735.1 Nothocercus julius
AAAAGACAGCTGGATTATTAGCTACTTTTTAAGTCAGAATCAATGCCTTGAAAAAGCCAGATTAATCTTATTGGGAACACCAGGTTAGCTAGGACACCATTCTCATTAAGCTGTGAAAATGTTCTACAAACTCCCAGTTGTAGGTAGGAAAAAATCAGGCACACCTTATGTAAGTGCTTCAGAAAGAACAAGTCATTGGCAACCAGGATGTGGGACTCAGGTCTGTTTCCCTTGGCCCTACTAGGCGTTCAAGACGGATCCCCCCCACCTAACACAAACAGTGCAAACGATACTGCTCAGAACATAACAATATTCACACTGCGTCAGACTAATGGGGCATCCAGCCCCAAATCTTGTTTCTAAGAGTAGACGTTAGAGGATACCAAGGAAAGTGATAGACACGTTCATGCTTACCTGCTTCTGACAGCCCGTAGACTAGGGGCATCAGGGACCAGAGATCATAGCCACATCTTCGTGTTTTTTCCTCACTTTGAACTCATAGGTGTAAATGTCTCAGGATAAGGTAAATAACACTGTATATAAATAAAGAGGAAACCTATCTCTTCATTATGCATCCACACACCCCCTCTGATGGTGCACGTGGGTCCACAGCTGAGGCCCCAGGATGCTGCTGCAGCAGAATAATTACTATTCATCATAAATACCCTTGTCAGAAGCCTGAAGTGGATGTGCTTAAAAATTGCTCAGGAATACAGTAATGTCAAAAGCCAAGAGACCTAGTCATGAGGTGACAGTAAAATTCTGGCTCCGCTAAAGTCAAAATGAACTTTGCCAGGGGCATCAGGATGGTGCAGGTTTTTGCTGTGGGCACCTGCTCTGTCCAGCTGCTTCCCCTGGCTGTGGCGAGGCAGTCCCTGCCGGAGGGGCTCCAAGGAAGCGTGTGCTCCTCTGGGCTCCCTCCACTGCGGGGAACTGCACAGGCCTCCACAGAGCTCTGCTGGCTTCAGAGCTTGTTAGCAAACCTCAGTCTTGTTACTGCAACCGACTATGCTGCTACAATGGCAGGAGCTGGGTTAGGCTATGGTCTGAGTTGCCAGGTAGGCTAATGCAGAACATAGATTATTGATAAACACATCCTGGGAAGAAGTGGAGCCCTCCGGAGTATCAGCAGCAGATGATAAAATCTAAATGAGAAGCACAATGAAGCAGGGATTAGCTAGACACAGAAACTGCTCAGTGCTTGAGTACTGCCTCTTAGTGCTGAAGGATGTTGCACTCCTTCCTATAACCTTATAATGAGGTTAGTTTATAAATTATTAATACTCTGTAAGTACCTTACAGATAAGAGGAACGTTGGTTACAAGCTCGTCAGCAGATAATGTCATATCACAGTAATAATCAACCTGCTGAACTCTGTGATCACCCATAACAATTGAGAGCTATTTGTGAAAATATCCATTAATTCATCATTAACTACTTGTTAAAGGAAACGTACTACAAAACTCAACAGTAATGGGCATATAATATAAGATCACTTTTTAAATATTATTTTCTCTTCCAGCACTTGCTTCTGTTTGATAGGATAATTTCTGCAAATAGGAAATGCGTCAGCTAGACCTCAGGTGGGAGCAGAGATCCACTTCTATCATGCATTGTAGCCGGTCATCATTCAGTTCAGGGCCACTGCGGATGTCCCCATGCTGCAGAGGTGCCACTTGGGAAAGGCTGTAGATTTAGTGCCACTACTTTCCAAATGCAGTGGGGAGGGATGGGCCACGTAGGTCTGAGTGTGATCTGGAAGAGGCTGAGCTACCTGGGCGCTATTTGTACTGCCGTGTGGCTGTAACCCACCATGAGCTGAAGGACTGTGCGTCTCTCTCCACACTGCTTTGCAAAAGTACCTTGTCTCCTTTACCATTAACAGAAGTCAACAAAACAACGGATAGGAAGCATTTTAGGTAATAAATTGGCTTGCCTTTTGATATTATAACAGCGGAAAAAATACACACACACGCACACAAAATAATCCCACTGGCAAGAAATAGTCTTTTTCATTTCTTTTACTGGGAATAATATATAACGATGGGATTATGATGACTGAAAATGTGCTGCATTGAAATGTAATTAGGTTAAAAGGCAGGGACAATGTCATCATCAGGTAGTTTTCTTGCAATGGCTTTAATAATGTTATTGTTGGAACTGGACCAAAAAAAGTGTAAATGCCTCCTGTCACCTCCATGCCTCTCGTACGAGGATGAGTGTGCTAAAAGGAAGATCCCTTGTCTGGAGGGCCCTTTTGGTATTACCAGCCTATGAAGGCCAAGGGCTGTGGCTTGCAGCTGGAGATCAGCAATGCAAAGGGTCGATATCCCATTCAGACATGGCTGCGTTTCACAGTAAGGAACCAAACAGTAATGTTCATTATATGAAATGTTAATGCATTACGCTGCCTGGGAAGGCTACTGAGAGGTGGCCCAGGAAAATCGATAAAGATTGAAGTCTAAAAGTGCAGGCAGAATGTGGAATGAGAGCTCTAAAGGCAAGGAATCCGATTGCCAGAGTTAATATTACCTTTTAGGAACATGTTTTTTTTGGACTTACGGAGTGGGAACTCAGGGACTTTGCTCTCTGCTTTGGAAAGGGACCACTGTATATTCCAAGGAAGAAAAGAGAGTGAGAGATGATCCAGGCTGAAAATCTGGGCAAGGGTGGCAAGGGTGCTCAGGAAGAGCTCAGCCTGCTCAGAGCTGTTGGTTGCTGAGGCTGGGATTAAATGTTCATTAACATCAGATATCTGAGGGCTGGGTTATGACACAGTTGCTCTGGCACTTATCTGTGACATTTGTGAGCATTCACAAAGGTAGCTTTACTGTACTGTGGAATATGGTCTTCATCCCCCTTACAGGCAGAGGCAGAAGCATAAAAATGGGCATCACCTGAAAAAAAAGAAGAGGTGGAAGGAGAAGGGGGCTGATATCCCTTATCTGTGAACCTCCGTGTAATTTATGCCTTCTTTTTAATTAAATAACCACAATCTTTTAAGGGACTCGTGCTTTTGGACAACCCTTTTTTTGTCATCCCCTTTGCATGAAACTCCAGCTTAGCACATTCCTGGGGATCCCCGTGGATACAACAATGTCTTTCAGAAACCGCTGAAGCTGATGAACCGGAGACCGGATGATATTTGTGGGGGACGGGAAGCTGCAGAGCCCTTGGTGATCAAGCACCCATGGCCCAAACTGGTGAGTGCAGGATAATTCTGGCAGGGCTCTGCTCATCTGAGCAGGATAGTCTGAATCCTTTTTTCCTCCTAATGTGCTCATATGCTCCCGGCAAACTGCGAGAATATTATGAACCTATAATGGCATGACAGGAGAGCTGACTATGGCAATCTGCTATTGTGGATTTGTTATGATACAAGACAGATGCAAGACTTTTTTAATACGTGTATAAATTCTGAACACAGCGAGATAAACAAATGCTGTAAAATGATGCCAATATCCTACACGAAGTCGATATTAGGTATGTTGCTGGTGCTTCTCACACTCTCCAAAAGCACTGCACTTTACAGCAGACTGCTTCAGGACGTGCAGCCCTGCCTCGTGCATGCCAGCTGAATAAAACCTTGCCCATGGCAAACTCAGCTGTGGTGCCTGTATAAACCAGCAAACCCCATAAAATTAAAACTGAGAAGAATTCCAGCTTTTGTTACAAGGTGCTGTTACCGATGAACGCACTCATCCCAGCCTCGTAATGCGAGAGTCTACTGCTACACGTTTTGAGAACTACATCATTGGTAGTAAGAAATCAAAGAAATCAGTCATGTTTTCGAAGGACATACAAAATCCATAGCTTGAGCCACCTGCTTCCTTTTTCCTTTCTTCATTTCAAAAAAAAAAAAAAAAAGAGGAAGAAAAACGATTTACTTATAGCCAATTTCACAGGCTGCAATCACTTTACAGGTCAGAAGGAGACTTACAGGCAAAGGCACAACATATGTCTAAGAGGCTCAAAGTAAGAGTTAATCTACAAAATTGGATTTAAGTAATCAGGAAGCCTATTTAAAGCACTAAAATTTAGAAAGCACAACCTTCTGTAACCCAAGCTACTGAACTTTCAAATTTTTTTTCTGTTTTTTTTTTCTCCCCAGTAGTGGTATTTTTCAGTTTTAAGGCTAACATTAAGCAAACACAAGGACATTCCTTTGTGAGTTACAAATTGTGCAAGCCTTTTCCATCACTAGCTAAGTGAAGTGTTAGATAAAGCAAAAATAGCTTAACCCTTTTCCTCCACATCACCTATTTTTATACGGCTTGTTGTTACAGCTACAGCAGCCAGCAGCTTGGTTTGGTCACTGTTTTACCCCCACATTGTCACGCACACGACGTTCTGCTCCAGGCTGAGGTTCTCTACAGCCATTCACCGTGCCCCGTGTTAGAACATCTGCTTAGGGTCCATCTGAGGACCGGGCTCAGACCAACAGTTCCGAGCCAAAACCCTCAAGGATAACGGCTTGAGCCTGTTAGGAAAAAAAATCCTGGTGGCCAAAGCTGTGTGGTGCTGCTGGTCCCGTCAGGTTGCAGGCAGTGAAGGCCTCGGTGTGCTGATTTTCTGTAGTTTCCTGTTCTTGTTTACCTGCCAAAGAAACCTGGTAAGCACCTTGTTACCGAAAACTCCTCATTTCTCTAAGTCATGCAGGACCCCTCATTCCCTCGCTCTTGAGCCCCGCGTAGGAGCCTCTGCAGAGAAAACAGCCAGGCTTTCTTGAAGAGGTCTTCGTTTTTGTCCTGCTCTACAGACCTCGTGTTATCTTGCAGTCCAGCTCGCCAGCTCTCCCCTTGCTTTTCCTTCTCAGCAAGGAGCTGAAGCAGGTTCTTGTCCTTCCCCCTTGCAGAGAAGAGCTGCATCTCAGAGCTCTGCTGACAAACTGCAGAACTTGCTATGCCATATGCCAAATGCACATTATATGAAATAGCGGTTATTATTATTATTATTTTTTCCTTAAATGTCATTCTGCAAAATTTGCGGTGATTGTCACCAGCATTTCCCATCTGCGAGTCCGTTTTAAGGAAGCGCCTCAGGCGAAGGAGGACAGCAGCCCGCAGCACCACGCGTGCAAATGGACTGGCCAGACGCAGGCGGCTCTTCTTGGATTTTACTGACACCACTGTTTAAAAATCTAGAGCTCATGTAGATGAAATGCAACCCTTCTATTATTCCCACATAAGCAGCTGGAGCACAAACGTGCTCCAAACCAGCACATGGAGATGAGGCAGGACGGACAGAGGGTTCTGTGTGATCCACAGACGAGAACCCAGTTTCTCCATTAATGCATGAAAACATTTTTTTCAAGGGCCTATCCTAAGTTTCTTACAGTGTTTGGACTCCATTTGGGGGTCTTTTCTGCTGCCTCAGCGCCTTGTTCGCCAGGTTTGGCTCGTGCCGGCGCGCTGCCGCCGCGCGGGCACGGCACCTGTGCCCGGGGTGCCGCCCGACTGCAGGAGCGGCGCCCAACGCAGCCGTCAGGTGCCTCAGGTCCATCCTAGGCCTGATCTGCACACAGGAAAAGCTTTACGTTCTTTTGACTCCTGGGTGTCAGTCAGTTCTTTGACTCCTGATTGCCTGTGCAATCACAGCCCCATGGCCCATATCCATCAGCTGGGGCATCATTTTAGATCATAAAAACAGCCGAAAAGAGCAGCTGGAGGGTTATACCACTTTCCCCTCTGCCAAGCCATGGGTTTCCAGGGCATTTTGCCGTCCTTCCAGGGCAAAGCGCACAGACCCTCCTGCTTGCTGCTGCTGACTCAGAAACTCCCTTTCAACAGCTCCTTTGATACATGAACAAATCGTTTGTGACTAGGTATTAGGGAGGAATGTCCGGAGTATGGGACGTAAGACCAGCAGGGTTAGGATGGGATGTGACAGAAGTTGAGCCACAGAGGAAGCCCAGACAGAGACAGTGAAATGCTGGAAACCCCTCCCAGAAGAGCCCCAGCACGGAAATACAGAAGCTTTTCAAAATGCAAAAACATAACACAGCAGCAAAGCAGGCGTCAGGTCCCAGGAAGGATTTCAAGACGTAAGATAACAACTTCAGAAAAGAAAAGCAAGCCCAGCGACTGTCAGATTAATTGAACACAGTGTCAGGAAAGATTGCTTTATGAAATGCTGCTTCTTAAAGCATCACCAAGTCAAAAAGACATCAAAAACATTGACTGGCACCCCAGGGGCGAGGGAAAGCACAAGTGATCGAGAAGCAAATGCCAGCAGGTGGTGGTGACGCATCGGTGCACGAAGCCCTGCATGGAGCTTCAAGAGGCCAAGTAACAGGATGGGGACCAAACCACTGATCAAAATTATTTTTGTGTGCAAAAGGCCTCAGAAGACACTGCCTGGCATTCAAATCCATTTAATAAAAACGCTCCTACTATTTGTGCCTGCTTAACATGACTGCGGGCAGCCTCCGGAAGCTTTAAGGGCTGAACTCATCAGCTATTTATTACAGAAGAAGCTGGGATCTCCTGATACCAACAATTAATTCAGGCGCGTTATTAGCAACGGGAAGTGTGGGTAAGTCCTATCTGGGTTGACACAGTATTTACAAACTACTTACTGCGTGTTTCCGAGGGCTGTGAGTCTTGTCAGGCACGCGGCGCCAGCGCAGAATCCACGAGCCTTCCCAAAGGCCCTTCCTCCCCGTCCTCCATCCCCGGCCCTTTCCGGACACGGTTATTTAAGCAGCCTTTTCCCCATGCTGTATTTGCGCCTCCCGTGCGTGCCGCGGGGCCGGTGCCCGTGCTGGAGCAAGGAGCCTTCCCGTGTGCCCGCGGCCGCAGGCTGCCCGCCCGGCACGCGCAGGAGCCGCCCCAGCTTTCCCGTCACTCGCTCCTCGTCCTGCCCTGTTCGGCAAGATGAGCAGAAGGAACGGAGCGTCTGCTGCTCGTCTTTTGTGCCAATGAGTTCAGTTACGGACGCATTTGCTCCGTGTGCAGGACGGTGACCTGAGCGCCGCGGCGTCTGCACTGGCAGCTGGAGCGGGTCTGTCCTCGTACCTGGCTGGGCTGCAGCGCCCACGCTCCTCAAGGCGCTGCTGCAGAGCTGAACAGGAATATATCCATAGGAATAACTCTGTAAGCCCTAGGGGTTTTCCCACAACAACAACGGGAAAGGAGCACGGGCACGAGCACAGAAGGCAGCACGTGGAGCCGCTTCGGCGGCCGCGCACGGAGCCTCGAGGGCCTCGCGTGCACACACGTCTCGAGGACAGCCCTTGCCTGGGACGCTGCTCGGCTCCGCAAGAGGCTCCCCGGGCGATGCCGGCTGCCGGATCTCGAGATCTGGGAACGTCTGTCCCTGCCTGCCAGCCCGGCTGGGATGGAGACGAAGCTCCCGCCTTCCGCACCAGAGCCGCGGGGCTGGCTGGAGTACATGCAGGTTATCCCGAATCACCGGGTGACGGGGGCTGTCCCTCCAGCTGGTACCTGCCGATCAACCAGCACCCGAGCTAAGGAGCAGCAGCCCCAGCAGGGCTGCGAACAGAGCTCAGGCTCCGAGGTCCTGTTCTGCACGGGGACAACCGTCCTTCCCGAAGGGATTTTGACAGGGTCACAAGGATGCGGCTGAACCAGTCGTGGCGAGCAAACGGGGTTACCTGGAAGGCTCCTCACAGCCTGAGGCGGGAGGAAGGGAACGGCGCCCTGCCCTGTCCAGCGCCCGACAGGCCCCGGGTGGGGCTTGCTGGGGAATTTGAGATCTAATTAAAGCAGGAGTTGGATCTCATCCGTCTTCCTGCACGCCTGCGACAATGAAATACTGACTCGTGCAGCTGTTCTGGATGTGTATTTGATGCAAATAAGAAGGAAGTCTGTAAATACATCAAAAACCATACTTTATTTTATGTATAGCAATACAATTTACATATTAAATAACACTATAATAGAATGATTTGATATAGTTTTAAACATAACAAAAAGAAGATTCAAGTTACAAAAAAATCCCAAACAAAAAGAAAAGAAAAAAAGAACAAAACAAACAAAAATCTCCCTCAAAATACTCCCTCCCACCCGGTCCCGAAACCAAACACCACATTTTTTTTTGTTGTTGTTTTCCAAATGGATCAATGAGACAAATGTATCCAGTGACTGGCTAAGTCTAATTCCTATTGCACACACTGACAATGGAATCCAAAGAAAATCCAACTTTCACAATCACTGCCCCAAAGAAATGACATGTGTGGAAACCCTTTTGGAGTGTGATGATGGTGTCTCGCTACCTCGATGCACACAGGGTAGGTATTCACACAGCCACCACAGAACTAGGAAGGAGGTGAAACTAGAAAAAAATTAGCTTTATATGAAAATATAAAATTCTATGATTATATACCATAGATACAAAGTTCCCAGAAGATGCTTATCCAAGCAACAAAATATTTACAGTTTTAATGATTCCACTATTTAAAAATGAAGGAAAAGAAGACAGGAGCACACACGAACGCTGCGGCAGTTAGAAACCATGGCTGCTTGCTAGTTTCAAATGCTCTAACAGAACAAAAAAAGTCACTACCCCAAATGTTGGAGAGCTGTGACATTGTATAAAATCGACTGTCCCCTCTTTTGGAGACGTTTATTCTTAAAACTCAAGACATTTTTCTTGAAATTAACTATCCTCTGTAGAAAATGCTTCCCTTTGCAAAGAGTTAACAAAAACACTAAAAACAGTTTAACAGCTAGGACAAAGTAGAGGCCAAATCTCTTCATTACAGTTCCTTCTCTTTCCCTACTTTCGCATGGCTTCTCCTTCAGGGAGCAAAGCCAGCGGAGGTCACATTGTCAGACTGGCAACACAGAGGAGAAGAGCAAAGGGGTGACAGTAACAGTTGGATTATAGCTCTGTGTAAAACAAAAAATAAAAAAGGAGCAAAGCAACCAAAAAAAACAAGCAGAAAAGCAATGCAGTGGCTTAACAAATAGGCGTTTTGCCCTTCATATAAAGTTTCACTGGCCCCATTTGACATAAACTTCGGAACACAGGATTTGATGTCAGAAGGCAGGAATTTGAGAAAGACTGCTAAATCTCTTAAGACAACTACATTTTGATTTTTTTTTAAAGTTGTTTTTGTTTTGCTGAGAATTAGTAATACGTATCTTTGGTAAAACTGGTATCTATATTTTAGCTTCTAAATAATATATATCAGCTTAAAAAGAAAGATTAATACGAAGGCAGTTGTGCTGTGTCCTACACATTGTTCTCCTCGTGTCCCGGTACGTGACTCTGCGTTCAAGCAATTCAAGCAGCTGGAAATCGGAAAACACAACTGGAATTCTGCAGATTCTGTAAGTGACTCCACTAACCTAGAACAGGCCCACGGTACGGAAACTGTTGCACACAAGGAGCAGTTTAAGGATTTGGGTGTTTTTGTTCTTTTTTTTTTTTCCTGGCTGTGAATCCGTACGTGGCAGCAGACGCTGTGGATCACTACGGACAAAGGCTGCTGTAACGGGAAGCTGCTCAGGCTCGGTGGGGCGCAAGGCCCGGCCGGCCCCCGCGCGCCAGGTCCCGCGCGCGGAAGCGCAGGGAGGACGGGGGGATCGGGCTGCAACCGCCGCCAGTTTAGAGGGGAAGACGCCCAGCAGCCGCCCCGAGCGCCCCGCGGGGAAGGCGGGCGCGGGCGCTCGGCTCCTGCGAGCACCGGGACACCTGGTCCTGCCGAGGCTCCCGAGGGAACGCGAACGGCGCGTGGGGACAGAGCTGCCTCTCGCGCACCCTCAGCCACCGACCCCTCGCAAGCAGCCCCGACCTTCGTCCGCGCCAAACGCGGGGCAGCTCTGCCATCCGCGGCCTCTCTGCTGCTCCCGCTCAGCTTGACCTCCCCCTACGAAGGGAAGCCCCGGAGAAGCCCCCGGACATCGGCGTAAGGTCCCTCCCGTGGATTAGGCCCCGAGGGGGCACTGCAGGGGTGGGAAAACACCAATGCAAGCGCACGAACTTCGAAAGCACCTACCAAAGCTCAGCCCCGCCACAACCTTGCTCCGTTCTCACGCGAGGACACGAAGGGCTCCAGCCACGGCAGTGCCAGCAGCGTCACCAACCGCTGTCTCCCACCACGCCAGCGAAACGAGAAGCAACCAGCTAAAAGCACCGGGAAATGCGGCTCTCCGGGGCCGCCTCCGCAAGCGCCTCCCGACGCTGGGGCCCAAAAGGCCTCGCAGGGTCCCCTCCGCCTGGCTGAGCTCCCCCCGTCCTCCCGGCCGGTGAGGGAAGTGGTTTTCACCCTGCCAAACCTCCCTGTTTCAGCAGGACCGAATGGGCAGCAGAAATGAAAAGTCTTACACTGAAATGAAAAATAAGCCAGAATATTTTGACAATTTTGAAAAATTACAATGCGTGATTTGTGAAATGTAAAAGAAAATAATGCCATATATAAAGGACAGTGCCTTTAAGTGTACACTAAGCATCAGGATGGTTAAAATAACAGATCCCATTTTCAAGGCAGATTCAGTAACCTCTCCCTATTCAGCAGGGCTAAGGAGGACACAGCTTCAGCTCCCAGGAGCGCTAGGGATGTGCTGACTTCTTTCCTTACGTAGGGATGGACCCTTGCTGAATTGCAACCAGATACAACGGAGAAGGGAGCTAGTGAGGATTTACACTTAAATGCTCCAATAATTGAATTATTTAGATAATCTGGGGAAAACCGTATCATTGGTGTGGGAGGGAAACCAGGATAAACAGGTTTGCACTAAGCAATTAGTTTGGCAAAAGAAAAGAGGGAGAATGTAACTTTATAGGTAGTTTTTTTATTAGTTTGCTTCACCAGTAAATATGGATCAGTACTTTATGTTTTAGCACTAAAGTATGAAAATTACACACCTGTAAAAATGGCATCTAACAGTTACGAAATTAAGAAACGCCTGTCATCATGTAACATACCATTAGGTGTGAGGTCATATTCAAGAAATAGTAAGGAAATTAATGTGTTTAAAATATTGAATAGCTTAGTAATGTAAAATATTGCTACCTTCAATATATCTGAAAACAGGTCTGATTTGGGATTGTAGTAGATTTCTCGCTGTATTGGCTCTGATGAAAATAAAAACAAAGCATTTTCTTCTGCTTAAAAAATAAACTTGACGTTTTTCCTGAATAACTGGGGAAACTTTGGAGCTGTGAATTTGAAACCTTTAAATGTGTCCCACATACGAATTGCATCTAATTTATATTTATATTGCATGTGATTTATATATTCTATATGAAGCAAGTCTTAGGCCTGTGAGTGTACAAAACAGGAATTGGAAACAATACAGAAACAGTTGTTCCAGCTCCACAAGGCTGTTACATCCTCATTGTAGCTAAAAATCACCTGCCACATTTTGTGAAGAAAGGATGAACTTTGCTCATCCACCCCACCAGAGTACAGAATACAGTTACTAAAATTGTGACATGGTCATTAAAATAATAAATATGGTATGAAGGGCTACAGTATCTGTCATAGAAAGAATCCACCTGGCCTAGCATTCAAGAACTAAGACTTAAGGATCACTGTAGTTAGCAAAACTTCACTGCATTTAAACAAAACCAAAAAGCGTATGTTTGTTGTCATGGAATGTCACATCAGGGCTTGTTTTGTATTAGAATATTATAGGCAGTAACACTGATCATATAGTGCAAACTAGATAAAATTGCGTTTCACTGTGTGAAATAAACAGAGGTGCAAATGCTCAGTAGGATACCATTAAGACATAAAATGGCAAAAAATAAATATCAAAACTTTTATCAGTGTAAAAAAGTAATTGGGTTATTGTATAACCTAGAGTCTGGCAAAAAAGGCCTCAAAAAAGTTCGCTCAGTCTTCAGAAGTTCTACAAATTAAGTGCCTTTCCAGGTTTCCAATTAGACAAGAGACTCCATGCTTTCCGCGGGATCCGACTCATCACTGGCCATCACAGCACCGTTTTTGTCCAGTGTCATGGGACCATTTCCATTTTCCTTAGTGCTGACCAAGCTTAGCATTGCCTTGTAAAGAAACTGGTACTGCTCCTGGAAAAGAGAGGACAGATCAGTGCAACCTTGCAGGATATGGACGTGAGCGGCACTTAAATTCGGCATTTCCAAGCTCGGTCACGGATACTTTTAGAAAGAAAAAGAAAAACCAACAACATTTCATACAAAATGTTCCAGGCTGTTAATATCAACAGCACCAAAGCAGCCATCTGACATGGTACAGAAATACAGTAATGGAGACTGCGCTGGAACACATGCTTCACAGTCAAGGTGCCAAATCTCCGGATTGCTTCCCGAATATTTACTCTCCTCCTGTTGCTTTCTGCAAGCGGATACCACCGATATCATTAAACTAGAGAATCCAGATAAATGACATTCCTCCCTTTTCCTGAGGGCACGGCAAATAGAAGTCGCTCCTCTGTGAAGGCACTAAGATGTAACAGAACGTGACGCACTGTTCTTGAGCGTTTTGTAGATAATAAAATGCATCATTACTACAAGCAGACACAGAGCGAGGAAAAATACTTGGAGAGTAATTACCTTTGTTACTCTAGTTTAATATTGCCACCCCAAACCTCCTAGTGTATAAAACCGACAGCAATACAAAATGAAAACAGAAGCCCAGATGTAACTTGAGCTTGGTAACGCAAGCGATCAGCCCTGGTAACACTCCCAAAGCTGCACGTGCATTTTAGTTGAGACAAAACCCTTGTAAACTACCGCTCTCTAGTCCCTTTAAAGACTTACAATGTCTGTAAATACTCCAGGCCGCATAAGGTTTATCATCTTGGCCACCTGGAAAACATCGACAGCGTTTTCGTTCTCCAGCTGCTGGGACAGGGTGGTGAGGGCGCACAGCGTTCCCGCCGCCACGGCTCCGTACCTGCGGAGGGAAGCACAGCCGTGAGGCAGCCGCCACCGCGCCGCGGCCACCGCGCCGCGGCCCCCGCGCGGAGCCTGCAGAACGCCTCGCGCGGCTACTGCAGCTCCTCTTTGTATCTACTACGGGCTCTGCTTTACGCTCTAGTCAATTTAATTTGAAAAGGAAATTTGGCGGGATACAAGTCACCTCGGGATATCTGTAGTTTTCAATAAAAAGAACTGGAGCAGGAAACAAGGAGAGCCATTTAAAAATACCCAGCACGGAGAGCGCGCTCCTGCAGTCCGGTTCCACGAGCACCGGCAGCACCTGCATTATAGCCAGCGTATTGTACAATTCATTAGTGGGAGCTCAAGCAGAACACAAACTATTATGCAGAAACGAGACTCGGCCTCTTCCTCCATGTCTGACAATTGTATAAAACTAACACGGACACGAGCTGCTCGTGAGTAAATGGGACCGATGTATCTTAAAGTCTTCCTTAGGTCTGATTCATGGGCAAAATGCAACTTTCCTGAGCTGGGCGCCCAAGAGACATCAGCGATTCGGATACGCTGAGCTGTGCTGTCATTTAATGAGAGCCTGAGCAATGGTTACGTGTCAGGAGAATGATGCACTGTGGGTCCTTGAGAGAGGCGTCAGGCAAAAATCTGAACTGCTGCTGAATCCCAGCGCTGCGGGTGTGTTCGAATTGCAAGTGCAGCTGTGGGGCACCATAAAGATGCCAAGCAAAGGAGCCCATAACGGTCGTACTCTGACCTCCTGGAATTCCCAGACTGCTGCCCGGTGCAGGACTGAGTCCAAGTGTCCCCGTCTGGGAAAGGGGTACTGGAGTTGACTTACACTGAAGCGACTGGTGAGCACCGCAACACCACCTGGTACCGTAAGGTTACCACTAGTGTTTTTACAAGATTTCTGTGGAAATCGAGACACAGGCTGCCTTGATTTCATACGATTTTTGCAAGCTTAATTTGCCTAGAAACGGGAAACTGAAATGTGATCTCAATGATCTGACCATTTTCCACCTCACGGGAAGAGCACCGCACCCGAGGCAGGGCTCTCGCAGGGCGACACGCGGCCGTGATCATCCAACACGGACTTCGCTCGCGCCTGCCGGGGATATCTAACTGCCTCCCAGGACCTAATGCCCCCTTTTCCACCGAGCTTGATTTCCCCCAGCTCCCATCTGAGTGCTTTTCTCTCCTCAAATCATGCAACAAGTCTTAGTCTAGTTGCCTAAGCATGCGCAATTATATTCAAATTACTTGACTTTAACTTTGTGGCACTCAGTGCAATTGTCTCTAGCTGCAATTTCTGAACATACTTCTTTGAAATATTTTGTTATCAAGTCATTCCACCATGTACTTCCTAAATACCACATGCCTGTAAGTGTTTGCAAATCCATATATTTGGAATTAATCTGCAGTTGTAATTATTAGTGGATTATGTGATATAGCTGTTGCATATAGCAAAGGGGAATTTTCATCTTTAGCTACATTTGCTTAGGCTCCAATGAAGAGCAGCATCCACATTATGTGAATAATATAAAAATAAAAACCATTGAATATGACAAATAAACCAAAAAAGCAATTTGCAGAAAGAATGACTCAGCACTGTTAGAAATGCAATTCTGATTTTTTTCTTCCGCTAGCATGAAATGCCCAAATCAATAATGGTTCTAATTTTGTAAAACATAATCTTAAATACTGCAAGAGTAGCAAAACCTCACTTCAGACTACCCAAAGCATGAATATTAAAACCAGGCTGGAATTAGTAAGTGCTGGCAAAAGCCAGCAGAGCTTACACTGTGCATTGGCGAGGCAGGAAACAGTGGGAGAAAAACTAAATTGCTGTGGCCCAGGGCACCACTTGCACGAGTCTGCTGGGAAAGACCCGTTGCTGCAGCAGTACACTGATGTGAAGTGAAAGCTCTTTGGGCAGGGGCACATATCAGCATGCAATCTCTCACCAGCAACAAGGCTGATCTGACCACTGAAATACCAGGGTAAGGTAGTAACATTTTTGCACAAAAAGTGAAGATTTCTCGGACTTTCCCATTAACTCAGCTTGGTAGCAATGGCGAAGGTCTGATGGAGCTGGGAGGGGTGTGGAGAAGGGGTAGCCGGCATTTGCACAGGCCTGGTGGCAACTCAAGCAGTGCCATAAGGCAGCCCTCCCCATGGCGTGCATGACAAGGCAACTCAAGGGAGCTCCCTGCCTGCGAGGGAGGGGCGAGATGCCGTATGCAATGTGGTACTTAGCACTCTTTGTAATTGTAAGGCTGGCGAGCCGCAGAACACCACAGTTCTGCAAGACAGACGAGCGCTGGTGAAATGCTGGCCCTGTGTCGGTGGCTCCCTCCCTCGTGCCTGGCACCACACGGTCCCCTGGATTGGTTTTGGGGGGAAGCAGAAGGAGGAAAACTAGATTTGCTCTAAGCAAACCTGGCCACTGTCACAAGACACACTTCCTAATCATCCTGAGACACAGCTCGGCTGAGCTTGGTCCTTATCTTCTGTGGCACATTAAACCTGAGTTGTTGGGCAGGAGTTCAGGTTTCCACAAGACTATATTGGGCTGCTCAAAGTATTTGTTATCTAAACCATGGCTCTGCTGGTTTGTTTCTTTTAAAGCTGGTCGTAGAATTTGCTTGGGAAGCTTCCAAGCAGACAAGAACCCCAAGCACTTACAAAGCAGACATCACCTGACTTTCTGAGTCCATCTGGAAAGAACAGAACCAACAACATAATCCAGACTAAACAAAATGTACTTGGCTTCAGATGCCAATGGATACCTCACCTCAGGAAGGTTAAAGCTCATCCTGTTATTTAGGCTACCCAGACCCATCCACTCCACGAAAGAAAGGACATTAATCCAGATCACTGTCCCAAAGCAGAGTAACTCTTTCTACAGCCTACACATGAATGGGAGGAAAGAGGTAACGTACTCATCATGAACTATGGTGGGGCCATCCCTTGTTAAGGCCTCTTCCTTGATTACGTTAATAAGTTCAAAGGTACTGCTTATGGGAGCATCTGGATTTGGCCATTTAGGACATTGAAAGTGGCGGACTTCCAGAACGTAGTCATCCTGAAATGAAAGAAGAGCCGGGGTATTAGCTGCTGCAGTTTCACATTCACTCCCTCCCTACAAATCGGAGAGATACGTCCTTCCAAAGAGGGGTGAAACAGGGAAGAAGAAAGATGCTCAGCTCCAGTATCTCCACAGCAGTGAACACCCTAAAATAAAACAACTATAACCTAACAATGAAAATGATCTTGTATTTGAGTTCAGGGCGTACATCCATATATCTCAGATTCTTCCCCTCAGAGCTCAAAGGTCAAATAAGAGAAGGGCAACCAAAGGAACTCAATATAAAAGGGCTGTGAACTACCATTTTGCAGCAAAAGCCAGCTGCTCTCCTGATACCAAACCAAAAGCAGACTTTTGGAGTCTGCTCCAAGGAGTTTTGCTTAATAAAGCAAATTTCTTTTGAGCTACAAAACTCCTTAATCTTTGTGAAACAATCTCTAAATGCTCAATTTTGTAAGCAGCATTAGGACAATAAACCTTGTGTACTTTGCACAGCATAATTCAATCTACTCGTGTGGCTTCTGAATGCGAGACAAATGCCCTCACTTTCAAATGAGATAAAGAGATTCAACTCGGCAGCCTCAGGAGTGGGAGGAACCCACTGCCAGCAGGAGACAGGAGAAGGGGTCGGCAACAGAAACCCTTCCCCCAGTGAACCACATGTCCAAACAAGCACTTACAAGTAAATCCTTTCCAAGACTGTTTCTGAACTCTCTTTCCCATACTTAAACAATATCAACATCTATTCTGGAGAAAAGCCAAGGTCCACACCTGGGGTGTTTATTTTACCTGGGTAGCTTCAAGGATAAAGTCATGGATGATAATTTGCTCTTCGTTCGAGAGGCACAGTCTGTCTTTGCTGATAAGGGTCACAGTAAAGGCCTCACAGTTCATGGATTCCTCGCGACTTGGCCAGTACACAAACTCATCTTCTGCCTGCAAGAAAACACAACACATGTCCTGCAGCCTTTCCGATACCTGCAGTGTGACTGAAAAATCCAGTGGATCAAAAATCTGGTTTGATAAACAGAGACGATCAGAAACTGACTGTAAAAAATGTTTGTGTCTAAAACCAACTTACTGTAACAGTTGTCACTAAGCCTAAGGATCCTTCCTTTGTGCACCCAAGCAGGTAGCACCTGCTTTTTAATTGGTTTCATAGGGAAATGGTTATTTTAGCTTGCTCATACTTAACTTCTGTATTGTATCCCAGGCTTTATTACCTCCCGTCTACACAGTTCTGCATGAAAGTCAGGTATCTATTTAGAAAAAAAATGCACTGACCTTTAAAAATTGTCTTTTTTTTTTTTCTTTAATTTTAATTTGTATTTATTGTGGTCTAATCCTAAACTCAAGGGCACCAGTAAAAGCTCTGTGCATCAGGCCTAAGTAGCGGACTGACAGATGTTCTATGTAGGGGTTGAATTTTTAGAAGTGAGGAGTGAAGAGAAAGGGAAAAAATGAAATGTTCTTAACCTTGAGAAAAACAGCAGCTTAACATAATGTAAGTTCTCCAGCAAAATTCTAATGAAAACAGTATGACACTATAAATTCTCAAAGAGACTGTAAATGGGAATAAAGGCTTGGTGCTGAAGTAGCCTTACTAACGGATGGGGTATCGATAACATACTGTCAACACCATTCTTTAAAAAGCAACCGTGCAGTCTGATTTCACTGTGGAGAAAGAAAATCAGGCTCTGTGAGCACATTCCCGCAAAGCCTGTTTCTCCTCCTGGCTTCAGAGGGCCATGCAGCATCAGAAGAGCCACTAACCCGGCATCCTGCATGGCACTGCTTGGCCACGTCCCTGGAGACTCCGTGTTTTCCAGTGCTGAAAACACACGAGCTACCTGCTTTGTCCCTCTGCGGGGACATGACATGTGTCTCTGCAAACAGGCTGATCTCTAGGGGCCTGGAGACTTGATGCAGATGATGTGCAAGATGCTGTTGAGATTTGCACCTTAAATAATCAGGTTTGTTCTGAAAACAAAACTTGGGGCCCTAGGTCCCCCGTAAGAGCCTTGAAAATTCGTCCCTCAGCCTGCAGAGGTGACATCAAACAGGGCGATATACTGCTGATCTCTCCTCCACTGCAGCAGATCCCCACACAGCAGCGAGACCACCTCGTCCTTGCACAGCGCACACTGAGCACCGCGGCGCTCTCGGTCCTGTGCCGCCCTCCTCGCCAAGCAACACAACCCCCACGAGACACGGAGCCCACGCGGGTGCCACGGCCGCCTTAGCTGACCTCCGTCCTGGGCGCGGCGAGGCCCAAGCGGCTGCCAGGCCTCCTTGCAGGGCCCGGCCGAGCCGGCGCTCGCCCGTGACCCCTCAGTCCCCGCTGTCCTCCCGAGCTACTCCATGCAATTGCAAAGACAACATCGGGCTCTTCATTTCTACCCTGTGTGCTGTCATTTCACTGGTGCCTTCTGGTTCATTCGTATTTCTCTGACAGCTCTTTGCTTTGCGGTGCCTGCAGTTCCCTTCATCTCCCCACGCACAGTGTCTCAACTGCTGCCTCCTTAGTAGCCCCTCATGACTGCTCCTTCTCCGCGCTAACGAAGGTGGTTTCTCTACTACTCTCGGCTACAATCCTCTATTCACCTGAATGAAGCGTGCATGGAAAAACAAACTGTTTACTTCTTAATCCTTTTTAATGCACACTCTTGAGACATGCCAGTAAATCTGCAGGTAGTGATTAGCACTTCACCTGTGCCGCCTTCTCTCTCTGCCTCATTATTTCCATTGCAGTTGATGTACACATTTGCTTTTTCGCTTGCATTAGGAACAACCCTGGAAACCTCGCAAGGCCTTAGCCCTCTCTGGGCTTAGCCATAAGCCCTGCAAACAAGCAGGCAAACAAGCCAGGCAAACAAGCAACTGTGGTGGTGTCTCTGCTGAGACCCTCTGCTCTTTTCAAGGTCCTTACCCGCAGCCCTGGCCACCCAGCACCCTCTCTCAGTGCAAGGTGCCCTGCTGAGCTGAGCAATAACCCTACGGCAGAGGCCGGGAAGCTTCTAACTCACCAGGCTCTGGTTGTCCGGCAGCATGACGATGATTTGTGCGTTGTGATCCCAGATCATTCGCCAGAAATCTTTAGTTGTATGTGGCAGCGGATGTTGAGTTATGATGAACTCATTACTCCTGTAGTAGCCCTTTTGCAGCAAAAGAAACCACACAGTTACTTACTGCCTGAAGTACTCTTCAAGCACTAATTTCATCTGTGGGGACAGATAATGACTTTTTTTTTTTCATTTTATTCTACAATATTTTCACATAGACTATAATTTTATAATTCCATTTCTATTCTGCAGAGTTCCTGTTGTTTTCCTTTACTCTACATCCCAGTATTTATTTGACTGTATCTCATGGAAATATGAATTCCACATAAATGCATCTTGTATTTTTTTTTAGGCAACAATCTTTAATAAAACACAGTTAATAGCTTTACATTATGGGGAAGGTGTTAAAATCTCATCTGTTAATACACAGCCATTACATACAGAATTAAGACAATTATAGGCATCTGGTATTTAGCACCTTAGAATTGATTTTACTTTGTAATTAGGTGTTGGCTTCCTCACCATGATATAAGAGGCATTAATGTAATCAGTTCCCTTCATTCCAGGCAGCGGTGCCAAGCCCACTCTAGCACGCTCAGCTATAAGATTAAAAAAAAAAAAGAAAAAAAAAAATCAAAGCCTGATCATGGCACAACGCAGAAAGCAAGAATTTCTCAGATGTTAACAAACCAAACACTGAGCAGCTCCCATCTCCCCTAGGAGCAGGCCAGCACTTTAACCGTGTTAAAGCACTGCCGACTAACATAGGATATAAAAAGAGAACGTTGCACAATATTCCCACAAGGACAAAGTAATTTCAGGAATCAAATTTTACTATAGCAAAGATTTTCACAGCAGGCTGAATTGCCAAATGACAGCATACGTGGCGATAACGGGGGATTTCAGGTAATACTTGAGTGCAGCATCTCCATTTGTCTCTAGCAGCACACGGACCCAGCTGATTTATGTTGTTTTCCCTTCCTCTGGGCAGCGCTACCATCACTCACCGCTCCCAGCTGCAGGGGGAGACAACCCCAGCCGTTACACCTTTGTGCCAGTTTGGTTGTAGGGTGATGTGATGGAAATGTCACTGTGCCCATGCCTGGTCTGGAGCAAACTGGTACTGCTGGGTGACCAGGACACGCACAGACACTGTGTTAATGACTGTGAAACTACAGCCTCAGGCACTAAATACCCTCATCTGGGGAAGGCTGAGATACAGGGGCCTCCCGCGCTCCACCAAGACAGCCACAAACCCACAGAGCAGCCCACAGGCATCGCTGAACTACAGGCAACTTCTGTCCATCACACTGGGAGATCTGACCTGAGCAGGAACCTGTATCAAAGTACTTACCACTCCACAAATTTGCCCTCTAACATAATTATTCAAATTCTTAAACTCCTCAAATTAACATTTCACTTGGACAGTATATCTGACCGACACCTTAACTATTTTCCTTTGTTCAGTTTCATCAGAGTAATTCTGAAAGACAAAGTGGCTTGGTGGGAATAAAAGATTACATTTCTCCTTTAGTGGCTATGCCTTTTCATGCAAGGAGAATTCAGTACAGAAAGTTATGCTAGGCAGTAATCAACCCGAAGATGTGATCTTACACGGCACGACTGATGAGTTCCTGTTCTTCTCTTTGTTGCAGTCTTTCTGAGCACTGAAGCATTCTACGTATTTTGCATTACACTGTGTAACCAGCTGAAAGAGAATAAAGTAGCGAGTCAGCCCTTGTGGTGCTCTAAATGAAGAGAGGAGGTTTCTTTGCCAACTCCTGGGAAGATGCACCAGTAGCAGAATAAACTGCATTGTTAAATTTGTTTAAAGTACTCAAGATGCCAATGGAAATCATCCTTTTCACACAGTGTGTTTAATGGATAAAAAGATCTCTGCAGCTCTCAGCTTCCAAATATCCTTAGAACGAACTTCCATCAAAATGCACTTTCACAGAACACTACCTTTAGTCATCTTTGAGAACATATTTCATAGACTTGCAGGTATATTCAGTCAGAAGCAGGTCTCCAGGAGAAAAAGTCAGCAAAATAAAACAACAACAACCCCCCTTCTCTATTTCCTTTTAAAATAAAAGCAAGATGATTCCTGCAGAATGTCCTTCCCTGCCAGGCCTTGGGGGAGCTCAAGCCCGTGAGCACTGCAGAGCTGAACCGCTGGGCTATGTTCTCTGGTCTGCCAACTCATCCCGGAGGCAGATCTGTATTGGAACATTCCTTCCCTAGTGTATCCCCATCTCCATAGTGTATCCAAACTCTGCTGGAGTGAAGAGGGTGAAGGTGGCTTCCTGCAGTAGAAACTCAAACTCAGTGTAATTTTACACTAAGATAGTTAGGTGTAAACTGCTGCACGAGGGCATGAGCACAAGTTATTTTCTGCCGACTTAGTGGTAGCAGCAGAAGCAAGGGAACTGTTTAATATTGCTGCTTGCCACATCCTTACTTAGTCCCAGTTTCAAAAGCATTCTGAACAAGAAAGCACCCATCCAAGTACTAGCGTAAGTCCACTAAAAGTTGTGGGGTTTCTAAATTCCTGTGCACCTCTGGCAAAATAATTTCAGAAAATGGCACTTAGGTTTTTGAAATTTTGCCATCAGAAAACATCTTTAAACTTATAACTTAGTATTTTTTTCTTAAAAGAACTGCAATTTTTTTTTTGTACCAAATCTTTTTCTCCTGCTGCATATTGTGTACGTTTCTTTAATTCAGTAATTAAGCATCTGGAATGTCTTGACTGATGCAGAAGTATCGAGATTTTTACAAGTGAATTGGGAAAATAGCCTATTCATTTTTGAATAGTTTGGCACCTGGCATCATTTCTTTTAACAATTTCAATTCCTTAGCCTTTTTGATCAAGTTTAACTGTGAAAACAGATTTCATGTATAATCTTCTTATGATACACAGCGTAGTTTTAAGTGCATCAAAAAAAAAAAACCAAACAAACAGAAAATCTTAGGTTTTAAATAGGAAAACAGGCATGAAGTTTTACTTTGGTCAAAAGGAAGGTCAGCTATAACATAGTAAAGAAGGGCAGCAAGTATAGCTATTAGCAGTGAAAGACATATTGTGTTTGCCTAGTCTAAGAGCCTTTTTAAGTGTGTGTATCTACAGATACCTACTGAAATAATAAGTGGTGCTAAGAACTTCATTTCATTAGTTTCTGCACAGATGGGTGTGAGAGAGGCAGCCTGGAGGACAACTCCAGCCAAGCAAGCCACACAGAAATGTCCAAGGCCCTTTGGAAAGACAGGAACAGCAGCACACAGGGACAAGTGTCTGTTTCCATCTTCTCACCTTTGAATTCAAGAGTATTAGTGCTGATTTCAATTGGCATAATTAAGATTGCTGAGCTATTCCAGGGTTCTGGTTTGGTTCCTTATCTTTGGCAGTAGGCAGTGAAGGCATGGCATGCAGCAGGGAGTGGGGACTGAGCGAGTGCCCCTGGATGGCTGCGATAAGCTTTACCTTGAACTGTTTTTCTAGTCGTGTCTTCCCTCCTATGCCAGGTATGAGGATGCTGTTAACGTAACTATGCAGCTGGTTTGCAGATACTTCAGTCTCCTTCCCAAGGATGGCTTCCAACAAGGCATCATGAATAAAAATGTACTGCTCCTAGAAAAAGAGTAACATGTCACACAGGCACTTGGAGTCCTCTAATCAAGGGGCAGAGCACCCTAAAAAAAAGGGCTACATCTTTGCAAAACAAGCCACCCATGCAAAGATGGCCAAGTCTGGAACAAACATTTAGAAGTGTAACACACACAACTCTGAACAAGTCAAAAGTAGAATCTAAAGTTTATAGTCTAGGAGAAGAGTGATATTCCAGTACAATAAATGCCTGGAAATATATTCTGTATTTACAGGGATGTAACTGAAAAATCTATTCTCTCTTTGATTACAGTATAAAAATGAAGATGGCTTTAAATTCAACCCCACTGCATTCGTTACCTCTGTCTGGACGAGGTAGTTACGCTGTGTCCTGATGTGTTTCAGGAACCCCAGGACATTAACTGTGCTTTTGTCTTTTATCTGTTGCAGCATGCTGTCTATCACGATGTAGGTACCAGTCCTGCCAACACCAGCACTAGAGAAGACATAAAAGAAATGCATGCAACAGAGCTGAAGCAAAGTGAATGTTTATGACTGTACCATTGATGCTGGCTGGCACCACTGCTCAGAGCAGTGAGGCTGGAGCTGCTCTGGATCCCGGATTTTCATAATCTGGATGCTCGTGTGTGGTTTCCTGTTCCTTTCTGCTATCACTGGCACTGGCTACAGGAAAACCCATCCTATACCAAACTTATTCTATCCCAGACCCAGGCCGTGAGATTGCCTCGGTTGACTTTAGCCTTACAGCATTCAAGGGAAGTCCTCTGTCGACTGCAAGTGCCAGTGACTATCAGTGCAGTCCAGTGGTAGAGCTGCATGATGAGCATAAGGAAAGGAGAGCTCCGGGACTCCAGGCACTTGCACGGCCGATTGCCAGTGGATGTGATCCTGCCCTGCCCATGGCCTGAACAGGCAGGCTGCAAGAAAGCGTCAAGCCAGAAACTGCATAACCACATCAGTGCAACTGCTCTGCTCAGCAGCATGAAGCAGGGTTTTGCTAATGCAACTAGTAAGCTTCTGCATTGGAACTGGCTTGAAACGTAGGCAAAGCACGCTCACACCTCCCTACACTCCACGGAGCTGCCATACCCTTCCTGCATTAATAACTCATGTGTTTGTCTTAACTGGCATTGAGATGCTTCCTGTGGGGTAGCTCGTCACACTCATCATACCTGCAGTGCACAACCACTGGTCCCGTGTCCGGGGTTCTGGCTGCCGAGGATCTCCGCACGAAGGTTAGCACAGGCAGGGCATACTCCGGCACCCCCATGTCAGGCCACTGCGTGTAGTGGTACTGAATAACTGTCCTCTCATTCTGCCGTCCTTTGGGATTTCCTTTCTGACCCTGCAGCAAGAAGAGAATCATTAGGAGAGGGAAGTATGGAAACGGATTCAACCTCACTGGCTCGCTCAGCTGAAAAAGTGCCTGAACGACAGAAGAAATCTTCTGCAGCCTCTGCCTCCTGCTAGGTGGAGACAGAGCTCAAGGAAAAATACACGTGGGAACAGAAAATAACAGTAATAACCGTGAGACTAAAGCAGCAGTGAAGTTGAAAGAAAGATATACGGGCTAAACCTTTCACCAGGTTCTTAGCAATTCTGCTACGTCAAGCTGTCCATGCAACAGCTGAGGCTGTGCTCTGGTGCAGCTTGCATCCTGCCAAGGCCAGAAGGCACCTGGACGAGAGCAGCAAAGGCTTCGCTCACCTTTTTCATCTTTGTGTTCCTGACCGTGAAGCGGCGCACAGTGTAGCAGGCGTGAACGTTTGTGCTCTTCAGCGTGACGATAATGTTGCCGTACTCCTCGCTGTTCTCGGAGGGCCAGTACTGATCGCATTTCCTCTGAGCAGAGAGAGAGTTTGGTGGGTTGGCTGAAGGTTTCAGCTGGTCCTTTATATAGGCACTTAGGGCATTTTAGAAGAGTAAATTCATGGCTAATTATGCATCCCTCTTTATCATACATTGTACGTCAACAAATATATATATATATATATATTTATCTCATACTATCCCCAAGCATTTCAAGCAAATTCTGACTACATGATTGAAGGATGTGGCAAGGAGCAGCTGCTAACAAATTATAAATTCTCTTACTCTTCCTTTTTCAACGAGGTTTGTGATCATGACAATGATTCCAGTATTTTGTTCCCAAATCATCCTCCAGAAATCTTCAAATGTAGACTTTAAAGGTCCCTGGGTAGCAATGTAGGCTTTTGCTTTGTTGTAACCCTTCAAAGAAAACCATAATGCCAAGTAAGATGAAAGCAATATCATAGCAGACATTAATAATTTAAATGTACCAAAGAAAGGTGCCTTTCTCATTTAGCATACTGAGAAATTTGTAACAAAACTATCAGAGGAAGCTGGAAAATACAAACACTTTGCAAGTAGCAATACTTGCTCTTGGTGGAAGGATTCAGAGTTGGAGAAGAAAAAACAACTCAAACAACTTACATCAACATAATTAGCATTAATGTAGTCACTGTGCTTTGAATCTTTTCCTGGTAAAGGCCTTAGCTTCACCCTGCTGTGATCATCTGCAGGATAAAAAACAGACCAGAGAAGCATTAAGAAAACATTTTGCAGAAAGGCAGGTAAACATATTATTTCCTACATGTTGGAGGAATATTAATTCCTAAATATTGAAGGAATATTAATAACCTGTAGAAGCTGGCTTTGGATTGGAGTCAAAGGGAAGAGGGAAGCGCCTGCCCTCAGCCATCTGACCATGGTAGCTGGCCTCAGGCTGCCTGGTTCATGCTGCGACTCTTCTCACTGGAGCTCAAGGAGGAGAAGGATCTCCAGGACCATCTACACACACAGTGTAACGTGGTTCAAAGAGCCTTGCCACTGCAGAGGATGCCCTATATATAACACTGTGCAGAGACACGAGCTCAGCTCTTGCAGGCAGGAAGACTGCCTTGGCTTGGTTTGGCATTAGCCTCCCCTTAGTGCTGCTCCCTCGCTCCCTCACCATTCTCAGAGCCCCAACGGGACTGATTCTAAGTCTTTTGCTGCTGTTTCTCTTGCAGCCAAAAGCCTGAATTCCTGCTTGAATAGATTAAAAAAAAAAAAAAAAGCAGGTGTTCCCCTGCTGCAAGGCAGCAGCATTGGGACATTAAAAACTTCCAACAAGAAGTTGGTTTCATTTGCCTCCCTTGACCACCAAAAAAGAGACAGTTTCCTCCAGGGGCAATCTGGAGTACTTCGCCTCCTGTTCCAATTTCTCTCCAATGGTACTTCTCCCTCTGCACCCCAGAAGGAGCCTAGAGGGATCTCACATCTTTGCCTAAAATCAGAGTTGGGACAATGGCAACGAATGCCTGTGCCCAAAGCCACAAAGAAGGTCGATTACAGTTGTGGGAATTGGTCCTCAGCCTGCGCCTCCACTTCTGAGCATCCATCAGAGATCTGCATCCTTCCTCTGCCATCCAAAACACTCAAGATTTATTGCAGTGGTACTGCTGAATGAAGATAAACCCTGTGAGCTTTGCTGTATCAGAGGCTATCCACCTTTGCTGTTAAATCATAGTGACTGCTGCGTCTGCCATTCATTCCACATCAGAGAACACTATGGAAAAAGTTACCGCATTTCCATTTCCGACCTGCAATAATTTGCATTCTAGAGCAGAGGCCAGATTTGCAGTTCTCTGAGGGATACAGGCAAATCCTGCACTGTGCTGCAAAGATCATTGTTTGCCCAAGTCATACGCACAGCTGAAGCATTTTGAAATACAGCAGATATGCTGCTGGAAGATTCAGTGCCTTTGGGATTATCAGGGAATCTCAAGGATCATAAATAAAACCCTTTGCTCCACTACGCACTTCCCTTAGGCCAGTTTTCAGAGATTAGCAGGCAGACAGGTCTTATCATCAATTGATCCCAGTTGTTCCACTGTGAAGTTTCACACTGAACTGGTACTTTTAAAACACCACTTTGTACCATCAAACAGCTTAAGACAAAAGCTGGAGTGAAATTCTGGCTCCAAAGAAGTCCAGTTTCACTGCTTTTTGTCGGAACAGGATCTCTCAACCACACTTTTACATATTTATTAATTATTGTGCAATAATGTAACTTTGAATCACCTGTTGCACACTGACAGCCTGGAAGGAGGAGAGTGTCTTTCCCTAATCAGTTCCCTGCACCTATCGCTCAGGCTTACTCACATGCGAGGATGTTGATGTATCTGTTCTTGTGCTTGTTGTCGGGGTGGTTGGAGTGCTCGGCAGTGATGTTCATGTCGGCCGTACAGCGCTGCACTTCCTAGGCACCAAAATTATTCCAAGAGAAAATCTGTCAGTCCAGAAATGAAGGTGTTTTTTTTTTTGGTTGTTTTTTTTTGCAACAATGTGGCAAAAGAAATTAAGCACAAAAAAATAATTCTGCAGAATTCTGCAGAAGACTGTGTGAGTGCTAAACAACTTACTTGCTTATAACCCCTCAAAACAGGGCTTCTGACATTTAAGTTCTGCACTGACCTTTTGTTAGTTCTCTGCAGAGAAAATAGGTCTGTGAAGATAACAGATAGGGCTTTAAATACCACAGCTGGTACACCTATTAATGGCAAATGATTTAGTGAAAGAGATAAAAGGTTGGGTCCAGATATCTGTTGGACCCTGTACATTCAGACATTTACCCACCCGAATGAGGCCAGCTAGAGATGCAGATGTTTGTCTCGTTGAGGAATTAGGTGAGATTTCTGTGGATTTTTTAGTTCTTAACCTACTTGGATCAGCAAACAACTGAGTACAGGGCTGGGTGCAGTAAGAGTGTCTCTTCTTTGCCCCTGAGAGCAGTAGCTATTCCCCTTGGCCAAGTTCTCCTACAGATACACACTCTGGAGACTGTCTTGCAAGTAAACCACTAAATCTCACGTACTATACCACTTCCAAGAAATATTTTCTATTACCTATTTAAATGCAATCTTTCTGAAAAAAATAAGTAAAAAGCTTTTTTCATTAGCATAAACCTGGTTTTAAAACAATCTTTTGAAAAGCATACTGGTGTTTTGCAGTTTACAAAGTTGTGGAAGAAGCTACATTTATTCAAATGTTTTTTGGGTTCCAGAAATCACACCAAATAGAACTAATTTCCCCCAAGGTTATGCAAGGAGGTGCCAAATTACTTTGTACTGCAAGCTTTAAAAGTAACAGTATAGAAGCTGCCTAAGAGGGAAAGTCATTAGAAGCTCACAGCTGCTACAAAGATCACGAGCTAAGTGACAGAGAAAAATTATCAAGAGAAATGCTATACAAACAGCAGATGTAACAGAGTTCGGCATTATGCAGACATTTCACAAAGGAGTTGCAAAGCAATTTTGATATCTTCCCTGGCATTTACATTTTAAAAGTGCAAAGTATAGTAAAACCTTGAACATTTTATAGCTTTTATATCCACACGGCACTCCCAAACGAACAATTGCTTCTCTCGCTCGCCTCTCCACTGGGAGACCCACACGACAGTCGAGGGGACGAGCTGAGCAAAGACAAAGAGGAATCGGGCACAACTCTCAGCTGGCCCTAATAGAATTTTCACAGCTCCATTTCTATCGTGGAAAAAAAAAAATCACATTAAAGTGTGCGCTTCCCCTAATTCTGCCTGTCGGCTCCAGTAAACAAGGGACTTTTGATTATACAGTGGGCAGGCTCAGTTCTGCCTAAATTGCAAATGCAAAAGCAGCGTTAGATACATTTTTGTATGATTTAATGCAACTCAGTTTTGCCTTTATTTATTTATTTATTTATTTATTTATTTTGCATTCAGAAACAATGCAACATTGTTCCTGGACTGCTGCATGTCACTTTTAAAAAATATCCTCCCTTTCTGAAGAGCCTCATATCAAACATTAAATCCCTGTAGCACCACAAAATTATTTCTGGAGCAGTTATTAGCATGGAAGGATTTATGCTAGATGTTATAGAATTCGGTATGGATCAATCCAGTAAGGTTCTACGGGGAATACTCTCAAAAGTTACAGAATTTTATAGGGAATTACATTCTTGCTAAGGAATTCTCTGTCAGTTTAAATACTACATAGTAAATGTAACACTTCTTATTAAATTCTATAGGATTATTCCATAAGGAAATTGTTAGAGGGGTTAATCATTTTAATTAACCTTTCTATGTTGATGCTGACTGCTTTTTCAACTGTGCAGTGTTCCCAGCTGGCTCATATAAAGTTAATAGAAGAGGAAGGTTAGGCTAAGGGGATGAAAAACATGGCAGTGGAAAAGAAGATCTTACATTGTGAGAGGTGATCCCCTGAAAATGGCTTTCATTAAAAACTTAACATTATAAATGAATTTTAATACTCTCGAAAACTGCTAAAACGGTGGAGCCCTGTACCTGCTCACTGCACAAGCAGAGCTGCAGGGAAAGCTGCCCCACTTGCCCACGTACCTCACCTCCTTCCGCCGCTGGGCTGCACTGAATGGGTGAGCTGGGGCCGGTCATCCACCCTCTCGTACCCCATGGCTTCACCTCTCCCCATGCTAACTGCAAATTACTAAACCACAGCTTCGCTACCGCAGACAGCAAGGCCTAAGTCAACATTCCTTTGTTATTAAACTCCAAGTTTTGCCTTTCATCGACGCACAAAATGCCGCAAGAAGACTGGACTAGTCGTAGCCTGTTATCTCCGCCTGCTTTTAGTGCATAATTTACCTGTTGGCAGAACATGACGGCCTGGTGTTAATGAATATCACCCTGGAGAAAGTTCCAAAAAGTCACCTTCCTAATTACGCCTTTTTACCATATTGTATATTATTACATATTTACTTTCCTAACCTTTGGTAACGCTAATGCAATTACCACCCTAGGATTTCTAAACCTCGCTGCTTACCAAGTCAATCATTTGCATTTAAAACATCAGCATGATTATACTATTATTTCAACTTTGCAGGCAGGCCATCAGGTCAACCCAGGCTACTCATTGCAACCTAAACAGAGTTTCCTCCAATTAACACAAAACTGCGACTGGCACTTCGGGGTAAAAGGACAGCTACTCCCCTTATCACTGTATCTGCAATTCATCCAGTCAGAGCAGACAAACTTTTCCACTCTAGAGGCTTTTCTTCTGCTTTCTTTAATCCCTTTAGCCTCTTCCACGGATTTTAAGGGTGGCTGGCTAGCGGTGCTGCTGCTTTTTATGTTTAACTTTGCAGAACACATTACTGCCCAAAGATGAATGGATGCAGGCTCTAGTCCTGTCCTTGCAACTTATCATCGACAACCCAAGGAACCAAAGTACATGCTTTCAATTGACCGTTAGTTACTGTAAAAAGTGTCCTAGTTCTTGCTATTATGGCTAATTTACCTTTTAATTATATTGTCCATGCTAATGCTAATTGGAATTTGATACACCCAGGTTTAATGACCCATTTTCACTGCCTTCCTGAAACAAGTTACAGATTAGTTGCTTCTAAACTTAAAAGAATTTCCATTAAAGTGGAAAATCAAACCGCTCCAGCATCTTGCTGGCAATATAAGGTTGGGAGCAAGAAATTTTGCTACAGTGACTGAGCAGGAGCTCAGTCTCTTGATTTGGCCTTATGCAGAGCTGCTGTTGCTTCCCATTACTTCCATCAGCAGATGTCCTAGCAGGGGCTGAACTGTAAAAGCCTATGAATAGCAATGAGGAGGAATCACGAACAAAGAAAGGATCCTAATTTGAAGGACTAAATGAGAGACGCTCCAAAACTGTTTTGATCTTCCTGTGGAATTTTTCAGCATGGGAACAGCTAGTGCATCCATCCCTATGATTACTCCTGATCTGTTAGTTTAATCCCAAATTAGAGAATTCTGTGGTTGTGCTCTTGCTGTTTGCTCTGCAAACATGAAGACAGAATACCAACAGAAAGAGTAAATAGCATTTGAGGATCTCCCACTGGAATAGCATAGATTTTTGTAATAAATTAGCACTAGTATAAACTCTCTGATGGCACTCAGGAGAAAGGTAACTGGGGAGAGCCTAGACAGAAGGGAAAAATAAACAAACCAGAAGGACTGAACACAGTAATGGTAGTGGAAGAATCATTATAGGCAGTTAAAAATTCATGCACTGAACTGTGCACACAGCCAACCTATATACCCAGGTGATGCCTACAAATGTGAGGGAGCTGACAATGGCCGAGCAACATTTTTGAGATGTATCTTGATGCTGGGCAGGGAGGTGCCAGGGTCTGAATGAAATCTCATATTCCCCAGGTAGGGCCATAGGTCTTTGGAATGGGACTTCCAGGCAGAAAATTTGAGAGCTGTTGCTGAGCTATAATTAGTAACAGAAAGCCCAGAGATCTGAGTCTCTTTTACTGTTTTTCCTCATCTGCTAATTCACAATAACAATTTCTTAGGGTAGGTCAAGATGAGAATACAAAACTCCAGGAAGACCCTCTTCTGCACCAAGTCCTTCATCTTCCAGCTTCACAGTGCTGCTTCCCTTTGGTTTCAGCACCACACAGGCTGAGAACACCCCTAATTATGGCGATCTGGGGTCAATGTTACACAGCTTTTCCCAGAGCAGTGAGGTCTCCAAGCAGCATGCTTTGGAAACGGCATTTCCTACGCCAACATTCTTAGGATGGATGGAATTATAGCACGTATCTGATGTAAACTGTGTCCAATGCAAAAGGGATCCCGGTGTAATGACACAGTGGTTTTAGTCTTAAGAAATGTGCACAGTACAGGATCATTTCTGTCTTCAATTTTGGGCTTTGTGAGAGAATCCTGAGGTCACTGGTTAAAACGAGCCAGTGACCCTCACCCCAAGCAATGACAACCATACAAAGAATGGCAGCAAATCCCTGCCACGCTACTGAAGATATGGATTTATGCTATTTTCTTACATTTCAGGACATTTAGAAGAAGGCGCCACTGGAGTATAAAGATATTTTCAATTTATGAGATGAGGGAGCTAGACAGGCTGCCTCCAAGTTCAGCGAGCCTGGGCAGACTCCAAATTGGCAATGAATCATCATCTGCAGGGCTGCGGAGACTGCACTCGCCCACCCCAATCTCTCCTGCAGCAGCAGCACCAACCCACTCCCGAATTAGGGAGCAGGTAAATAAAATTGTCTGGTCCCTGAAGTCCAAATATGGCACTGTAGCATAGTAATTCACAACTCGTTTTGGGAGCCAAGGGCGATTTCTTGGCTTATTTTTCTCTTTTTAGAGAGAAAGATCTGTGCTCTCAAAATTTACTGCTCTATGTCAGTAAGAGGCCAAAATAGGGAAGGGGTGAAAAAACTGCCAGGGGAAGACAGACTTTGCCCTCTTGTTGATACAAGAATTCGGAGGGCGCTTGCCCTGTACAGCGAGGCTGGTTACTGGGAGAAGAGAGGATAGTGAATACAACATTGCTTTTAAAAAAAAGAGATCCAGAAGGGATTTCGGGCACTACAGCCCATTAAATCTGACTTCTCTATGGGACAAACTGCCAGAGGCTGCAATAAAGAGCAGTGTTAGTGAGCACCTCTAACTCCATGTGGAGGTCCCTGAAGAAGTTCACAGACACTCTGGAATAGAACAGGGTATTTGGATTTCCAAAATGTGTTTGAAAAAGTCTCACATCTCTCACAAAATGTTTCTTAAAAAAATGATCAGTTGTAGACCAGAAGGAAAAGTCTCCTTATGTATTAAGAGGTTTAAGATGAAACTTCCACAACCCAGGAACTGTCAGTATTAGATTTTGTCAGTGAAACTTTACAGGGATCTGCTCTACTCATAAATGCACTGCAAAGGAGACAAAGTGTGTTTGTAATACAAAATTATTCAGGATAATTAGAACAAAAGCTGCTTGTGAGGGGAAGAAGAACGTTCTCTCAATACTGAGTAGCTGAGTGATAAAATGGCAAATGAAATTCAATGTTGATAAATGCAAAGTGATGTACTTGGGAAAAACAACCCTAACTATACATACACACTGACAGGTTCTCAATTTGCTACTGCCATTCAGTGAAGAGACCTTGGGGTCACAGCTGATAGTTTTCTGGAGGTGTTGGCTGAGCGCTCAGCAGTTATTAAAAAACAAATAGTATGTTAGGAAGGAGGAAAGTAATAGAAAACCAAAAAGAAAACATCTCTATGCCCCTGCATAACACTGCAGTAAACCCAGGCATTAAATACTGCGCACAGTTCCAGCCTTCTCACCTTAAAAAGGATATGGTAAAGGTAGAAAAAAAAAAAAAAAAGGTAAAGAACGAAAAAGTGCCGTGAAGCCTGGAATAGCTCCTCAAACAGATTAAATAGCACAGGCTCCTTCAGTTTTGGAAAGAGATGATCAAAGGGCGGTATGAGGGATGTACACAGAATCATGCGTGGCATTTAAGAGGCGATATAGGGATGTACTTTGTAATGTAAAAACTACGAGGCACTGAAAGATGTCATTAAGCATGAATTAAACCCAAAAAGAAGTCTGTTCTTGTGAAATAAATCATACCACTCGTTACCATGGGATGTTTTGGACACAAGAAGTCTACAAAGGTTTGAAAACGCAATTCGAAATTTGCAGAAGAAAGGTCTTTCAAAGACTATCAAACACTATTAAACACAACGATGCTGATACAATCTCTGGCTAGACAATGACCAGATATAACCTGTGCCCGGGGAAGCCTCCAGGCTCTGCACAGTCTTGACACCGCGTGCCCAGGGTGGACAGGCCACGAAATCCCAGCATGGGGATGCCCTGCAAAAATGCAGCACCTCTCCTCGCCTGCCAGGGAACAGGCAGAGCAGCCCAAAAAGCTCCTTCGCCTTTATCCCATTAGATTGACTGGATTCCAAGCTGGAGCTCAAAGAGTTAGATCAGAAACGAGCACTGACAACCCATGACTGTGGACTTCATTTCCAAAAGCTGTTTGTTCTTCAGTATTAAATTGGGCCTTACATTTCTCGTTTATATCAAATACTGAAGATTCATTGGACTCAAAGGAAATCTTAACAATTCTGTACATACAAGAAAGCCCAGTTATCACCAAATAATAAAACTGGCTACTCGCATTATGATTACCCAAAGGGAGCCAGGATTCATTTTGGAAGTACTTTCCAAGCAAAGATTTGTGAGTTCAAAATCCTTTTTTCCTCTGTATATAAAATGCTTCCTAAGCACATTCACAAAATATTTAGCTGTAATTACAGCTCATTTTAAGGGGAGGAGGGAGGGAGCAGTCATACTATTTACTTTCAAAGCAATCCTCTTGGAAAAAACAATACAACCCACAACATGCTGCCAAAAACACAGGAAGAAACATACCCCCAAACTAGCAGCAAACAACTGGACAATTTTAACTTTTTGTATGGGGCAGATTAGGTTTGCTCCTTGCTTGTTCGCTCCTTTTTGAGATTCCATCCTAAATAACCTCCCACAGCAAGATATTTTGGATCCTTTTCTTCATTAAGAAAAGAAAAACATGTGCTTGCTATCTTCGAGAAGATTTATTTATCCTGTAGATATCCTATGGTGAGTGCCAGGCTGCACTGGATATCTATAGGATATATAGATCCTATAATCCTATAGATAGGATTGCTCTTTTTTTTTTCAGCATCTCCTTGTCATCCTCTTTTCTCCTTTTAGGTGTAAAAAGTCAATTTTTTTTACAAGCCTGCATGACTTCAGAACTCCAGGCCCCTTTCCAGAAGGTCCTTGGTAGGAAGGTCTTGGCAGGCATCACGAATGCTGCATGTGTTGCCCGGTTCCTCAGCACTCTGTATGCGATCCGGGAATCAGTGCCGCGTCCCATCCCTGCTGGAGCAGCAGGACTTCTCAGCGAGGACTTCATGCTGCTTTTATGCCATCCGTTGTAAGAGTGGGAAGAGCATCCTGGCAGAAAGCCAGACTGCTGTGGGCAGGCAAAGCCTGATCCAGGATAGTCTGCTGGTGCTGCAGTAACCTGGCTAACACATTTTATAAACACATTGCAGGATGAAGTGGCAACCACTCTGCACTTTGACCCAGGTGCCTGCGGCATCCTTCACCTCAGGCTAGCAGCCCCGTAACACTGGATTTTCTGTTTCTGCTGGAATCCCTCTGTTTTCCCCTAAAACATTAGCTACATTTCACTATATCTGGCAGATATGGTTCCAGCAGGAATAGCCTGGCTGGGTCTGGTCAGACATGGGTTGCTTCTCATAGCTGCAGTATAAACGTGACCCCAGGCTCCTCTATCGCCCAGACACTTGTAAAATCAGGTTCCTGATTTCTGAGCCAGCTTAGGCACTTGGAAGAAAATTTACCTATGTTGAGTGTGCAAAATCCTGGGTTTTCCCTCCAGCCCCATTGCTGTGAAACATGATGGAGAAGAAAACCAAGCCCGTGAGGGTCGGCAACAAGAGGGAGCTAAACTTTTATCCCAGACAGCGGTTGTTTCCTTTCGATTCCTCCTCCTTTCACTCAGAGAAGGAGATTTCATTCAGTCTTTAGAAAGCTGAGAACTCAGCTAGAGAGAAATACACATGGAGTGGCTATACTGTCTCCTTTCAAAGGAGACACTCCAGATTTTAACCCGCCGGGAGAACCGAATTGGCGTGCAAGTGCAGTTGGAGGAGGTTGACTTGCCTTCAGCGGGGACCCCGGACTCCCCAGAAGGGAACTAATTGGCTAAACGAAGCTCTCGACTCGCCGCGCGGCCTGGCACTCACAGCAGGGAGCTCCACAAAGAAAGGAAAAAATAGGGCTAATAGAGCAGCACTTTTCTTTGCTAAAACATGGGCGGAAGCTGTCCAACATTTGCTAATAGCAATGATTTTGTGACAGCTGAAGCAAAGCCTGCTTAAAGCCAGACCAAGTTTACAGATGTGTTGCTGATTATTTTGAATAATTAAATGGTGTAAAACCCAGCTGTGATGAATAGCACTGGGGCCACAATCCATAAATAATTGAGAAGAGTGAGTCGCATTTGATCATCCTGATCAAATTCTGCTCTCTGGAGAATAAATGTTTGTCCTGAATACCATCAACATTGTTAAATGCCTCAATATTCCTGCTCAGCCATCCAGCCACCAGTCAATTGAACTAAATCACTTTAACACCTTACACATTTGCCTTCCTCATGAATACAAAATATTTCCAACTTACACAATGTTTTTTAGGCATCGGACAAAGCAGCTACTCTTTATAGACAGTAACCAAACAGCAACAATAAATGTTTTAAATGACCCCATTAAAAACAATTCCTGCACACAGTCTTGCCTTTACTGCAGCGAGCACAGAAGCTGTACATGTCTAGTCACCTATTTTCTTTCATTGCCTTGTTGGTAAGCAGAGCTGCCCCTGAGATCCACATGCATAACACAAACTAGACTGACTGAAAGAAATGCCCAGAACCCAACCAAGAAGTGCTGGCCTGTGGTTTTCAGGGTCTGACTTCACAGTCTTTCCTCATACCACGTAATGTTTGTTTGCTGTGCATGGACAATACGGGTTGGTAACCCAGAGGTTGGAAAATGTTTCCTCTCCATTGGCATTGCCTCCGATTTATAGAGGCAGAGGTCAGAGGACGTCCTAAATAGGTAGTAAGTCACAAACTTTAAAACAGTCACATTAAGTAAACACTACTAGGCAAGCCCTGAAGTCTTTCTCCTTGGCTTTACAACAAAACAAGCAATGACTTTGACAGCAATCTTTTCTGATTGAGCAGAGGATGAACAAGGACTTTCGGCAGAGATCCATCAGGAAGAGGGGATGCAGTCATAGCTTGGGGGGAGGTTCATAAACGGCCAAAATCTATCGCTCTCGCTCACAGGGAGTGCTATTTTGCTCCTTTTGGGTTACTCAAGGAGTAAGGGACTATTCATTAGGACTAAAGAAAACAAATTCTGGGCCCAAAAGAGTAAAATAAGACTCAGGTTATATATAACAAAAGCATGGAGTTAAGAACAGCACTCTGTTTCATCAGATCTTTCCTTGGGATTGCAGGCAGCTTTTTCAATTGAATAAAAACCTGCTAAGTACCTCTTGGGGGCACTAACTGCTTCTAATAGAAGGTTAGCGTGGACCCTTGCTCTATAATGGTTAGAAATTACCTATGAACATCCAGTCTTAGGTTACTTATATCTAATAGCAAATTGGTATTTCCCTTTTTCTTCTGATACATTTGAGCACCACTCTTACCTCTGCCGTAACAACATCACACAGCTGTCACACAGCCCCTTACTATCAATAAGCAATTAACTTTAGGAAAACACCATTCTACCAGTGGATCATTAAATCATACCTCAAAGTCTTCTGAGAACCCATGCTGGTTATTAGAATAGAGCTCGCTGATGTGTTTAACAAACTGCTTGACTGGAATTGCTTCCATATCATCTGTGGAAAGAGAGATTCAGAGTTGTTATTTGCCTCAGAAATAAAATTTCAAGACCCATGCTCTCATCTGCAAACTCTGGAGAGAAAACATTCGCTCCGCATCACCTAGAGCTGAGTTCCCAGGGGCCGGACTCATTCAATGTGCAGTAATAAAAAAATCTGGATGAATCTGGCCAATATTGAGGTTAAACTCTGCACATTTTAGTTCTAGTCTCAAACCCTGCAAATACAGATGCCGGGTATCTGCTCCCTGCGATGTCCAGTAGAAGTTCAAAGATCACCTAGTTCATAGGCAGTTTAGGATCACTTTGGAGGGGCATTAAGTGAGGGGGCTTCTCTCCTTATCCGTCATGTAAGAAAACACAAAAGACAGAAAAGGAAGACACAGTTGACAATTGCCCCCATTAAGTTTTCATCAGACTGAGCAGAGACACAGGCTTCTCTCCTGGAGCAGACAAATTACCGACTTTTTCCTTTTTATATAACAATGAGGAATCCAAACGAACTTATCATGAAACCGTTGCTGCACAAAAGAACAGGCAACGCAACACCCACACTAATTTGAGTTTTCTCTCCTGCCAGACACCATTCATAGCACTGAACATGCATTCCACTGGACCATTTGTTCTTGCTCAACATAGTGCATATACTACTCAACATACCAATAAATCATCCACAAATATTTTTCTGAAAGAAAGAAATCAAAAGCTTGAACTGAGTTAAAGACAACTGAGACTGTTTCAAGCACCTGGAACTCTGGGTGGTTTCTAATAAAAGTGGGGTGTAGGAGTATTATCTTATTTCTCCCTGTTTCAGAAAAAAAAAAAAGAAGTCTAGACATTGTTAAAACCACCACTGCAGTTGGTGAAAACACCGCCCTTGCCGAGATTCATTAGTTGATATTTTCAGTCTGGCATTTAGAAAATGTAAATTGCTGTACAACTGTGATTACTTTCAGCATGTGAAATAATCTATTGCCCAATGGCTACTACTGTCTGATAGCATGACTTTATGGCAATGTTCTGGTATTTATGTATCCCATTTAATATTCTTCTGGAGATCACATGCAGTTTATGTTTACTCCCCGTAATTCAGTGGTGTATTTTTGCTCCCATTTAGCAGCCATATGGTTTGGTGCTACAGCTGCATTATAAGCTGGATTCTTTTCCTTTCAAATATCTACGTTATGATAGAAAAAATCCAAATATTTCTACAGATACTTAGCAAAATTTAACGATAAATAAATAGATGTGACATTTACTGTATTCAGAGTGAAAGATCTTTGGCAGCTAAAACCTCTAAGCTGTCACATATGCTTTTCTTAGCAAAGAGTATGAAGATCTGTATGTGTAAATGAGGTTCTACTTTGGCAAGAATTTTATAGATCCAGCCCTGACAATCTGATTTTGCTCCAGCTGATAGCTGTTAATATTGACCATGTCATTACTTCTCTACTCTTTATTTTATCAGGTAACGCTCCAGGGTGGCTTTTTGCATCTATTGACATTCTCAGATTTCAATCAGCTTCCTTTTATTTTATTTACAAGAGGCAACTGGTGAAGATATGCTCACAATCTGAACACCTCCCAATATAGTAATGCTACTTTAATTAGCCACATGCTCATTCCTGAATAATAAAGAATTCCAAACATTTGACAAGTGTATGCTCATTTTAGCAAAAAGCTGCAGCATGCAGAAATGCTGGCATTCTACAATATTTAAGTGCTAACATTTATTCTATGTAACATCGAGTACATCATCATCTCATAACAACACACATATTAATATTTCTGCAGACAAAACACTCAAATGTAATGATCTACAGAACAGCACTCCATAGTAAGAGACTGTAAAACAATCTTTCCTCTCCTGAAAAGTAACCCACATATCCTTAATTTCCTTGAAAATTGCTTGTGCTGCCACAGCAATTTCACATACTGTCACAAGAGAAGTTTTAGAGCTCTTACTTTCATTTGTTTGTTTTTCCTTGAGTAGAGTCTGTCTCAGCTGAGACCAACTCAGGGACTCGCTGCAGCAGACCAGAGTGTCCAATTTAATTTTGCAGAAGGCAGAATTTAATTTTAATTGTGATCTGTGAGCCAAGAAACACATTAAAGATAACGTCCTCTCCAGTCCATTGAGTTCCCACCAATTTCAAGGATGGGTCTGCACCAGAGATCCACGGCAAAATATGGTTAGTTTTCTTTCATCATCATTGCTGCTGGTGGCAGTAGCTCTCTACGTTTATAGCTACTGCTATAGCTCTTCTCTACTGTTCACTCTCTTCTATTTTTTCTCTTCCTTTTTTCCTCCTCTGCCTTTTCTTTTCTACAGTCACTTTCAATTCCCTTCAGAAGCCTTAGCCTTACATAGTTTCTTACCCTATTTGATAACAGGGCAACAATTAAACAGCAAATAAATTAAATAGTAAATAATGTTGACATGAGAGGGAGAAATGTTGACATGAGAGGGTGCTTCAGCACCTTTCTCCCTATCAACTCAGGAAAACCTCACTGCAGCAAATACAATTATTTGGTCTTTGGAAGAAAAACAGCAGGACCACAAAAGTTAGGAGCTTAATCAGTGCTCCTGCTTTTCAAACTTCCAACTGCTGGGATAACGTGGTCCTACTGACAGGGTGAGATGGGGCAGGTGCTGTGGGGAGGTTGGGGTGGCACCGCTCCAGGGATCCACGCGGTTGGGAACGGGCAACCTGCAGCTGGAGACACTCCTGCTTCCCGGCTGATCCTTCTGCCCCTCTCTGGATAGTCACCGGGAAAAAGTGGCACATAAAGTACAGGGTATTGCACTAGCCAAGGCGGGTAAATGCATTCAGGTAATTTGAGCCTGTATTTTTCTAGCTCTGCCCCCCAGCAGCAAACTCCCAGGCAGGACCACAAAATGCTCTAGCTGGGGTGTATGTGTGTTTAGCTTGTCAAATTTCAGCTAAAATATCTACTATCATACTCAGCACTCTCGAATGATATTTGCTCTGATGGTATCTGAAGATATCCTCGACCTTCCTTAAGAAAACCAACAGATGTAGCTACATGCTCAGAAAAGGCCTTTCCTTGCAGAGCTTGCAGTCCAAAGACTTTGGTTAAGCCTCTCTTCCAGCTGAAGACAAACGGACTTCGACAACAATAATTCTTTTAGTCGACTGGAGAGACTAATGGAATCCTATAATGGCTAATTAGGAGCTCTCATAGTTGTTCAGTGCACATTCCCTTTGGTACTATACACTTCTTCCCATTCCGAAACCAGAGGAACATTTGGAATTGTCAGGATGATGCTTACATTTTGTGAGACCTAGTCATTACTCAAAGGGAAAGGGAAATGTTTGAATAACATACCTTACCTCTAACACTGCAGAAATAACTACAGTTCTGACTAGTTTGGGTTCAGCCATCTGTTATAGAAGTGTACATAAACTGATTCTGGATTTACGCCGCTACAAAACACAAACGGAACCTGGCACGATACTTATGTGCTAACCCTTGGGTTATGGAGAGAAAGAAGTAATCTTAAGTGGATGGGGTGAAAGTCTCCAGAACACCAGTGAGGTGATGATCAGAGGCTACTGAAGCTGGTAAGTGGGAATACGATTCATTACTATGCCAGACTTTTGAAATTTAGGTTCACTTTACACCTTCCCTGGCTAGCCCCAGAGGAGTGGCTGAGAGGAGTGACAAAAGCACAGTACTGGAGGGGAGCATAATGCCAGTCACATGCTGCCACAAAAGCGAGACACCGAGAAAAAAGTCACCTAAACCTTCACTTGCACCTGAATTTCCACAAGATGTCAATAGATGAAGGCTGCAGAATGCGTAATGCATTCTTTCAGAAAGCAGCTAACCTTCAAAACAAGTCCAAAGTATATAGGAGCAATAAAGTTAGTACAGAGCTACATTTAAAGTTTGGATAATTAGTAATCCTACCAGGGAGGGTATCCACATATTTCCTACTTAATAAGCTGCCTCTGTAATGTTAAAGCCAATGGGGTCAATTTCAAGAGAAAAATGGGATATCATATCAGAGGTGGCGCTTCCACATAATAAGATCTCAGATTCAATTTCATTCATTTATATCTGGAGAGCTCGCTGGATGGTTTAGTGGTATTGGATTGGAATAGAAGGATTTGGGTCAGGAATTAATCCAGAAGGTCAAAAAACAATGCGCTGCTTCATACTACCTTTGTCCAGTTTGAAGTTTGGGTGTTTCTGAAGACAAGACGTTTGACACACACGTGTATTAAGTATTGGTTAAAAAAAAACCTTTGATTTTCATTCTTTTTATAAATGCTTCCCATTCGCAGCAATTATCTTACTAATCTACTAAAGTCTGATGTCCTCAGTGTCTTACACTTGATGTGGAAGCTTCTTCTGTTGTTGTGACTGCAGTCCCTCACCCAGTGAGCACCGGGACTCGTGCCATGGATATCCTGTGCTCGGACAGCAGCCACCTCCTCATTGCTCCACTCAGCAAGCTTGGCTAAAGCATCTAGAAAATGATTAGCTCATTTCTGGGAAGGGGAGAGAAGGATTAGCTCTCAGTTGGACAGATGGGTTGATCCCACTCATTGCCATGAGAAATGGTGGAATGATGGGCAAGTATGTCCTTTCTGATGGCAGGATAAACCTAAACTGGCTTATGCCAATCATGAAACCACCATTAGCAACATGAATCCTGGAGGGCCGCCCTTGACAGCACATCCTCACAGGTCTCATCTTCAGCAAAAAGAGTCTTCCTGAGGCTAGAAAGAAATATCCTCCAGCAGGTTCCTCATGGGACTGGATTTAACCTCTCAACTTGTAGAAAAATAAAGTACCTGACTTCATAATCCACCCTGGAAACGCTGTCCTATGTCCACAGCATTCAGGTGCCTTCTGTTCCTAGCAGAACCCTTTTCTGTTTGGTTGTGTTTTTTATTACCGCTGGGTTTTATTTTCCCCATTCAGTTTGGTTCATGGATATTAGGTTTTCAAAAGGGGGAACTTCTGCAAGCAGTTGGAACATCTGCCATCAACTTTTAGGATGCCTGTTACTCGAAACTGAGCCTAACAGCCATCCCACAACCTATAGCATGCAGCAGATGGAAGGCTGCAGAGCAAGAGCAAGAGCAAAAGCAAAAGTATGATTTAAAGAACTGCAGTGGAAAAAAAAAACATGGTAGTTTAGATTTAATGCATTTTTATCGTATGCATATGCCTAAAATTCTATGATGAATTGGTTTTCCTTGTTAAACTTTTTAAAATAAGAATGCAAAAGAAGAGTTTGCATTTCATGTGCAACAGTTAATTTTTCTGACTGATCACACTTCTTGCTTTATAAAAATTTCCAGAAAGATATTAATGATCTTACTTGTGTAACACAAATAGTAATGAATTTATGATAAGATAAAGTCAAAAATAATCTTAATATTGATAATGTGTCTGCTTTCTATCAAGACTATCTGCATAAGTAATAACATGGCAACATAGCAGGCTTATTTCTAGGAGCTCAAACTTCTTGCTAGAGTTCCTTCATCCTCTGAAGTCAGTGACCTCAATAGTTAGGATAAAGTATAAATCAAAATAAATTAAGATAAATTATGAATTGCTGAGAGTTAATTATTGGGGACACTTTTCCTCATTAATGATGTTTTTGTTATGTGGTTATCAAGCACTGCTTTTGAAAAAAGCACCTTTCAAAGTGGAAAAGCAAGAAAAATGCTAAGGATATATATGAGAGTGTCCTGGATAAGCGGGCACGTTGAAACAAAAACACCAAACCCACGTAATTCTTCTCAGCAAGATAATTATTATCTGTTTGTTATAATCAAGTCAAATGAACAGAAGAGCAGGTTTCTGATAAAGCACACATGAAAAAGAAGAATATGAAAAATCACCTGTGTAATATTGTAGCTACATTCATCTCTCTTGCTTCGAGATTTAATCTACTGCAATGCTATTAGCCATGTGTCAGTCAGAAATATGAAGATGTTAATGATAAAATTTTATATGTGTCAAAATAAGAGCTCAGTTTAAATTTGCTTGTACAAATCTTAGATTAGATTATCATTAATTATAAATGCAATAGCAAAGCAGTTCTTCCCCCTAAGCAAAAAGAAATGGATCCAAAAAACCTATTTCAGTCCAAGAGAATGAAATAATGTAAATTTTCCTCTAGCACAGAGATTCAATATAGTTTTAAACTCACATATTTCCAACCTAAGGTCCCAGTTGTGCCTTCCATTACTCACAGGCCTTCCATTCAAGCAGAGAGAGGTGCAGCTTCCCAGCTTGGGCAGGAGCTCTCTGCAGTCATCTGATGGTTTTCAGAAAAGGACCTGTCCCCAAATCTCTACATTTCACATGGCCATCAGGAGAGCCCACGTTCTGGGATGTTTCAGCCAGCTCCTGAAGCCCCTATCACATGGACCATACCAGAAATTCCCTGCTGTGCTTCACGAGCAGGGCTGCTAGCAAAGGAAAAGGGAGGTGGAAGTTCCCTAAAACACCTGGATATATTTTTGGCTTCAGAGGACGGCTATATTTGCAATATTGCATTCATGACTTTAATTGAAGCTGAAGACAGGTACAATTCACAATATGGTGCTGGAATATAAATCCACAGGGAGCAGAAAACAGCTATAACATCTTAAACAGCTGAAGAACACTACCTCTGTGCTCTGGGAAGCACTACATGCCCTTGGGAATAAGTCCTCAGTTGTAGCTGGCACTTTTCCTGGTGCCTAGCCAGGCTCTAGCCCAGAGGATCACTCTGTACTGTCACCAGGCCTTGCCATGGAAGTGTCCTGGTGCCCATCGTTAGGTCTTGGGACACAACTTGAGACAGACACATCCTAGCAGAAAATCTAAGCCTATCAAGTATGCTTATTGCATATCGCTTAAGTGCGGGTCCTCCAGCAAGGTCTTGCAATCTCCTTGTCAAATGAGACACTTACTTGTACAATCTTTTAAAGGAAATAGTGCAGTCTCCAGTGGAGAGCACCTGAAGACACCAAAAGTGCAGCGGCTGTGTTTATAGAAAACACTCCTACCTTCATCAGACCTACCTACCTACCTTCTCCATTCATCTACCACTCATACATCCATGAGAAAAGTACACAGGAACTAGGCTTGTCATATGTAACCAAGGACCTTCTGTACCACAGAATAAGGAAGAAACATTTTTAAAAGTCTGCAGAAGATTCAGCAAAACTACAGTTAGTAAGCTGGGTGCTTTTGGGGACTGCTTCTTGTAACCATGAGAAAACAGAGGGAAGTGAAGAAGGGTCGTGGCTGCATTGGTCTTCATCCCCCTACATGATAACATGGAACTTCCTCACTGTGACACACTTAGTTAGTCTGGGATTTTCTGGGTTCACGAACCCACATTGAATCATTCCTGAAGAAGCAATACAGTGTTTCTCCCACAGACTCTGTCACTAGTTCTTTAAAAATACAATATTCAGAAACTCCAGCAGAAGTTAAAAAATGAATCTACTGCCATTTAAATATGAAACTGCTTGTGCCTTGATCTGAGAACCGGGAAGTGTTCCTGAGTTTTCAGGCTAGACATAGCTGAAGCGACTGGCATCACATCTGAGACATTTTACTAAAAATGGTGAAAGGCATCTCAAATAACACGTGGAAAGAATCATGTGCATCAGCCAACCAGCCATTCTGTTCTTTATGAGCCTTGTTTCTCTGGACTGCAGTGAAGACCAAGCACACTTTTGAGTTTTGCCATAGGGTCAAGTCTCAAGTATCTCTGCACTGATCTCACAACCAACCCGTCCTGCTAACACCCGTGCCAAGTGCCTGTTGTGCCCATGGGCCTGAGCAAGGACCCATTAAAGCCACTGCAAGCTCCACAACAGTTCACCACCTGAGAGCAGGAAGGCTCTGAAACAAAGATGAGGAGGAAGATGGTGGTAAAAGCAGAATTTGTGGCCCCCATCTAAGCTAAGATGATTTGACACCATCTAAGCTACCTGGCGGTGCCTTGCTTTATGAAGCAGGTCTTGTGATGAGTAGCCCAGAGGAAGACTGATGGGGCTGCATGTTTTTTTAAGGTGTTCAAAACATGCATGTCTGCACCCATGACTGTGCTGCTTACCGGAGTGTACCATAAAGGATCAAGTCCAGAAACTCTTTAACCAGATATTGTCCCAACTAGGTGGAAAAAAAAAAAGGGGAACAGGAGCTGGTTTAGTGAGAGCGAGATGTTGCCAAGCCTGAACGTTATAGTGAGGAGATCCATGTAAAGTGATGTGGATATGGTCAAAATTAACTGAGTGTAGAAGCAGTGACAGAGAATATGGAGAGATAATTTTGTTGAGCTGAACAGACGGGGAGTTTCAGAAGTCTGCCATTGATTACAGATGCATTACTGTCAGGCATAAGGCTTATGTGGGTTAAGATTTATACCTCAGTTAAATATCCAGTGGGTGACTCGGTTAATGATATCTCCTTTGTCCTGTGTTTCTCTAGATCAAGCAGAGCAGATAATTATGAATAATGACAATGATTTGTGTCTCTGAGAAAATTTGCATAGATAAGCACATGCCTATGGGTGATGTGGCTTCATGCACAATAATTAAACATGTAGGCCGCGGGAAGTGAAATAGAAAATGGCTAAAATCATTCCTTTACAGGCTTTTTTTTTTAAGATTGTGGACCTACTAAGTTGTACTGTATATAGCTGGGAGATCAGTGTTATAGCTCCCAGAGCTGAGAAAAAGGAGGGTAGGTGTAAACATAAGAGCAGAATGTGGTGTAGAAGGAAATGCCAAAGCTACCTCAGAGCATCCTGGCATGTCAGCAGGGCAGACTGGTTGTGCACAGCGAGACCAGCGCCACTTTGGCCACCTTCCGAGCTGCGTCAGGACGTTGCTGCACCTGCACCCCTGGACCCGGCAGAGCCACCCCACACCTGGGCCTTGACCAGCCAACACAGACCCAGTGCTGCTTTCTCCAGCCAGCAGCTCACTGTGTGCTGTAGAAGGGCCCTGGCAAAACTTTTAAACTTTCGTAGACACACTGCTCTAAATGGCCATCTCTGTGGCTGCTTGCAGAGAACTGAGAGTAGAAGTCCGTCCACTGAATTCTGGCAGATAGATGCCTGGTTCCATGGGGGCCCATTTCAATGTATTTTTAAGGAGGTATTACCTAGGGAATAACAACCTAATAAGGTTACTCCCAAAGAACTTGCTTTTGTTAAAATGTCACTTATATTTTACTATTAGGATCAAGATGGTGAGTAAGATTTTCTCCCATCCTCTGGCAGCTTCCAGAGTTCAAAACCTTATCATTTCATCAGCTGAGATCAATTCAAGGGAGAAAGCTGCCATTCAACATTTTTAAGGAATTTCAGTGGGCTGCCTAGATGGGAGCAGCAGCTGATGTTGCTGAACAGTGTCATTAGTAGCAAGCTGATTGGGGGAAAACAGGCCTCTTCCGTATCTGCAGATGGGGAAAATGTTCAGCAGAGCTTCAAAATCACTTGGTTCTGTATATCACATCTTTGGAAAAAGGTGACATAGCTTGAACTTCTCTCTACTAAATCTGACTTACCAAACAGGTTATCTGTATAGTAAATACACAGAGAGGCACTTCCAGAGAGTGATTTGACTTTTGATCCTTCCAATAGATTTGCTGTTGGTGAAAACATCTTTAAGTTCATCAACTCACGACTCAAAGTCATCTTTGCATCTGACTAAACCTCTTTCCAAGGCCTAGCTCTTCACATACCATAGATCTCATCAGCAGTCATGGCAGATTTTTGACTACAAAAGCAACTTCTAGTCTTGCAGCACCTGCTCAGCAGGCCCCTTTACCAGATGTGAGCAGCTCTTTCTCAGTGGTTGGAGTCTGAAGAGACCATAGTCTGTACTTCAGTGACAGTGACATTGTACCAATCTTGAAGGTGCTGTGGTCCAACAATTTGACTTGTTCCAGTTATGGGAAGGTGTCCCCAAATGGCAATTTCCTTTAGTTCTTGGTAGTTCCTGATGTTATATGCAAGAATGGGTGCTGGGGAAGAGCCAGTGGATGTGCAGGCCTCATGGTATCTGCCACCTGCACTGTTTTAATGGAAGTTCTGCATATGACCATTTATGTGAGTGCCTTTCAGTCTCTAACAGACTGATCCTGAAAACTTACCTGTGAGGCAGGGAAAAAAAAAAACATTGTCTAAACTAAATAGACTGCAGAACTTAAAAGATGAACCTTTCTGCATGTTTCTTCATCTAAGAAAACGTCTTCTCAACTGCAGTAGATATTTTACATTGGCCAAAGAGACTTCTCTCTGGTAAGAGCATTTCTCTTCCCCCCGCTGCCTTGCGCTCATAATTCCCCTGGTTTAGACACTGCTCTATACAGAGCCCAATTTAGTCTACCCTCCCCTTCCCAGCAAGCTTCAAGAAGGTATCATCTGTGAATATGACAGCAGGCACGATGAGACCATTACAGTGATTGCCAAAAGCAACAGGGAATCATTTCTTCTGGATTTAGAGTAGGAAGAACAGAGTTCTTCTGCTATTTAGGTTCTTTTATGAAAACTCATTGTAGGTGGTCTAAAACTGAAACATCCCATCTCATGTTAGTCAAAAGTAAAATGAGAGGAAGAGTGGCTCCTTGCTAACGAAAGTGAGGTGTCCAGGACGTGCACCTTAAGTCAGCAGAAAGGACAAGTGATACTGGTCTGGTTTCTTCTCTTTTCAGAGGTGCAGTATCAGAATGCAAGACAAAATCACATTTTCTATACAAATTTAACAGTTAATCTTTCATATTAAACCTCAGGAGTACTTTGAAAGACTCTTTCTAGAAGGAAAGCCTCGTATTTCTACTTGGTAAAATCAGGGAGAATACAACTTTTCTCCAGGGCATGTTTTCCACAATCTCTTCTATACTGTCAGAGATGTCTTTGAATGTTTCTATTAAAATCAGCTGTAGATTGGATCCTAGACCATCCACACAAATTATAGAATATGAGAAGGAAACTGAAAACATCACCTTGAAGCAGCAAGTGCAGTCATTGGACAGACTGAGATTAGCACAACATTTTGGGTATCTTAATTCCAGCAGTGAAACTGAGTAACATTGAAGAAGACAGCGACTGCACAGGCCACTGCAATATCAAGCTGTTTTCTGTCATCACTGCTTAAAGAGAACTGAATCCCACATTTGATAATTCCTAGGGGAAATGCCTAATAATGAGAACATAGTGCCAAAATCCGGCTCCAGCTTTGCTCTCCACATAGCTGAGGGAAGAATTCGGCCTTTATTAACTTGATGATGGCCAAATAAGCAAACAACTTCGGACTTTTTATCTTGGTTTTCCCCACCTTCGCACACGTTGAAAGCGGAGGGCAAGTCCAGTGGTCTCAAGTGAGCAGCGGAGCTGGTCATCCCTCATCCACAACCCACACTGACACTGCAACCTGTTTCCCCTGGGATGCAATGTGGTAGTATTTCTAGGGAATGTTGCTCTTGTTCTTGACATTTCACAAAGGTTATTCTGAAATTTTTAATTAAAATAATGTGGAAGAAGTGCCTATGGAAAAACACAGCACTGCTACTCAGTGCCCCATTGCAAAGCACATGAATTTAGATGAAGCAGCACTGATACAACAGATGTCTATGAAAAAAATCATGTTAACCACAAATAGCAAGTTTTCTCCTTTAGGGAATTAAAAGAGCCTTCAAGTAGTGCAAATATAAGAGAGCCTGTCTTACCTGGAATAGGTATAATGGGAATACTTTCATTGGGGACCACACGTGGTGAGCTGCTGTCTTCCACATAGAAATGCGCGGTCTGAAAACACTTTCTGTTAAAGGAAAAAAAAAATAGTGCAGAGTGTGAAACACTGACCTCTGAGAAACAACCCCAAACTTTTGCACATGATCAGCTTCTCCTTTTCTGCTCCATTCCTGCTGCACACTTCCATGTGTTACAGTTTAAAACATTAGTTAGTGAAAACACACGAGTTTTCTACAATTACAATCCTAATTCCAGATTCCAGTGTACTCCAATTCATTGAAATCTGACATCCACTCACCCCAAACACCTCTCTGTTCTCATTCTGTATATTACTGCTAAGCATAACTGAATATAAAACTGTTCTCAGAAAAGTCAGTGGTTGCAAAACAGGTTTCAAGAACTCAATTCAGAAAGAAACTGTGAACACAAGAAATAAATTCAGCATACAGATCAAATCAAATCCAGCAAAGACACTATGCTTCCAAGGAACATACGTTTACTGTAAAACTTTCAACAGCATAACCATGGAGAGAGCAGTGCAGCCTCTGTAACTGTTCCATGTCACAACACTGTTCTGATATTGAAGTTATCCTTCCAACATTGCAAGTTTTACTCATTCTAACACTGAAGCTACATAAACCTCCTCCCATTCTCCTCCTGCAAACTGGAATCACATTCGCTGCTCTAAGAAAAATGCCACATACCCTTAGTTTAGTTTGGGCCCCATTTCTGCAAAGGCCTGTAAAGAACAGGAGAACTTAAATCCACCTGTTTTTTTTTTTTTTTTTTACCTGTATTTAATGCAAAGCAGCGAGCACAAGCTGGTCATCACAGAAAGGTACTGAGCAGAGTAACATGAAGAGATCCAGGGAGACTCTGCATGGTGATGTTAAGCGAGGCAGGATTTTCCAACCCTGGCGTCACTGCTCGGTGCCGACTTAATGAGCTGCTTGAGGCTGGAACTGAATATTTAATGAGTCGTGCTGGGTGCGGGCGGCTGTTGTGGCCAGTGAAGGGTCCGCGCTGAACAGCAGAGTCCCCAGGCCACAAAGATCCCCCCTGCGCCTCGGGCGAGCTGCCCCTCAGCACCTGCACTAAGTCTGTGCGGTCTGACCTTGACCCGCACGACGCGGGTTTGGGGGAGCGGCCCCAAGGTTTCTGCACCGCGCTCGGCACAGGGAGCCCGCTCTCCAAACACTCTCAGGTGGAGCAAAAACCTAAAGTCATCACGGGCGTTCCTCTGCCCTTATTGCATTTCTATGCATTTATTTGCATTTCCCGTGGCACGATCGCAGCGCTTTGCAAGGCAAGCACACACTAGCGCAGCTCGAGCACAACTCAAGCCAGTGCAGAGGAGGGAGGCTCGTGCTGCCCAGCGTGGAGCAGCCGTCTCAGAGCAGCTTTCTGTTTCCAGACCCGCTGTCTTGCACCGTGCACGAGTTATTAATTTGGTGCGTGCGCTTTTGTGAAGAGCTAATTCACCCACCAAAGATGCGAGACGCACCGCACAGCTCAGCAGTGGAAACCATCAGCTCAGCTCCCCCTCCCTGCGCGCTCCCTGCTCTCGCTCTCTTCTTTTTTGGCAGCCTTTATTTCGGACAATGCACACCCTGGGGGCTCGCAGCAGAATAAATCAGTCACACACAAGGAAGAAACTATGAATATGAAACAGGCCTGAAAATGTTCCTGATTTTGATGTATTTGGGCCTCCTTGAAGTCCTTCTCCTGGTAACCAAGGCCTTAGGAAGGTGTTCAATAAAAAGCAGACCTTTATGAAGGGATTTACAGGATTTTTGTTAAGCTCATGATACTTATGAAAGGAAATCATTTCTTGTAATTTGTTATTTTATACTCTGAGAGGTTCTGACAGGCTGCCGCTATGATTTTTGCCTTTTTTTTATGCAGCCGTAAGTTAGCTTCTTCGTGATAGCCTCAAAACACATAATTGTGTTACATAATCACATTGTATGGTATTGTAAGGCCCGTGATGGTGACAGCTGAGAACATAGTTAGAATAACAACATATTAAATTAATATTTCACATAGTAAAGTTTGCTGCAAACATTAATGTCATTAACAATTCCATATTTTTTCCTGAAAACTTGCTGCAGATGTTTTTGAAAAGGCATCACCACACGTTTTCCCAGCCTCAGACAGAAATACACCCTTAGAGCATCTTCATTACTTTATAATGCCAGCTACCAGCAAGTCTGGTGAAGGCATACCTCTCAAATTCCTATTTTTTACCTGCTCATAATTGCCTCAACTGCTGCTGAGCGTTAAGTTTTGCAAGTCTAGTCCCAGCATAAGCTGAGCTCTGAGCACCGCTGTCACGGCCACGTCCCGGTGGCTCTGGTGACAGCCTAAGTCAGCGCTGATGGGATTGTGCAGGCTTGGACCTGAGATAAAGCAGGATAAAGCAGCCTGAATCTTTAAGAGACCTTTTACTGTGGGTTTTACAGACTCACTGTGTGAATTTTCCATCAAGTTTTGGTTCCTGGGCTGTTTCTTACTCTTGTACCTCTCCTCCGCATCACCCCGGGACACATCTCTGAGTGACGGGGCTTCAAGCCCCTCTTCTGGATGATTCCCATTTTTTAAGCCTGTGATCAGGAGGGTGAGGAAAAGCCTGGGCCCAAGAAAAGCCTTTTGCAAACTCTGGTCTATTTTACACTAATAAGCACTGCTAGCTGAGACTGAGGCTGCTGAAAGCCATTTCAGACAATTTAGCACCTGCTTTCTCCCTCACTTTCGGATATTCCTTCCATCCCCTGGCATATTCCCCTACTCATTACCTTTCTCCCAGCACAGAGCCGTAAGTGGCAGCAGTTGCTAAGGCTACGCGAAGCTGGAGTAAATGTGTGTGTGCATATGGGGCGGGCTGGATAAAGAAAAGGATGAGAGTAGAAAATTGCTTGTTTGAAGGCATTGGAGAAGCTCCCGTGCAGAGAGGTGGGAATGGATGCAGGTATCTAGATCTAGTCCAGCCATGATCAGGAGGAGCACCTCAGCCTGTAACTCTTCATCCCAGTGTATGCACATGCCTGTGTGCACATTCTCTGAGGAAACCAACATCATCAGCAGAAAAAAAGTAGAAGTATTTTGTTCTAATAGCTAGAATTCATCCTTAGAGTGAATGAGCAAATGGGATTTGTCAATGGCATAAATGATTATTAAGATCTTACCAACTAAAACACTAACTTCTGGATAATTTCCATATTGCTGCAGAATTTAAGGGAAAGAAAATCACAGCCTTGATTTCACTTCACAGAGTGCACATCTTTTCTGCAAAATATCAAAGACTCTGTTGTCCCTGACTGAGGCCCGTGTGCAGTGAAGCACACGCTCTTCTCTAGCCCCATATGTTTTTTTGGCTGCTTTTCCCTGGGGTGCCATAACCGTGCGAGATTGTGGTGATAAGACACACAATTGCCACATATGGACGAAAAAGCAGAAAGTAAAACACTGCGAGATTAGCATCTCCCCCGAGAAGGAGCAGAGGCAGGGCTGGGAATGCTAAGATCACATTAGGGAAAGCATCTCCCTACCCAGAGCCTTTCTGCAGAGACACCAGCAGCGGGTTATTAAAGCAAACCAAGTCCAGAGCAGCAGCGCCTTATTACCAAATTGCAAACATAAAAAGATGCCATGAGATGAGCTTGATTATGATTAGCGGGGTTAAATGCTTGTTCCCTCTCTGCCGAGCAAAATACCTGATTAGCTTCTGTAAAGGAAGAGCTGCCTCATGAGATTTTTGACACTCCAAGAAGGTTTTCTTGGTTATTAGTTAATAAACGTCAAGCAGCTTCTTCTTTATCCTCATCTAGAAGTATGAGGGGAGAACAGGATCCCCATAGGGGCTGGTAAGCGTGGACACGTTTAATTTCCTTGCAGCAGACAGAGCCTCGGAGCTTCGTTAATTCTGCCTCCGATCCCGACGCAGAGCGCGTGGGCCAGCCCTGGGAGTGCAGGGAGCAGATCGGAGGGCAGCGCTCGGCCTTTCCCCCTTTGCACTGTGTCTATCCCGCGCTGACGGGCAAGGGATCCACACTGTTCCAGAGCAGCTGGGGTGGGAGCAGGGAGAAGAGGAGCAGGGATGATCATGGCGGGGCCAGCGATCCCCTCTGCAGCGGTTCTGAAACGGCTGGAATTGCAGCTGAGCACGGGAGATGACTGGGGAATGCTCCAACTTCTGGGGATACCCGAGAGCTGGGTCCTGCTTCTCACACCGGCATGACCAGCACCTTTCACCGCTTGCTAGGGACCTACTCTTTCATTCCAGAGTAGCTTCCGTTACTGGGAGCCAGCATGTATCCCTCTCCGACGCTAACCCGACGTGCATCTCATCTTTCTGCTCTGTAATAGTATCCTGGAGCTCTAGGCTCCTGCATTCTTTGCAACTTCTCTCTCTTTGGGTCATTACCTCCTAAAGCATGACCAATTCAGGGGCAGATGGCTGAAAGGGTCCTGGAAGCCTATTTGAGAAAGCAGTGCAGGGCAAACCTTGTCCTCTGGGTACTCTTCCTCCAGGAACAGCCCCCCATACCTGCAGCTCTGTGGGACATACGTTGATTAATGAAGAGGCCAGTAGGCACTGAAGCCACCCTACTTCCCCGCGCAGTAACAAAGAGTATTCTGGCAGGAGCAGCAACCTATATTAAGGTTTAGCTGGTAGGCAGAACAGGCAAGGAGACCATAAGGAAGTCAGAGCAGTTACACGCTAGGATCTGGGACAGACCTTTAAGCCAGGCTGCCCAGGATGTGGCAGATTTGACTCCGACACAGCTTGCTCCTCACTGAATGCAACCTGGACACAGATGTGTGCAATGCTCCTTGATCAGGGCTGGGTGTATGCGTGTGTATCTGCAAATAACCACCCAGGAGGGGTAGACAGAGGGGAAATTATCCCTTTCACTACCTTGGCGCATTCATTCTCACTTTCAATAGAAGAAAAGACGTTTCAGATTCTCATTGACCTGCTTTGCATGTTCTCCAGGAGACACAAAGAAGATGGGTTTCTGCTGGCCCTGAGACCGGCGCGCGCACGCCATCACGGGTGCTTGTAACACACGGCTCTGCACTTTAAACCAGCTTCACTGCTCCTTGGCAAGTGTTTGTCACTGTCAGACGTGGCACTGACTCCTCAGCAAAGGGCTGCAGACGACGGGACAACAGAAGTGCTGCAAATCACGCCTGTGTCGCCGGCGGAGTGGCGGCCAGGCGCCCCGACGGCAGCTGCCTGCAGTCTGCACCGCTCTCGCCGGGGTCATCAGTCACTGATTTCTATGAGCAATAAAACTGACTGGGGCGTTACAAAGAAAAAGAGAACGGAAAACCACACAGAAAAAGCAGATCTTATGAATATGAATAAGCGACCAGCATGGGGCAGTGATATAACATCCACTGTAACAGAGAGCATCTGCATTGGCTCTCATTTTTTGGGTGGAAAAGGGCTTATATTGCCCCAATTTTCTGCAATTATTTTCCTTCACACATCTTAATGCTTAAAGATCAAAACGCAATAGCTGAGTTATAACAGAACCTTTGCAGCCTGCCTGAGAGTGAGCTACTGCAGGGCGTACAAAGCAGGAATGAGTAGAAAACACAAGTCGAGGAAAGCTGAAAAAGAATGAAAATGTCCCTGCGATAAGGCTGGCTCTCCTGTATATTCCTCCTGAAGATGACTTGATGATTCTGCTTCTCCCCACAAAGCAATTCCTGTTTGCTCTCTTCTTGAGCACTGTTAAGTCTTGTACATATAGGACAACTGGAGGGATCTAGACAGCACATGGCTAGCGAAAGTTCACAGCGTGCCAAGCGCTTGGTGTCCTTTCCTAGATCAGATGGTGAAAAGTAGACTGTCCCTTCCAGGGGACTTACTCTGGGCAAGGAGAAATGTGTTTTTTTTCCATGGCAGCAAGCCATGGAAATCCATGTGCATCCACACCGTGCATCCCTGCTGTGCATCCACACAGCCCCACCGAAGCTAAAAGGACCCCAGTGTTGACCACTAGTACAGCCCCATATTTTTAAAACTGTAAATACTCCTAAAAAATAGACAGGGAAAAGGCAGATGGAAAAAAAAAAGGTGAGCAAAATTTTGAGGCAATGCCTGTGATGAAGAGCACATCCCTTAAAATTCTCCACCTGAAAAACAAATTGGCAAACAAGTCTGGGGGGGTTGATATAGAAAGATGGCTAATTTAATATTTATGGCCTAAATTTGCCAGCTGACTACACAGCTCTCCACAAAATTAAAAATCCTCTGCTCCTGCTTCTCTGAGATTACAGATTTAGATGCTGGTTTCCTGCACCGCAGACCACATACCCATTTGTGCCAGGCAGTGCTGAACTTGGACTTCAGATAAGAAATAAACACTTTTAGAAAGGTATTTAAGTAGTTAAGCAGTTAAAAAAATGACAACATACACCAAGATCACCTGCTTTCAAAAGCCCTCCCCACTTCATCAGCTGCGTGACCAGAAAGCGCCCAGGTGGCCAACAGAGAATTGCACTTAGAAAGCTCTTTAATGGCAAATTGTAAGTGGATAAATCTTAGTTTAACTTAGCATAAACCCTTTCCATGCTTCCTTGTCCCATCTTCCTGAAGTCCCCGGAGAACAGCAAGGGCGCACGTGAAACCTTATTTGTGATGACACTTGGCCCTGTAACACTGTGTAACTAATTACTCTCCTGGTGACCTCGGACAGGGCCAGCAGCATCCGACTTTCCCCTCCTGCTTTAATCAATACTCACAGCATCTGTGCTGGATGCACTCAGCAATTTTCCTCATCACTGAATGGGTTTACTCATCAGTATTTTTTACTCAGAGAAAACAAGTTTCCTGGTGCAGGCAATACCACTCACATTTTTAATGTCTGCAGGCAAAAAAAGGGTGCAGAAATCTAGAGGTGGTAACTTTAAAATAGCTTAAAAATTAGACATGGTTTTAAAAACCAAGGGGAAGCCTAATGTATTCATTTTCCTCTCCATCAGCCAACAGTTTATTTAATGCAACATTCATACCACAAAGACCAGAAAATCAGACGGAGGAAAACAGACATGCCTTTTCTAATCAAATAATACCTTAGGCAGTTCCTATAAAATGTGTAGTTCCACTAACCTAAACACCATGTAATATTAAAAAGGAGCCAAAAACTTTCTGACAGAAGGAAGCTAAATTTAACCAAGTGAAGAGTTGTTCAGTAATCACGAGAACGGCAGCAATCACTGAAGATTGCCTCTTACTGGAGAGAAGCTTTTAGCAGCACCTTGAAGAACTCGCCATTTGGTCTACTTGATATTATCATTTCAGTGCACGGATCCCCCTTGGGATGAATCTCCGGAGAGGAAGGAACAAGGAGGGAGGTGTGGCACACCCAGGGGTTAACAGGCAGGTATTTTTAAACACTAACTGTAACTCGTTTAGATAAAAATTGTAATATAAGAAGTGCAATACAGAAATGATCCCACCTAAGAGAGGACAGCGGAGACTGACTTTCTGTTTGGATGAGCCACCTAAATCTTCCTAATTACTCCCACCTAATTAGCTCCGAAATGAATGAGCCCTCCTCTCTCCTCTGCAGATATATTCTTTTCTTCCTCCAAATGAGGCATCAGAACAGCCTCTTGACATTTATTTCAGGTATACCAAGCCAAGGAGTGCTCACTGGGAAATTCTCTCCGTCTTTCTCATTAGACAAGTGCATTTGCAGTTGGATTACAACTGGATGGGAGAAGTGGGAAAATCTCCCCACACTGCTGGACATGTTTCAGGTTCAGATTACTCGGGCCTGGTGTAAAGTTTTACATGTGTGTTTATTTCCTTTCTCCTTTCATCACTGTGTATTTGGAAAGTGAGCATTTTTTTTGATGGCCATTTTAAAAAGAAATAGGTACTCAAAAATTTTTATGGTTTCTGTATTAGCTCCACTTAGAACATAATTACAAATGGAACAAAAAGATATCTTTAAAGTGTGACACAAAGGAAAAGAAAAGAGCAGCTGGTTCCAAAAGCAGAGGAGCAAATTACTTAGTACCTCGAAGATAACGTTAATGAGAACCCTGCAAACATATTACTTAATGCTACTACTTACTTTCCCTCATCACACTAACACAGCAGAACGGATGGCAGCCAGCTGGTCCTCCTTCCCCAACCATCTCCCTAAGAGCACAGATTTGTAAGCCACCAAATAACAAACCTGGACAGAAGTCTTGAGGATCATTAATTTTCCTATCAATCAACCCATCTGGAGATTGGCGTCTCACTGTCATTGGTACCAACGCGCGGGTGACTCCTGGGAGCTCTGGGGAGGCCGGGAGGATACACGTCTGAAGAACTGCTTTAATGAGGCTTTTGTATGCAAAGGTTAACACATGTGACAAGGAAACACAAATACCAGAGACAAAAGCTACCACCCAGGGAAGCAAACCACAAAGAAGCCCCGTGCTTTGTCTTCCATTATAGCACACTGCATATATCTCTAATAAGCTATGTAAAAACACCCAAGTCAGACCCCAGTGACCTATCTCATACCAGAAGAGACGCTGCCTGCTCCTATATACCTTATCCGTTGGCCTCAGACATAGGGCTATGCTGAAGAGAAGCAAATTGTGTAAACTTTAAGCGCAGTTCTGGGTAAACTGGATGATCAGTGCGGTGTATTGTCTCCACTGGGCTCCCTTCACTAAAGATAAGAGACCTACATCAATTAATACATCAACATAAAGTCCTTGCATCAGTAAGATCTGTAAGGTAGCACTAGTAAGACAGCATTTGCAATACTGCCCGCAATAGCGTTTCTAAAGAACCCAACAGCAATACTAACAAACAAGTCCCAAGATATTAAAATACTCCTGGAAAGATCTAATTAATACCAGAAAAGTAGCAAACAGCAGTAAGTATACCTAGGCATAATAAAGCAGCATATAAAAATAAAAACCATGTGTATTTCAAATTGCCATTTCTACAGAGTAAATAAGCAATGAGTCGGTCTTAAAAAATTCTGGAAATGTTTTCGACAGGTAATGGAGGTGGAATATACCAAATCAGGACGCAGAGGGGACTATGAAGATGATCTTGAAAATGCTTGAAATGAAAGTTCAAGGAAATAATCCCCTTTTCAAAATATTAAGAAAAAAGACACTTTAAGTGATTCAAGCCTATTGCCGATTCAAAGTGCCTTAACTTCTAGTGTCAAGGAAATATATATTCCACAAAAGGACTCAAAGACTGAGGCACAGTAAAAAGATATCATGAAGTACATGAATAGGTCCACAATTATACTGAAGAGTCAAGAATTGCAAAATCGTAAGGTAACAGAAGTAGAAGAGATGCTGCCTTTAAGAAAACAGTCAAAATTACTCCGAAAATTAGCAATCGCTTTCATCCCCAAGACAAACCCTTTTCCAGGAGGTAAACACTTGGGCAAATAATCTGCTCCTCTTCAGTTGTCTTAATCAGTGTGCAGAAACATCTAATAAAAAAACTAATAACAGTAAAAAGAACATTTTGATTCAAGATAAAAATTCACTGTAGACAAGCAAAGGAAAAGAAAGTCAGTCAACCTATGTTAATTATTTGCTCCCTTAAGACCAGATACTGTTTAATGCATTTTCTATCCATAGACTGTTCTTTTTATTTGCACCATCTCCAATGCCTTAATCTACCTTTTATTAAACTCTTTATAACCTTTCAGTGCTGGTAAATGTGGGGAAACATGGGACTGTAGGAAAAAAAAAAATCCCACAAGAATTGGAGTTTGCATTTCAGCAAAAAACACACAAAGGATGTTCTAGCAAAGGTCCCTTGATCTGTTAGGCACTTGTTCAAAACCAGGCATGCAAATCAAACGCAAGTTCTCAGCTTCATATTTTCTACCCTTCCTCAGCACGTCAAGGAGACACGGCTCCAAAAGCAAATGACTGTCAAGGAATTTAGGAGCTGTTTGCTGCCAGGTAAGCGGCACGACGCTGACACCTCTAACAAGTCGCATTCGTTTCCCTCCCACTCTATCTAGGCATTTCATTTCAGTGCTCCTCAGTGAGCTCTGGTGGGGATTTTCCTACCATTAGGGCGGGAAGCAGATCGAGGCTCCGCATCCCCACGGCTGCCCTGCCAGGCTCCCACTCCATCACTTTCCATCTCTGAGGATAACTGGGATATATAGTATTAATTCTTCCTGTTTTATTAAAATATTGCAATTTGAGGAGTTTTCTAGACAAAAAAAATGTTTAAAATGCAGGTTTATAAATGCTCTACTCAGGTCTTTACCGTTCACGCACCCTCACTTTGGATGATGCACCCTCATTCTGGAGATTTGCTAAGCCTCTTGCATATGACACCCAGGTCTGAAATGCCACCAACAAACTCTCACTATAGCAGCTTCGGCAGCTCTATCAGACAGACAGGAATGATACATACTGCCTATTTAGAAAAACTCTTTCTGAATAATTTATAACCAATGAACAATTTACATCCCTCCTTAGGATGCCGGCTAGGTCTGGCATGGAGCCTCCTCTCTGGCATGGATGCACAGATATATCTATGACAATTAGGCTCGGTTACTCCAGGCAGCATTTAACTATGTATCTACAGCACAGCTCAGCAAATGATCTGTTTTTCTAAATCATGACTAAACCTTGCAGTTTGCATTCTCATCCAACAATTTCTGATCATTCTGAGGAAGCACCAAATGCAACCGCTTGCAATGATGAGGCAAACCCTCTTCCACCAGCGCAAGATGTTCAATGCAGGGCGATTTCAGCCAGCTAACAAATGAGTCCCCCTCCCAGGGGGACGTGTGGCAGAATATGGTGCATTTAATTGATGTGCCCTTTCACTGCAGAACATACTGTCCCCCTCTGGTGTGCCCAAAGCGACGGGACGCAGCATTTCCAGGAAGGAGCTGCAGAATGCAGACTCGGCACGACACAGGAGCTAAATGGTGATTCATGAGACTGAGATGTTCAAGGGGACAGGCCCCAGGCTCCAAATGATGCTCCACTCCTGCATTGCCCCTGTGTGATTACAGCAAACTTACTTACGAGTTGCTCTTCACACTTCTAATTGGATTCCACAAAGGGCCGTTTGCCATGCTGGGAACTTGTCGCTTTACATCCTGCTTTAACTCCCAAACACTCAATTAATTTTAAATTCCATTTATTATAAAAGCATTTCTTTCTAGCCATCTGATGCTATCAGCAGCCTTCTCATTAATATTTATTTTCACAAAGCAACTGGCTTGATGTTAAGATCTCAAATGCAACTAGTAACTTTAAAAGGGGAAAATAAGTGAAATCGAAAAGGTCAAAACAGAACACGACCTGCAACAGAAAAAAACCAACTCATTTGAATTTAACTCCTTCTTCACAGACAGCAGAATAAATTTGATTTGGTCAACAGAGAGAAATGACAATTTTGAAGTTAATTCAGTCTTTGGAAGAATGAGTGGAGTTGTGAGCACAACCCTGCCCAGAGTCAGTAGCTGCTGGCTGCAGCATTAAGGAAAAAAGACATGGAAAGAAGAATGGATGGAGACACTTCATCCGCTGCTCCGGCTATTTCTTAGCAAACAGTGCTGGCTATTTATTGTCTCCGAAGATGGAGATTTGCCATTACCATTAAACCATGGGTTAGGGGAATACAGGAAACACAAGGATAGTTTAAAGCCCTTTTCCCTCAGCACACAGGGAACTGGGACACCCGGTTTCAGCTCACAAACATGGAAGTCAACCAGCAAATCAGGAAACACCATCTATGGGATTGAGGAGAAGGGAACAGATAGTTTATATGTTTAAAAAAGCTGGTATAAAGCTCTGAATTTCTCCTGTGCTCCTCAGCACAAGACAGTATCACGCCAACCCTGCAGCCAACCCTGCAGCCAGCACTGAAAGCCAAGGAAAACTCACACCCCCAATAAAATGTGCGCTTTACATTCCCCTAAAGGCTGAACTGTGGCTTGCATCACAAACACTGGTGAGATGGGAGCGTTTCTTGCAGGCTGAGAAGTGCCCAGCTGCCTCTCATGCCGCTGCGAGTGAGATTAGGCGGGCAGGCAGAGCGAGACCAAGCAGCTGCCGAGGACGTTCCCCCAACACTGGGATTTCTCGTCTCCTGCCAGCATATTCCGTGCATCTCAAACACAGCTCTGCTGCAGGGAGAACAGGTCTCTTCCTCATAGCCACCACCTACTCCTTTAAACTATACCGGGGAGACTTGTTCTGTGTAGCTTTTGTGGGTAACAAAAACAGGGATGTTGAACTCTAACCTCCCGCTACCAGAAAGAGCCAAATTAATTCCCAGCTGCACATCAGCACTGTTTTTTGAAAAGGCGCAAACTCTGCAAAAAACAACAACAACAACAACAAAAAACACCAAACAGATGGAAACTAAACTTATAAGCCTTTAACGATGTCAACTATTCCCTCTCAGTGATGGTTTAAGAATCTTCCTGCTTCCCATCAATTTTTGTATTAATCAGAGCACACATGGCAACTCCCTGTGTGGCACCACTCGAGGCTCAGGCCATCAACATAAAACCTTGGGAAATTACCAGCTCAGGTTCACCACTGGGATAACAATGCTTTTATACCTAGAATTAAAAAGACAAATTGTCACTGCCTAGCAAATTGTTATGCAATTGCAGACATGTAAATCCAAACCACGTTGTTGTCTCTTTCCTTCCCAGAGTATTATAACCAGATTGCTGCCATATTTACTGCAAGATGTGGCTCAGACACACAGAAGGAGGACTCCACTTGCACTGTTGTCACCTTCAAGCTTTTGCTTTGAGGGCTACCTGAATTTGCAGATTGTCAAAGCACTGCCACGAAGCAGGTACTCCCTGCAGGACCCTGCACTGGCAGCCAAATGCGCTCCAGGGAACTGCAGACTGGCCAAACGGGTCTATACTGGCCCCTAAATTCTCATTTCTGCCATCCAGTTACATGGAACAGAAGTTTCTCAGTCTTCCACTTTCCTGGAGCCATCTGCTCAAGGATCTGAGTCAAGCTCCTCTTCCTCCTCGAAGAGCTGACCTGGCCTTTTAGCATCGGAAAGCAGAAAGGTTGTGAAGAGCCCAGTCGTCACCAAAGAGCCTTCAGGGACCTGGCGGCAGGTCCTTACTGGGAGATCACAGTCACTGCCCGCAGCCTAAGGGAGAGGCCTCTGCCCCCCGACTGTAGCCAAGTGCTACACGTAAATCAGCTTAGCAATGATAAATGTCACCTTTACAAGGGGGTTTACAACGTGGATGCCCATAATTTGCTTTCCAAGGACCTGGGCTTGATTATCAGGAGAGTCAGATGCATTCACTGAAGTCTAATGAATAGAATTAACACATCATTTAAACAGGGACTAATATGTATGCAAATTAGAAAAAGTTAAAAATAAGAGTTCAGCCCGTAATTTGAGAAAACGCAGCCTGCATCCTTATGAAATATGAATGTTTCAGTTCACCTCATATCTTCACATCTGTGTTAGCTGCTTTGCATGTGAACAATAGGGTGCATCAAGCCCATTTTGGTTTTTATATTTGAAATTGGACTTACAAAAAGGATTATATTGAAAGTTGAATAATATATATGCTAATTAAATACTGCATTTAATGACATAAATAAAGAGGAAGACCAACGCAGACTAATTTCCATTTGCAAATTTCCTAATTACTATATTTTCTTTGGAAAGCAGAAACTATATTTTCATGATCTCCAGAAGAGAATAATCTCTTTGTTGACATTGTTTTAAAAATCTCTTACATCTTCTGATTCTTCATGACTGAAGAATAAAACTTCACTTTCTAAAAAGAGATGCGACTGCTTTTCCTAGCTACATTCAGTATTAAATATAACCAAAGGCAAACTATGGTGATTTGTGCAAGCAAATAAATTACTTAATAATTAATTGAGCTGTCTGAGAAAGAAATTACTATTAATAAATTTAAGGTGTATGTGGTTCCCTCAATATCACAAAGCATGTTCGGAGTAACCCGGAGAGGCATAAACCAAATGTCCTTGATGCCTGAAAGGCTGTTAATCTTCTGCCTTGTGTCCCATTTCCAAAAAGACAAGCACAAGACAAGTGTATAGTTGCAGGGAGATTAGACATTAGCAGAAAACAGACTATCACTTTTGTCATGAGAAGCCTACAGAAAAGCTCACTGAAGAATAAACAAACTGCAGAAAAAGTCTTTTTCGTCTGAAAGGCTTGTTTGTAACCTACAACAGTGAAGAAAGTGCTAAAAAATAACTCACAGAAATGAAGAGGAAATCTGTAAAGATGTCAGGGTGAGGAGGACCTTGTTCTGCTGCTGTGTACATGCTGGATAAAGAAGCCTAGATTCAGTCTTTACCCACACAACCAACTTGTGCAGGCTCTGGAAAACGAAGTGCTGGGGCACTCACGCACTGCTGATTAAAGTAAGCACCCTGAAGGCTACAAGAGTAAGAGCTGCATGAACAGGAAGAGACCAACCATCCTGGTAAACTTATGATCCAGGCTCTTTATCAGAACTCCCACATAATTACCAAAATCCAAGAAATGACAGGTCTGAGCACTGTGTCTCCAGAGCTTTCACCTCGTGTCGATATTACCAGGCTGTAATACCCTGTTACCAACGAACCCTGGAATTTAGGGATCAGAGAAGACTCTGAAAACTAAATCATCGCGGCTCTGAGCGGTGCTCTGCTGGGGAGCCTTCCTCGCCCTCGGCCCCGCTCGCCTGCAGCGACGCTCGTCCGGAGCGGAGCTGCCCAGGCGCCAGAGCGGGGCTCTGCCCAGCGCTGAAATAGCTCCTTTTTACTCATAGTTTGATCAGGATGAAAATCAAAAACAAGCTTGAGACTTTAAGGAAGAGAGCACTAATCATTACGGAGGACCGACTTGTCTTTTTTTCCCATTACAAATACTTTTAAAATTCAATATTGGAGTACAATTTTTTTACCTACCCCAAATTAGATTTCTGTTGTTTCTTCAGTGTCACTGTGTAGGATACTTCAACATGCTTTTGTTCTGTTTTGGGGAGGACATTATTACCAAACCAAGGAACAACCCATGAAATAGGAGCCAGGCATGCTAACTGCTCCTGCTCTGCCTTAAAAATTAAAACTCTATTTAAATAGATATTAACCTGTACATTAGTGGAGTGAATTACCCACTGTTTGCAGTCATCTAAGAAGTATCTTGTTTTTATCAAACAAAGTATACAATTTAGTGTTCTGCAATAAACTGAATGAATTCACAGATGAATCTCAGATAAAATCACATGTGTAGCGAATTCCAGGTCCTTTTTTTTCTGAGCATTTTTCTGAGTCACACAGCTTGGTACTTTATTTTAGGAAAAGAATAATTAAGTCCACCCTTGCTTGTTCTCACTTTACTAGGATGCTAATTCCTACTATTTACCCAACCAGTTAAGATTGCTGAATTGATTTAATATTTTTATCCTGTAATTTTACACGCAGGCCACATCTTGCTGTGAAATAGCTAGTGCTAATGTTAGTCCAAAGGCTGCTGTGGGACTGGGAACAGCACAGGGCCTTTCAATAGCTGTATTTTATGGTTACAAGAAGAGAGAAAAAACATAATTTATCTGGTTGCTGTGGTTAATTCATAGTTTCACAGTAGAGGTATAGTGTTCCCTCAGGATACATCTACTTGTATTATAGGATATTTCATTCACAGTTCATCCAAGACATTTCTCTAGCCCTGAATCCTAACAATTTATGAGGCACAATCTACCTGTGCACTCTCTAACGTATACTCTTATATACTAAGATTATTATATAGAACACATAAACTAACAACAGATCAATACAAAACATATAACCTAGCAGTACATCAAACAACAATGGGTTAATTCATTCTTGGAGCCATAAGGAGGGGAACAGAAAAAGAACACATCCTGCTTTTTTTTCCCTCTAAATATTCTTACTCCTTTTTATTTTTAAAAAGTTAATCTAATTCCACAAAAAGACTGATTATAAAGGTTTGCTTCTCTTTCTAAATATCTGATCATAGTTCTAAAAGCCACAGTTAAGGTTGTAAAAAAAAAAAAAGGTTTGTCTAAAATAGGTTGTAAAACAAGTAACCGATGACTAGAAGAAGCCAATGGCAGCTGCCTCTGCTTGTGAGCAGTTCAGAAACATGGACTTCTCACAACATACTGTTCCTCAGCACTTACAAACTGGTTCTTAATGGAGCTTAACTGCAGCACACTGAGATTTTAAGAGTATTTGTTCAGAACAATGCCTTTTTTTCCAGACCTCACCACTACAGCAGCACTGCGGAAAGCATTTTCAGAATAAGCACCTGGAATCAATCAGCTTAGTTGGTTAACCAGGAACTCAACAGAAATTCCAGTGTGCCACAGACACCTCCTTCCCAGACCTGAATTGCCCCCCTCTTCTGTCCTTCTCAGCTGCCTCCACAAAAGAAGGTATTTCTGGATATCTTGAGGAAACGTTACACATTGCTTACACACAGGGAGCCTAACAACAGTATTTCACAACTTGCTTCTAAGAATTTCACTTAAACTTGATCCCCTTTAATGAACGGGATGGCTTGCATGGGCCTGTAGGCAAAGTATACTCTAAATGTCTCAGCTGTGATGGGACACAATTTAAAATAAATTAAAATTCAAAAAAAAGGTCACAAATCTTCCTTTTTTTGGAGTCTTCAAGGGCATCTACATGTTCTGGGGTTCTGCAACCAAAGCACACATTCTCTAGCTATCTGACACACCATTATGTGTTTGATATCTTTTAAGAAAAAGGTGAGAGAGATCGGGGCTCCCACTGAGTTCAATGACCATGTCCATTGAAATACCTGCAGGGAACATGCTTGCCCGAATGACTCACATCCTGCAAACACCCCAACAGCGGGATGTGGTTTCGGAGCAGGATTTCTTGTTTAAAGGCACAGCCAAAAACGAGCCCAATCCAGCAGGCAGCAGAATTGCCCTGCGATGGGGCTCTGGGTGAGGCTTCACAGAGGAGAGCTCCTCTGGCACTTGCCCTTGCTCGGCAACTTTGCAAGAAATCAGCTTCACGTGGCAGCATCTCCAGGGATTGCTTGATGCTGTCACCCCGGTTGCTTGCTCACGGAGTCCCTTCTCTTGTCTCCAGTGCTGTCCTTGGGCTGACACTCACTGCAGACGATGGCAGAATTGACGGGCAATTCTGATGGTGCCTTAGATAACATCCAAGGGGGTTAAAAACTGTGTCAACACCTGCTCATTTTTCTTTTCTTCTAAACCACAAAACCTTGTCATAGTCTTGACTCTTCCCTGCTTTCAGAATCCTTGCTAAAAGGAGAATGGATGCAATGAAGCTTCACAGACCTGCTTTCCATCAGCTGGTGGCCCTCCTGGCACAGCTGTCCTCTGCAAGGCACTTCTGCAGTTTTCTTTCTTGCTCATTTCCATCTTCTTTTTCACTCTCTGCAGTGCTAGAGCCCTCTCCCCAATTCTCCCCCTGCTTCTTAGATGTGCCCTTTTACAGGCAGCACGTTACTGGTGTTAGATGTGATGCACTTTCATTGTACCACTTCCAGCCTTCTCGTTTGTGACTCAGAGGACACTTTATCACAGGCCTCCGAACCCCTCTTTTCCCACCCTCGCAGGAGCATCACAGCACTGGGGCACCCCAGTCCTCCCAGCCGCCGCACGGGATCGACGGCCTCGCTGGCACTGCCGACAAGGGCCGGACAACCTGCTTCCAGAACCTGCAACGGGGCAAATTCTCCAGGTCACTGTTTTATTGCCTTTCCTACCATAAAGCTTCTAATGTCAAACCTAAATCTCTCTGGCTGCCATTTAAGTCCAAGGCTCCTCCATCCTAACCATGTTGGATAGGGAAAATCATTTATTCCTTGCAGATCCCTTCCACATATTAGAGCATTTGCCTCTCGTCTCAGCTAAGAACCCTGTCTGCCCACCCAGTCTGATGGCTTTTCTCACAGAAAAGTTGTATCGCACCAGAACCACCATGAACATTGGACATGCATGGACATCAGAAATGGCTTGGAATATCCGGCAAAAAGAAACAGTCTGATTCAACTGATACCAGTTACTCAGGAGTCATGTTACTAACATCAATGAAAATGCTCAGATTTAAACCTGAAGAAAAAGTGCAGTCTGTGCCGTGTCCTTGAAGTGGGACATTGCTGGGTCAAAAGGTGCTCACTGAGTTTTGATCTTGCTCCTGATGCTGTATAATTGGGACTAAAAATTGCTGAATTTTGCAGATTTCCTGCTAGCTTTGGAAATTACCACTGATTGGGCTTTAAGCTTTGCAAAACCCTGTGCTACTTCTTTCCCTTCTTGCTTATGACATAGTTTGCTTTGGGAGGAGCAGCTCGCTCCCATCCCCACCAAAGAGGAAAGCGAAACCTCACCAAGCTCTGCTTTCCAAGAAGTAAACCGAGTGTTAATTAAAGAAAAGTGAAAGTAACAGGCATATAATGAGAGAACATGTCCCCCTCCGCAGTCGCGCTCTGAACAGATCATCCGCATGCTTAAAAAGCAACTTTCCATCTGCAAATCTGTCTCTCCCTCTTTTTCGTCTAATGAGCATGAGTTAGTCTGCTCAAAAGCCCAAATGGGCATCGCGGGGCCAATTCCGCAGCAGGGGGGCCCGTTACTATAACAACTGCCAACTCCTGCCATTTCTGAAAGGCCCGAAAGCAGCCGGCGGGAAAGGGCCTGCCCACTCTCGCCGGGTGCGAAACGATTCTGTAGCGGCTTGGGCTATAGAAACTCTGTTTTGTTGTTGTTGTTGTTGCTGCCTTTTTTTTTTTTTTTTTAAAGAAATTTTTATTTCTTTTTATTTCCCAAGCAGTTCATCACCCGGCTGTACAACTCCTGCGCTGGTACCATGGAAGGCAGCACAAGGGCAGGCCTGGGGGCTGTCGCTCTTGCTGCAAGAAATCCTTGGGTACCCAAGGCCGTCTTAAAATACACACAGGGACTCCTAGAAGTGTTTCCTCGCATCCCCCGGAAAGGAAGAAACGAACAGAGTCACAAAAGTTTTAGAATAAGCTGAAAGCACCTTTTACCATTGTAAGCAGGCAATTTTACAGTGGCCTGTAAATAAGCATTGTTCCTATTCCAGTCAGTACAGTAGATGAACAACTCACTGCATCCTCATAAAACAAAACCTAGAGATAGGTTCAAATAGGAATTCTGGAGCTTTTTACAGCCTGCTATGGACAGAAGGTCTCCTTTTATTCCTTGTTTTTCTTCCTTCCAATGAAGCTTCAACACTGTCTCAGCTCTGGACAGTGGAAGTTCAATAGCATATAGCACCAAATGGCAGTTTTCCATGGCGTGGCCATTCAAAATAACTACAATCATACTTAGACTTACATTGCATTTTTCATTTCTAAATTATCAAGTGATTGACAAATACAGTTGACCTGCCTTGCTCAGTGCTATTTTACCACTGACTGAGCTCAGATGCTGAAATACTGAACACCTGAGCTGGCTCCTGAGGAGGTTCCCACCAGGGGGTTTGACAACAAAAATGTTGAACTGCAAGAGACTTGGCCCAGGGTCATGCAGAAAATCAACAACCAGTCTGAAAAGGACCTGCATCTCCCTGTACTCAACGCCATTTCTTTTGCACTTAAAGGCACTGCCTAAGAAGCACAAGGCTCTGTAACAGAACTCGTCCCAAGGAATCTGTTCAGTTTAATAGGATGCTTGACAAAAACCTAAGAAAACTCTTATCCTCTATTAAATTCTGCAGGGCTTTGCCTAAGGAAGTTTAAAGGCATCTTTTCCCCAAGCTGCCTCAAATACACACATGACTATAAACAAGCAGTGCAAGCTTGCTTGAGCTTTGAAAGGCAGCAGCTGTGTTGTTCCAAAAATCCCTCCTGAATGTAAACATATTAACACTGTATAAACAGCTTGATTTAATAAGAAATGCAATACAATATTCCTGCTTTGTCTTTGGGATCACAATGTTGATGGCAGCAATAATTCAGAGGTAAATTATGGTATCCGCTCAAAAGAAGAGAAAACTCTCCAGCTATAGTCGTGAATTAATTTCTTCCTCTTAGCTGAAAATGAGGAATGGCTATAATTTACTTCCCATTTAAAAGTTGCTGTTGGCTAAACTCTAAAATCTTAATTGCTTCTTAATATTCTCTGCTCATTTTCCCTTTTGAAACCAGAGTCTATAGCATTGTAGTGTTTAGATTAAAAACTAGAATGGAAAACAGGGTGGACAGTAACCAGTCACTCTTGCGGTACTTCTTCTTATAAAACGGCAGAATGTAAACATGTCTAAGCATTTTAGTTGGTTTCCCAACTCTGCTCACGCTCCTGCATCTCTGTGAAAAAGAAAGCAGTGCTGGCCCTGCTTTTTCTTTACAGTCCCAGTACTCAAGACTTGTTTAATCTGCAGCAGAGTCCAGTGGAAGTGCTAGAAACGACATGTTTCAAGCCACTGCATGGCACAGCATGCTACAAGAACCTGCCTTGCTGCAAATAAAATGAAGTCGTCCTCAATCTCTAAATAGGTTGGAGGTCATCACCAAATACATTCTGCAACCCTCAAAGCTCACAGAAAAGGCTGCGAGTGTAATAGTGACAAAGCCTGCAGACAATACAAGTCGAATCTTCAACTGACCTTGAAGAACTGCAGAAGGATCTCACGATACTGAGAGTCTGGGTGATAAAATCATAGATGCAAAACAAATGCCTAGAAATGCAAAAATTATGTGCTTGGGAAATTGCAGCTTACAATATTACACACTCTAAGGGACTCTTTAGATGAGCTACAGTGCTCCTGAAAAGGATCCTAAAATCACAGTGAAGAGTTCTCTGAAATACTCTGTGGTTGCCCCAAACCCAAACAAATTCAGTAACTACTACAAAAGGAATGAAAGCAGAAAAATAAATAACTTAATGCCACTGCAGAAACCCATGGGGCACCTACATGTTGAGTAATCAATAAACATCTAGTTCCTCACACTGTAGGGCTCTAATTCTCTGCTTGGATTTGAGGCTAAAATAGAAATTTAGAAGCACCAACCCCTTTGTTGTGTCCACAACCACTCCAGGACCAGGGAGCCTGTTTTTTCTCAAATGGTATCAGTCAGCAGCAGGTTGTTGAACTACAGACATCATTGTCCTCCCTGCCGGAGGGCCGGGTTCATGGTCAGCATCACTGCTCCTCACAGCTCCTGGTCATCCCACAGGTGTTTGATGGTGCTCTCTTCTCGGCATCCTGGCGTAACCAGCAGTGCAATTTTTGGAGTCTCATTATGCTGACCTAGTTTGTTCCCCACTTTACCAGCTTAAAATCCCATAGCCCTCTCTGCACAGCAGTGTCATTAAAGTCTGGCTGAATTCAGGAAGCTGCCGCTTGCCTGCAAGTTCCCATTCCTTTTCATTATGGAGACAGGCAGAGTGGCGAAAAGGAGGACTCCAAGATCAGTCTCATTCCTTTGCCATTTGTACAGGACCCAAACAGAAAAGGAACTGTGAATAGCAAATTACTTCTGCAAATCAGGGCGTCTCATGCAGAAGCAGGACAAACTATCCCCATGTATCTCCAAGGAATCTCTAAGGAAAATAGCATGGAAGCTCAGCAGCGAAGGACAGGAAAAGCTCCGCCAAGCAGCCATTGCTTCCTATTACTCTCCCTTTCAACTAAAAATGAAGCTTCCTTAGAACAAGGCGGCATCACAGACCTTATTTCATTATGGTGACAAGGAGCAACAGTCCCTGAGGATGAGAACAGAGACAAACATTTTGCCCAACCTGCAGGAGCAGCCCCCACAACCCGTGATTTCGGTCCCCGGGTAGCGGGGCATCGACGCACAGCAAACAAGCAGACGGCTTCTCTCTGCTTCGTTGTTCTATTTATGTCACCTCTGCTCTCAAATCATCTCATCCCGCAGCCGCTCAGAAGCACAAAAGTGAACATATCATTTGTTTTACCCTCCAAACGTATTGCCAAAGGGTAACCCACTTCTCCCCTGCGTTTCCTAGTTCTCTGCATTATGTTTTTTAATGCTTTTTCTCACACCAGAACAAAGAACCGCTGTGCAAGAAAAGACCACTTGGTCCAGCATGCCTGTCCCCTTGGGGTTTATCTTTTCATAACAAGTGTTTCTCTGCTGTGCACTTCAATACCCTGTTTCCCTCACTGAAAAATCTGTCTCAAACTCATTTTCATGCTATTTACTTTGATGGTGTTATTTAGCAAATTATTCCATATGTTGTCCATTACATTTTAAGCTAAGTATTTCTTTCCAAAAATCCAGATCACCGTTCCTTTCAAACTAGTAAATTAGACTCTGGGGTTTTTGAGGAATTTTTTTTCCCATTTAAAACACAGAGGTAAATATTTTATTTTTCCTATTTTCTTCCTAGGGAAAGGTAATCTAACCAAAAAGGACACACAAAATACTATGTTATCACTTCAGTGATATAGTCTGTACAATGTGAAATGTTACTGTGGATGATTTGTGTTCTAGTTCCTTGTTGATTTATCCAAAAACATAGTCTGACTATTTTCTTATAGTCTTTCTCTTCAGAACTACCAAGCTAGAAAGGGTAGATTACTTCAAAGACAGTACACATGTGCCCTCAGGTTTGTTGTTCCATAATTTGTTGCTTTGTATTTATTAAAAACTCTTTTGACTGTTACATGACACACTTTCCTGTCTCTAGTCATTTTTAATCTCCCTATTTTTTAGTATCAATTGCACATAGAAAGCTGACGCACTGCTGTTACGGGTATTCACGCCAACGTCCATAACTTCACCAAAGCTGTTGAGGAATGTTAACTACGCATGGAAATTATGGAGAGCAGATAAAACCCAACTGCCGTCTTTTTGCAATATACCCAAGATTACTGGAAAAGTAATTAGGTTTCTGTTAAGGTTCATGCATCCTCCTTCACTTATGCACTTGTTATTACTAAACAAATAAAAGTTTTATGGGAACTACTACTTGGGGATTTAAAAAGTAAGTATTTATCTTTAATTAACAAATCTTAACTTTTTACTCTGGTAATATTATGATCTATAATAAAAATCAACACTTACCAATAATTATAGTCTCTACATATTGGTCACTGAGGAAGTACTTTCCAATTTGAACATCCTTTCCTTTTAACCACAGTATTGTTACTCAAGTGAATCAAACATCAGTTTTGCAATTATTTCTTGAGCCATTAGTGGAATTGCAGAAGATGTAAATGCTTGGAAATAATGAGTTGTATCACCATCCTTCTTGATAATTGCCATTAGCATTTTGTTTATCTTGAAGCCTTTCCTCCTTAGAAGTCTTTTATATCAACGCAAGACGAACAGTAGCAATCCTGCATTACGGTGCTTCAGGATATCCTACACACTTCACCAGCTTGCCTGGTGTGAATGTGAGCACGTTTTATTCTTCACATGAAAGAAAAATTGAAGAATTTTGGGGAGAAAGTTATATTGATGGAGAGGGTACTACAATGGGATCTTCAGAATCTTTTTAATTTCATCTTTTATGTAAGTATCACTGCAGTCCTATTCATTGTATTACCATAATGATGTTAATTACTTGCAAATGCTAATAGAAATGATTTTCACAAAAGCAATGTCACCTGTTTATTAATATTCTTTTGAACATTCCCCTCAGGCTCAACAATTTGGCCAACTAATTGTCAGCATAAAGGGTGTTTTTAAAAATAGATTGGTAGGTTTTTAATGGCTTTTATGAGGATGATGATCAATGGACTGCTATTTCTAATCAAAGTTACTTTTCTGTGTCCTGTCTAATCAGATTTTGAAATAATTCCTAAGTGCTCATCCTTCTATAAGGCAATTTCTGATACATTTTCACTATCAAACAAATGAGGTGGCTCTGGGTTCTGGCTATGCCTTGTGAAAGTGTTTCATGTTATTTTACCTTAAATCAGTGAGATGAATTTGTTGACGACAACCCTAATCTCCACACTGAAACAAAGCCAGGTTTGGTATGAACGGTGGTGTCTCTTCAGAAGTGGCAATGGCATTGCAGGTTGTGCTGCTGGACACTTCACCAGTGTTAAAGAACTCCTGTTTAGAGTATTGCCATATAATGTGAGGCAAGCTTATCCCCCCCTTCATAAAAGTTCAGCCAAAGAAAGAAAATTAACTGGTTAAGATGACACAGGCACCTATGGCAAAGTCACACATGGAACAAAGTCCAGTTTCATTTTTGCAGCTAAGTAAAATAGCTAATTGTGGATGCATCTGTATGCATTACAGCTGGCTCCAACAGTGCTACTATTAACATCATTTTCATGAAACAAAATTCAGTATCTGAGACAGATGAATAGTTAACCAAACCACTGTGCCAGCATTCAGAGAGATATCTAATGCATCTATCACCATAACATTAAATAAAATAAAAAAATACAGGATACTATAAAAAAATCTCAAATGTGTTTTAAATCGTGATCAGTTCCCATCTACAGAAAACAGGCTCACCTCCAGTAAACAAGCACAGCAATGAGAAGAATGAGGCACACGAAGGTCAGTGCTGATACCACAATAAGCGGGATGATCCATTCCATTTTTCCAGGAGAAGGTCTCGTGGCCATGCTGGAGCTGTTCTTGTCAGCTAGATATTAAACACATAATAAAAATAATCACTAAATGGAGAAAATGGAATTTCTATATTGAAGATGTGTAAGCAAAACAAAACAATTTGTCCATTTCGCATGATATGAGTAAACACTTGGAGCAAAGACCTTCTAACTGCAGGGTGAGACCACATTTTTCTGTAGTCTGAGATATTAGAGCATGAAGATATGCTGTATATTACCACATATAATTTGGATTACAGTCTCACACACAATCTCAGGACTGCATCGTCCAAGGACCTACTATCAGATGTGGAGCTGAATCACTCCACTGCAAGAACAAAGTACATGTTTTTTTTGGTCATCAGTGCTTGCAGGTAAATGCAGTCTGTTTCTCAGCACTCCAGGACAGCTCTGTTTGCAAAGCTCAATGTCATACTTTGTTTCAAAAATACATTTCTTGGTAACTCATTAAAAAAAAAAAAAAAAACATGTTGGGTGTCATGTCACATCTTCTGCTAAATTGTTACAATCTGGTGAGTTACTGCCTATGACAGCACTTTTTGGCATATGGATTGTCAAGATGGATGGACGGATGGATAGTGTGTGCTCTAACTGACAGAAGAAATCATTACTGTGCAGGTTTTAAGCAAAATTAAAGTATTGTTACTATCCTGAGGAGTAACTCCATTTCACTACTTGCATGACTCTAACAACATGTTAAAACTACTGTGACATACACAAAATTAATGTCTAGAGGTTCTTCAGTATTGGTGGACATTGTATATATATTTTATTTCAAATATTTCAGTTTCTAGAAAGAAATGTAGAAGAGAAACATAGAAGCAAATTCTGCATTTTATTCATGTTACCTAACGAACAGGCGGCGGTTGATCAATACCTGTCACAGGATGTAATGGGAAAGGATTAGTGTAAACAGCTTCAAATCTGAACAGACTGAAATGTACACACTTGATTTCCACTTATTACCCATGTGAGTCTTGCCTTACCAACATGCTTCCTTGTCCTCGTTCTGTATTGTATTATCACATCTTCTGAAACTGCAGCAAATCCAACCAGAAGAACATAATTGCCTTTTCACCGTAGGCAGGCAAAACACAGATAATTGGAAGTCACCAGATGTCACATAATATGAAGTCATACTCTATTTTAATAGCATTTAGATTATACTCCTCCATAGGCAGGAGTAAAATTCAACTAACATGGAAGTAAAGGTTAATTGTAAATGCTTTTGCCTGACTGCTGAAAGCCGAGCTAGGCTGAAGGCTGCTGCAAGCCCAGCAAGAAATCTTTCTAGTTTTAAGAATTAGGCTGATGGAGGTAATGCCCTTTAGCAGGCAGCCTAAATGAGGTACTAATCAGAGAGATGTTTGGGGGGAATAAACGTGCACAGAGTATAGAACTGATCAAAAGAGAGATAGGTAGCCACCTGTCTCCAACTTTAGTAAAAAAGGCTACTGAGGTTACCAACATGGCAAACTTTGCAGAACAGGCACATGCTGCTTTACCTAGAGCATATAGGGAGCCTCTGCAGCATACTAATAGCATCCAACTTACCATTTTAAGACAGGGCTTTGATTTCCTTGGCTAGCAAAGAGTAAGGAAAAGAACGGTCCCAAAATTAGAACAAAGACTTATTGTCTGTATTTGCAAAATTTGCAGAAATCATGAGCCCTAAGGCATCAGTTTTTATCAATGCATTTCAAATCATTTAACAGGATGAAAAAATTAAGCTGGTGAGGTAAGTGTTATTAATCAGAGCGGTAAAAGGAACAAAGTAAGGCCATACAATGCAATTAAACTTACTTGGGGAGTCAAATAGTCTCACTACCCTGAATAGATGTGCCCCCATACATCTATTACAGCACCGCTTCATATTTCTCCAAGGGCAGCGTTCTATTCAATTTCACCTCCACAGATTTCAACACAAAAACATATGTTTCTGGTTGCATGGAAAGAAAATTAAATTCCGTTGTAAGCACAGCATGGGCTACAGTCTCTACACACACTATTATATTCTGCAATGCTCATGATGTTCCCCTGACTTAGTCTGCTGTGGAGAACACACTTTTCCAAGCCTGCCAACTCCGTATACGACAGATGTGAGGATAAGAAAGTGCTCAGTATGTCGAGTGCCAGAATTTGCACATGGTAACGGCTGACTCCAAAATTCCAGTTGGGAATGGCCAAGCAGTGAAGTGTCTCAGACACAGGCCACTCCTGCACTGGCTAGGAAGTCTCAGGTGCTTTTCTCTGCAAGCGTTAAGAGAGCTCAGACAAATCAATGCCAATGAATGTTGTACTAGACTGACAGCTGAGGCTGGAAGACCAGAGTGCTGCAGCTGGACTGCTGGCAGGTGTCTCTTGGGTACCATGGCAGAAGAGCCTAAGAAAGGCAGCACCTTGGTTTAAGGAGAAAAAAAGCGGAGGAAAACACATACATAAAGAGAGCTGGGCCTTTATATCCTCCTATGCTTGTACATGAACAGATAATGCAAAATAAAAAGTAATCAAGCATTGCGCTCTGTTTTCCAAAACAAGAATGTTGAGCCTCCTTAGTGCCAACAGCCTATTTTGTAACTGTGGCCACCACACACGCTATTGTGGTATGAAAGTGCTTAAAAAATGGACAAGGAAAGTCCCATTTCGCTAAAAAATGTAATTTTTCAGAGGCATATGCCATCATTAAATTAATTCAGTTTGCCTTTTACTGGCTTGGAATTCATCCTCGTAGAAGGTATAAAAATGATTGCAGCATATCTGTTTCAGGAGAAACTGCACCACACTAGTCCCGGCATTGCTAAATCCATTCTTGCGTGTTGAAAAATCCAGAACTGTCATTATTTCTGTGAATCACTCATTCGACAGTCCCATCCAGCCCAATCCTGGCACCACGAGCATTAGAGACCACTGAGACAGCAGAGACTGCTTTGGTAGTGAAACCCATAACCAAAGGTGAGGGTATGAAAGAGACACCCAATGGCTGCAGATACCCACTGTCTTCCTGCTTGCTGTAATAGGCAATGGTAGCTATAACACAAAAGCTACCTAGTTTTCTACTTGAAAGTTGCCTTTATCATCCCTTGACATCGTGTAAACCCCATGCAAAGTTCAGGCTGTTGCACCATTAGGGGCACACAAAACCACGGCCCTACAAATGCTGCCAATGCCAGGAGAAATTCCCTTTGCAGCACGGGCTCAGGCAGCCAGCCACTTGAAGAATGGCACCTGCTCATCTTTCCTTCACTTAACGAAATTAGCTACCAATTAATTCCAAAAAATAATGCCTGTCATATGATTTGACTACGAAAAGACTTTTTTGTCTTTTTTATAAAACACTATCACCTTTTGTCAAACCAGAATTTGACATTGGGGTGCAGCCATTTTCCCCCCCTATTTCTTGAAAAGCCTTTCTGCAGCACCCACATTCAGCACTTGTGTACAACTAAGCATGGCTTTTGCCTGTTGATGAAGAGACACCAGCAAGGTTTAATCCTGGTGTCAGATAACTGAGATTCACGCTGTTTACATAGCCCAACTCTTCTCAATAATCCAGTTCTTTTATTTACAAGCCGCTTTGGTGCTTGTTCCTGAGTTGCTATGTGAAGCAGTTCAAGTGCCACATGAAAATACAGCTTAATAATCCTTGCCACGTATGCAGAAAGAAAGAATTACACAGATGTTTAATTATCTTAATGAGGTTATCCCCAAAAGGCTTTTCTAACCTCAGACCTGGCAAAGACGGTTCTAAAAACTGAAATTCACTCTAGGCTAATGGCATATTGCAGGTCTGGAATTTAAAACGCACATCAGGACCTCTCTGCACAAACCTCTCATGGGAGAGTCGGCGTGAGCAGGCAAGCGGTGAGGAATGGGAGAACGCAGCTGGAACCCAGAGCAAACCCACATCTCCGCTGTCCATCCTCCCAGCTCGAGACTTGGGCAAAAGCCCCAACCAGAAACATGTTCCTTTGCTCACAGCAGTATCTGGGAAGCACATTCATTATCGCCTACTGAACACCGAGGATCTGCTTAACTGTCTGGCACAACAAACCATAATTCAGTGGGGGAATAGCTGCTCTAGCCTGCTGAAGCGGAATCGTGATGTTTTTCATTTTTTTTCTCTTCCTTTTTTCATTCTTTTTTTTTTTTGTATTTCCTTCTTTCTTTTTTTTTTTTTTTTTTTTTTTTTTTCCTTTTTTTTTTTTTTTTTTTTTTTGTACAGCATCCTTCTAATTGCAGCTTTCCTCATTTTCAGGTTTCAGAGGCCGGGACGGAGCGAAGCAGCTGCGTATGTAACAGTTGCAGATCAAAGGTACAATTAGTCTAATGTGGGCAACAAAACAGAGGAAGGGATGAGCAGGAAAATGAAAGAGGGGGATGCAAGCAAGCACCCAGCGACAGGAGAAAATCATTAGTGCTGGCCGATACCAGCAGACAAGAAGAGGCCAACGCCATTTGGAAAATAATGACATGGCCTCAGGAGAGGTGTGTGTTTGTGCGTGTGAAATAAGCAGTAAAAGAAAATGAGCCTTGCTGTACTAATTGGCCTCACACTTTCCCCATAATTTCTCATGTGTTCCCTGTTCTCCTCCAATCATCCGCGCTCATGAGTACTTCCCCATTCAGTTATCTCCTTACAACTGCTAATTTGATGCTCTATAATTAATTTTACAAGTGTACATTGTTATGAAACAATTTTCTACTCTGTAAAATGATTAAACTTTCTCCTCGCAAAAACATTGTTGAAAGTCTGACAGCTTTTTAAAAAACGCCTTCCTGGAGAAATGATGCATCCAAAAAAGTTTCTGCCTTCCATGTGACATAATAAGCTGCAGTAGTTTCTTTCTGCTCATTCTGGAAGCAACCTTTACCTTCTTTCATCTGTCCTGATGCTCAGGAATGATTTCAGACACTTTTGGCAATGGCCTCTTAGCTTGGCGAGTTGTTGCTCCCATTTCAGGCTCGCCTTGCTGTGCAGAACGCTGAAGGCCCTTGCTCACAGGAGGAGGTCCTTCTTATACCTGGAGTTTCAGTGAAGTCAGCTGCTTGCATGAGCTACGTCTGGTCTGTTTGCATGAATAATGAATTTTCACATTACTCTGGAAAAATTAATCTGCAGGAATTAGTCTTAAGCTTCACACTAGTGTTTGGCTGACAACCAGCGCTACAGGCCTGGGTTTTGCTGTCTTCAGTAGCCAAGGCCCAGCCCTGGGGAAAGCTCCTTCTGCTGCATTCACAGGCGCTTCTCGTGGGGACGGCACTCCCGCCAGGCCTGCCAGGCCTCACTCAGGCCAATTTAATGTAGCATTTAGGCAAATTCCTGGTAAAGCAGGTGCCTGCGTGGTAAAGATGCAAAGAGGAGGATTTCCCCGAAAGACTTGGAAGAACAAGATCCTCACGCCTGGTGTAAAGCAATCTTGACTGGAAGCCTCTTTCCCTGAAGTCTATGAGAAAAATACTCCAAGGGTTCCCAGACAGACCTGAAACAATGACTGGACAAGGGGCCACCACCTTTGTAAATAGCCTAACTTTTCCCTTCCTCAACTTCCATGTGGGAATAAAGCTCTACCCTGGGGGCAATGGCTCTTTTCTGAATATCTTCTCCCAGCCACTTGGCTCCAAGCTCAACATCCTGACAAAGCTGAGAGAGTTTCTCTGGGAAGCTGAAAATAAGCTACAGTTCCTTCCCCACTTACTGGGTGCCCCACCAGAGATTTAGCGAAGATGTAAACGAGATCAGCTTGGGTGAAGCCGGCAGCCCTTACACTTCTGTCTTCCCCCAGCAGACATGTGCAGGTCACTTCAGATTTCATTTCCCACGAATGGAAGCCTGATTTTTTTTGACACAGCAGTCTTATGAAGTTGTCTGCCATCTCTCTATACAAGTATGAAAAAAACTCATTGCAGAGTCAAGGCTGATGGCCTTTGCATGCAGTCTTCAAGCCTCCATGCTGGAGGGTAGCTTGCAGGTGAGCAGAGCTCATTAAAGAGTCTCTTTATTAGGAGGCAAAGCTGCACTGAACCACTTCCAGTGATAGTTTTTTATATGCTAAAAGAAAACTGAAACCTCTACAGACAAAGTTGATTGTGTGGAAAAAAATCACAATAGCCAGTAACTACTTCTGGGCAGTATTAACACCCCAACTCTTCAGCGATTTTCACTGTCTTCAACTTAGTCTCATGACACGATAAAAAACAATCTAATAACAAAACCTCCACTGGCCAAGAAGCTACAGCTACCCTTCCTTCCTTCAATTTACATTAAAGTGACAACAAACCATCAGGGCCACTTGCTAGGGCTTATACAAGGGACATGGAATTTGGGTCATCTGAGAAACTGGGGCATGAGAAACAGTGAAGCAGAAGGTAAGAGCAGAAGAAAACTATTCAAGAGGCAGGTTTGCCCAGACAGATCAAACTGTCGGGGTTTGAACTTACATGGTGTTGAATGCTTACCCTCAACATTGCAATGCATAGCTAGGACAAGTTCCCTTCTTCCTGATACGAAGCTGACTAGGGTGAGAGGCATGTTGAAAGCTGCTTGTCAGGCATTTCAGATTGCATACAGTGGGAATATCCAACTCTGAAGAAAATTTCCAGGTGAAAAGCAAGAAAAACACAAGTGTACTAAGAAAAAAAGTCAGGAAAACCAGCACTGTGGGTTGCTTGGCTTTATTACTGTTAATCTGGTCTCTTATTGAACAGTTATGATTCATAGCATTAGTCAGGTCAGCGTTATCTATAATAGATGCTACGAAAGTTTGGATTTCACTTTTTTTTTTTTTTAAATTAATTCTGAACCACACCTGAAAGCACAATATCTGCATTTGATTGTTAGTAAGTGTAAGGAGAAATAAATACTAGTGGTTTTCCACAGTATTTTAACTAGAAGAGCTTGGCTGGAAAAATAAAATGACAAAACACCCTCTAGATTAGCAAAACAAACAGCAACAGACAAAAAAAAAAATCGAACAAAAAGAATATACACTATCTTATCGAAGCTGAAGTAATACACTCAAACTTGCCGTTGTTTCTAAATCTCAGTCAAACAAATTCATATGAATATAGCCCATTTGTTCCAGTACAGTTAAAAGATTTGTTTTCCTTGCAGGTGCTTGATGGGCAGAAATATGTGCATATGGCCTGGACTTTCTGCACAGCAAGTTGGGAACACCACCAGACATCTGTCTGCATAGGTCTGTGCAGCAAGTCCCAGACCTGCTGGACCTACTGCACACGCCGGACACCTGCGCATGCTTCCAAAAGGTCATATTCACTGTGCACATACCGAGCAGCTGGCACGGACACACTGCGTTGACATGTGTAGGAAAAACACTAATTCAGGATAAATGTAGGATACCCATGAATTCTGCCCAACCAGTTTCTTCACAGGAAAAAAAAAGCAAGCAGTAAGTGCAAGAGGTGCCTCGTCTTGCAATATCAGAGCTTGCTGGTTTTGTGGTGAGAAATTAGCCAGCAATGATCCCATATTTGGGAGAATATCTCAAACTGAAACCAGGGAGAATCCTGCAGATAAACTAAATTAGCTTATAACATACATAGCAACCTTCCCATTAAGCACCAGCTAGGCACAGCCACTGCTGCTCCAAATTAATTTCACAGTTTGTCGTGTTCCCCTTTCTTGTTTTTTAAACAAAATTACTCATGCAGCATGTTGGGGGTTAATGTTGCTCTGGTACCAAGCACAGGTAGCAAGCATCTTTCCCCCCAAATTAAAAGACGTTCCTCTCCTCTCTTCTCCCCCCGGCAACCATTTTGTGGACTGTGCCCTACGATGACCTGCCTGTCGGGCACCACGATTGGGGCTGTTTCTCCTGGAAATCAGTCATTTGGTCCATGCAACTACTTGACAGTTTTACGCTGGGCAAAGGCAGCTTCCCGGAGGTCACTCACCTGGGTTGATGGTGATGAATTTGTTATCTGAGGGGTATTCCTGGGGAAAGCGGTCCTCTTTTGGAAGAGGTTTCCTTGTCGGCTCTGGTCTGCGCGGGCTCTTGCCCAGGTAAAGTTCATCAGTGAAGGCTGGCGGCACTTGGGTGGAGGGGAGAGGCGAGGGCTGAGGCTCTGCTGGAGTAGAAGTCTCCTCCGTGGGATGTCCATCTGTTGGGGCAACGTTTGGGCTTTGCTCTTGACCTGATATGGTTTTATTTCCTTCCTCCCCGGCAGTCCTATTGGGGGCACCGGTGGCTCGCGGCGGCTCCGTGCTGTTCCGCACGTCCGCAGCGGCCTCCGTGGCTCTGCTCTTCTCCTTCTTCTCCGCATCCTTCTCTTCCTCTTCCTCATGCTCCCTCTCCCCATCCTCGCTTTCGCTCTTCTCGTCCTTCTCTCCCTCCTCTGCTCCCTCGCCGTCCCTGGTGAGCGCCGCGTCCCGCTCCGGCCCCGGCGAGGACGCCGCCTCGGTGGCGGCCACCACCGGCCGGCCCGGCTGCTTGCTGGGGGCGGCCGCCGCGGGCAGGCGCGTGGGCCACACGCTGCTGGGGAAGGAGGAGATGCCGCCGCCGCTGAAGCCCAGCCCCGCCAGCAAGGTGCTGGTCACCACCGAGGCCACGGTGGCCTGGCTGCCGCTTGAGGAGGGGCCCATGCCCGTGGCCATGGACACGAAGGAGAAGGGGAGGCCGGCGGAGGTCCACGTGGAGGAGCCGGAGCTGATGGGCGCCATGTCGGCTGAGGAGGCCGGCGAGGCCGTGGGCTTGAGGGGAGGGAAGGGGGAAAAGACAGAGCGGAGCGCATCAGTAGCAGCAGGGACCCCCGACACTCTGCCTGGGCTTTCGCGCGCCCGCCGTGCCGCTCGGCAGCCTCCAGAGGAAGCACAAGCCACCCAGGCTCAAGGCAAGCGGTCACGGGAGGAAATGGCCCCGCGCTTGCCATTTCAGAGCGATCGCTATAATCAAAGTCTCTTCACCCTCATCTTCACCTCACCGCAGGGCTTTCTCCACCCACATCGCTGGCTACTCGCGAGCAACGCTTCCTCTCAGGGCCGGGGCGAATTGAGGATGTTTAATGAGTTTGGCAGCATTACTCACTCTCTACTCCTCACAAGTTTAAAAATATGGCGTTACATAAGCATCATCCAAAAACAGGAGCTGGGCTGCTCGAGCTGGTGGGCCTGCTCTCCAAGGGAGCTCTGGGACTTCCCACGCACCTCTCTAGGGCCTCGAACGGTATTATTTTTATTTTCTAAGAGCTTTCTGGGAGCTTATCTTCCAAGATCACCACCTGTTAGAGAAGACCTGCTGCAGGTCCTGCTGGGAAGCGGAGAGGGGCTTGGAGGAGATTTGGAGCGCTCCTGCTAGCCAAAGCTGCCAGGGCAGCTACCGGCACGGCCAGATCCTGGTGGTCAAGCGTGGGCTTGGGGTGTCCCATCCCACAGCGCTCTCTTCACTGGATAGCTCAGTGCAACTCAGCTAGTCAACTAAGCGTGTGCATGCTCCATGTATGTACACGGATGCTTTCTCTGGAATAAGAAAGCCTGGGATACACCTTGGCAAAGAGTGAGACAAGTAATTCACCTTCTTAAATTACACGTGCAATAAAGCACTCAAGTTAAGTGAGCTGGCTAAAGACATGCAGTGATTCTGCAAGAGAGCTGGAGTCAGCAGCACTGGCTGGACCACATCTTCTCTCTTACTCCAATATGCCTCATGTCACTGTCTGCATCCCCAAGGGGACCACGGGTTGCAAACGCACACACCAGACACAGACAAACAAGGGTTACACAGGTGCTACTCAACCTTGAACAAAACCACACAATGTCTACTTCTGGAACGGTTTTGCAATTTAACAGTATTTCTGCAGCTCTGCCATTCCTGGTTTCAATCAGGCCATGTAGTTGAAATGCTGCAGCGAAACAAGAAAGGCTGCTTTCTCATGTTATTTTTGACCAGCTGCAATCACAAAGAACCTGAGATCTCAAAAGAAAACATGTGCTTTAGAGATTTCCAGCCAAAACTTTAAATAAGCATCTAAACTTTTTGATACTTATCAATGTGAACCCCTAAGGCATTGTGAGATTTGTTTTCCTTTGGCATCTCAAAGCTAGACTGAGTATTAAAATTTGACAGCAGATTCTGTTCATCTAGAATTAATCATTAAAATTCAAGCTCTGTATGTGCTCTAGTTTACTAGGGAGCATATCAAACTGGAATGGAATGGAATAAAACAAAAAAAAAATGTAGAGAAAATTCAATATCATGAATTCAGCTCGTACATTTGACCGAACAATTTAGTATAACGAATACCAAGAATTTAAGGTTATGGATGATTGATGTCAAATAACCAGATGCTTGCAAAACTGAAATGGTGTATTCCAGTTTTTCTAGAATAAATATCAGTAAGTAAATATCAGTAAAAATATCAGTATTTCTTATTCCAGAATACACCAGTCATCTTTAATGACTTGTAACACAACAGTAGATATCCTTAAAGCACTGGAAGAGCAAAGAAGCTGTATGTGAGGCCTGATATATATATATAAATATGTATATAAATATATATATATTTATGCAGTATTGCATATATATACATATTTGCATATATATACATATATAATAATATCTATATGCAGTATATATATTGCATAAATACATATGAATATATATATACACACACACACACACACATTTGTGGTCATACAGTTAATAAAAGAAATGAAATCTATCATTTGTCATCATTAAGATTACATATCCTTTCTATATGCACTAAATATATAGTTTGGAAGTTTCTCTAACACAATCCTCCAATGGTCAAACCGTCTTGGCATTTGACGCTAGAAAGCCAAAATCTCACCAAAATTTGATGCAGGTTATGAAACCTTTCGTGCAGGTTTTAGGAAATCGTGGCCCTGCTGCAGATTTACAACATGATGCTGCCACCTGGTGGGAACGTCACCGCAAATTACAAACGTCCATCAACTCACTGCAGTGATTTACATCCACAACTTACCACTCCTGTTTTCACAATTCTGGTCCCCTCGAAAATTCGAGTAGTGTTAGCTGAGAAAGAAAGAACAACAACATTTAAGCGGACTAGGAGAGGGGACAGGAGGCACCAACGACATCGCAATACTATTTTTGCTAAAGAGTTTCTGAACATTGCTATGACCAAACATGCCAAGAAAGAAAAGAAACGGAGGCCTGTGAATGAACTGGAAAGCACAGACTCGGAAGGGACACACCAGAAAAGGCCTGTTGCATGCAGCAAAGTCCAAAATATGGTTGGGTATGGTGGTGTCAGACTAGAGTAGACAAGCTTCTCTAAGCAAGCTGCTTTATATTACTCACTTAACTCTGCATCAAGTCTAAAGACAGATTAGTTTGACTTTAATTACTCAGGCCTGGAAAAGCTGGGCTAAGTCTACTGTCAGAAAACATATGTTCTCCTTCCAGTCCAAGTTGGATGAACTGTACTGACTCACACAAGAAGCTGGATTAGCTGAGGATAGCAACTTCTTGTTATCTCGTTAAAGATATGTTATCTTTATTCATTGCTATTTATCTCAAGAACAATATTGAGGCTTTGAAGAATGTTTTGAGAGCTCGGGTTGATTTTTTTTTAAGCTAGATCTTTGGAACAGACAAAGATTAGAAGAACACCTATTTGGGGGGGAAGACACAGAAGGAAATGCAACATCTACTCCTACTGCAGATAAGTCTTTCACTTCCATTTTTTTTGAATGAAAGGCAAAAGAGCACGAGGAATATTTGACAAAAGTGTCAATATTTTGCTTTTAACTGTAACCAAATGGTTATCACAGTCAGCCTTCAGAGAATCTTCCCCCTTTATTACCTGCCAAAAGAGGCCAGGTTTCTCCTGCCTGGCATGTAAACTGAACTCCAAATACTCCATATACGGCATAACACCCAAATGACTTCACTCTGCTTCACCTTAAGAATTTGAATTTTTAACTGTACACCTGTGTTATTTTTCCAATACCTATTCCTAGACTTACGCTTCTGAGGAATGTCCTGGGATCAGTCCTCTCAGTAGAGGTGAATTTTCCCTACCTAACAAAACAATCAGATGTAAATTCCTGGGGAGAAGCAAAACTGTGACACTTTCAGAATCCGAAAGCATCAACTTCTACAAATCTTAACTTTACTAGACTCGTCAAACACACTTCAATGGAAATTCATGACAACCAACAGTTTAGCAGTCAGTTCCGTAGCTCTCATTTAACTATGTGTTTCTTGAAAATCACTGTAGTTTTGTGCCTGGTAAAAACCTGAGAATCCCTCTATATGGTTGTCAAGGTGGGACTTGGCTCCTTTCCCCTTCATGCAACACAGACACCATCAGATTCTTGTTCTGCTATGGCTGATCCTCTGATGCATAAGGAGTCACTGACGAATTTGCTTTATAAAACTAATGAGAAAAAGCTATGTATTCTCATAATAGCAGACACACCACTTCCAACAGGCAAACTGTCAGCATTAGAAAAAGGACTTTGCTAAAGTCACAGGCCACAGTACGAAATTGGTATTGTCTACATGCATTCAAACACCTTCCGAGATCATTCCACAACGTATGGCAGTCTGCAAAGAGAATGTTAAACACACACAGAGTCATTTAATTTAAAAATACATTTTTTGCTTGTTTGTTTGTTTTACCTTGAAAGAGCATTGTCTGGCTAAAGTCACTACGCATTTCATTTCGGCAAACTGCTTGAACTCTGAACAGATAAAGGATGTCAGGTGAGACATGGCTAATGATGGCCTTCTGTTTAAAAAAAATAGATATTATTCAGTTTTTTTACCCCACAGGACTGTCCACGATTAGTTTGCAATATATAAAGCATTGAGCTAACACAGGATATTTGTATCATGTAAGACAAACTTATATCTAAAGGGGAATGGTCACTGCTTCCCTGGGAGAAGTCCAGGGTAAAAGGTCACAGGATTTCCCTGGGACCAAAGTGTTGCACCCACATTCTGCTGGCTCTGCCCATCGGAAAGAAATGAGCATTCCCCGCATCTGCTCTCATGCCTCATGCTTCAAATCTCTGCTCTCTTTAGCAAACCCTAACCCTCAAATTATCCTGCCTCACAGGAATTAAAACAAAGATTTTATGGGTACAAATTCCAAACTTGAGATAAGCCCTGAAAAGTCATCATATGTTCAAACCCACTGTGTATTTTGCAACAAACTGGCTATGGCAGTTCGTGGCTGGTGGCTCATATGTGCCGGCTCAGCATCCCAGGCTGGGACGCCCCTGCACCCTCTTGAACCTGAGACACTGACTTGTTGCCTTCACACTGCTCCTGTGGGTGCCATTAAGTCCATAACCAGGTCACTTCGTGTCTTGCAGCAAAGAGCACCTGTAGCAGCAGGACGCCCCTTGAGAAAACTCTGTCCAACTCTATTTCATGACGGGGCAGCCCAGCTGTTTCTGCCAGGGCACTGAAAGTGGATTGCACTTCCCTCTGATGAAGAGTTCCCTTCTACTCTTGCCCTGGAAGCAAACTAAGCTATCGTTGCTTCCTTAATCTCCAATCTCCACTGCACATGTGGCACAGGGTCTCACTGCAATCTATTTCCAAGCTATCACTCCATCGCATCGTCTGCACATTTAATTATTTCTTTTACACAAAACAGGATGCTGTGGCTGTGCACACATCATTTTTTGCTGATTAACACTCTCCTCATTACTGATTGAAAAAAAATATTCCTTAAGAGTGTGGAGATGTGACAAGGGAGAGGTTACAATACATCATAACCTTGGGTGCCTTTCAATAGATTCCTTTCTGATTTCATGAGGCACATCATTCCCTAATGTGACCCAGATAACAATGTCTAGTGGGGAAATTGAAAATATAAATGGAAATGAAGTAAAAGAATCTTCATCTAAGGGAATAAGAGAAGTATTATTGTCTAACTGATTGAATGGGCCCAGAGGACTGTGTATTTGGAAAAAAAAAAAAAAAAACGGTAACAGTCATTAGGAATAACACTCTGTGCTGCTGCATTTTTTATGTGCATATACAATTACTGATTTCATTATTCCAGAGGCTTTCTTTGATTAACAATAAGCAGAGGCCTTTCAAACCTGAATATGTCACTTTGATTTTATATGCAGAGAATGTTAAAGGCCGGTACAATACTTGCTTCCACTTAGACATGAATGACAAGCAGATCAAATCCTAAATGGAGGGCATAAACTGGTGTTTCCATCTATGCTGGAACCGTATTGCTCTTCCCTCTCTTTCACAGTCGGATTGAAGCAACACTTGTACAGGCCACTCTACAATAATCTTTTAGTTCTGACTGTGCAGCTACTACTACTGGCAGCACTTAGTGATCAGAAACTGCTCCAAAGCCTGCAAGGGGCTTTGCACAGTGACAAACTTGATTTGGGGAGATTAGGCATCTACTGTGGAAATCTGAGAGTTGAACAAGAGCCAAAAGGTACTCAGGGTCTGACTATTTCCTGAGCTAGCTACTTTTTTGCAACACTATTAGAAAAGGTGCCTGCAGATTTAGTCCTTTATACACATAAACTATAAATTCACACTCCAGTGTTTTGGGTGGTCTACTGGGCAATCTTCAACTAATGCTGAACACTTTAAAAGCAATTCCCGGCAAGTCAAACACTACCCTATTTGCAGTGTAACAAAAGCTTTCCTACTCTTCTTCCTTCTATTGAGAAAACAGCAATTGTAAGGACAGCTCAAGACATAAGCCAGAGGTTGATGCTGTGGTTTTACCAGGTCCTTGTCACTGTCCTTGGTGAAAGTCTTCTCCTTTTCATCTTCGTTTTTAGTCCAACTGTAGGAGATCATGTAGTTCATGATAGGAGGGTGGTAGATGGTTTCTGGTTGGTTCCAGGTTACAAGCAACGCTGTTCTGTTCACAGGCTGCACTTTCATGTTAACGGGAGGAGTGCTGCAAGCTAAAAAAGAAGGAACATACATGAAGCTCTCCGAAATAACTGAGAGTAAACAGGGAGAACTGTGCTTCACTCTAACAGCTAGTCTTTTTTTTTAATGCCTTGCCTACAGTAGTAGCTTAAGCTGCAATCCACTGAGACCAATGGGATTTAATACCACCTGCGGCTGCTTTCTGCTCTCCAGAGTAAAGTGAACCCATTCTCTGGAGGCAGGTTGCTTCGTTCTCAATTTATTTTCAATTCTAACATTTACACATATACTTTATCTTGGTCCCTTATTAACTCTGCCTTTGAACCTTCAGAAGTCCTCCTAAACCTGAGCTGCAGCTTCCCTGCACAAAGAGCAGCACTTGTAAGAAGGCCCTTGGCCATCTTGTTCTCATTGCAGGCATGGGAGCCCCTGCGCGGCCTCCAAAGGCTCTGGCTTCCTGGCCCCGTCCATGGATGGAGGAAGGAGAGTTTGCTCCTTAACCAGGGTGAAGACTGCAGGCAAATCAGGACAGGAATGGCTTAACTAGAGAGCAAAATACGGCTTCTGCTTACTTACCCTGGCCCGTACACTTTGCAATGGAGTGTGGTGCTGAGTACAGTGCTAAGAGAACACTTCGGAAGCAACTCAAAAACAGAGGTCAATGTACGATTGAGGAACGCTAGATGGCACTCATATGCCACCTATAAAGCACATAATGCATTTTTCCAACTATGAAAGAGTGCAGATTTTTCCAAGCTTTAAAAATCGTGTTTAAAATATACAATTCAGCACAGATTCTCACATTTCCTTTCCAAATATAAACTGTGAACCAAGAAAAAGCACTTGAAATGATACCCAAATGCATGTAGTGTGGCAAAGGAGCTGGCCTCTTCTGCCAGGAAAAGTCAGTGTGTCACCCTACCCATCACACCGCCGCCGTTTGCAGAATTATTTTTCCCAATACTACTTTTCCATTTAAAGCCAACACAGTCATCTTATTTGCACTCGGCAGGTAAGTGACAGAGTGTATATTTGGATATATTTCACTTCTAAAGGGTCTTGGCTGCTCTGAAGGGGAAAAATATCTATTCCTTGGAGTTTCAGGTTGTTCTAATGTAACTAACTCTGCTGTTAGATCACTGAAATAGCTACAGTTCCAAAATAAAAATGTTTAAACTCTGTAGACACCAATGTTACCAGTACAATGGAAAAATACCCATCAAATGCATTTGTGCAGTTTTAAGTTACATTCTGGAACCAGCCTGCAAAAAACAAGGAAACATAGATTCCCCAAATACACATGGGTCAGAAAGATCATTTGTGTTTGCTCCTGCTAGGAGTGACAGTTTTACAGTTTTGCAGCAGATCCTTCTGCTCAGCACAGAACGATCCAGCAAAGCAAATCCTGCTGTATCTCTAATCACTTGTTTATTGACAAAACAAGTAAAATTTTCCACTTATGTTGAGCAGAAGGGACCAAGCTGCATTCTGCCACAAAGCCAGAAGTGACACCTCAGCCTGCTGCCTGCAAACTGCTCTCCCAGAAGCAGTTTGACTCTACCCAGGGGCACAGTACAGCTTCCAACCAGAAAAGAGGGCAACCTAAACTAGTCTCTCATGCATGGTCCAGAGCTCTTGCTGTCGCCAGGAGCTCTGTGACCCTTGGTGGGCTTCTCTGTGCTTGTCCTTTTCTGATGAAATAGTCAAAATCAATTCTTACTTATCACCTGCTTATTGATAATTGCTCCAGTAAGTCATAAATTGCTCCCTTGGAAGCCCCTCACCATTACAGAATCACACTCCAATACTTGGCCAGCCTCTATCATTCCACCTAATCAAAGCCTACCAAAGCCTATCAGAAGTGGGAGTCCCTGGTGAAGGACTAGCCAGACCTAAACAGAAGTCCTATCCAGCCTTCTTGCTCCAGAAGCATATCTAGGGATTTTGAAGGTAATCAAGCATTAACCTGTTTGAGAAATAATTCAGCCAGGTAACCTTCGTAACAGATATACTTGAAGAGCTCTAACTTCATCGCAGTGCCCCCGGCACATGTTGACCCACCCAGTGAGCCTCCACTCCATGACACTCCTCAGCACCAGCTTTGAAGCAATTCAGGATAGTTCATGACAGTCACAGCAGCAGGTATTTCCCACAGGTACAGAGGAGAGCTATTTAGAGGCTTCAAACTGGAAGACCCTCCCTCCATGACTGTGTACCAAGGTCACGAACACCTTTAAGCAGCTGGATGACTCCAACAACTTCACCAAAACGCATGCTAACATCTTCTGATTGGAGCCACTGCATGGCTTGGACAAACCATGGTCACAACTGACTAAAAGGAGATGGAATTTCCAATTTCACACTAAATAACATGACAAACTTTTTATCATTTAGGAGGACTTTGTTCCAATTATTCAGAGACACATGGGAAGAACCTGCTGTAATTAAGAAATAACCAACATTTTCTGTTCAGCTGCTATTTTTTACAGCTCTTGAATGATGAATGTGAAAAAAAGAAATCTCTTTTTATATAAAATGAAGCATATGGTTTATTAATTTAACTAAACCTGCTCAGGACACAATGGAATAAAAAAAAAGATCCAGTAATTCAATTTGATGATTTAATTAAAGTGATACATAATAATGTAGCAAATGTCTGAAAGGGGAAAAAAAAAAGTGGAAAAAAAAAAAGTAAAAGTAATGACTTGACCATTTATAAAACAAGTGGCATTTTCCAGAGATCTCACTTCCCTTTCAAAATTCTGTGTTGTGGATTTTGGGAAGAAGATTAAAAGAATCACTGACTCCCCCCCGTCTCTCTCAATTTCTCTTTTTTTTTTTTTTAATGCTAAGAAGCCTCTACTGATTTTGCAAATTGTGCAGCTGAAGGACAAATAGAGATGAAGAAAGAGGCCGGGGTGGGGAAGAAGTTTGCACGCTTCTCCGGATTGAATCAGAACACACTGAGGAGAAACATTTTTTTTTTTTTTTTTTTTTTTTTTTTTCTCCTCCAAACCAAATAAGCAAACAAGCCTGTGAATTCGTGGTTGCTTGTGAGAAAGAAAAGATAAAGAGACGAACGAAAAACAACAGCCAGCAATATTTGACATTGAAATAGCAGATCTCGGTTGTTTTTAGAGAAAATACTACTAATGCTCCCATTTAAATTCTGATCTGACGGAAAAATGAAAATACGGAGGGGATCTCTGGATGTCTTTATGTGACCTCAATATTGAGTGACATCAATACCGGGTGGAGATACCTGCACTGGGGAACCAAAGCCAACACGGACTCGTCAGCGGACGGGTGCTCCCTGTGCAAACGGGTGCTGTGGGTGGCCAAAGAGCCTCCTCCGGGGCAACCCCTCAGCAGTGCTCAGGGGCTGGGCACTTTCACAGCATCAGAGACACGTCTCGGGGCACGAGAGATGCGCATCTGGGACCTCTCGGGATAACAGTAAGAAGCTCACAGGCCGACGGACAGGAATAATCCGTGCTGGGCACCTGGCAAGATGCTGGCTCCTGCTTTTTAGAAACGTCTTGCAAGGGAGAGAGGATTGGGTGCACTTGGAGGGAGGGGGGAGGACCGGCCACCCGGCAGCCTCAGCCGGCGTTTCCAGCTGTTGGCCACATGTGCGGCTGCCAGGGAGCTCGACGCAGGCTCTTCACTGCAGACCACCCCACCGGGGACGGCAGGGGACAAGCCAGCCCTTGGCCAGCCCCGTCCTCCAGTGCTCACTCCAGCCTGGAGAAAACCTGCTTGCGGCTCGCAGGCAAACGTAGCGTGCTGATACAGCCCGAAGTGCTGGCCAGGCCAGGCACACTGCAAAGAATTATTTTCTTCATGCTAAAAACATTCCAGTGGCCTGGAACAAACAAAATTAATTTAGTAACTCCACATTCATCTCTCTCATAATTTGATTTCTATGTTGTATTTGGCTACGGACCCTCCACGAGGCTTTCCTAACTCAAGCCTGATAAAGCCTAATCCAAAAGCCCCTGGCAGCTCTGTTGCACAGGACTGAAAAGAATAAAAGGGGGCCTGTTGTTCAGCAAAAATTAACCACTGGCATTAAGATACACCTATCAGTCTAGAAAGGGCATATAAGAGGATGTGAGTGGGTTTTTTTTTTTAGCAGTCTAGAGAGAAATGCAAAATCAGGCAAACTTTCTGGTATTTATCATTTCTTTTGCATATGCTACCTGCGGTTATAAAAAGAGCTATTTAGGGAAGGCTTGAGAGAGCTCAAGAGCTGTATATCAGGTTATTTCTTGTATATCTTCCTCCTGTAGCACAGGTGCCTCATATGATGAATCCAGTGGTACTGGGCTCAGAGGGATCTATAAAATCCTGTAAAAATGTTTTAAGTTAGCTCTTCTGTGCATAAAAATGCCATCTCTTTAAAGGCAGTTATTTCTAGCTGTGCTGTGCCCTCTTTTGGAAAATCCCATTCCCTCCCTCCTGCCGCACATCTCCTCGGTACAAAGCTGCTGTTCCTATACATGTGGCACTGAGGGATATGTATCTTGTGCTGAAGCTCTGACATCTCCTTGCTCGGGAAAGCAAGTTGTAAGCAAAGTCTCAAATCCCTCACACCGAGACGGACTTCTGGGGCAATGCATATGTGGAGGGAGAAAATACATCCCAATCAAGATGTGGTTTCCTTGCTGTTTTAAATAGCATCTCGTGAAGCTGCTCAAAGATCTGTGTTGAAGGAGCTCAATGGTGAGGAAAGAGGGGGCTGGAGGGAGGTGGGAGCCAGCCAGAGACCCATAAGATTATAAAACCAGAAAGATGTTTCTGTTAGTGCAGCTTTCAGGAAAGTCTGGTGAGGCATCGCCGATGCCTGCGCTGTCAGCAAAACCCAGCGCCAACCTCGTGCGGCTCCACGGCCCTGGGAGACCTGCTGGCCAGCGGGACGAAAGAGGCGCCATCTCCTCACTGGCAGGGGAATGAACAAATGTGCTTTCAAATACAAACATATATACACATGCCTATTTATTCCTTTTCATTATTAGACCCTCAAAACAAAGTCATTGCACAGGTCATACTGCAAGGAGAAAACTCAGGCCTGCTTTAAGCCCCATGCCAACAGCGTCACGGTAAGGGAAGTAATAAAAGGGCCTGATTCAGCTGCCTAACGTTGGCCTAACTCAGTGGAAATGCCTGAGAATGGAATGAGCACCATAACAAGCAACACCTGTCTTTTGGCTGCCTGATTCAATCCTTGAGCGCGGCATGGGCTGCGCTGCCCAAGGACAACAACCAGACTACGAGGATCACACACACGGACAACACCAGGGTTAACACACGCAAGTGCCCCGAGCCGCATTACAACACGCGGCCCTTCTCCCTCCCCAGACGCCTGCAGCTCTCCACGATGCTTTCGCTTACTCTGCAGACTCCTCGTCATGCTTATGAGCAACATTATTAATACACAGGGATAACTGCTCTAAAGAGAAGCACGCGTTTTTTGCCTTTACCTTTGCCTGCACTTTGCTAGCAGGCATTTGCAGGCGACACGCCGTACACGCAAATATTTGTGTTGATCTGCTTCAATCCACAGGCAGAATGTAGCTACGAGAAAACCTATTCATCTTCCCGGCTCTTACCTTTCGCTGGGCTGCAAACGCACCCGGTTGCTTCTTAGGGCGAGAGGGACACGCACAGAGCCCATATGTGTTTTATGAGCCCCACAAAACGCCCTCGTGCGTTGACTTGCTCTGAGAGCGCTTCTGCTGGAGGGGCTTGGGGAACGGCAGGTTTTGCCCCTTCTGCTGCTGCCCGTTCCGCGAGGGGAAGAGACAACTCGCCCTGGGAGGACCCTCGATCGCCGCCTCTCTGGGTATCTCTGTGGCTTGGGAGTTTCCATGGCATTGCAGCAGCAGACCCTGCTGTATTCAAAGGCACCAACTGTGTGTTTTACTTTGTTGTGCCCCAATGGGAGCCCCAATATTTCCGCAAGTAGCGTTGATGCAGCACTGGCCCAAATTGGCAGGAGAAAGCGGGATTTCCTCGGGAAGGAAGCGCCTTTGCAGCAGATGGCCCTTTCCGACATCCCGATGAGCGATGCTGGCACGAGGAGCTGCTGGGGTGTGTGGCCCTTAGAGCAAGGGGCTGTATCTGCTGCAGGATGCCTGGCTCAAAAGGGAAAGCAGCTTCCCTGTTCCAACTTCCAGAGGCTTTCTCCAAAGGGCGGGAGCTGCTGCAGGTGGTTGTGGTCCAGCGTACAGTCCTGACTGCAATTAAAACCAGCGCCTGCATGGGCTAAATCATCAAGTCCTCCCCTATGAGCACTCAGGAGCAGTAGCAGCAGCTGTGAACCCACCCCACACCAAAACTTTCACACTGAATTCCCTTTTTTCTTGCTTTGGGCCCTTTATAATCTTCAAACAAGCAGAACTGGTTACTTACGGCTTATTAATGAACCTACAGGCAAGATATCCGTGACGTGGTTAGACAGATACGCACGCTCCCGCTATAACCAGGGAAAAACAGGTGTGTGGGTGAATTCAGAAACTCGCTGCTCCCAACTGCTATAAACAAAGACGTGAGGCTTAGGTCAGGTAGGTACTGCCCCCCTTTGTGGCAGATTACCTTTCAAAATGGGTCTTTTTTTTTTTTCCTTTGGCCTTAATGCTTCATCTTCCACCTGTCTTTTTTTCCATCTCCTCCCGCTTTAGCATCCAGTGCTCTGAGAACCACGCGCATAAGGGCCAAGGGCTACAGAGCAAGACCCTGATCCACTACTGTCCATGGAAGGGAAATGGATGTGGGAGAGCTTTACAGCAAAATGAAATCAGAAAGGAAAGTGAGAGAGTCCAGTCATCCAGGGAAACTGAAAAGAAGTTTTTAAGCTATGAAGAAATGAACCTGCAAAACAGATTCTTCCCACGGACAGGAAAAATCAACTGCAATGGAAAACAAATGGTAAATTAACTAAAAAAGTTCCTCACATATTTGCTGTTTCCCCTAACTAAAGATACTTAGAGAAAATAAGTAGCATCATTTTGTTTTTGCAATTCCAAGTTAAGATGCCAATAACTCACAATTCTAACTTTGCAGTTACAATTTTGTTGCTTTGGTTAAGACATTACACTTATTGCCATACAATATTTTGTGGCCGTTTAGGTTAGAGGAAAATATATGCACGACTTTAAGAGGGAAACTTGTCTGCCTAATGCTCTTTTTGGACCCCCAGAGAGACCTGGAGGGCATGAAGAGGCTGTGAGGCTGATGGGGAGAGAGCTCTCATAAAACATGGGCATTTAGAAAGCAAAAACAAATTACCGGGAGTAATAACAGAGGCTATAAATGAGACAAATAACTTGTATTCGTTCAGAAATATTACTGGTAAAGCACTAAGCTATCTGCCTCAGAATGATGGTGTCACTGCATTGCACTGTGTTTACTCTCTGGAAGAATTCAGGTTGGAGATGCACTCTGTGGAGATGCAACACAAGGACATGATAACATGCAGAGAAGGCAGGACCTTCACAGGAGCCCTTAGCTTCATTTTTGATGTCGCTTCTGTGTAGTTTTAATGACATTAAGTTACAATGACTTCTCACTTAGCCAGGAGCGCGAAGGAAAATGTTTACCTGCAGACTACTAGGGAGATGTCCCAGCTGCTGATCTAGAGTCCAAAGCTAAGTGAGTTCGACCAGAGTGAATTTATGACTGCTCATTATTTAACTTAGTCTGAGATCATAATTAAAGATGGTATGCCAAGGAGAATTCCCACTGATGGCAAACAGCATCTTTTGAGACTCCAACGAAGAGTAATCAGACACCTTTGGGGAAGTAATCAGGCATCTGTGAAAGAAAACTCCGATGTCAAGAGCCCCTCACACGGGATGCTTGTTCAAGTGTTGTGAGGCTTGCAGCACATTTAATGAGCCAGAAAGGTTAAAGCCCTTTTTCTTTTTTTTTCCTCCCTCAGAGTTAAAAATAATAAAGACAAACAATATTTGATGGTCCTAACAAGGAGCAAAACAAGAGGGGCAGATATTCTGCTGCACACAGGATACATCTCGAAACACGTAAATGAAACACCTTTGCCTTCTCAGCTTCCTTGCCTCTACTTTTGGTGAAACAGGTAATGGTTAGTAGCCATATGTCTGCCTGATGGGACAACATGTGAAAGCCATAAAGCACATACAGAGCTGCAGTCAGGTCCTTGGACAGTGTGTTCTTTTAGGTAAGGATTCTCTTTACTTGTCCCCTAAGAGCAACGTGCACGATTAAGCTAATAAATAATTAGCAATCATTTTGGCATAGGAGCACAATATGGGATTTGACAGGGCAGAGCACTCCAGAGCCAGAGAGGATGGGCTACGTAAAAGGGGAGGCAGCTTTAACAGAGAAGGTCATGTGCAAAGAATCAAATGCTGCCACTACTTAATATTTACAGCATCTGGTGAATACTTAAATATATTCCCTGTTTAATTAATAAGTCTGCAGAACCTCCAACTTTGAGAAACATTAATCAGTACTGTATTGACGGTGAGTCTTTCTGTTAAATTTAAGACTCGATACCCTGCATGGCGTTAACAGCATGATCCATTGCATATCTTGAACTTGTAGCAAATTTCTTCCTCTTAAAAACATTGCTGTCTGATGGGTTATAATCAATCCACCAGTTGCTACTATTCTGTATCTGAATATTGTGCATTGTGAATGGTATATTTTAGAAACAAGATACTTAAATATGATCTGTATGATGTCTGGAAACAGCTCCAGGGTCAACTGAAGAATTAAGCTCAGCTCACAGGCTCTGATTCAGCAAAGGTCTTATGCGTATGGTTTCATTTCAGGCTTACAAGCAGTCCTCAAGAAGACTGTTTTTATATCAGCTTTTGCCACCAAAAGGAAGGAATGAGATAATGGAACCAAAGAAAACCTTCTTGTTAAATACTAACACAAAAGAAACACTGGAGTTTTTACTTTCCATCTGGAGTAAAAAGTTAGCCCTTCACACTACTTCAGATTAAATATTTTCACCATCTTGTATTCTAATCATTGTAAACTATCTTTAAAAATGGCTTCCTTTTAAAAATAAAAAATGAAAAAAGAAGAAAAAAGGGAAAAAGTGAAAAGTGTAGCTACAAAACAAAAGACGGGTAGCATTCATCCTGGCTAACAGACTGGATCCTAATTCACTGACAGTTTTGGTTGATCTCAAATAGCCTTTCCCAGAAGACATTTTCTTCACCAAATGCTCCATTTATGGGGCTTTGGTAAGGAAAAAATCAGAGGATTTGCATAAAGTGAAAAATAGCTTTCCTGCGATGTATCTGCTGTTTATGCTAGCTGGTTTCAGTTCTGTGACCCGAGATGGCTTTTGGTATCTAGTCGAAAAGGCATTGCTCTTCAGTGCCAAACTGCTCAGGATACCAAGTTTATCAATGAACAACTGCATTGCTTCATACAGATCTGAAACTCGTTGCTCACCGGGGAATTCTGAAAATTATTCTGAACATTATGCAAATTGTTCTGGGCACATTTTCCTCCAAAACAAGAAAGGCTTGCATAACGAATGCTACACTGTTTTCCAGATTAGTAATACTGCCCACAGACTTAATAGAGTGTGACAGAAGAAACAAATTGCAAAAATTCACACCGACAAACAAATCCAAACTTCCCCTCCAGAGCTGAAGACCATCACAAACCATACCACCTTGCAGCAAGCACAAGACACATTTTCTTGACCTTGCCTTTTCCTACAACATACACATCTAAGCACAGGGAAGGCGTGCAGGAGCCAACATGTGACAGACACTGGTCACACTGCCTAATGCAATGTGGAAAGCATTGAGATGCAACTACGAGGTGTGCAGAGGAATCTGCATAGAATAAATTTGTTATGCTAACACTATATTCTTGCATTAGTATGCTAGACTGTCTGGCTGAGAAGTGCTCTGTGCACTCAGCTTCTCAGTACTTTTGCATGAATGACACTATATAAAGAGGTACTGTATTTACTAGCTGAATAAACAATAGGTTTTGCTTTCACTCAAGTATTATGACTTCAACTTGCTTTATTTATATGTCAGTAGTTCAGAATGTGCAGTGGACCAGGCACATCATCACTGTTCACCTTTGTCAAAGAAGAGGCCAGAAACATCCGCGTTGTTACATCTCTGGAACAGCTATAACTCATCCCCATAACCTTTGGAGGATAAGCTACAATCCATTTTGTTAGTAACACTGCAGCAACCTATTTATTTTTAAGTTCGTAAAGAAATAAGGCACCTATTTTCACTGTCCCCTGGTGTGCACACAACACAAAAAGTTGACGGAGCCAGTAAAAAAGACTGGCTGCCCCTGCAGCTTTTACCTCCTGCAGCAAAAAGCTCGAGGAAACAAAACCCGACAAGCATCATCCCGAGTCCTGTCCGATCACGGGGGGATGCACGTCCCCCAACTTGAAGGACCTCTGTTGAGCATGTTGTAAGCCCAAATTTCCAGGTAGAAACAGGTATGGAGCGTTATGGGTCCTGGACTAACCGCATGTGTTGGGAAAGGGCCCAGGAGACGTTTCTCAGTCCCCAGCCCCGTGAGGTGTTGAGTGCCCTGCTAGCGTGATATTTAAGCATGGACTAATGTTTACACATCTCCCTTGCTCCTGTGCACTTGTTTTAAGTGAGCCATGCGCACTTGGTTGAACCTCGGCTTGAGGAGTCCTGAAAACTCAGCAAAGGGGAATCTTTCCAGATACTTCAAGGGACCCACTGGTATCACCATTTCTCACTCCAGGACTACCCCATTAACTTCCGACCTGAGCGTTTGCAACACTCAGTTTGTAATTGTAGGTTTTAGCTATTTACTAGGAGTGTGAAAACCACCTACAGAACTTTAAAATCTTAAAAACCATCCAGTGACGCGAGGGATATTCAGGCATGTGGCCAACACGATAAAACCTTCTCGACTATTACCCTGCATGTACCAGAGGTACCTCAGCTGCACTCAAAATAAAAACTAGTCAGTTTTGTCACTTTTAGCATAACGTAACCTATTAACTTTCACGACTGCTCTGGGTAAGCAATGCATACACAGGATAGACCTGAAAAAATAAATATTGACACATGTTGCTGTTAAAACACTGATTGAAAACTACAGACCAGAGTATCAGAATGTGGCAGGGTCTCTTCATTCCTGAGATCTCATGCTCGCTTCTGATACGAATTCTGTATCCCAAGGCTGCCTTTAATGAACATGAGGTTTACGTGCATGTATATTATATATATAAAAATAAGCGCTCACAGAATAATGAGCCCTGAGAAATACACTCTTCCCATACTCTCTCAGGAAGGTGAGGCTGCTAACACAGCTGTTTTCATGATTCACATCCTCTAAAAACGGCACTTGCTGTGCCTGGCCAGGTAAAAATGCCAGGTACACAAGGGCAGCTTGCAAATCCACTTAGCTGATTCCTTCTGGCAAACTGCCCCCTCTCCTCTACCTCCATCTAGGACTGGTTAAGCACCAAGTATTTCTTGAGCCTCAAACCTGGGAAGAGCATGTCATTCCTCCTCTAGCTATAAACAAAACTTAATAAAATCAAGGAAAACAAAGGCAGTAAGTGGTGTTTACTTCTAGTCTTATTTTATCCTGTACGCATTTGTCTCAGAATTTTTGATGTGTACCTGTAGCCAGGGAGTTTGTGCCAGTGCAGCTACTGCCACCTCCCTCCCAAGCCTCCTCCATGTAGCTTGTGCGCCAGCTCCTGACAGAAGCACCAGCTGTTCCACAAAAAGGCTCACGAAACACTTCAGCAAGACATTACGAAATACCCTGTCTACGTGGAAGAGTTTTTTTCCCCAATCACCGGTGCCAACAGGTTGAGACATATGTTGAATGAAGAGGTCAAAAACTCTTCAAAAGCCTTGTTACCTCATAAACAAAACCCATAACCACATCTAGATACCCTATCCCCATTCAAACACCCAGTGAATCAACACTAAGCCCTTGAATCAAGATTCAAACAGGGCCTGAATTTTACTTCTGCCTCTTTTTCATTATCATTTCTGGGGTTTTGGGCCTCTGTCAGGACCTAAGGCCAGCCAGGACAATCAGGGATAGAGGCTGGATTGAGACAAATTCATGCTAGGTCTCCAACTCCATGGTATCCTGTGACAGCATCACAGGTAACTGCACCCACACTTAGGATTAATTTATTGAGACATCCAAACAAAGAATACCTGAGTTATTCCATTGGCAGCTCACAGCTGCAGTTAACACGACATAATGAGCAAGTAGACATAATGAGCAAAAGAAATCTTGTACTATTCAAGTGCAAAATCCATGATCCTAACTCACCTTTGGAAGCTTCTGTACCCAGTGGGTTTTCCAAGATGTCTGTCATATCTTGGCTCCAAGCATCCTTCACAGCGGACTTCGACACCTTCCTGTTGTTCAGGCTTTGCTGCGGTCGGAAGTTATTCCTCAAATACTCCACGGACTTGACATGGTCCTGCTGTTCGGTGGTAAATATGGAATAGAAGGCCTCCAGCTGATCATGTCGGGGAAGAGAAAGAATGTTAATTAGAAAAAAACAACGTGGCCAAATCTGGGTGGCTGATAAGAATATAAAATGGCAGGAAATATTGATGCCAAGGCTGATAAGTGCATTAGGAAGTCGGGCTGCCCACTGAAATCACTGCCAACCCTCTTATCTCGGCACTGTGTTTATCCTGCTGCACAGCAGAGAAGGCCTTCGAGCAACCCGTGCAAGCCGGTCCTGGGCAAGAAAACTGCCCTTGTCTGGAAGGATTTTGCCTGTGACACAGCCCCACCAAACCCCTCTCTGCTGGCACTGTTTTGTTGTGCAGCATCGTGCCAAGAAGAGCTTCCCAGCCCTCCACCCCACGAGCGTTCTCCGGGGCGGACAAGGCTGCATCTCCGACTACCTCACGGACACTTAGCGGCCGGGCTAAACCTCACGGATGGACCTTGCAGAGTTTGCACAGGAAGGGCACTGTAGTTGCCCCAGCTCTACAGGATGGGCACCCAAACCTGCATCCTGACACGAGGTCACCAACAAAGCGGAGCAACCTCAGGACTCCCAGGTCCAAGAGCCCTGATCTCCCGCCCAGCCACCGTTCCCTCCGCTACCTAACTACAGAGGAGGAAAAGAATAACACAAAATAAATGCATTTAGGCACAGACAGCATAAACTCCTCTGGGAAAGGAAGCTGGTGTTTCCTCTGTTGGATGCAGCTCTGAGCTATTTTTAATAAAATGTATTAACTTGTACAAAAGAAATGTAATTGGAAAAGTCCCCTGTTACTTGTATATTTCTTATTATTTCTTAAACAAACTAAACTAAGGTGAAGTTATTTTCGGTTAATACTGTTCTCACAACTACCAAGGCCAGCATAGCATTTACTAAATGCTCGTTATCATTTGGGTCAAGAACCAGGATTAGTTGTGTCGCTGTTAGAAAGTTCCGGGCGAGACTGTAGAGGAGGAACCAACCCTGGTCTTGTTTACCTCAACAGTAATTATGTCCATCCACAGTATGGATTTCAGGGAGTACAGGATCTGTCCCAAGACTTCAAAGAGAGAGTGGAGTTGCACTCATAGCTTAATGACAGGTCACAGTTTGAAGGCTACACATTTTCCATTAAGTGCATCTGCTCTGAAAGCTACAGAGGGGAGTGAAAGAGTCCTGAAACCGGGATAAATTAGACTGCAGGCCACGCTGTAGCCTCAGCTGATCGCACTGATAAAAATAATCAAAGGAAAGGGTAACAGAGCAGCTAAGTGTCCTCCACTGCACCAAGAGGCACTCACTACCACTACTTAATTTCCCTTCAAATAAGTAAATTGAAACACCCCTTCTGCTGCTGCCGCCTGCTTGCCCGCTTTGCTGGGATTGCTGATGTGAGATATTCACCTAAATTCACCAAACTTCCCTGACCTGCCGGGCAGGAGAGAGTCTGTTTTTACACATTTTCATTTCAACACTAACACCCAGTCGGGTGAGGAGCTGTGCTGGGCCAGCTGGTGCAGACAGGTACGGGGATGATGTGCCTGGGAGCAGCGGGCAGCTACGGGGAGGCTGCAAAGGGACGGACTGCACAGCTCAGATTTCTTATACTTTTTCCTTAAGAAAGCAGATGCTCCCTATGTTCTTCTTTACCCTCCCATGAAGGCACAGGTCCAAACTCTGTAAGGATTTACCTAGAGTTTCACCTCATGCCCTGGGAGTAGTTTTGATGAAGACAGCTGACAAGGCCTAAAGTTAATCTATATGTGCTCTAGAACTTGGGTAGCAACTGCTCCTCTGCAGTTGTATTTTGACGATGTTAATTGAATTTTTAAATATTCAGAGAGAACTTTTAAAATATTTTCTTCTGCCATGCTACCTTGGGGAGGTGTAATTGTATTTTAACTACTGCCACTTCAAATATGATTTTTAACCTTCCTCTTTTTAAGTGTGTATAAATCATTTCAATTTCATTTTTATTATAAAAATATTATCTACCACAAATGAGAAATTAATTGATCTATAGCTGCCAGGAAAAAAAAAAAAATTCAAGAGCTACGTTCAAGGAGCTACATTCACACTCCTTAAGGAGCATGAGAGCTTCTGTTCAGAGGAAGAAGTGAAAAGCTGTTAAAACACTATTGCAGGTACAGGGAAATCTGATCTAAAACTCCGAGTCATGTAATTACAAACTATTAAAGCCTGACATGCAGTTTTCTAAGGGCTGGTACATAAATGGCAATTAAAAATAATGCAACTGTTACAAGCACAATGAGATACTCTGAGGTATGCATTATGTGAGATAATGCCATGCTTTGGGTCACTGAATGCACTTAGTTTTACAATGTATCTGCAGGTTGACACGGCTTGTCCTGTTCTGTTGTCTAATTATCGGAAGAGATGACGATGATGGAGTGCTGAAAATCAAACACAGGAGCCTCCACAAATGGACCACTTCAGCACTGTCCCTTTTACAGCAAGGTATTTTGCACAAAAGCAAGGATTTAATTGGAACAGTAACAAAGCTCAAATAATATCACTTTCCTCCTCTGGGATTACAGACTGCTTCACAGGGTTTGTGATAAAGAAGGTTAAACTATGGCAATGGATTATGTCGCACTGTTTCTGTTACAAGAACAAATAATAATCATAGCAGTGGCAGGGTGGCAGTCTCTTAAAACACACACATCTCGAGCTGCCAAGGGGAAGAATACTATTATTTATTCCACGTTTGTCGCAGTATCAGTGAATGGCTGTCTACACAGTGAATCCCCAGCCCTTCAACCACACTTGCCTGCACAGAGTGGCCCAACTCCAAATTTTCAAGGCTTAACTTGGCACTGTGACTGCTGTGCAGCACAGGAAAGAAGCTATGCTGGAATAAAGTACCTTTATAGCATTACAGGAGCTCCGTAGCTGGTACTTACCAGTTTATTGGCATATATTAAAAATGAAAAGTTGTTTTTTCTTTTATTTTTTTTCTCTTTTTTAAAAGGGATGTCCCAACCCACCTGACACGTATACAGCGTATAAAACCGAATGTGGGTCAGGCCTCAGAGCAACCCAGTGATAATAAACTACTTAACAGTACACTTATTGATTTGCTAACAGTGAAAAGCCTGAAGGGATTGCAATATACTGTAGGCAAGGACAGAATTCAAAATGATCCCGACAATCGGAGAAACAGCCTGGAAAACACAAAGGGTCCGATTCACCCGGGACATGTGCAAAGTCTCCTGCTTAGGCCAGCGCTGTCGCCCACAGGAAGATGCGGCATGAAGCAGCCGGGCTAGACACGGTGCTGTGGAAACGCAGCAAGGGAAAGGGCTCCTGCTGGCCACGCAGGGACCAGGGGTAGCCACATCACCCTTTGGTGCAAAAGGCAAAAAAATGCACTCATCTGCCAGCATGCAAAGAAACAGGACTGGAGCAAGTGCTGGGTGATCTCCTTCCCCCCTTTCAGAACCTCTGAGGAGCAGCAGCAGCCTCTGGCCAAGGTGCTCGGGGTGGTTGGGTGGCCCTCGGGACACCTCTTGGAAGTCCTTCCCGGCTCAGCAACAGCGCAGGAGCACCTGAGCTGTCAGGTGTGTGAAGTATTTTGCAGTATTTCCTAAGCAGAACCTGTTTTCACCAACTCAGTGCCACTTGTCATTGTAGGCAGGAACGGACTTTTTATTTATATAAGAATTCATCCTTTGTGGTGCCGATCCTCACAATGGTGGTAGGTACTACTTTAATAAGCTAACAGCTAAGAAATGATCACTGATTATTTGATGCCTTTTCTCTGCCTCCAACAGCATCCAGTGAACTGTTCGCTTAAGTTTTACAGAATTAGTCTATTTTAAGAGTTTGCTTTCGATGTCTCAAGCCAAGCCAATAAAAGGGAAGACTAACATCAGTGGGATGATTTTCTAAAGACGACAACCTTAAAGCATCAAAAATGCACTTAGCTGGTAAACATCTGACTACATCTATCCATTACTTTACTGGGGGCATTCTTCTCTAGACAAATCCCAGACATGGTCTCTATTTGCATTAAAAGCTGTTACGTGCTAATTTTAAAGATTTGTGTACCAGCTCTCTAAGCACATAATGGCAGCTTTGCTGCGCTACAAAAACAGTTAAGCATGGAGAATTAATGGAAACACGTCTTTTCTAATGTAATTAGTTCAAATTACTAAATCTGAGCAGAACTGAAATCACTTACTTTACTTTCAAAAGAAAGTTTCAATTAAAAAGAATAAAAAGGAACTCCATGCAAATATTTAGACCACAGCTTAATTTAATCTCAACACAAACAATACCAAATAAATCACGGCAAGGAAATGGGGTTTCATGTTGTACTGTCTTCTCAAGACTGATGGCTCACATTCAGAAACAACATTACTTAAGGAAAAAAAAAAAAAATCACCAACGCTTCCTTTTTTGTCAATAGAAACTTCTTTTCCCTCCCAACATCAGGATGTCATTTTTGGAGAAAGTTGCTTTAAGAGGGCAAACCGGGAGCCGAACTTTGCTAAAAAAACGCACCTGACGGTAAGAGATAGGAACGGGCTTCCGAAAAACTATCCACTCGACGATCTCGCTGCAGGGAGGAGTGGTGAGGGAGCCCGTGTAGCGGTAGTAGCTCCCCAGGGACGTTGGCAGAAGGTCTCTCAACACGAAGGGATCCAGGAAGGTCTCCTTCTCTGCAGGGAAGATTGACAAGCAAAATTACACTTTTTTTTCCAACGTGTCTTTAAAACAGACATCACACTGATAGGCAGCCTAACATCGTGTAATGGCAACAACATATTTTATCATATACATATATATATGTATAAGGGAATAGGAAGACGTCCTCTGAGGAAGGCTCTGTTCGAGGCGCTGTGCTCATTATTAAAAGAGCAGCCAGAACGCCAGTCAACGCTGTACCCAACGTGTAGGATCATCCTGAGAAGGCATGCCGGTGCCAAGTGCCCTTGTTATCCCACCGCTTGGTAGCAGCGTGGAAACAACATCACTTCGAGCCGTTTCAGGGCTCACGAGATGGTTCCTCAGCGTTCACCGAGCTCCTGCAAGGTGGAGCCGGGCGCTGCCTGGTGCCACGGACCACGAGCACCCTTGGTAGAACCCGCTGCCTCTTCTCTCCAGGCCAAGAGGCACCAAGAAGGTGCTCCTTGATGGGGTCCAACATTCCGGGAAAAAACTCATCTCTTCTTGGCCAAGCTGAAATGCAAAGCTGAGCACTGGCAGCATTTAGCTTCAAGTAGCAGTGAGAAACTGGTAATATTTAACTCTGTGAAGATAAATAAGCAAAAGGAGGGAAGTGCCGCAGGCAAGACAATCTCCTGGCCATCCCCAAGCATTTATCCTCTGCAATTTATGGTGGCTCCTGTGCCAGGGTGCTCCCTGCCTGAGGGTGGGCTGACCAGCGAGCCTCTCCTGTCCATCTCCATTCCTCCTGTCCTATATTCTTGGTGCCTCATGCAAAATTTAGGGTAGCAGGAAGCAATGTGCTCATAGCTTCTCTTTTTCCAAAACATGAATAATCTACTGAAGTTGTAGTCTGTACTGTAACAGAATGCTGCAAACTCTTCATTACCGATTTCTTTCTGCCTGATGTAAGAAGGTATCCGTCACTTTTCCACCCGCAATGAGGAAAGAAACCAAAAATAAAACTTTTTTTTTTTTTTCCTTTTCATAATATGTGTTTGGTAAAAATTCTGGGCTTATACATGAAATGGGAAAATAGTCATGATTGGCCAAAGTTCAAAGAGATTGCAATCAAGGAGTCATAATCACAGCAAAAGGTCGTATTTAATTTCATTTCCTGTTTAAAACCAATCGGCTTATTTTTATACAGGAAAACTGGTTAGAAAAACTAAAAACAGCTATGAGGCTTGATTTTAAAAGTCAGCACATATATTCCTCACATAAATATTCTTCACAACAAAATGATGTAACTTTTCTACATAAGAAACTTTCCCTTTATATGTGGAAATCATGAACACAATATATTGCCATGAATCTGAAAAGGTATTGAAACATGCAAACATACGTGTTGTCATTAATAGCCAATGACTATAAATGGAATTGATGGGAAATCATGCAGATTTTAAGAAGAGTTTTCTCCTTATATCCAGGCTAATTGGGAAATTTAAAAAATATTGCTTTAGTTATAATTAACAATTAAACTATTTTTAACTATTATAACCTTTTACTTAGAACTATGAAAACACTTAAGATGCTGGACAAACCCATCCCATTAAAAACCTGGAGTGTCCCTTTATCAAAGGATGACAGGAGAGCGAAGCTCATTTTATACTTTCAAGGATTTCTGTGCCATATGCTGACAATATTATATTTTAATAATTAATTGTTCATCAAAGGAAAAGATGAAGAACAGGGATGCTAAATTCAAAGTTATTCAAATTGCAAAAATGAATAATGCATGACTTTTATATTAAATACACACTGTATTAAGTAGTCTACATTTCATCCAACTCTGTCTTTCATTTTTAAACATTTTGAACTACAATATGAATAATCAACCAAGGGAAGCTTATTTAGACAGAGAAATACCTTATCTGAATGCAAACTGGAAGTATCCAACTATGATTAAATTTTGGTTATCAATTAGGGAGTTTTTTTTTCCTAGGCATTTGGAAAGAAATAGCCAGCTTTGAAAGAGGAATATTTCTTGAGGAAAAAGTAGCTTTGCTACTTCACAGTTTAAGTAGGGCAGGGTGTACCCTATCTAATTTTTCATGGCCACAAGCAATGCTGTAAGTTTTCATTAATGAATTTCAAAGATTAAAATAAAAAATACATATAATTGGATTAAACTGACTATTAAAATAGATGATAATCAATTGATTATGCTTTAATAAGCTTCTGAAAACATTCATTTCCATCCTAGATGCATGGCGCAGAGTCTTAGAAACCAAGGTGTCAAACAGGTCTTTAGGGAAACTTAGATACTCAGAAGTCTACTCCCATACCTGTCAAGATTATATAGAAACAGTAAGTGCAATGAGGCTGTGCTCCTGAGAGCCTGAGCTACTTCTGAAAAAGGGACTTTAAAGTCATGTAGCTACTTACAAAATTCTAATCTTAAATCAAAACAGATTATTCTTGGTAAATCCGTAAGAACCCATTTGCAAGCTAGGTGATGGCATATTCACTGAATATGCTAGACATATAAATCTCTACACATATATCTCTGTCTATATAGATATGTGATCCTTATTATAAGGAAAAGAACACGGTTGGCAACCTTCCCTGCTGGCTTCCAGGTGTGGCTCCCATTTCTCCTTCTCATGCTCGGCACTGGCCTGGGCTGTGTCCAGGAGACCGGGAACGGACTGAGCAGGGGGAAGAGGGGGAGAAGCAGCCTGGCCAACGCCGGCGGCTACGCAGTCCGCCGTGTTGGGAGAATTCAAACCAGTATCAAGACACTACTTTGTGCAGGCAACAGGCAGGTTAAAAAACACAAAATGCACACAAATGCACCAGGGAAAATACGGGCCCCGGATGTACCTGCCAACTGCCTCCAGGCAAAGCAGAAAAGAGGCACCTGAAATGCCCACTGAAAGGCCCCACCAAGGCAGCAGCAGCAGGCCGGTTTTACCAGCTAAATCTCATGCCTTATTTAAAGCACCAAGGCCTGTAAAAGAAGTTCGCTCTGATATTTCCACAGGAAAAATTAACGAGGAGCACCGATTCCGTGTTGACAATTAAGACAACGAACGTGACATTTAAACTACTCACTGTTCTACAGCATAAAAGGACAATATGGTATTTCTGATTCTCGCATTCACAAAAAAGAGAATTCATATAGCCAGCTGGTAACAAATTTGACCTTCTGATGCAACATTCATGTCCATCGCTTGATCTTTCTTCTATAACAGCAATGGGAAAGGTCATTGGGGAAATTAAAAGGAAACCACATGAGCAAGCAGCGTGTTCTAGTTCCATGTTTATCTGCAAGCCAGTATGAAAACTTGCATTTCATTCTCTATTTTTAGACTAATACTGTAGGAAGCATATATTTCTGCAGCATATGCAAACTGATGTGTAGAAACAGAACAGAAAAAAGTAGGACCGAACTACTTTAAGACAGCACTGGATGAACTGTTTCAACAGCTTCCAAAATTCTACTTGTCTCCCAGGCAAAGAAATAATCTTCATTTTTTTCAATCCAGTCTCATTAGCTATCTTGTAATAATGGTCAGCACATTCCTTGGTTGGGCCAGTAATTCTCCCTCCTATTTTTAAAGGGTTCATGGGGGCCAAGGTGCATTTTTGGTACAACCAACCTAAGGCCATCGCAATCGTAGGTGTGTTTTAAAGAATCGACCTATTTCACACAGTTTATCAAGGCATCACTCCAAGATAGGAATTAATACTGAATTGTGCCCGGTAGCTTTCCCAGAAGAGGACAAACCAGATCTTAAAAACAGGTCTTTACAGCTAATTTCCACCAACTACTGCATCTTTTTTTTGCAACCTGGTATCAAGAAGTATTGTACTGCAAGAGTCATCAGGTGAATGCTCGACTTCAAGGACTGATTTGCTAAAAATAAGCTATGGTAACACGCTGGATAAAGATAGCGCCGTATTTTATCCCAATCAGTGTGAGGTAAGAGGGTTCTTGAGATATGTAGGTAAACAGCATCACAACGATCTGTGATCAAAACCCTTCTCAAATCTACCAGAAACTTGGATCACAAGAAAATAACTATATGCCAAGTCCATTTATATCTCATGAAATGCTTTGGGACTTTCATCATGCTTTTCTGCAAGAAAACAGGAACTTGGCTGCATTGAAAACAGTATCTTAAAATGAGCTTATTTCCAAAATTAATGTATGTGCAATGCCTGATAGGTGGAAGCGCTATCCGGCTACACTTTGAATAACTGAAATCTGCAATACCAATATGAAGAGCTTTGAAAGTCTCCCAAATTTGTTAAACAATGTTACTGCCAATTTTGTTTTCACAATGAGCCAAGTCATTCTAAAGCTTCTGCATTCAAACATTTAAAAACAAACATGCAAAAATAATCAAAAGGACACCATGCTGCACACCCACTGAGCCAGAACTTCCCAGATAAAGCAGCCTGCACACCAGAGAGGAACCAGATTCACTGCAGCGATTTTAAAGATGCAATTACAAATATTATATGTTATTTTAACTAAAAAGATGTTAAAATGAGTACTCGCTGTGTAAATCCTGCATGCAGAGCAGTTTTTGACAGTCCTCTGTATGCAGTGTAATTCAGGTCATTTATTGTGTAATTATTATTCTCACTTTATTTATTTTTTTGAAGACCAGAGCCTCTGCTGAGCAATGCGAGGAGCTGTAAGGACACAGAAAGCACTGCATGGTGGGAAGGAAGGGAATGAGATACTAACACAGTCCTTACGCAGGGAGCCTGCAGTCTAATTTAATCTGAGAAAATCAGCAAGCAGCAAAAAGAACAAGAGGAAAGAAAAAAAAGGCAAATCTCCCAAGTGAAAATAAAAAAATCGAGTTGAAAATTTGCATGTCAGGTGTCTCAAGATTAATTTTTCTCCCTCCCTCTTTTGAAATAGTTCAAGAAGAAAAGGTTCAGCTCAGGTGGGAGAGGTAGGGGGAGTTTAACCCCTTTGCAAAGAAGTAGAAAAATAACATTGAGCCTTTAATGCTTAAATAGCGCCGATGGAGTGTGCTGGGGCTGCACATCTCACTGCCCCAGCGCTCCAAACCCACCTGCACAGCACCCCATCCTTCCCCCAAGGTCTTTGCTCACATTCGCAAGCAACCTGAATTCAGTCATTTCTTAACTTGGGAGTTCTCTCCTTTGCAATCATCGTTTTGCTAGTTTTTTTCCGTGCTGTTAATTATACGCCAGCTTAGCTACGACACCAGCGCTGCTCGCTGCAGAACAGACAGGTGAAGGACCAGAGATTTCCAACACGTCCATCACTTCTGCTTTTAACCATCGCAGACCCCTGCAGCTATGCACAGAGCTGCCCTATATAAAGGTGTGAACTTATCACCTCTGCCTGCATTCTCCTTTCCCACCTCCCACCTCCTCCCCTTTGCTCTGCCAACGATCCTGTCCTGGCCCCCTTCACACTGCTGCTCTCCCTGTGAACACGAGAACAGAGCGGAAAACAAAAGAATATACCCAGATCATCCCTGAGGAAACAGGGAAAAAAAAGAAAATGCTCTTCAACATTTCGTTCTTGGTTTAGCACGTCGTGCTGCTCTCCCTTTGATGCTCTTCCTTGATCCAAATTGGGCTTTTGCTTCCTTCAAAGTTTTCCTTTAAAAGACAAGGTCCCACGATGGTACATCTCACCCTCACCCCTTCTCCACCACTTTTCTTCTCTACAGCCCCTCGACATGCGGTGCAGAAAGCAAACAGCTTGTCAGGTGGTGTTATGGTTCGAGTGAAAAACAAAAGAAAAAACCTGTCATGCTGCTAATGGTGTTTTCTTGTTATTATGCCTTCTGGTGTGATAGATCCACAGGGTAACTAACACTGTCTGGATCGCTTCCTTTTTAGTGCTGATTTATTTTAACAGGTTATTCGCTGCCTTTTTGCCTAGGACAACTGTAGGGATGTGCAACATGTTTATTCTCCATCCTCACTGTCCTTGGGCACCGTCTCCTCAGCAGCCCCTCAAACCCTGGTAGTCTCTACCAATTTGTAGAGCCTCTCCCAGCTCTAGGGGGACCTGCAATCGCTCTCTGCTCCTTACGGAGCTTAAGTTATGGCCCTTTAATAACACAAAGGCAGAGAAAAAAAAAGGCAGGACATTTTCGACACTCTCTTTTTAACCAAGCAAAGGCTCCTCTGCTTCCCTCACTGCACCCCACGCCAGCAAACAAACAACAGATGCAAGTGACTCACTTTGTATCTGAGCTTTTGATCTGGCTGCACTTTGATTTTCCGTGCTCGCTTTTGACAAGGAACGGAATGAGCGCCCTGTTTCTGTGGCATTAAGAACAGCTTGTCTGCAGTGTAATTTTTTTGTGCTTTACTGGTAACTTTCTGCCGATCAGTGGAGATTCCCGAGGAAGAGCATGGAGAGCAGGACAGTGCAGTAAGGCAGGGCTTGCACCACTGCAAAACATCTGGCTGCAAAACACTTCACATGGGCCTGGGCTGGTGCAGGCTGCTGTTCCTGCCCATATTTTTTGCCAGCATGGCAAGCTGCGAGGAACATGTAGGCACCCACATTTGGGAGAGGGACCAGACCGTAGGGTCCCCAATACCCTGATGGAGACGCTTGTTAGAGAAGGTCATTTTAGAGAACTGGCATCAGGGAAGGGCACAGTTATTTTAAGGCCTTTCAAGCAGCCAGTAAGACCAAGGGAAAACCATCTCTAGGAGGCTTAAATACAAAACAGTGCTAAAAAGGGCAAGCCAAAGCCAGCGGAGGTGGGAAAAAGCAATGTTTCTCTGCAATAGCTCCCTCCTGCTCGGTGTTCCTCGGAGATCTTGCTGTAGAATACGGCGCACAAAAGCTTTTGTCGCCATTTGAATGCAAATCAGCTGTAAAAGGCATAACTTGGTATTTAGGCTCCCTCAAGGGCACAGCACACACTATTTCTGAGGTCCAGGGAGCCTCCTCTGTGCCTGCAGGGCAGGACCGACTCATGCAGGTGCTGAGCTCCTCAACATGCTCGTGGTGGCACCAAAGTGGAGGCAGTAGAGGCCAAACTGTAGCACCACGACAAGGTACCTTTACGATTCAAGGGTGGCCTCTGGGCTTTGGGACATGTGATGTGAAGGTACCGCTTGGCAGGAAGACGTGGTGCAACCTGAGAGCATCCTCGTTGCTCCACAATGTTGTTGGGACGTTTGGCACACCACTGGTTTCCCTTCCAGACGAGAAAATTTAGATGGTTGTTCTTGGAAAATTAAGCTAAATGTGACATTAAGATTCTAGAAAATTAGTCCTGGAGACGAGGAAATAGAGAGAATTCTGAGTAGCAACTCAGCCTGTATTGATTTTTATGCGCATGTTTCTCTATCATTGTTACTAAGCTGGTGACACTGTGAAGGGCACAATTATTTACGTTCCATCAAATTAGTGAGTAATTCAAATCCCTGACAAAATCTCAAGCAAAAATTGCTTTCCCTGCCACAGGAAGTCTTTCTGACATTTAAATTGTACACTTACCCCTGGAAGGGTATTTAAAAAAACAGGAGAACTTCACAGAAAAAGACAGAAAGCTATACAAGAAAAGGGAAAAACCACATCACTGCTCTTCAGTACCATCCCTATACATGACTAAGAATTAACTAAGCAAGGAAACTCTGTGGTTGGATGGAGAGAGACAGAAAGGAGAAAATCTCACTTAAATAAGCATGTTGGGATGCGGGGCATGGGAGGAGTGGAGCCCAGAGACTGGTAGTCTCTCCAGTCCACAGAGGACCTACAAACACGGTCCAATTTCAAAGCAACGTGGCCACCTCAGCGTTACATACTCCTGATTCCTGCGCTATAGGCGTGTGCCTCTCTACCAAGAATCTACAAATAACATGGGCATGGAAATGCCACGTACGAAGAAACTTAAGGTTTCCATTTTGCCCTTCTCCATCTTCCTTCCTTAGGCTTGACCCTGGCACAACATGCTCCTCTCCCTTCCCTTTCCACAACACTGTCCAAAAGCCACAAGACTTTTCCACTGTATTTCAGGCAAAAGTCCGTGCTCGCTTGGCATCCCTCTCAAATGCAGCCAAACAGCTGTCGGGAAGGGCCTTTTCTGACAAATTCCTAAAACTGTCCTCACATGAGATGCAAGAGAACTACATCAAGAACAGAAAGAGGGAATAAAAAACAGCTAGAATAATTTTCACTATTAGGCTACATAGTAACATTTAAAAAAGAGATACAATATTAGAATTTTTCACTGAAGCTTTCCATCAATATTTAAGCTAAAGAGAAGAACTTCTTTGAACAAGTACTTTGTAGGAGAAAATTCCCTTATTTAACACACCAAAAAAAGCCATAGAAAAGGGCCTTTAATCAGGCCCTTTGAAACAGGAAGGAAAGCAAGACTTTCCTCTTTTTCTTCCTTAATGTTTTTAAAAGGAAACAAGCTATTGAAATATATCAAGCGATTTCCTTTACTTGAAACACTAGTAGCCTTCAGTGCATTGTGAGCAAAACAAAAATAAACGCCTTTTATCCACCCAGATTTCGCTGCGGGGAGGCAGCTCCAAGACGGACTAATCCTGATATGGTCAGGGAATCACAATCTTGGGATCGTGTCGCATCCTCCCCGAAGAATTATTTGGGGAACGGAATAATCTTCCTAGGCACCGGGGTGATTACACGCTAGCGGCTATTTCAGCTGCTGCAGCGAGGAGCTAGAAAGGGAGCAGGAAAAATAATGGATGAGCTGGATAAGCAACCGTAGACCTTGCAGGGGGTAGAGTGCCTTGAAACAGGAGGCAGGTAGAAAAGAAACCTAAAAAAAAATATTTTGATCCAGTTAAACGGTCGCTTGGCTTCAGTGTCAAATTATTCAACCACCGAAAAATCCTCGCAGCCCGGCTCGTCCTCGCTTTATTTTTGCTAGCCTGTTCTGTTACCCAGTGGGAGCCAGATAATAACATCTATTTTTGCGGAAAACAACATAGCTTTTCAGCTCAGTGTGTTGTTTTTATTTCACAGCAGAACACTGCAATTTATAAACAGCAAAACCTATAGAAAATTCACTAAATGAAGGACTTTATGGCATGCTATCATTTAACCCCTATTTTTCATTTTCATTGAATTTATTGGTGTTCCCAGCTACAACGTTAAATGGCTCTCAAAGTACAGTAATTAATCCAAAATCCTATTTGTTTTAATCTAACACTGCCAACTAGTTTTAGGTTTGCTGTTAGGAGAAAAAAAAATGTTTGTTAAGTCTACAGCCCTAGCTAATGCCTAAAGACAATCCTCCGAAAAGGTGCAAAGATGTTTTATCACAGCACTGTAGATGGGACGGAGATTTATTATGGTACCTAGCACCACTCCAGTAGATGCCTTTTGAATTATAATGAGATTATTAAAACTTTACAAATCATTATATTAAAACCTGGCAACAGTACTTTTGAAATGGGAGCATCTTGATGTCATTGCTAATGATGCATTACCCATGATAAGGCTTCAGGAAAATTCCTAACTAAAAATTGGTTATGAAAATATAAAATATATTAATATTTATTTCAGTACCTGCTATAAGTTCAAGGATAATAGGTTTATATGCATCAGAACAGCTGAATGATCATATTTATGTCAGCATTAGAATGATGTTCATCTGCTGCATGGTTTAATTAATTTTCACAGATAGTTAATTTTCTGTTTCATTATCAGCTCCCTAAATTTGAAAGACAAATAATTTATAAACAAACAGAAACTTCGGCGAGGAGTGTTTTTAGAGCAAACAGAAGACAGATAGCAGGAGCAAAGCATCCACGCTGCCCGCGAAGTCCTAATACGAATGATAGATCGTCCTCGGTTTTGATGGATAACTTACGCATTTTGGAGCACTGACTGAAAAGAAACAAATTGTTTACTGTTAACCCCAACCCATTTTCAGGTAACAAATGACTCAGATCTTCACCAGTCAAATAATGCCCTTAACGCCCTTAAGCATGAGGAATGCCCGGGCTCGACGTGTCCTTCTAGGGGTGACCGATCCCTTAAGGACGATGCTCCAGCCCTTCTCCCCTTCCCAGCAAGAAGAAAGTTTAAGGGCTACTTACCATGATGTACGACGCCCTTCAACCCATGGATAATGGGATCCAGTGCGGAATTGTCCCTCTGGCTGACCTACATGCAAAGGATACAGCATTGGTTACATCCGCTCTGGCATCAGACAGAACAAGCTCAGTCTAATCTTCCAAAGGGGGAAAAAATTACGTTAGCTAACACGCTGCCCAGCTCCCGCGCTTGCAATAGCTCTTCACCAAGCACCAAAGATACGTGGGGCAATAAAACTACACAAGGACGGTTAAAACAAAAGAAAGTGTCCTCAGGATTCATTAAAACATCCACAAAATGAGTACCTCAGCAAAGGCTATAAACTCTGAGCCGATTTTTCCCCAGCTGCTTCTGCTTTCACTGAGAAGCGCTGCAACAAGCAGAGGGCACCATGGAAGGGCCTGTCCCTTCCTGACACCGGGATAAACCCGGGGCTGCCACGGAAATCGGGGAAGCTGGTGCCCTGTCCACCATGGAGTTAGACCTTGGCATCTCTTTATTTATTCCTTTATTTATTTTTAACCCTTTTCTTCTCCCAAGGTATTGAAGGACTACCTTGTGATTTCCGTGAACGCATCCCATTAAGACACCTGCCGACTTGCTCCCGGGAAATGAATACCACCACGCACCTCATCCACATAATGCCGTATTTTCCCCCAATAACAGAAATCCCAGCAGTGTCAACAGTGGTTTTGGATATAGGGCTCCCAGCAGTGAAATGCATCAAACACAGGTGCCAAAAAAATGGAGTTAAGGCTAATCTCAGGCACAGCTCTTGATACTGTCAGGTGATTCTGTGTTATCAATTACAACTCTTCCCTTCAGAAGCCTTTTCAGCAGTTTTCTTTGCTGTGGATCTTTATAGAAAGCACATAAAAAAAAGCAGGAGTAAGGGGATATTACCACTAAAGTCACAAATATCAGCAACCTGTTAGAGGAGAAAACCACATTCCCAAGGCCCCAGTCCCACAGGCCCCAACCTGCCTCTTCCCTGACTTCTTTCCCATCATTAGCACAAGAATCTTAGAAAATTCGCTACTTTTTAAGCTAACTGCATTAAAATACACTTTTTTGTGTGTGTGTTTATTTGTCTTTTGGCCTTTGAACTACTCTGCTCTGCTCAGGACCCATTTTAAGCTCTCTTCTACAGGGGGAATAAAAAAAGAAAAAGGGTTGTTTTGCTTTGGTGTTTTAAGTGGAAATAAAAGATCCTATTCTCATCACAGCACTCCAGGACTTGCAACTATCAGGTAGGGTAAGATTTGCAAGAAAATTATGAACGTGGCAAGAGCTGCTTTGAAACATATACAGCTTATATGTTTCTGGCAATAACATTATTAGGCCTGAAGGCTGAGAGCTCTTTGAAGCATGAACTTTTATATGCCCAAAGGGGTGCTCTGCACACTTTGGGCTCTGTATAAATAAAAATCACTGCACACTGAACCCAATGACCCACTTTGTAGGTTCTGTCTGGCTTCTGGCAAATCAGCAGTAAACACTTTAAAAAATGCAGAGCTATTGGAAGACATGTTCTTGCATCTTTTCCATTTATTTAGGTTTCTCCAAACCATGGATATCACTAAAAAAAAATCATTAAACAGCTACTAACAATTTAGTACATGACTGTAAGAAAAGCTTGCACCAGACTTGAACCGTGCTTTATTTGTAGTTATTTAACCAAGTTCTAGAGAGTTTTATTTTGTTCGCTTTGCTTTTATTTCTGGTGACAGCCACAACCAGTCTTAGGAAAGTAAATACACAGAATCCTAAAGGTTAAAACCCTTCCTTTTGGGATTTTCTGTCGAGATAGATCAATTCTTAACCTATCAGCCTAGGCAGCGGGCCTTCACTGCACCGAGGTGCTATATCTCTTATAGATCCAGCTAAGCAAGTATTTTGGTAACGCGTTCAGCAAATGCGGCGTGTTCTTCAATAGCATGAAATCAAAAGCCATATTCTGTCTTTGGAGGTAGCGACAGAAAAGCGCTGTGCAGCTGTAGTCACATATCCTCCAAGGGTGGTGCGAGTGGGATCTCGTGTTTCTCCAAAAATCACACGCAAACAAGTAGCACTTGGGGAGATTTCAGTTCACTCCTGATTGGGATATAGCCTTATTTTCCCTTCAGATGTTTTTCTTTTTTTCTCCTAACACTCACATACGGTTCTCCCACATCTCAGTATACCCATTTCAGGATCTTGGTAAGACCATAAGAAAAGTGCCCCAAAGTTTTCTCATTTTGTGTAGCTTCTCTGGCTTCAGAGAAAAACTTTTATCTTTCTTTTGCCTTTAAGTTCTTAAAAAAAAAAAATCCATCCATGAATTTCCTCTCTATCTTTCTGCACTTGTCTGTATGCTTTTGTTGTCTGTGTTCATAGACAAGAGAAGGTTTCTGAAACCCAAAATGTCAAGTCCTATCTCTACTGCTGTATGCCTGTGGTTTAACTGGCCTAGAGCTACCGTGCTGGCGCAGATCAGAGATTCACCCGCACAAGAACCCTGTCTCTGACAACAGCTGATACCTAAAAGAAGCGAGAAGGGGGGAGAGGAAAGGAAAAAAAAGGACAACATCTCTAGAATAAGAAGTGTCCTTCTGACCTCCTTTATGATTTTGTGTCATAAAGCTTGAGGTTATATCCCTTTACAAACTGTTTTTCTCTATTTTGTTATATAATCGCTATTGTAGTAGGCTTTTTTTTTTTTTTTTTTTTAATCTTACAAATACATCCTAAAGGGCAACAGTGATGAATTCTTCAGACTGACACCCTGGCTACAGAGCTAGAGGAAGCCTGTACGTCTGCAGCCGGCTCGTGGCATCCAGGCTGCACGCAGCAAAAGAGCTGCGAGAGCAGAGCAAGGCTTTTCTTGACCCGTGAGAGGAGAGCAATGAGTTTCCCCTCCTGTTTCAAGGGGCGAACACAGGAGAAACACCACGAATGAAGACTTTTCTGGCACGAGAAGGCCATGCACAAACTCGCTCTGCTGCCAGTTGCAAGGGTCCGTAGTTGTGAGGGCTCTGTGCAGCAAGGATTAATGACGAGAGAGAGAAATCATCATCCCGAAATAGCCTTAAAAATACCCGCAGAGCCGCCACCACCAGCGTTGCTCCCTGAAGAAGATGCACTCACTCAAGTCTGACTAACGCCATACAGGTCTGTAGCAAACTGGATAAATATTGCTTGTGAGCATCATTTATAATTGAATGATGCCTGTAATCCTCTTTGGCAGAAATAAATAGGTAACTATCATGCTAAGTGCAAGGGGAAAATAAACACAGGAATATCATTATGCAGTTTCCTATGCTAAGAGAGCTCTCACCATAGGGGAAGTAAAGGATGAAGGTAATAGGAGGAAGAAAAGCTTCTTTGCTTGTCATAACCTTTGAGTGCCTTCAGTACCAGCTGCGCGTGCCAAACTTGGGCTTGACTTTAATGCAGTGAATAAAAGCACCTCACCACGTAGGAAAACGTCCTGCCCAAGCGATCCCGCTCTGCAGTCACAAATGGGGACGTTCTTCAAGCGAAGCCACGGTGGAAATCATTACCCTGGACAGGCTGCACTTAGCTACAGCTCCTGCTTCGAACGCCGCGACCGAGAGCTGATTCATTCCCAGTTAGCAGTGAGGCTGATCAGTCACAAACTTATCGACACCGGCGTTAGCACCTTTCAGCACTGCAACCGGCTGCCGCCTGCTCGGAAAGGCTGTTCCTACAGCCCTGCCCTTGGAGCCACTGCGGAATCAGGCACGTTCTCCGGAAAGTGACAGTAATGCAATGATATAGACAAGTTATTAATGCTTTTAATTGCAAAAGAGCAAAGTACCAGCGACACATGGAGCAGGAGCGTGATGGGAGGATGGACAACACCAAAGCCACATGGATCACGCTTGTAGGATGCAAAGACGGACTTTGTAGGGCAAGGGGTTATTGACTCTGTAGGGAGCCTCTGTGTTACGGCACTTCTGAGCTCAGCATGGCCTGAAGAGTTAAAAGATGAGTTCACATTTTCTGCCATTCATTGTACATCAAGGGGCAGAAGCTCTCTGCTCTGATTATTTTACAGAACAAACCCAGAGCTTCTCAAAGCCTCTGTTTTTACAAAACCAGCAAGACTGTAAAGTGCTATAATCCGTATCGCCTGCTGTAAATTAAACTACATGCTAAGATCTCAGAAGCAAACCATGGTCAGTGCTTCTGCTGGCATCTGTTCTATAAAGCACAACAACAACAAACCGGCAAAACCTTTTGACCCACCTAACACACAAGCTGTGTTCAGACTTGAGTTTGCAATGGCTTTTGTAAGAAAACTATAGATAATAAGAAAAAAGCCGGGGATGCTGCCCCAGCTATCCCCAAGGCAGCAAGAAGGGCCACAGAGCTAAATCAAATCTTACACGGGAGAGCCCTGCCCAGGGGCAAAGACTCCCCCCGTTCTCCTGTGCCCCCTTCCCATTGCTCTGGGCAGCCTCTCCAAAATTCAGGTTTTCCTTCTATTAACCAACACGACAATGGCCAGGGCAGCACCACAGAGCTCTCTGATGATACCCTGTAAGAGCTGCCTTGCTAGAAGTAGGTGAAAAATAATAGCTTGAACCCCTCTGAAATGAGGACTGTGCTTTCCTTTTAAAAATATGCTTAAATAGGTCTGCTGCTTTGAAGAAAAGGGTGTAGGGAGGAAAAAAAAGAAGAAAAACCTTCCATCCTGAGCAGTATGAAATACAAATTTCCCTCTCATTTCTATCTAAAAAACTCTGGCATTTAGACTTATTAAACTGTCATAAATTTGCACAACTGCTTTCAAGCTCATTAAATGGGCTCACAGACAGTACTGCAAAACATCTCAAAACCAAGGAGAATGCCACAGTTGGCTATACTGAAAGACAAAATGACATGCATTTTGTGTGAGTGAGAGGAAAATGAATGGCAACAATTTTGTGATCCACTACCTGAGCCCTTCCTCTCAGAATAGCGATATAATTTACTTTTCTCTCCCACTGCAACATTTGGCCCTTGACTTGGAAACTAAATCTTCAATCTATCAAGGCTTACCCATCTGCTAAGTAAAATGGCCAAGACAATCTGCATGCCTTGAATTCGATATAGGCAGCTGCTCCCGGTGCGCTGTGGCATTAACATCCAGAGACCATCCTCTCGTGCTGTAAAGGCCGCTGCCTGCCAAGGATGAATGACTACATACTTAACCGTGGCAGCTGAAGCCAGTGACAGTGGCTGACACGGAGAGATGCCGATGTGTCAAACTCTACTTTCAATTACAATGGTGGAAGTCAGGGGTAATATTCCCCCAAGTGCCTGGCTTCAGCTCCGTTCAGTCTGTGGCCAGATCTACAGCTCACCAGGCAAACACTTCTCTCTGCACACACTGTACAAACAGACAACAAGGAAAAAAAGAAATCACTCTATTATATATTAACTAGGTTACAGAGATTAAATTGTCCTGTAGGATTTCAGGACAATCAGTGTGATTAAACAATTTATTTTCTTATCGGTCCAGCACTGTTGGACAGATGCCAGCCCTGTATCTCTGTGGGAAAGGACCTTTATTTTCACCGTTTTAGAACAGGAATGAGAACCTCACTAATGCAAACATTATACCACACATTAATAAGTATTTTGACATCACAGCAACAGGATATAAAAAAATTCAAGAGAATTCAAGTCAAAGGAAACATATTTTCACAGCAAAGGGAAAATATTTGGCATAGTGCCAGTGAAATTCAAAATCATGTCTTTAGGGCCAAATTATATGATAGCTCAAGTAGGTCCTACCTGTAACACAGCTGAGAGCTCATCCTTTAGCCCTGCAATGATCTGCAGGGCAGGAGAGGACACCCCACGTCCTGCCTTTGCAGGAGGTGCTCGGCCACCCTGCATAAAGTCCACCGACCAAGCTCTCCCTCCTCACCCTTTTGAGGTCTACACGGTTAAACCTGGTTGTGGATAAACATTTCATACCTGAACCATTTCTGAATGTAAAAGGAAGTGAAAGATTAGAGCAGCATCTGGAATGGGGACGAACAGATATGGAAGGTTTACCTGTGCTTTGCTTTGAAATACAGTAGGGAATATTTATTTGGAGTTTTTCAGGAGAGCCAAAGGGCATGACTGGATTCAAAACACAGCAGAAAATATTTACTTGGACCTTTTCAGGACAGCTAAAGGGTATGAATGGTTACTGGTCAGTACTGCAGCACACTGGCTTATCTGCGTAGTCAAGAAAATGCCTAAAGAGCTCCCAGCACAATGATAAGCTAGATCTGGTGCCCGAAGTTTTTCACCTTCACAAGCAGCAAATGATCCAAGAATGATATATTCCTCTTCCTCCACCAATGATATTTTCTTCCATCCTCCCCATATATGCTATAATTGCACATCTCCCGTAAGAGTTGATACAAAAGGACAAATGTGGCCAAGAGCCTGCAGCTTCACAGAGGTGAGCTGGGAAACAGAAAGCATTTGCTGTGTAATAAATGCACTGCCCCAAGTAAGTATCTTGCAGAATACATTTGTAAGGGAAAACAAGGAATGGCAACAGCCCCCTTAATACTTCAAGTTGCTGCTCATGCGTAAAATCAGAGGGAAAAACAGGTACTCAGGCAAAATGTGACACTGAACCTTATGCTGGCACATGCACTATTTCACACAGATACTGCTATGACCTTTGATTTTCAAAAAAACGTGCATTAATGCTGAGTTCGCCTTTGCCTATGGCAACTCGTTTCAGGTTCAGTGATTTGAAGGCAAATTCTGTTGAGTTAAATCTGGGTTTTGTCTTTCAGGTGTTAATAACCCTGCTACGAATGAAAAAATACTGAAGTCACAGAGCTGCACATGCTGGCAGAGGGGGATGTTCCTAGATGTCTCATTCATTCCGTTGTTTGAAAAGAGGGGGAAAAAAAGTTAATGAGTCTTCCAATGATTATTTTAAATAGAATAATGGGTGTGCATTGATCCTTCTAGCTAATTCCACTTTGAATAATACATCATCCTGACTGAAAGCTCACTAGTGATGGATTAACTTCATATTTCATCACAGATTTTGGAAGGTACCTCAGTGAGATATTAACTAGTGATCCCAAAGAGGAAGATGCACGTTTTTTTTTTTTTTTTTTAATTCCAAAATAGTTTTAAAAGATATTGAATTGATTTAAGGTCAGGTGTCCTGGCTTCATTCCTGTCTGTGCAAGAGTGATGCAGCCGCCGGCTTTGATGCCACGGCAGCTCCTCGCCTCCCATCGCTTGGTACCCGCTGCCTCGGAGCAGGGAATTAGTTACTGACACCCTGGGATGAAATGTTAACAGTATACACCAGCAACTTACATTTTCATTAGGTGCAGCAGGGCCGTTTGAAAACATGGGCACCACAAATAGTTGGCACCACACCATAAGTAGACTGAAATGTTAATCTCATTAAAAAAAAAAAAAAAAGAGCAAAGAGGGCAGTAAAGCTTTCCCCAGAAAAACTTACAACAGAGAGAAACTCAACCCTGGAATTTTGCAGCGTGACAGGTTAATGTAAAACGCTGTCTCAAAATAAATAAATAAATGGCCATCTCCTTAAACTCAAAGATAGAGAGATAAGCACTGCTTGATAATTCAGCGCAGAGTATTTTTGGTACATGCACACTGAGTTTCTTTGGCAGCTGATAAAAACATTGATCCTGTATTAAATGTGTTACGGGTGCACTAGGCTGAGTAGCAGCAATACCTCCATTCAGCAGCACAAGATTTGCAACCGCCAGCACAGAAAGGAACAGCCAGTCATGCATCTTCCTTCCTTTTTGTCAGGCACTCCTTTCCCTAAACTTTGACTATTGATAAGGCAACCTAGCAGGGCATTAATTTCATTAAAACATTCTTGCATTTTGAATGCATGACACAGATAATTTACTGCAAGTGAATAACACATTAGATTAACACATTATTGAAAGATCCTAATAAGCACACATCTGAGGAAAAAAAAACAAAAGATACCTGCAGCCCCAAAGCACAATCTGATTAAGAGCAATAGAATATTTAAGATACAAAGCTCAGTAGAAGACAAAAATGTAATTATGACACAGAGGAGAGACAGTTACCGTAGCCGACTCTCCAAGCCAGGAAAGCTTGATTGATAGACTGTACCACTCACAGCTGTGCCAAAAAAGCAAAAAAAGAGAGAAGGCAAGAGTAGCTGCAAGTTTATTTAAAGCAATTTTGGTGCACTGAGCCTACATGTTCTCCTTTGAGAAAATAATATGATTTCTTCATAGAGCATGTAGTCTACTTATTTAAGCAGCAGTGTGCAAGATCTCTCAATCCTACCAGCAGTTCAGCTGGAAAAATAACACACCGGGGGGTAACATTTTATCAGGATGGAGCCTATTTTATAAAAACTGCCATCAGTTTTAAACTGTTCTCAATCTAAGGAGGGCGGGGGAAGCAGGAAAAAAAAAAAAGAGTTGGGCCTCTTTTAGAGTTTTCACAATCCGACCAATTTAAGGAAGTTTTTAGGTAAAAAAATAACTGTTTTCACCTAAGTAAGGAGAAAAATGGTGTAATGAAAAAAATGTCAAGAGCACTATAACCAGATCATCACACGGCACCTACTCTTCGATATACGGCTTCACAGACTTGCGGAGGCTAAACTCAGAACTGTGGAAGAAAAGCAGAGGTTAGCTGTCTTTATCTCCTGCTCCTAGCATGAGGCTTGGAGGCAACGCCAAAGGTTCTGCAAGGGAGGCCACAACAACCACCCCTTTAAAATGGAGCTGCCGCGGGCCGCGCGGTCGTTCCACACCACGAGTTCTCCCCGCTCCCCTGCTAGCGGTGCCCTCGGGCCGCCCCTCGCGGCGGCCGCGGCTCTCCCGGCCTGCCAAGCCGAGCTGCTTCACGCCAGCATCTATGAATCACAAGCCCAGAGGAAGCAGGAATGTCAATTAAGTTATGCGGTCACTTCCCTGATGACAACCACACCTCAGTTCACAATCAAATTAGAAAGCCAGTGCAAACACACTGTTGGAGGGCAGAATTTTTATTTCCTTCTTCAGTGCATCCAAATCCAGCGTAGTTTGCTTGATATTCCTTCTACCTCTTTTTTTAGGTCTGCTTAGAATGGATCTGGCTGCACTGAAACTTCCGCAGGAGCCAGAATAAACCTCCTGTGTCTGAGGCAGTGGTGGCCTGGGGGATGATCCTGGCATCTCAGGTATCTCTGCAGCGCAAGAACCTGATTTGACATCAGTGGTGCTCAGTAACAGCTTCTGTGAGAAGACGACAAGCAAGTCTGCCATCCACAATCCACTTTAATATTTACAGTTCTCTTTCAAGCAGGTTCTTCACTATTGACTTATCTTTTGTAGATGATCAGTGATGTTTCAGTTCTTGCGGATGTAGGCGAAAGCCCCCACTAATCCTCACAGCTTCCCCCCTTCTGCTTCCACTTTCATTCCTCATGTCACCTCCCTCTCCATCACCCACCTGCCACCTCCACCTCGCTCTTCCTTCCCACCGCAGAGCTGCTTCTGTCTCCTCCAGCACGACAACGTCCCCCTCACCCTGCATGCGTGCGCGGCTCTGCTGCCTCCTCTCCTCCTGCTTCTTGCTCCACCAAGGAGCTCTCTCTACATTTGGGGAAGGTCACCATGCTCATTCCTCACCAAACTCCTAATGGGAAGCACTGTGAAGATGGCTTGAGGCTGCAAACAGACAGCAGCCCCATTAGCAGGCTCCCAATTTGAGAGCCACTGTGCTGAATCAAAACGCCAGGGATGCCAACTCGTTTCTGTTGTGGACAGGGCCTATAACAAAACAAGTTTTGATGAAAGAAGCAGTTTTATTAGACCAAACATACTCACTTCTGTCGACAAAAGCTGTCTTGCTTATGCCACGTGGCCACAAAACTTCCCCAAGGGGTCACACGGACCTTTCCTTGCCTCCGTTTGTATTATGACCTTGCTCAGGCTAACGCGCACCAGTCCTGGAGTCCTCATCTAAATCTCATCCAAGCTACCGAACTATGAATGGCAGGATGTGGCCTGCAGCTTTCTGCTAGGCTGCTTCTGTGCCAGCAAAGTTCCTGCTGCAACAAAAGCACAGCCTCAAAAACACCCCCGTCTCACCTGGGGTAACACTACACACAACAGCGAGCAGCAGATGTCAAGCTGTTTGTTTTTCTCACTGTTAGAATGACCCAACAGCTCACTCAGCTCCTTACAGAGCCATTTCAACAGGTATCATGGTTTGTGTTTGGAGAAAATGGAGAAATAATTGCACTGGAAAAAAAAAAAGAGCACTTAGAATACAAGTGCATTAAGAGCCTGGGAAACATTCCGTTTGTGACAGCAGTCTCTTCCTCTTGAAATACAAAGAAATACAAAAACTAACATGACGTGTGAGCTTGTTTCAAGATGTTCTACATTTCAGCAGCAGCAAAGCAGGTGCTATTCAATCACGGCGAGTCGGGGATGGGCTTAAAGCCGCAGAGCTCCTGGGATGCTCCTCCCTCCACGCCTCCGCTCGCCGGGTTCGCAGAGCTTCCCGCGACGCCGCTGAGCGTGACCCAGCGACGGCAGGGCTTGCGTGCGCCGTCCCCGGCCAGGCAGCTCTCCTCCCATGCTGCAGATGTGGTTTCAAAATGGCCACAAGCTCGAAATCTCAGGAAGAGGCATGTGAGAAGAAATAAAACGCAGCTGAACACAATTTAGAGCAAAACTTTGGCTACAGTTGAAACAAAAGGTGCTCTTTGCGTGGAGCGATGGAGAAACCTCCTGCGGATGGGAGCAGGAGTGCCCACCGAAGGCACGGCTCGCCTCTCCTCGCTTTTCACACACTCCCTGAATCTGCTTGCCAGAGCACCTATTATTTTTAGGTGCTCAGTTCCTTCTTCTCAATCCTTTCTGTTCACACCCTGATGCTTTAACTCCTGGGTGTCCACACATCTGATCCACGTGCCTAAGCTGTGGATGTGATTTCTGTAACTAAAGTGGAGCCCAATCAAGCTGGATCACCTGAGTCACAAGCTGTGGCCAGGACTCCTCCTTTGCTATTCACTTTTGGACAAATTCTTCCACCTCTCTTCTTGAAACCTGGCAGGATGCACCGTCCAAGGCCACAGATGATGGCACCATGGTCCCTACCACCCTCTGCAACCTGCGCAAGGTGCTTGAGCTGGTACAGGGCAAGCTACAAAGCCAGGGCTCTGCAAGAGCAACCCCCAGAAGAGGGGCACGGTCACCTCTAGACAACACAAGCAATTCCCCGCAGAGTTTCTGCGGCCCGGCACAGTTTGAATTGCAGCTCAGCTGTAATGCGGACACACACGGAGCGCTGCGCTGACCATAAGGGAGGCACAACAAAATCCACCAGTGCTCAGGATAAACCTCTGCTTAAACACTTCAGCTGCAATCCCGGCAGTAACGCAGGAAGAAAGGGAACATTTCCTAAAAGGGAAGCACAGGCTGGGCTCTTACGACATAAATGCAGCATTAAAAAAAAATTGCTACTGACACAGGAACAGCTGACAGAGATAATCTCCGCAGCTCAGCAGGAATTGATACAGCCTTTCAGCAGCTCTGCGAGGCAGGTGTGGCCGCAGCCAGCTGCACCGCACGCGGGGCGAAGTTTCTCTGAAACCTGAGTGCCCAGATGGCCCCGCGGAGCAGGGACGCGGTGCCACCCGCCCGGGCACCGCCACCCTCGCCCGGCACCATCTGTCTGCAGAGAGGCATCGGTACCTTCTCAAGCCTAGACAGGGGGTGAGCTTGGGCTCCACGATGATGGATGCCTTCATCCCCGACGCAGTGGCCACCAAGCAGAGCTACCTCGGAAGGCTTTAAACGCTGGCTTTCGTTTTGCTCTTTCATTTTCCGCCCAACTTACGGGAAAAGACAAGTCTAGCCATAAGGCAGGGTGGGCCTTGAGTTATTAGGGAAGGGAAGCCTATTAGCGGAAACGTGATAAATCTCCGTAGATACGCAGAGGAGCAGAAGGCAACTGTTTCTTTAGCCACATCGCTCGTAATGAGTTGGCAAGGGCAGAGCACTTCACATTGGGGACCCAAAGTTGAATTTGACGGGTAGGCGCTTGGGAGAACCCGTAACGCGAGGGGTTCGCCCGAGATGGGAGCCGTGGGGCTGCTCAGGTCTCACAAAAATAAAGCACGATATAAACGCAGGCGTCTTGGCAGTTTAGAATACGAAACACAGAAAAGATCTCTGAGAGGTGATTGATGTAGTCTAATCATGCTTTGCACAAGAATATTTCAAATCACATTTGATGTTTTCATAGGATCTAGGTAGATAGAGAAGGTTTGCCAAGTAGCTAGCTAGGCAGCAGGGAGGACGGAGCGAGAAAATAATTTTATGTTGGCTGCTTTTGATACACAGGAACATAGATAATGCCACAGAAACCACACACAAAATACACAAAGAAATACTAGCTTAGCTCTTAGGGTTACAAAGCTTTGCTTTCTAATCAACGTTTACCCATGCAGCCCAGAGCTGCTTTTAAATATCGATCTGTTGGCATGATCCTGAGGGAAAATATATATCAAAAAGGGTTATTTAATTCAATCATCTGCATTCCTGCCTAACCTGATCCTATTTCTTCTAAAACCCAGAAAGTAGTAACTTAAGTGAAGCTTACAGATCAGCTAATATATTTACAGCCTTAAAATAGCATGCGATACACTATAAAATACACAGAGAACCAAAATTAATCTGTTTTAGCAATATTCCTGCAGTAAGTAAAGATGAATTTTAAGCTGAAAAAATCCATTTTTATCAGGAGCAAGGCTGAGCTCTGTAATAACCCAGCCACTTGCTAATACGGTACATCATTTTACTTTGCTCATAAAGAACCGTTTGCCAAATCTACAGTTAGGCTCCATTTGATACAGTACACCCGTTGCAAAACCAATACCTTCTCTCAGAGAGTCTCTTTACTCTTGATAACGACTGCATTACAACGCATTTTTGATACGCAGAGATGGTCTGGTTATGATCAGCAGCTAAATACTTTTTTTTTTGATGATACCAAGCAGGCAGTTTCTCTTTGGCTTCACAGCCCTCCCAGAGCTGTGAACCAGTTGCAAACACCAGAGGCTCATTGCAAAAATCCTGCTCCATCTCACAAGCCTCTGAAAACTCACTGTTCTGGGGTGCTGTGAACAGATTCAAGCCATTTTCGGCACAGAGTTGGATCTTGATTGGCAGTCTTGACTCTCACCTATCTCTAGCACAGCTCAAGGCATATAAAAGCATATTCCAGCTCCTGTGCTGCATTTTTTTTTTAAAGGGAACTCTGTTATAAGCACACCTGCACTTACAAATATGGGGAGAATTTAATAGTTCTCAAACTAGGACCATTTAGTTCAGTTCAGACTCTCAACTCGAGCCAGATTAGCATGCTTTCAGTGAAGCTCAGATGCAGAAGATGCATCTGAAAGCTATGAAAATTATATTGTAAAGGGATTCTCAGGTTTCCGTCCTCATCTCCGCTCTATGAACAGGCAGATTTCCTACTGAGTTTTGCAGGAGGCAAACCACCAGGTACAGGGAATGCTCTGGGCAAGCTGCCATCTCGGCTCCACAATTACTTTGGGGGGTGACAAGCCATCAGCCATACACACTAATGTCCCCCCCTGTAAACAGACCTCAGGAAAAGGACCAGATCAGGCTCTGACTTACTTTTGTTGCCTTTATTTGACCCCTAGACAGAAAGCTACTAGTTCAGGTATCATTTGTCCCAGAGCTGTCCTGCAATGCAGAAGCTACAGATGACAAAAACCAGGAACAATTTGACCCTTCAGCAGTAACCTGAAACAGCGGATTTAGAATAAATTAGGATGGATTATAATCAAATTACTGAGGCATATTTTCCTGAATGTTCACTTTGCATTACGTGCAATATATAGGAACTATGCAAGAAGCCATAAACATCACCAGTAATACCTGGGGTAGTGCTTAGGGGGATGCTTTGGCTACCAGACCACGCTGCACTGAAAGGACTGGGCAGCACTCACTGCTCCCTCACCTCCCCTTGCACCTTTTCACATATTTGCACAATCTGGCAAAATACACTTTTTTTTTTTTTTTTTTTTTTTTTTTTTTTTTTTTCCTTTTTCTTTTCTCAGTAGGATGTTTTGTAGCTTGGTTAGGGATTGAGCAGCGGGGTTGGACTAGATGATCTCTAGAGGTCCCTTCCAACCTCAGCCATTCTGTGTTTCTGTGATTATTTGCACTCTGTGAACCCTAAGTGATTCTCACATCTTGCAGCAACCTATTAGCAAAAAGAGACTTTGTGCACGGAGCATCTCAGTAAGCACTTCAAACAAATATATAAATTATGCATAATTGGTATACTCTTTCTACCTAAGGGATCAAACTGAGACAAGACTGAAGAATTATGTTTTATTTGTATTAAAAATGTATTAGCTGCTGTCCGAGAAGGGTTTCTGCAACATTTGGTATGCTGTTCAGGCAATTCTATCTCTATCTTGCATTGTTTATTATTGCCAGCACTAGGAGAAACTTGACACTGTTCTGAGAATTAAATAATAACTCTTCAGGCAGAACAGCTTAAATTTAATACGAATAACTTCTCCATCTAAGCCAGAAGATCTAAAGGCAAAGGAAGCCCCAATTTCACTCATCTATCTTATATATTCAGACTTTACAACCCATCTCTCTTTTATGGTACCAAGTGAAATGAAGCAATCATTTACAAATAGCTTCTGAGCTCACCTTTACTTAAAACTGCCATAATGCTAATTGGTAACCAGAAACATATGGAGGCTACGATTTCATAGAAGGTACAAAAGAGCAAATAAATGTCATTTTGTAAGAGCTGTACAAACCCAGGGCAGCACCCAGCAGGACAGTGCCACATGCAGACTGGAAAGCTGCAATTTTCTAGTGGAAAAAAGTTGGATTTCCTCACCTCTGCACCATGTATGCAAACTACATATTACTCGCTTAGCCTTCGGAGAGACAAACGGGGTACGAGTCTTGCATGGCTACATGCGGTGATCTTCTACGAAAAATAAATTGAATTACATTTTTGAAAGGGCTAGACATACAGACAGAAAAATATGCTCTTCCTTGACCCCTGGCAGAACGGTACCGGGGGAGAAAACAGGGAGCAATTCAGAGGGTGAAGATTGTGGGTGGCCGTGTTGGGGAGAAAGGAGATGAACACGGAGCTTCACCCTTCCTGCCTACGACCAGTTCTAGCAAAACTCGCCAGAGACTCTGGTAGCAAAAACAGCTGTATTATTTTATTATTATATTACATATTTATATCCTATTACTCAATTATATAGTTGCACATATTATATATTTGCATTACATTGTGTATTTATTATATTTATATTACTTTTATTTTTCCTATGTTCTCTCTCTCTCATTAAAAACCAAAAGATCAAGTGGAAATGCACCACATTGGGAACCTGCAAGAAGAAGGATGGACAAGCAGCAATTGCTGCAACCACAAGGACACACAAAAAGGCCTTGGAACAATGAAAACCAGCCAAGTTTGTGGCTGCTCAGCACCCAAAGGGGTTAGGGCCTCCCCCAAAGCAGGTGCCAGACGCTGGTGGACTTTGTCCACCCAAGCCCCCCTTGCGCAGCCACCAGACCCAGAGCAGTTGGCCCAGCCAGCAAAATGCCACACACGCCACTGTGGTTAGGGAACTCATTTGTTTTTTTGCCTAATGGTTATAATCAGCAGACTTCCCGAGTATCAGTCTTGCTGAAATACAGAGGGGGTGAGATTATAGACTGACGACTGTAATTTTTCCATATTAGACATCTAAGTGTCATTTTCAGGAGACGGTAATGAAAACTCCACAAGATCCTTTTCTATCAATTTAAAGATTCTTACTGCATGGCTACAGAAGTGATTTTTTTTTAAGGCAATATATTTTTAAATCACGGAGAAGCAAATTACTGTGCTTAAGGCATTAAGCACTATAAATATTCCTGAACTCACTCCACTTCTGAGCATCGAGGGCGAGGAGAAGCAAAGGGAGGCAAAAGAATACACAAACACATGCTGATCCAGCTTTTAGGGGAAATTACTCAAACCAAAACACTAAAATACAAGGGACAGCTACAAGAACTATGACTAACAAACTGTTGTAGAATTTAATGAGGTAAGTTAATAGTGGCATCCCACTTGGGATTAATACATAATTAATAAGCATTAGGAAAGAAAAAAAAAAAAACACAAGTCAAAAAAACCCTTGCAATGCTGTAAACTAAAAGTCAGTGATCTTGACATTCACATGAACATTAACCTAGAAGGGCACAGAGGTCTCTTCCCTATGCAATGCACGCGAGCAGCTCTCATTAATGGTAGCAACAGACAACTCCAGACTTTGAGGAGATACCCCATAAAAGACACAGAGCGTGTTTTTCAAATCTCAAACACTGCACTACTCTGGAGTCCTCTCAATAGCAAAAAAAAAGTTTACACTTTCTTGCTATCATCAGTAATTCTGATGGTTCCATTAAAGCAAATGTTAGCAACAGAATGTGATCCATCACAAAAAGCCAAGTCCCTTGATAAGCCATCACCCTTGTTAGCTACGTTCTTCGCTACTGCATCAAAATCAGAGAAATGACAGTGCAAGTTGTGAGTTATGATCCCAGACTTACCAATTAAGAAAGCATTTACAGTGCATTTGAAGGAGAGAGGGGGAAAAAAAAAATCTCATTTTCGTCTCTGATTTTTTTCAGACACTCTGGAACTGCATTCCTCCAGACATACCCGAGACTAAAAACAGCAACAAAAAAAGGAAAACTCTCATGTGCCGGTACTTTGCTACTACCAAAAGAACTGCATGACACTGCTTTCTATACAGACCGTATCCTTCAAAAATCAACCTTACAAAAAAGCTCAAATTGAAAGCATTATGCTTTGGAGGTCATCTGATACAGAATCTGGCTTTCTGCTCTTCTGCCTTACTGGAAAGTACCATGAAAACACTGTTTAAAGCCGGAGAAGAAGGCAAAGGAAGATGAACGCTCGGGCATAGAAGAAGATAAGTGCACATAAGGCAGATTATCTTTCCACGCTGCACAGTCAGCCTGTGGATGGAAAAGTTTCGACGCAGCAGGCTGCAGCCACGGGGATCTAGAGGCTGCACGTGCCTCTTGGCAGCGCGCGGCAGCAGCGCCGCGGGTTTGCTTCCAGAACGGCGCGAGCCCGCGGCCGCCGCACGCCCGCATCTCCTCCCCTCGTCCAAACACCCTAGCTTGGGATGCTCGGGATGCTCAGGGATGCCCAAGGATGCTCGGGATGTCACTTACATTCAGGACCCAACTCCCACAGAACTGCGTGGACTTGGCTCATCCACACTGCTGCCAGTGGACAGAAGATTTGGGATGTTGCACGTGGCCCTAGGCTGGAAGGAAAGCAGGCAGCCGTGGAGGGCACCTGCTCTTACGTTCTCTTTTCCAAGCAACGATCTTGAAGACAGGGATGCCCCACAGCATCCTTTCTCAACAGCCAAAACCTTCCCTACTAAATCCAAGCCTTCGGGAGGAATTGCTGTTTGCTCAGCACTCCTGGGAGTCAGGCTTCCCATTTAGGCATTCCAATAAGGGCTGAAGGACCTCATCATAGAAACCTTCTTGATTTGTTTCCCTTAGAAACTCTGCCCTAAACAGCCATTTTACTACTAAATGACATCTGTAATATACTTGACCTGTACAAATGTATGAATCAGAATAAGGTTAAAGCCTTGTTGTTAAGTGCTTGAAAGTCGATAAATAACAAAATTGAAACTACATGTGTTAGTGGCTTTTTTTTTTCTTTTTTTAAATGCACAGAGCTATTCCCCATCTGTTCTCCCCCTCCTTCCTTCACATAAAAGATTCAAAAACATTCTAATTTCCCAAAGAAATTATCAACATCAGTTGAAATGAAAAATCTGAACATGAAAAATTGGGAGTTCAAGTTGAAAAACATTCTTTTTGTTTTCTGTAACTGAAAGATAGAATATATTGTAGAAACCAACATTTTGCAGGTATTTTTATCTCCTGCTCTTACCCAGATTCCTCTATGCAAGTATTTTGGTCATCATGAATGCCTATCTTTGGTGTCGAGACTTGCCTGTTCTGGCCACAGAAAGCACCTTTGGAAGCTGTTCAGTGCCATCTGCCTACTGAAATCAACCCAAATTTAATTTGCTTCAAGAATTGCTCATAACTTTAAACTCTCCATGGGGCAAAATCAGTCTCTCTTTCTCTTCTCTGTCTTCTAATAATTTTACCTTCATTTATTTACTGGAAGTTAGATGAATCTTTTTCTGCTGCAGAAATGCTTCATGTTACTATAAATCACTCCTTGCATTGCACAAGCTGCTTCTCAGGAAAATCTGTGGTGTATTAAGCAAGCCCATCTCCTCTAATCTGTAGGTCCTTTACATGTTAGAGTAGCTACTTTATATTTTTATATTATTCTTCAACTCTTTAAAGGATGTAGTTTGGCTTTTATTAGCAGGGGCTAATAGTTTTAAACGACTGCAATGATTTTAAAAATACTAGGAACCCACTTCGGTGATTAAGAGCACATTTCAAATTGCTCTGCTTGTGTTCTATTGCATGGAGCATTAATACATAATACATACACACACACTTTCCCATTTTTTTCTTCAAAGACATTGAATAAGTAGTTTAGGCATGTACACTTTCTTTGTTATAAAGATAAAAATAAATACTTGTGCTTATTACTAAATAATACTGCCAATCAATAATAGTTTTATTATTCATAAGCTACTATTAATAAAATACTATGGATTCTAATGTAACCATTAAAAGAATTAATACTGTAATTTAATTTTAAGGTCTTTACATGTATCTGAAGTCTATTAAAATAAATGAAAAGCCTCTCGATGGCTCTGGATGATGCCCTGCATGTTAATGATGTTACGTAGTATATGAGCTACTGTAAATCACCTTTAAGATATTACCTAAACACTGCAGCACTGATTATGCTTTATGCAGGTAGCCGTAAGAGTGTTTTAAGAAAAACCTCCTTCTTTGCTCTCGTTTTCAAAAATCAAACTAGGTTTCGTCAGATTTTCAAAAAACACTGTTTTATGGGAGTGGTGGAACTAAGGAATTGCCAGGAACTGAGGAGGAGAGACAGGAACCTTATTTCCTACCAGATAGAGCTGCTCTTCAGAGGGCCATGTTTAAAACAGTTATTCATTGAATTTATTTGGCTTTGATTGAAAACTCACAGAACAGTTGCTGATAAGAAAGAAGGAAGAAAAAACAGGCTTCTAGGGCAAGTTAAAAATTGAATTCTATTATTTGAGAACCACATATAAAAACACGTATTTGGGCATGGAAAGTTTTTGATAGAATTCCCCTGATTTATTTTTTGCTTAGCTCATTTAAGCACATGCAAGAAGAGTTATTGATTGGCTTCATGAAGCACGCCAAGATCTACTACCAAAAATTCTTATAAAAGCAAGGCACAATTACCATTTCTTTCTCTGAACAGCAAATCTCTGCATACATGAGTGAAGAGTAACTATAAAGACGTTTAGGCAGAAATACCACAGACACATAAAAATGTTTCACTGTATTTTTTTCAACAGTCCTAAAAAACAGTAATATTGGAAAGGCAGGGTAAGAATGGCATCCCAGTAAAAGACCTGGAAAAAACCTGTATTTTTATCCTATGTACTTCTGCAAATCCCATTAGTAGCCCATTTGCCTCCAAGTGCCCAGTTAACTTTAAATCTAGCCCGGTACTGCTAACACTAATGATTTATCAAGTTATCAATGCATCATTCTGAAGAGAATTTTAATGATGAAAGCATTGCTAAAAGTTATTTTTAAATTCATCTTTACTTTAACTTCTTTAGAGATGATTTGAGTACCTGAGATACAGTAACTAATCACTGATGGTTTTCTTTGCAAATAATAAAATAGATTTATATGTCCTTCCTGTAGGAGCATGGATTCCATCGCCTCCTCCTGAATTTCTGAGCTATTGAGTATTTGATGAGAGCTTAGGGAATCAGTATTGTATCTTTTCACAGCAGTAATCAAGGAATGAAGCATTCTCTGCTGTAATGAATCTACTGCAGGCTTGAAAGATGAATATTTCAAATGCAAAAGCAATATGTTTGTTTTGAACACATTTAACTTTGGCTTTAATAAAGCAAGTAGTGAAGTGTGCAATGAATTATACTGCTAGATGGTTAAAACAGAACTGTGCAGTATGTCTGAACGCATTTAATCCAAGTAACTATTCATTTTAAATGTGACTTGTAAATACGTATTACATGAATATATCTGAATGGATGATTCAGGAACCCACAAGAGATCAGGGCCTTGCACTGCTGGCTTGCTTCAAACCAGCCCAACCTGACAATTAACTACAGCCCAGAGCCTGAATATCATTAAGTAGGAGCTGAACCCTAGGCAGGCTGAAATTAAGCACATGCACAGAGCTATTTAAATGAGGGCTGGTTAAATCAAGACTTAAGGTCCCTGTAGGATTAAGACCTAAAGGTTGATTTGAGCAGTTTGGTGGGTCTCAACCTGCAGCCACAGACACCTTCTGAGGGGTCCACCAGACCATAAAGACCTCGGTGGGTCCTGTCACTGGCAGGCTGGCACATCTGCAGACCTGGAAGCCTTTGCTGCAGACCACGGGGGTGATCCTGGCTGGAAGTAAAGGATATATGGAGTTAAACATCTTCTACCAGCTCTGAGTTCACTTTGAAATACAGAAGGTAGCCCCTATATTGACACAAAGACTCATATTGTTTTCACCTACTGAAAATAATTTACAGTAAGGAAAGAGAAATCATTGACATTATTTTTCTCCAAACAGTTGGATTTTTGCTGACAAAAAAAATGGAGTTCTCTTTAAGAAGAAGAGCTTTTTGGCCCACGTTATTTTAATGCTTTAATTCCCCTCTCCCTCTTGAAACATACTGAATATTTCCTATACAGGCCCCTGCTGTGAGAAAACACCACTTTTTCCACTGATGGCTTCAACAACGCAGAACATTTACCAGGTTTAAGAGCCACAGCAGCCTCTGAGCACAGAGGGCTGCAGCTTCCTGCAAAAATACAAGAGCTGAGAGACAGAGAGATGTGCAGGTAAGAACGCTAGTGGACACGGGGACTAGTTATCCCCTTTCAACTAGAAATTTTCTTTGTTTGTCAGGTCGACTAACCTGCAACCGGAATGCATATGCCAATGTCTGCATGCATATGGAGACAAAGTTTGTCACATATGTTGGCAAAATTTATCCATAGACTCTGCAAGGCAAGCAAAGAGAAACGCACAGATTTCCCTGGCACAAATAACAACAAAGCTCCAAGTGCCTCAGCGAGCCAAGCTCAGCACCAATGTGCTTTACCTGGAAATTGCCCTTGAAACAGCGAATTTAATATGGAAAATTCTTATATAGCCAAAGTTAAATTATTTAAAATGGAGGAAAGAGAGTTCTTAATTATTTAATGTTTCGCCAATAATTATACAGCTCAGCGTAATGTTCACTCACTGCAGAACCTGATTTTCAAAGGAACATTTGTGAACATCAGTCAAACAAAAAACACATACCAGACTACAAATTCAGTCAGGGTGGTACCACTGCAGTCATTCCAACATTAGTGCATTAGGAAAAATACAAGTCTTGACTTAACAGTGAATCCTATCCCGTAATTTCTCTTTTAAAATATTTATGTAGAAAAACATGCACAATTCAGTTTCCTGATATATTTTTAAAACACGTTATGTTCTATAATTCCTACTACTTTTTAAAGCTGCATTCCAGGTAAGTGAGTTAGAGATGGGACTATAGCTGTGCAAGACAGAAGAGCATCAAATTAAATACGTGAATAGTCAAAGCTACCAAAAAGAAAAGTGACAGGGACATGCTGCGGTTTCATTCAAAAGCTGCTCAGAGTGAGTCTTAAAAGACAGTTTATAAATTAGCTGCACAAAATACTAGCAAGGGTAAGCTTACCCACATGGTGCCCTGGGGAGCAAGGCTAAAAGGGCACTGAGCATTTCTGAACAAAACCTTCCTGAAAGGTGTTTTCCAAGTTGTGCCTCAGCAGCTCCATCATGCAATATGCAGCACAGGGAACTAAAATGGCACTGCAGTCACAGACAAACCGTAGGGATCCATAAAAGTTTATCACCATCAGTTAAGAACCACCCTAAGCTAAAAAACAAAACAAAACTAAACTTATTTTTAAATGCCTACTTTAAGTCTGAGAGCAATAACATCACACGTTGCTCTTTCCATTCCATATAGCAACTTCATATTTAACTATTTCACTGTCACCTAATTTCTCTGCCTCCAAACCTGCAGAGCCTCCATGTGTTGATGTCATTCTCATGGGCTGTGGATATTCTCTTCCAAAGACTCTTATCTCCACGGAGGATGCAAGTTTGCTCCAGCCCACAGCTACTCGTGCAAGGCTGTCCTGCTCAATGTCTGTGTGACAAGCTCTGGAAAACCCTGATGATGGCCAATGTCACAGTTGCCATGCTAAAGCCCACAAGTTTATGTCCCCCGGTCGGAATTTGTCATACTCCCTTCCAGGACGGGATCCGAGGTCTCCACAGATCTTCCCTAGCAGCTTCATGTCTTGCAGAAGAGCTACCCAGAAGGAAGCCTTGATGCAGTTCCAGGACTCGAGAGGTTTAGGGAGCATCACGGATTTCTAACTTCATCTCAGAGGTAAGGACAAACAAAACAAAGCAAAACAAAAATTTCCTTGCAGATGGAAAACAATTGTCACTAGGTCACTTTGCCAAAGAATTACCTTACACCCAATTCTCTGGGTGAGCTCAGGGACTGTTTATAAGCAGTGGCTTCAGATTTTGTAGCTCCTGGAGCAGAGGAACCCACCTGCATCATCATCTGGACTTAACATCTTGGGGCCTGCAGGGCCACAAAAGATGAAAAGTATAGACCTCTACCTCACTGATGGCACCACAATACTCATTTGTGGTCTTAAAGAGCCTGAGGTCTCTTACAATCCAAGATTTTTTACAGCATTACAGAGTATTTTAGGTTATTTTTAGTGAGTTTAATGGCTCCCTCAGAATGACGCTAAGTGGGACTTGTGGTAACTGCAGCACCTGGCTTTGCAGGTGGGGAATACAAAAAAACTCACATTGAGACTTTAAGATCCTCTAAAAACAGTTTCCTTGAAATTCCATATACTTATTAGAAATGGTACAACATGGGGCACTGCTTCACATGACCTGTGTGCAGCACCGTTGGGTAATTTAACGATTCCAGATGCAGAATGACCTTACACATCTTCTACGCCATAACGTAACACGTGCTCCCTCTGACAGTGCACACTTATTACAGACAAAACATTAGCTCTTCATAGAATCACAGAATGCTTAAGGTTGGAAGGGACCTCTAGAGATCACCTAGTCCAACCCCCTGCACGCGCAGGGTCACCTACAGCATGTGGCTCAGGACTGCGTCCAAGCGGGTTGGGAAGATCTCCAGAGGAGACTGCACAGCCTCTCTGAGCAGCCTCTTCCAGGGCTCTGTCACACTCACTGGCAAGAACTTTTTCCTCAAGTTCCTGTGGAACTTTTGGTGTTTCAGTTTGTGGCCATTTCCTCTAGTTCTATCAGTGGCCACCACTGAGAAGAGGCCGCCCCATCCTCCTCACTGCCTCCCTTGAGGTCCTTATAGACACTCATCAGGTCTCCTCTCAGCCTTCTCTTCTCCAGGCTGAACAGGCCCAGCTCTCTCAGCCTTTCCTCACAGGGCAGATGTTCCAGGCCCCGGATCATCCTCGTAGCCCTGCGCTGGACTCTCTCCAGCAGCTCCACATCCCTCTTGTACTGGGGAGCCCAGAACTGGACACAGTACTCCAGGTGTGGCCTCACCAGGGCTGAGCAGAGGGGCAGGATCCCCTCCCTCGACCTGCTGCAGACGCTCCTCCTAATGCACCCCAGGATCCCATTGGCCTTCTTGGCCACGAGGGCACTGCTGCCTCATGGGCAACTTGTCACCCACCATGACACCCATCACTGTAAGAATCACACAAGATTGAGACTGAGTGGCTCTGGTTGTTTTATTCCTAAGCTTCTACCATGTAAGGTCAAATTCAATTTACCCAATCCTTCCCACTGCACACCAAGATTAAGTAACCCAGGGAATTGTCCTGGTAAGCCACTGCACATTATCAGAGCTCCACTATCCTAGCATGAAACGCCACAGAAGAGCTCCGAATTCAACCACGATGAATTTGATGTGCCTACTTGCCCTAGCCTGATGTCAGCAACGTTACAGGAATTTATGTGATACAAGGATCCGTCCTTTTTTCCTTATCAAGGCATTTGATCAAAATCAGTGACACAGAAAAAGACACCCTTATTTAATTTGAGCAAGAGAGTCAGGCTTGTCACTCTAACATCGTAAGGAAAAGGAAGGTATTTACATATGGGTACTTGCATATTCTTTTTCATCTGGGTTCACATTCTGTTCCACAGTAAAAACAAAGTTGAAGCCAATCTACCAGGAGAGCCAAATTTTCCCTCACCGTGCCCTCTTCTGCCAAAGCAGCGCCTTGAGTTATTTCCAGTTCTCTGCTTGCAGGGGTGCGGAGATGCTCCAACTCGCTCCGCTCAATTCGCCCTCGAGTCAGAATCGGAGAGCTCCGTTTCTGCTGTAGACGGGAACCCCGCGCCGGCCTTGCCCTGGCGGCGCCGCAGCCAGCAAATGAACTGAGCCGTCGGTCGCGCTCCCCGCAGTACGTATTTTAAAAGGAGATGCATAAATGCACTCATTTGGAAACCCGGTCTGCTCAAGAATTTGCTCCTATGCCAATCTAGGAAGAAGCCACCACAGATAGGATTGATGCAACTTATTGATTCGTCTTCTCTCAGGCTAGGTTGGAATTTTAAGTTTTCTCTAAACACAGTCAGTTTACAGCAGTTTGTTAGTATTCCTGGGACCTGAGCAACGTACTTCAGCACTGAAAGAAGTTCCATGATAAATGTGTTTGCCAATTTGCATGAGGAAAGGAGCTATAAAGTCGGCACAATTCATGCAAATTTTTTCTTAGTTGCTAAATACACTTATTTACATTTTAAATCACGCACAGACAATATGAAATAGCTTTCTTTTAGACAGGTGTGAAGAAGAAAACAGATGCATCCATTAAGCTTGCAACAATTCAATGAATTAAAGGCACTTCCTGGAGAATGCTCTGCTTTATGTATATAGCCACTGTTCAACTTACTTGAAAAAACACGGCCATGGCTCCGACTACCCTGTTTTCTAGAACTGCTGTTCCAAAACTGTCAAAGTCATCTGGATTGTAGAAGTAAATCTGCATCTGTAAAAATTAAGAACAACAACAAAAATCACATAAATTGTTGATTCGTACAGCTTTCCAATGAGATATTGCATACAGGGCCACACGTAGAGCCCGCGTTATGCACCCGAGATAAAGGAATTCTGCGGAACAATATTGTTTAACTGGCACTGTGATTAATAGCATGACCACCCTGCTGGGCCAGTAACCAGGGAATGGAGTCGATGCAATGCATTTTGATAAACCAATGGATAAGCAGTATAGCCAGACTGCTCAGATGGTAAACTTTGTGCTTTCTGCCTGGATCTCTTCTTTTCTTTGTTTACTGCAGACTCCTCTCCTGCTCTGCTAAATGTGGTAAACATTTATCTTAAAAATATAGAGAGTTTTTAAAAAGGATTTTTACATTTAGAGTTACTCCTTTATTCCTAAAGCAATTTGTAAGATAAAAGTGTTTCTCTGTAGCAATGCATTTTCATGAGCTGCTGATACTCAGGACTATCAGTTAGGGTCAGGCTTCTCTCTGACTTCCGTTAAATTTCATGACTTTTATTTCCAAAGCTTTAGCACTTGGCAGAAAGCACAAGAGAAACAAAACTGGACATTTGGATGTCATTTTAGGACAAATAATAAACACTAACAGTTAAGCAAAGCATAAGTGAAAGCAGGTGAGGGCAGTGATTACCCCAAACCAGCAAATGTCTAGGTTACATAAATCCAGGATGACGGAGGGACACCCTTCTTCACGCAGCCTGATGCAAAGCCACCACGAGTGCACAAACAGCCCATGAGCAAGGGCAGCCCGCAGGGGCTATGGCCACCAGGGCTCTGATTTTCCTGCACGGCCCCGATTGCATCTGCTGGCCCGGCTGAACCCGGCCTGCTCGCGGCGAGCCCAGCACGTGGCAACTAGTCCTTCCCCAAACACGCCCCGGGCCCCCGCAGCGGCCAGCACTCGCTCCAACTCGGATGCAACTCTCCTTTGTGACCTTATGCCATGCAAAGACCACCTCCATAAAATATTTTTCAGATTGCCACATTTTATTGTGTGTGTACTCCACAGCTGCTGGAAGAGAGAGACACGTGTGTGGTGGTAACAGCCCAACACGAGACCCGGCCTCTGCTCCTCCTCTGCCCATCACCATTACGGGCCCTGTTCAGGCTTTTTGTGCCATTACCAGGTTATAACAAGCAGCCACAGAGCACACAGTTATTAAATGCAGCCCCAGGAAGTTGCTTGGGGCTGTTGGTGCTTTTCCAAGATCATGCCGCACGACAAATCCTGCCCTCTCACAGGCACAAGGGCTTCTTTTCCCCTATTCTGACATGTTGTATGTGACCAGATGACATGATACTGGCTTTTATCTTCTACAGATATGCTCCTTGTCGTACTTACTCCCAGGCTTCTGGCTGAAAATATGAGTTGCAATGTGCAAGGCTGGCAAAGTACCTACTCATCCAATAAAGCAGCAGCAGCTGGAGAAAAAGCTAAGATGAAGACCAGTCTCTTTGGAGGTGTAGGCGCTTTTTCAGCAGGAGGATAAAATAAGACTCTGCTCCAAATGGCTAACAAAAAAATGAAAAAAATTATCTGGCACTCACTCGAGCTTCATAAAATTGGAAAGCAATTTTCTCCTCCTATTTTGGCCTCTCTATTTCCAGTGTATTCACAGCACACACCGAGACGCTGGCAAAGTCTCACTAAGTTGGTGGTGCCTCCAGATTCTGACAGCTCATGCTTTGAACAAATGCGCATGGAGAAGCCTCTATCCGTCTCTGCAGATATCAGAAACAGTTTGCTGCAGGTGGAATTGCTTAAGCTTGAATTTAAGCAACGCAGACAAAAGCTCACAATATATTTGCAAATTGCATTTTACTCCCCTTTAAAGTAAAGTCTAAAATGAGCTATACTTTATAAAATACTTCAGTATATAGTTCTCCTAGGAACTTATGAAGAAAAGTATCACTAAGCAGGTTCAGAATATGTCAAAACCTTTTTGGATCGTTTTTCCTCACGGCTTTTTAAGGAAATTAATTTTTACAATACACTTCTGGATAGCAGTACAAAGCGCTAAGGTAAAAAGGTGCTTAATTCAGATCCCACATCTCAGCAGTGCAATTTCAGAGACTAATCAAGAACCACACTCTGCCTTGATTACCATACACCCTGAAACATTTTCCCACTGCTCCCTGGTGTTTTTCCAAAGAGCGTAGTCCCTCTCTCCACATCCATCAAGTCAAAGGGAACTGTCTTATATGAAAAATTATCGTCATCTGTCACACAGTAGCTTCTGTATATGTTCATATAGCTAGAAGGAACATTTTAGGAGTAGAGTCTCCCAGGAATTGCGATTATGTAATTTGCACACGCATACATTGCAAAAACAATGTTAAGAGGATGGTAAAGTTGCATTCACAAAGCTCCATGGTTCACGCTGCTCATGAAACCACACCTGCACGCTGCTGAGCATCACTATGAGGACAATTTTCTAATTAGGTGATCATATACTGTTCTCTCCCATAATATAATATCATCTGTTTTCCCACAATTTACAATAAAATGTAGTGTATCTAAAGCATTTTTCTTCTTTTAATACCTAATATACATAATCTTGTATGCATTTATCAGTAGGTACTTAGTATTTTCTATGGATGACATAATGTTCTTTATGTACAAATCAGGAATAAGACAGTTAACCATAAAATTAATTTCACTGTATACTTAAGTGGTCTAAACACGACAGAAAATTTCCATTACTACTCTGTATTATATAATTAGTATATACAATATATGGCACACTTTGCATATGAATGACTTCTAGTGTCTGCGCCTGCTACATACAAAGCAGCAGAACAGAATGCAACAAAAGGGCATTTAAGGCTAAGGAAAATTAGGATCTTATTATGATACATCATCCTGAAGAGCACGATGGAGCATCACCCACGCCTGCGCATCCCAACTGAACGGAGCCACGGCCCCGTTTCAGTGCCAGGAAGCATTGCCGTGTTGTACATTTTTGCAGGCAATTTCACAGTAGCTTGTTTTCCAAAATTAGATATATAAAATATATATATTTAAGGGCTCTGAATCCCTTAGGATTTGGAAAAGCTGGCTATACCCATTGCCAGTGCTACCGGGTGTCACTAACTGTCCACAGCCGGAATGCTCCGTTCCAGCCTCTGAGCTGACTGCTCCAAAGAGCCTTCCCGCGGGCAGAGCTCCCAGGGGACACGACAGCCCTCTTTGCTCTTACACAATATACTGGATTTGTGAGTCTTTCACATCTAACTCTCTTACAACTAACAAGGCCAGGAAAGGCTTACATGGATTTTCTTAACCCTCGGACATGCAACACAGTGGGATGCTTGTATGCACCTTGTAAAGAACTGTTATTTAAAACATGCAGTGTCCAAGGAGCTTCAAATTTTCACTAATGTGATATAGCTAAAACAAAAGAAAAACTTCACTGCCCACACGAAGGCACTTTTCTTGCAGGAAGACTCTCTCTATGCTAAAATTATACCAACAGCACTGCTGCCACAAAACTTCGGCAAGGCAGAGAGAGCGCAAGAGTTTTCTTTTAATGGAAAAAACTTTATGCTTTCACATCCTTAACACTGTAGAGGAGCAGAATTGTTTTCACTGAAACTTGAAAGAGATTTGCTGTACAGGAGAGATTAAGCCTGAGAAAATCTCACTGAAGGGGACAATCTTCAGAATGTTGCAAGTTCCTTAAGACAGAGGATTAGAGAGAAAACTCTCACCCAGCCCAGGAGATAATTGCCAGTCGCCCTAAAAAACGACATCATGTTTTCTATTCTCTTCTGTCCAGAAAAATCCAGTGCCCAACCAGTCCAACCTCCAGTCATTTCAGGCCTTTTTCCAGCTGTCAGTACTTAAATTCTCACATGAATGAAGACACCGCATACATCTAAGAATGAATAACCCCTTTGCCTGGAGCATTTTCACCTCCACGTTCCCATCAGCTACATCTACGTGCCCACCAAGCCATGGGGCAGTTTCCTCCTTGTTGGGGTCCATCTACCCTCTGCAGAAGCACCTTTCAACAGCTCTCTTCCAACCCCTCTACAAAACAGGCAAAACAAGGATTTTTGAACCAGAAGTGACCTGCCACATCCCAATATTTTAAGAATAGATTACCCAAACAGCGCACATGAAAATTACTCAGAAATACTGCACACTGGGGATGAACTCTGACTTTATTAAGTAGAATTGCCTACGAGTGCTAAGTCCTCTGTAAGAAAAGCCACTGAGTTGCCAAAGCTGAGCCTGCTTCAAATGGGTGACTCCTCCTCCGCACGTTGCACGGCAAACACGTCGCTCTGTGCTCTTCGTTTGGATGCGTCTCCTTTCCTTGGCCGCACGGGTATCCAGACAGAAATCGCCATTCCCACGCACGACAACTTCGCTCTTATTACCCTACTACAAAGACGGAAAGTAACAGGGACTATCACAGCTAACCTCATTCAGCACTTATGAGAGAAAAGCCACAATGAGCATTTGATGGATCCCAGAAGATGCAAGTGAGTTCAAAGCAATCCTAAGAGACTGGAAAGCGAGCAAGGACATTTTCCATTGTCAGATGCCAAGTATTTTAAAAATAAATAATTAAGACTTTTAAACTGGGCTGCTATCACCCTGTGCAACCTCCGACAACAGATTTCTCTTCAGATTAAAAAATGAACAAAGGCTCATTGTGCTCTCACAGATGTGGAGTACAGAATATTCAATAGCATCAGGAATGCTGGTGGCAGGGAAAAGATCATCAGAATTAGCTTTCCGCTCATTTCCTTCCCAGCAATCCAAGAACTACCATGCAATTTAAAGCTTAAAAAAAAAAAAGTTTTATAGGCCAGCCAATTTTTTGATGAATCAGACAGCAAGATGCAGAGGCAACAGTTATGTGGTTTATTACGTGCTGCTTTTCAGACTCAAGAGTATTTTCAGAAGAGCAAAACACACAGGCATAGCAGGTAGACTGCAAATCTGTGCCGAGTGCTGAAGCAAAATTTTTGAAATGGTTGCTTTAAATGATGGAGTTAATCACTGAACATACTAATTCTTTATTAGTACCTCTTGCTGCTTATATTTTAAGGATAAATTATTCTCAACCACTTTTACAGCTGATTTTAAAATCTCTTGCACAAAAACAAATTGTGCTAAGATTATGAATCATACATGATGTTCTTTTCTAATTGAAAGCCCGTATGTAACTTCCTTCTGCTTTAAATATGTGCATAGATTTCTAGCAAACTGGATGATGTGATCCATTTCAGTAGAATAAAAATTATCTACAGGCATAATGTAATCTGTAAAATTGCTCTGAAAATCCAGAGCAACTGTCCTGCAGTCAGTAGGTTTAGCAGAGCATGAGATCTATATTGGGGTAATCAATATGAGGTTTGCCTTCTCATTATACTCTCTTAAAATATATATAAATAAATAAAAAGCCCTTATCATTTATAACATATTCTGTATATGCTTATAAAAGAGGGTGGGGGAGTGAATCGTGATGTTTTCAAGTTCTCCTACTAGAGTTTGAAGTAATAAAACAGAGTATACTGCATTCTTTTAAAAAGATAAAGTTGAACAGGAGCAGATAATGGCATGTTTTTCCTGCCTAGTCTATTATTCATCAGTGAATTTTTAACTGTAGTTAGGCAGGTAAAGAGACACATTTTGAATGTCATCACTTAGTATTTTACAGCACCTAGAAGTACGCTGGGCAAATTGCAAAACACGGAGGCAGACAATGTCTTTGCCCTGAAGTAACTGCAACTTGATAACGAACACAATGCAAAGCTGAAAAAGCTAAGGGAGCTGAAACAACAGGAAGAACAAAGATCAGAGAAGTGAAACAACAGCATTTAACTCAGTTTAGACACTTGTATGCCTTAGAAGTATGATAAACACCTCTTTAATCTTTTTTAATAGTAAGTATGAATTATTGATTCATTATCTACGAGCAGAGGAGGTATGTCTATATTATAAAGTTAAGACTAAATGATTTAAGAGTCTTTTCGCCCAGCAAGGGTTGGGTAGGTGTTGCACGTCCAAGCATAACCCTGTGCCTGGGCCTGTCATAGTGCAGAGAAGCGACACCGAGCTCATCCAATTGCTGTGTGCTTAAATGTGCTGCTGGACCAGGGCTAGTTCACTTAGAATCCCGAGTGTTAAGTCCTGAATGATAAAAGAGAAGTATCTCAGCAAGGCAGAGTCTGTCCTCATTTCTACTTCCACAAATAAATATCCTCTAGGCCTGCTTCTATCCCAACCAAGAAAATCCACTCCTGTGTACATACACTCAGTCATTACACAAGGAAGGCACATTTGATGCTAAAAAGCTGTATGTTGCATTCACTTGTATTTCCATAATATGAAAATAATGGTTTCAGTGTTTATGCTTTCCATAACATGAAACTTTTTTGCAATTGCTTTGTACGCCGAATAACAGCCAAATGATTCACCATGAAATGAAGTCTGGAAAATCGTTTTGGATAAATGGAACTATAAATTCAATAGAATTTCCATGACAACATAGATTGCAACACTCTGCCACAAGTAAAATGTTATAAATCATTCAAAGCCAACAAGAAACAGCAGTAAGTCTTCTCTTTCACAAACACAAGACCCCTGAATTATGGGGCTGTGGTTATCACCTAACCACGCAGCATCTCGTGTTTCTGCTCTTCTTCCTTGCTAAAAATGCTGTTTCGTACACTTGACCTCCTTCCAGCCATGGGAAATTCTAATACCAGCATGTACCAACCTAGGCACAATGAGCACTAGGCTTTTTTGAACCTTTCCTGCTTCTCTCTTCTACAAATGTTTAAACACCTTGATCTTGTGTGTCTATTACACCTGCATGTCCTGGTTCACCACAATATCTTCTTAGACTAGGAAATTTAGGGAGTTCTCTTCCTAGAAACGTGTGCAGTAACTGTCAGGTGTAAAGAAGACTGTGAACCACATGTCCAAGCGGTAGAAGAGAATAAAGACAGGAAGGAGGAAAAAATAGAAAAGGACAAAAGACTACACCACTCAGGATTGCTAATTCTTTCACTTCCATCACACAGCTCCTTGTATTTGATATCTTGCTTAAAGTCGACGTGTTTGGACTCATGTGGTTCCACGAGGACCTGCACTGTGATTTAAAATCGCTGTGACTGTCACTTCCAGGTCTGGGAAAAAAAGCCTTGAAGATGCAAAGCTTCTGCCTTCCTGAAAAAATGAAGTCCATGAAGTCAGAGACAAATAACACATTAAGCTGGTTTAGGGGTGCAAATATCAGTATTTCTTAGAAACGAGGCCTTCTGATAACTTGAGAGGAAGAAGCATCTAGTCCAAGGACTAGAATGCCTCTTGGACACAAATGCTTGTTTTTCTAGACCACTACACTTCTGCTGTCTTGGACAAATCCCTTCCCATTTCTGAGTCTCATTTCTTCATGAAAAACAAACAAACAAAAAACAAACTCCCAAAACGCCACTATCATAAGCTACCATCTTGGAGTGGTATCAGAAAGAAAAGCTTGGGGTTCTTGTTCATTTTAACATGGCAGTAAAGGAGGGTCACTTGAGGAACTCAGGCAGATCCCACAAGGCATCAATAGCAACTTGTAAATAATTTCTATTAGACATAGAACTGATGCCATGGGAGCTCAGTGCAGACACACAAGAAGCTTCACCCACATACCCTAAGGGCATCTTCCCAGGCTCCTGGAGACCAAAAGGGGTCTTAGCTGGTCTTTAGCTCTGATACTCAGACTCTGCCGGAGACTTTTTGGCTTATTTACTGAGTCTTGGTGACACAGGCTTTATCTAACTACAATATGAATGCAGTGTAGTCAAGAGAGATGGAAAGCACATGCCATGCTGAGACTCCCATTGCAGTAAGAGACGAGATTTGCTTTCTAAAACTGTCCAAATGTCCAAATTAGAACCAGCACTTCACTGCTGGCAGGGTGAAAAACTGAAACAGGCAATTTAGGAAGTGGCTAAGCACCAAATGCTGCAGCAACTAAAAATTAGCTAGATGGACTGACATAGCTCTGAACCCAACCCAGAAGTGACCGTTACTGATCTTCCTCTTCATCTGTTTCTCATAGTCTTTCCGTAAGAAGGACTAAACTACCAAAGGAGGAGTTCTCAGCTCTGAAATACCCAAGCTGTACGTATTTCAGCATGTCTTTAAAGAATCCATTTGCTTTCTTAAAGCTCAAGAAGCACTGCCAGACTGGGGAGAAAAGCTGGGATTCCCAGCAGAAACAGTACCGTACAACGCAAGGAGCAAAGGGAGCAAGGAAAGGAGCCGCACTTCAGAAGGAGCCCCCTTGAAAGCACACTCTTCCTAGCATGTGTGATTAATACAATTTCATATACCAGTCACTTCAAAGATGCACTAGCATAAGTATTCATTCCTCAGAGAGCTCACATCTTAGCACAGATTATTCTTTTTGTACTGCGAATTTCTGAACATCCTGTGTGGTTTATTTGTTCTTTTTGCCTTATTTTTCTTTCTTTTTTTTTTTTTAAGGGAAGAAGGCAAGCTCTTCCATGAGGTTTAATGATCTTAAAAATGCCTCAGAACAAATTTTAAGATAGTTATAATTTTGTTGCATCTCTGAATTCAAAGCAGATGGGGCACGGTTTTGGAAGCATTTTGCCGGGCGAAAGGCCATTCGTATCTCGGAGGGGATGGGAAATCCCCCGGGCACTGCATTTGCAGAGCTATTTTTGTTTATGAACTGTGAATTGCAAAGGAAACTACAGCAGAACCAGCCCCTAAGAAGAGCTTGCTTGGAGAGCTTCGCAACTCAGGGCAAAAACAACACAGGCTTTCCCATATTTTGCAGGACACACACATAGCTAAGGCAGCACAGTAATCCCAAGAGCAGATTTAGAGATTTCCTCTGATAAAGCAGGCAGGGGCTTCAACACGAAGGTGTCTCCAAACATGTAGATTACCGGGGAGGAATGGAGGCCAGCCCTGTGCTGCAGGTACCAACCTCATTCTGCCACATGCTCCCAGTTCAACTAGGAAACAGATTTTTTTCCAACATGAATGCTTAATACAGGAATTCAACCTCATGTTTCTCAGAAAAGATTTAATATAGAGGGAGAACCCATATCCTTTCTGAAAACCAGGCTCTTGTAAGGTCACCTTAAAATAAAATACCCCAAATATGGTGTCTCCCCCATGTTCTTAGTCCTCTGGAAAATCTTGCATGGAATACATTGCTGCCTTCAGTCCCTCATTTTCTTGTGCGCTGTGTAACCTTCTTTACCCTTGGACTGTTTCTTCTGGTTGGAAAGCAAGGCCTCCACCCATCCGAACTGCAGTGTTAAGAAGTTTGCAAACTTTTATTTTACAGATTTTTGAAGACAAAATAAGGACATAAAAAAAAAAAAAAAAAAAAAAAAAGCTGAGCTTCTCATGGAGACAGCACTCAAATGCATTGTGCTCTTTGACAGTGATTTCACTTGAAAATTAACCTAGATTTGTAGTTACTGAGCTCCAGTTTATAGACAGCTGCTAAACTTCACTCCCACCTGAGCTGCATCGGCTGGTGCACACGGTGGGACTTTTGAAGCAAAACGCTTGTCCGCTGTCACATCTGCACGCCCATGTGCAGATTCCATACCAGCCCTTTGCAAAACACCACAATTATTCTTCTGTACCTTTGAAACTGAAACACTGTTGGCTTTTCTCCAGACCATGGGGTATTTTTGCTCTAGAAAAGCCCAACCAAAACAACCCTTGCCCATGCAACTGCTACCTCCACCACTGGGATGGCTGGGAAGCATCTGCAAGCACTTGCGGGAACCAGGAATGCTGCAACACGGAGCAGCCCTACCCGTGTCACCCACCATGGAGCAAGGTCCTGCACTGCCCGGCGCAAGGGCCAGGGCACACTGGGCAGGGAGGCTATAACCAGGGTTATAAAAACACACTGTCGTGTTACGCTTACGTTCACCTCTCCTGGAGTTGTTCTGGCACGGCACAAAATGCCTCAGTAGTGCCTTTGAAAAAGGAGAGTTGCACAAGTCAAGTCTTATCATAAATCTGATATCAACTTGCATAACTAATTTCCCTTACAGCAGCAGGCATAAGTGGGAATAAATACTGCACCGGGAGAAGGCTCCTATATTTCATGTTTACTTAAAGCAAGTATAAAAAGCGAGGGACAAAGGGTCTCAAAGAGTCAAATTCTTTCCAGTTTCAACAATGCCCTGAATAATGCATAAAGCGGCTATGCTCTTATCCCTAAAACCACAGGTGTGAACCAGATGTCATGCTTATCTTCTCCTGAGATTACAGCAAACAATTGCACTCCTTCAGAATATGAAGTAAGCTTTGGATCAGGAAGCCTGAAATGTAAGTGTGGCACTGAAGTTAAAAATTCAAATATTAACTTACAAATCACTGATTCACTTAAGGGTCTGTTTACAGCCTGTGTTCTGTAGAAGTTTTATTTCTTTAACTTCTTCTATAACAAGAACTATTATGAATCACAAATCTGAGGTAACACTACTCGCATAAATCTCAGTCTTGGTCAGCAAGGTATTGCCAAACATATTGTTTAAATAAAACATCACCTGTTTAAAATATACCGGGGCTCAAAAAACAGAATTAAAGATAAAGCCTCAATTTAAATTTTAAAATTTCCTACTATTGTAGTAAAGGTTTGAAAGAAGATAAGCACTTGCTGCACTCCTGCACTGGAAGGAGACTAAACCCAGAAAAGGATTTCACAGAGAATTTTAAAGTTAACTTCTACATATTAACATTCAATTAAAAATATGGGGCAAACAGTGGTCTCACCATTTACCGTTGATCAAAGCCTGATCAGCTTACAGAGTATAGCCAGAGGCCCTTCCAGACAGCCCAGGTTTAAGTAGACAACCATTTTTTCACTGCAGCAGGGACCGTCACTAATTTGCTGCTGTTCGATAGCCGGGTCCTCCTCTCTCCACATACGAGAGCAGAGCAGTGTGGGACACACGCAGAAGGTCTCAATTCAAGCCCAGTATTTTCCCCCTTAAAGTAGGTCAAGACCTCGCGTCCCGATTTCTACACTGACATCTCGGGAAGCAGCTTGTTGCGGAGGACGGGGACCTGCTCTCCCTGGTGGGAGGCTCACATCCTCTGCAAGCATTTTCTTAGCTTTCTGCTTTCACCCTGGCTTGCTTCATGCTTTAGCCTCGCGTGCCTCCGTTCCTTCCCCTGCATCCCTCGTCTCACGCACTCCTAAGGCTGTCAGCATGTTATGTTAACGCTCTAATAAGAGAAGCCTTCCAGGTCAGTCTATGCCATAAATATTACAGGCTGGTAATTACAGCCCTAGACACAAAAGTCCTGTGTTTACTCAATAATCCCCATTTTCACTTAATAAAAGCACGCATCTTGTTCTCATTGCTGTAGAGAAAAGGGGGCAAATGCAACCTGAATCCAACAGCTGTAATGTCATCTGCTTGAGCTTGAGGGAGTTGAACTACCCTGTCCAGATTACGCTATTCACCAGTGACCCAGAGCCTCGTTTTGCCCTTTGGCAGCAGAGAACCTGTGAATCAAGAGGGGAAGTATCCAACATCTTGGCTCGCTCACGCTAATAAAATGGAGTCCATAGAGTCATACGCTAAGGTGTTAACGTGACCCTGTCTTTGTGTAATGCCGAGCAGTCAAATATGGTTTGAACGGAGTGCAGAGACCCAGCCTGCTCAGCTCTGCGACAGCACTAATGATTCAAACATCCTCTTAACTTCTTATTAAAGATACAGAATAAAGCTGTGAACAGAGCAGAAAAATGGAAAAAGAATTTCAAATATAAACAATTAAGTCTTCCAGTGCCACCATATGCCTTATTCCCATCTCTTTTAGGGAATCTTTTTTTTTTTTTTTTTTTTTTTAAGGGAAATCATTAAGTGGTCATTAAATGTGCAGACAACTATTCTTCTTTGGAAAAACAGGTGAGATAATCTAGAGCTAGTTCTGGAGTCCGTCCCTAGTTTCTACAGCCAAAACATAAAAGCATAAAGAAAAGGAGAGCACAGACAAAGCAGCTTCTGTGATAGGTACTTGCAGCTTCCTTACTGGGAAACACAGGCAAAGAGGTGGTTGTTATCAGCCGCTCTGACACCTGGTAAGCTTATATCAGGTGGCACGGAGCACAGCCTTTCCCTGACTCACTGGTCACGGTATCACAGCTGTGCTGGGAAAGAAACTGTTGTCTGGGCTCACTGCACCAGATGTGCATTAAACAGGAGGAGGAAAGAGACAGGAAGAAAAAGTCAGATGGGCAGAAAAAAGGACAAGCGAAGAAAAGGCAGCAAGCTTCCGCAGCTCTCACCTCAAAGGGGTGCTCAGGATGTGGCTGAAATCAGTGGAGGGTCTCGTGGTTTCCATCTGCTCTGAGGGGGTCAAAGCTGTTCAGGTGCACGACCGTCCTCCCACAACACCCAGCTGCTCCGGGCTTGGCCTGCTGGTGTTACGGGATCCCGCGATGGTGAAATAGCAACTAGAGGATTTTATCCCCTTCCTTTCATCAATACATCACCTGGCCCTTCTGCTCCCAAGAGCTTCCTTTCTAACGACGGCCAGCCAAGGGCGATGGATGGCACGACTGGATCCGTTAATTACATCCACTGGTGATTTACAAAACACCACTTTCGATCTGCTAGTTCCCAGCTCCCTTCCCTTCTATATAAGCTCATTCCTTGGAGAGGAATGTTGGACCTGCAACATTTTTGGACTGCTTCAGTTTGCCTCCCTTTCCTGCATTTTCTCAACAAATCTACACAGCTGCCTTACCTAGAACAGCGTTGCCTTGGACGCTGTCCGATACTCACGGCCGTTTTAGCACAGCTCGGGAGGGCCCTCATCAGCACAGCTGGACCAGACCACAGATGCATCTCAGCTCTGTATCCTGTCTCATGCACCAACCGCTACTACAAAGTAAACAGCCAACGGCACGTGTGGACAAGGACAGCAGCAGCTGTCCCCTTGGCCATTCCCTCGCAGCTTCTGGCAAGCTTGGGACGACTTTTCGAGCTGAAAGCCGCACAAGGACCATCCTCTAATTGGCTTGTCCATCCCCCATGACTGTCAAGTCCTCTTTCCAGCCTGTATTTACTGCCGGCTGCTTCACCATCATGCAGCAAGGGCTTCCACGCTTCAGCTACGCGTCACGTGGATGTTTGATGGGCCCCTCTTGTCTGTTTGGCTCCAACCCTTAGTTCATGTATCACGAAGCATAAAGAATACCCTCGTCTATTGAATTTTCTGATTTCACAGACTTTTGTTGTATATGCCCTGTATCATCTTTGTCAAGCTGATATAACACACACATCTATTTACCTTCTCATCTCAGGGAAAGTGTTTTACACTGCTGAAAGTCCTTAGAAACCTTCTCTTTATTGTTCTGGGACATATAAAACTTTTTTTAGGTTGGGCAGTCAGAACTGCACTCATACAAACCATGGAGTAATTATTTTTCCTGCCATTCTTATTCATTTCCTAGTAATTTCTCATCTTCCTATTTACCTTTGTGCTGTTGATGGGCACTGAGCTCCTATTTTCAGAGAGCTCTCCATAAGGACTCCCGGAACTCCTCCTTGAGTGGCAAAAGCTAATTTAATGTTTATTACTATATGTCTGTACTTGAGAGTCTTTTTTTAAAAAAAACTTGTTAAACCAGGAAATGAGACTTATACAATCCTGCTTGGTGTGAGTGTCTGCATACGGTGCGTCAGTCTCCTGCAATAACTTGAGAGCGCACAGACCAATTCCATCAAAACCTGACTGCTTGCTCGAGTTCTCTAAGATTTCACATCCGCACTATTTATTTATTTATTTATTTATTTTGCAATTACGTGGCCAAGCAAAGGAGAGAGACACTATTGATTTCACTAGGATGGACAAGGCTCCCTGTCCTTCACCAAGCACTCGGCATCACATCCAGCACCGAGAGCCGCCGTCTCGGCAGCCGGGTGGCCCCTCCGGAGGCAGCCGTGCGCTACACAGATAAGCACGGGCTCTTCCGACTTGAGCCTTGTGCTGCATGCACTTCTGCACCTTGGGATGCACCAGCATACACCATCTACCTGCCTATTTTCATTTCCTTGGCAGAAGTGACATCAGTAGATGCTGAGCGGCAAATTCCCATGAGTCACTTAGGAAACACCAGCGCTCAGATCTAGGCACACACATGATATTAATGGAAATCCACCATTCTGTTAAATATTGTAATATGGTAACTTTAATCAGAAAGCCTCTTAGTAGTTAAATACTTCAGGCACTGTAGACATTTATACAACTAGCAGTAGATGAATTTTCAAATAGATACTTCTGAGTAATTATCCTCTTGAGACAGCACCAATTGCTAAATAATGCCTCAGTTTAATAGCACATAGCTCTTAAGAAACGAACAATTCTGGGGACTGTTAAATCTCTCAGAAATGTTACAAAGATGGTGATAAATATCTTACATTCCATTTTTGTCTCTGTGTGGATGAGGAATAGGCCATTTTTTCTCACCCGTAACCTGGACTTCAAAGACAACTCCTAAGAAAATTAGGGGGGTACCTCCTCCCACTTGCTCTAATAGGCAAGGTATGCAAATTTATTCCTCCAGACATTAGCATAGGTTCCTTAGGAGCAAAATTAGTACTGAGGCTCACAGGGAAGGCTGTCTAAGCAAAACACGCCTACAGAAGAATAACTGGGAAGAACACGGAGGGGGAACTTCTGCAAATGCCATAAATCCAATGAATTAACAGGCAAGGAATAAATGGTCTATCCCTCCAAAGTGGCCTCTGTCATGTCAGGGAAGAACTGCTGAGCAGAAAGATAAAGGGAACAGAGAGACTATTCGATCCAGATTCACACCAGCAAACCAAGGCATGACTAGAGAGAGGCAGTTTTCAGATTAGCTGCTTTTATGTGACACGTGAAGCTCTGGAATATCACAAAAATGAAGGGCTCTTCTTCATACACAACACTGGCCTTTATTCATGCTCCCTGAAGATATTTTTTTCTAAATCCTGCCTGCTTGCATATTACTTATTGCTAAGAAAACAACCTGGGGTAAAAAATTTGCATTCCCTGGTCTCCAGAGGTCTGTGAATAGAGAAATTCAGCACAGCTCCACAGGGGAGAAGGTTGCCTTTTTACAGCCAAGAGCAAAAGGATGGAAGCAAATGGCATGAAAATACTTGTTTACTGATGCTGACATCATTTTACCTTTCAGGAGCATTCAAAACCCTTTAGAGATGACAAACTCTCCAAAGCAACCCATGCCATGCTGTCTTTTCTTCATGCTAGTTCCCTTAGCGTCCCAGCTCTGTTTCAACTGTAGCAGCTAATAGTACATAGAAGAGGCCATCTCCGTATATCAAGAAAGCAGAAATTAAAAATCACTGCAATAACAGCAATTTGTAGCAGATGACTATCTAACCCTTAATATCAAGTAGTTTCATCATCACTTGACAGCGCATTATGAAACGTTCCTGTACTGAACACAGCTCTGAATGACGAACGAAAATAAGATGAATGATTTGATAACTTGGTGATCAAAAATTTCCATTGTACTTTCTTCCTCGTTAGAGAAAGCTACATTAAAAAAGAGAAAGATTAATACAGAAGTGCCAGATTTTAAGCAGTGATCGACGACTTTACATAAAAAAACTTAAAAAGTAAGGACAGTGAAGTATTTTTAGGTGTGCAATAAAACACAGCATTTTAACGTATATATATGTCACTTTAAGTTCAGTGTGTGATAAATTCCCATTAGTATCTCACTGACAATTGAGTCTTGCCTGAATACTAAATAAAGCTGTGCGGCTGTGCTTCTGCTAAGCCCTGTTATGTGAAAAAAGTTTGAAGAAACACTGGAAAAAGTGCCTCTGTATGCAAGGTTCAATCACAAATACTGCTTCAATGACCAGTATAGAGCTGGAGGGATATGCCCATCCAAGAGCACGCTCCTCCAGCATGATGTAACCACGTGTCCTGGGTTTGAGTTTGGACCTCAACCTCCACCTGTCAAATATTTCAACACACCAATATTATACGTAGTTTCCATGGGTTTAAGTCTTCAAGAGAAACAGAAGCAACAGCTCCCAGTGTCCTCCCACCCTGAAATTAATTTGGATTCAGTAAATTGGTAAAATACCTTTTAGAGCATTATGGAGTCTCTGGAGCTGTTGTGCCTCGACATGAGGCTGAGACCAGTTGTGCTTGGCAAGCTACTGGAATGGTCTTCCCGAACCTTCCTTAATTGCAAGCGTAAGCGTAAGGAAAGATATGTCCTCTATGAATCACTGAAATACAGTGATTTTATTATTTCTATGTCTGGACACAAACCATGAGGTTTTAGAGCTGAGATTTCTGTCCTTAAAGGTCATTCCTCAAAAAGCCATGCTTCAACCCGTAGATGTTTAAAAGCCAGTAACCCTAACAGGCTCCCCACACAAAATTACACTAGTTTTATTATGCAATACCAAATTTAATCTGCTAGACACATGCAAGAGTGTTCATGGACCCTTATTCTTGCCCCTATTAAATTACCTTTCCAGAATGTAAAACATTTGACCAGTGCAGCCTGACAACTGCCAGATGAACGCAATAAATTACAGGCAGAGTAACAGAGCACAATCCACAGGTTTAACTAGGCTGTCTTAATTGGAACACTTACATATCCCTTTTCCCCACACACTCATATATAACTTGTGTTAAAACAGTGCTATGCTATGCCAGACAACAGGTCAGACCTTCAGGGTTGGATGCTGTCAATAAACAGCCAGAGCTCAGCTGGAATCGACCTATTTGTGAAACGCTCAGACCAGGGACCGCTTCCTCCTTAGGTATTTGAACAGTGTCCAACACTATAGATAGGGAGTCAGGGTCAAAACACGCTACGACAGCAGAAATCAGCAAACCACTGGACTTCACAATATTTTCAACTCCAATGAAAAGAAACAAAAATAAATTAAATAAAAGATAAAATAAATTCAGTATTTAAAACAAGAGGAGCAAGCATTACTGCCTGCATTGGATTTGTTAGACCTACCTGGGCACATAAAACATTTCTACAGGAAGATGGTTTAAAAAATACCTAATGCATAATGTAACAATCCATCCGAGCCGACTTCCACAGCACAGCCTGACTGCGGTCACACACAAATCGGAGTTCATAATCACTATCATCTTGCTCTTTTCCATGTCAATAGCAACGAGGCATAAATAAGGATGAACTTTCCTCCACAGTAATAATGTCAGGCATTTTACTAAATCCGTGATATAAAGAAATTTCACCCACTGTTAGATCCTCTTTATCACATGCAGAATTTTGTCGCAGCTCACCAAGAAATTGTAGTTATGTGCATATGGTTTTAAAAGATTCAGGGCTTCCACATAAATAAACACATGCGTACGCCCACAAGCTTAGGGAAACAATAAATTCTTTTTCAGCAGGATGCTGTGAAAAACAATGTTTATTTCCCCTTAAACGCATGAAATTACAATAACTTGATTGTCAGACGGCTGGAACCTCCTTGTAAAACTCTGAGAAATTTTAGTTACGTTCAAACTAGTCTTGAGCGACTTCTGAAGGCCTTGGTTAATGCTGTGCCCAGAGAGTATGCGGATAATACGGGAATCCTGCCTGCCACAGGAACCAATCAATATTTTAACATCCTTACTGTGATACTGTTGATCCAGACTCCACAAAGAGCCATCGCTAACGCTCGCTGCAGTATATTGTATCATTTGGAGCTAATCGCCGATGAGATAAAGCAGCATATATCTGTTGTGCTGGGAAAATACAGGCAAAATCATCCCAAATATTTTGCAGACCGGCATCCTTACGACTCAAGGCTTTTAAGAAAGCCATGACAGGCAGGGATTTGTTTGTTTGACCAGACCTTAACTTCTCAGCTCCCCAAATCGGGGTTTTCTAGGCATTACACTTAGCAGGGCCAAGAATTGGAATGAAGTTGTCACGCGACAGTAAGAGGCTCTCGCTCCCTTGCCCTCTTCCCCCAGGACTCGCGCTCTTCACTGCAAGCAGGTCTGCACAAGAGCACCTAATCTAATCTGCTCAAAGCTCGGTGAGACCTGGCACTATCTCAACTAGAAAACTGTTCCAAAATTAATCATCATACGACCTCTCGGTTTAACGCCTTGCCTGTCACGGAGGCGTAACGGGGCACCTCGCACAAGTCACTCTCAGAGGAAGAACAAGGACAGGAGCTGCCACGCAACCAGAGCAGCCTTAAATGTGGAGTTACATCCCCAGCAGCCGGGTTTATTCGTCATCCTGGCTGGTTTTGTCAACCCCAATCTCAGGCTTTGCTCATGCAAAAAAGAAACCTTGGACAATTCAGTGGGAGCAAGGGCTCATTTTGTGCTCTACCCAGACACCACTCAGTGAGGACTTGTCCAGGGACCGCAGGGCTCAGGCCATAGGGCACCATTTCTGATGCCCATCATTTCCTACTAATCATGAAGAATGAAAACATTAGTTTGTTAAATTTCAATTAATTATGAAGCAATTTGGCAAGCCCTAATATAGGCAAACTTTTTTCCTTTCCCATCCTGTAAGCTGTCAGAAAAAAAAATGAACTGTATGATTGATGGATGCTTCCAAGCTTTTTAGTGGATACTTCTACATTTTCCTTAGATAAGTGATTTCCCCAAAGTGAAAATGTTAGTTTTAATGAAATGAAATAGCCTTAATTGGCTGTGATGGTAAGTAAACCCTGAGATAAACACCGCATAAATAATTCACAATTTTCCATCTGGGAAACTTCTTCCTAAATTGCAAAGTCTCCAAACTGAAATGTAATACACAACATTTTAGCAGCAAACACAAAAGCACAGACTTCTTCCAATACGCCACATCTGGAGTGAAAATCATCTGCTATTCTGGAGCTGATTGCCCATTTTGGGGCACAGTTTTACAAAGATTTTCTGGTTCAGGATTGAACCACCTTCCCCTAACATGGTGTCTTCCACAGAACAATTCCCTGCTGAAACTGGATCCAGCTGTAACGCCTTGATCTATTTGTGCAAACTCGCATTTCCCTGCTGTCCCATATGGGTTCCACAGCTGGAATATGATCTCATCTCATTTACATGGATATCATCTCATTTACAACATGCTGTAAATGCCATGGCATCATCTAAAAGACATTTGGAGACCAACACTGTAGCCTTTTTCATGGTGGGTTATGGTATAGGACCCTATCGCTCTTACATCTGCACTGACTGCTCATTCATTTTAAGAGTCGGTCTCCCATCCAGGAGCACCTCTGGGACCACTTCTTGCTCAAGGACTTGCGGCCAGATCTGTGCTGGAAAAAGCACTCAAGGTGGGTCCCCGCTGCTACAAGAGGGAGCATGGCTGAGGGCAAGGGAGGTATTTACTGTGCCTGGCACAGAAACAGACGCAAACTGCTGAACTCATTTCCACTGTCTCTTCAATGCGATCCTGCAAAATTCAAACCTAGACTCCTTTTCAGTCTTTATCTCGTATGTGAACTAGACAAATGATTTTGTTCTCATCACATCTCTTATTCAGGACAAGTACCTAGACGCTTTGTGCAAGGCGTTAAAAATGAAGTTTTTCATTAAAGGTATTATTCAAGAAAGATAACCTGCCTTTGATGGAATTGGGGTTAATTTAAAGCGTCAGTGTGTGAAACAAAAACCCTCTGAAGTGAGAATGTATTTTACCTGTATATAGTTCTACAAACACGTGTGTGTGTGTATGTATATATGTTTGCATGTATGTGTATATATTTAAATCAACAATAACATTGTCAAAGGAAACCGCTAGAGACATATCTATTTTTTTCTATTATACAAAATAAATATGGAAGCCTAATGAAGGAATATATTGTGCTTTCCTGTGTTCGCCATCACAGTTTTTATAGGATCAAATCAAACAGACAATGGAAATGAGTTTTGCAGTTTCACTATGCCTTCTGGTTATCAAGTGATAAGTTCCTAGCTGATGATCATTTTTTTTACCTTTTTAATGCAGACTCCAGAATAAACAATTCCCACGCTCTGAGTAAAACTTTTAAAAATAGATTTTCTTCTTTCTCTGCAAAAGGTGAAAGAGGATCGCACTCGCAGCACAGGCTAACACATAATTTGTTTCGCAGAGGATTCAGTCAGATCTTTTGCTTTTATACAGCAGCACACAGAAAGCACCCTGCGCCTAGATGGAGATGGCAGAGATTACCACACTTGCCCCTAACCACTCTCAAGTTTGCTACACTTCAAAGGCTTCTCCAGTCCTGGGTAACTCTTAAACCTTGAACATGAAGAACTGCTACCGAAGGGGTCACAAACCATTTAATGGGATTGTGCTCCACTCCCGGAGCATCGCGAGGCGACGCTCACAGCTTTTTATACCTAACACAGTGCATCGGAAAGGTGCCAAGACCCTCAGCCTAGGGAATGAGCTGGAATGGTGACACTCCAACCAAAACCCCTGCAGAAAGGCACCTAAAACCCTCAGCTGGCCACAAGCTTCCACACTTTGCTCCCCATAATTAGCACAAGGCCTAAATCACCCTATTATTCTCACGCCTTTTTCATATAACATAGAACAAGGGGAAAGACAGGAAAATGTGATTTTAAAACTGCAGTGGTGAGTCAGGGAGACCCAGAGGAGTTACCAATTATGAACAGCAAGCTCATGTTTTGAAACTGCCTTGATTCCACTTGGCTGCCTCTTTATTAAAACTGCTTGCTGAGAGAGGAGATGCTGAGAGTTTCTTAAATTTTGAGAATGAACCATTTTCATTCTTCAACGCTCAGCGATGCTCAGTAGTTTGGGGGGGGGGGGGGAAAAACATGCTGCTCAGAGTCATTTTGCAAAAATCCACAAACCATAGAAAAACAATAGCTTTGAACTTATATTTAATATTAAGGGCTATTCAGGAAATGGAAAATGTTTTTTTAAATGTTTAACCATATAAACAACATCTGAGAAAGCTTTTTTTATTAAACATTTTTATGATTACAGCTACTCTGCTTCTGCAAAAGCAACAACTTATAAAAATAAAGCTAATATTTATGGGTACTGTAGCTCAGAAAGGGACCTTTTTATAAGACACACTTAATGTAGCAGCCATTGCATGTATATCATGTTATCGCACCAAAAAAAACCCTTTTTTTCTTTTTTTGAAGGTGGCTTAACAATTTAGCAACTTTAGGTAAATAACAACATGTGAAATTAATTTCCTGCAATACCAAACAACAAAACAGCAAGGACCAAACCTGTGAGACGCTGACCGTCCTACTGCACCACAAGCATCTACAATGGGGTGTCGAGACGTGGGGAACATCACAACGCCCACAAACAGGTGGGCTTTGCAAAGCCATGTGCGTGATTAACAAGCTACCAAGCCCAGCAGGGCTCTCAGTTCAAACCCTGCACAAGATGCATCTTGTTTTAAAGTCATCGAAGTCCAGAGGCAAAAGAAAAACCCACCCCAGGCTCTGAGCTGTGTCCTGATGCCTTTCTCCCCTCCCCAGTAGCTGCCATCAACATCAGTTGTGAAAACTCCAGCACCATTCCTTAAGGAAAGACCTAATTGCAAGAGTAAGGAATCTTACCTCCCCAGATCTGGAAAGGATGCCTTTTAAAGTAGGAGTTCAAGGTCATACTTAATTCACCCGAAGTCCCCAAGATAATTACTCTACAACGTATGCACTAATCAAAGCCATGTTTTAGGATTTGGCAGACAAGCTGTTCTGTCTATCAGAATATCTCACAGATGGCATGTATGTGACACAACATATTCATCATGTTATATTCTTAGTATATGCAATTTTCCCCATTGCTGAATTTTCCTGCATTGAGAAAGGGCTCTAAGCAACTGCTGGTGCCTTGGAAAGGCACTGCCAACCTTGCTGTCTTTAAATTAACAGAATAAAGAATCTAAAGGTTGAAGAAACTCACTCTCCTGTGTAATTGTAAAGCATATTGAATTTGATTTTTTTTTTTTTTTTTTAAACCTTAGGTACTATTTTTTAACTTCTATTTTGTAGCTTATATTTGTTTCCTATTCTTCAGTTCACATATTGTAGTTTCTTTTTACTTGATGTGTGCCATATTGTTTTAGCTTTTGCTCTTACTCTTGCTTATTTATGATCTTTTTTGGACCAAAATCTCAATAAAATTTGCTTTAGGGCTTTTCTTTTTTTTTTTTAATCTTTTTTTCCAGGTAGTTGCATGCATAAGCGAACCATTAAAATTGAATCAGTTCAGTGAATCAAACTGAATGACAACAAACTAAAATGAGCAGAAACATGCCTAAAGCAACAAGCAGATTACTTATTTATTTTACTTATTCGTAGTGTTGCTTGCCTTTTTTCCTCTCCTCTTGTTCTTGTGATGAAATACAGAGCCACATTTGTTTTTAAATACTAAGATGAGTTTTCAATCCTAAACACCATATAGATTTTACAGAGAGAAATGCCCAAAGGGAAAACACATCCACATGAGAAAGGTCATTGAAGTTATAGATGCTGGCCCAGCAACCTCTTTTAAAGCTTGTCATCACGAGGAGTTGGCCAGCAAGCATGGCCCAGAGTTCACACAAATAAACTTCCTGCTCCCAATTTCTCTAACTCCTATTACAACTGTCCATCATTTACTCCCACTTCTGTTGGTGTTTTAGAGCCTCCAACTTGTGTTGCCCCAACTGCTGATCTTCATTTTGCACAGTGCGTCTCCATGGATTAGTCCTTGTTAAGGGAGGACAAGAGTTAAGAGAAAAATAACGGAAAATTAGCTCCTGCGTCTTGGAAGGAGCAAGCCAATAGCCAGGAAAGAAGTTACCAAGCTTCCTATTACAGAATGATAAATGTCACTGCCATACTCAATTTTTTTTTCAGTGGTTTTCAATGTTTTAGCTTTTATGCTGAAAGCCAAAACATTAATAAAGCAATTGAAGTAGTAGGCATATAAGTCCAGGAATGTCAGTAGCAAGGTTTCACATATGTCACTTTGCAGTAATAAAAGACTTCATATATAGTGCCAGGACTCAATGTTACTATTTTTATTTTTTATATAAGGCACTAAGGACAGGAATGCAAGCAAATGGAGGAGAAAAATGAAGGCAATTCCAATTAATCATTTCCCCTAGTGACATTTTAATGCATTATTGTTACAATTATTCTCAAATGCCCTCAAAGGATCATCACACCAGCTTTCTCAGACTCCATTTTTCACCGAGTGAAATTTTAACAAGCAACCTTTCTGATCGGGTCTGATCTCTGAAGGGGGAACACCCGTTCATCCCTCTCCCTTTGTGGGAAACTGGGCTACTATATGCTCCGAAATACCAGGTTTAAGATGTTATAAGGGCCTCTTTTCATTCCCTTGTGCTTTCACTGGCTTGAGGTTTTCTCTGCTTGGGTTTTTTTTTCCTATTCACTTCTCAATGACCTTCTTAAATTCTGCATTTTCAGAAACCTACTTAACATATGACAAGCGAAAATACATTAGCCAGGCTGGGAAGGAAGAAGGGGGAAGAGAAGGAGTTTTTTTTTTTTTGGTTAAAACTATAAAGTTACTTTAATACTTTTTCCATATTACAACCTATGACTAAAATAACCTCTTATGTCTCAGCATAATTAGTTCCCCAGCCTTGGCGTGCCTAAGAGCCTCGTGTTGTTTGGGGTGCTGTTTGCCAGGGAACACTTAATATTCTCATCTATCACATGAATCAATAAAACACAACCCTGTTTTTCACAAGGTGGCAGTGTATTAGGAAGAGTCATATGGGCTGAGTTAATTTAAAAGTAATAGACTGAAATTGTCCACATTACTTTTATTGAACTGACAGAGCAGGTCCAGTACTGCTAAGAAATTAATTCCATTTCATGGAATCACAGCACGAGGCCATAAAAGTTACTGGATTTATCTTAAAAAAAGAATAAAAAAAATTAAGCTCAAGCTCTCATTTTTACTTCCAGAATATGAGGATTTTTAAAGACGCTACTCAGGAAATGAATGGGTGAACCTGAGCTATCCCAAATGGGCCATATATCCAGGGGGCTAAATTCCTGTCCATTAAAAAAAAAAAAAAAAAAAAAAAGTCTGAAAATTAAATTTAGGCTCCTTCAAGAGGCATGAAAGTTAGATATGAAGCTCCCATAAATTCCCTTTATCCTCAATGGAGGGAGGAGGCCCCTTTTGAGGGCAAATTACTGCAAGTCCCCAGCACCCTTGGGAAGGTGCCCGTCCCTGCTGACCAGAGATCAACTGTTGGGGTGCACCAGGACCCTTGACAAGGGGCCTCGCTTGGCTCCAACTAGCTGAGCTCACACTAATAGGCCCCCAAATCAAACTCACCCCAAACCGACGGCAGGGAGGATTTTCAGCGCTGTGCTGGCCTGCAGGGCTCCTGCCTGCCCCAGGTACAACTCACCCTCCTCCCCAGCTCAGCTTTGGGTTGTTAACACATTTGCATCCTTACTATGTTTTAATAGTGTCTTGAATGCAATTTTAGGGCATGAGGGATGTGCCAGAGGACTCTGTGTGAGTCTTACCGGCATCAGTGTCAGCAAAGCAGATCTCACCTTTCATAATACCCATTTTATCAGGGCTGCCACGCAGAGAAGGGGACCAGCGGGCTGTACCTCACCACAGCACTGCGCTGTTACAGCTCATCCCCATGCAGCACCCCCAGTCTTTGCCCCTTGTTAGCCCAAAAGTTGGGTCCTCAAACTGATAAATTCTCCTCAGACATGAAATTAAAATCTTCAGCACCAAACATATATTTGCATCCAAGGATACATGTCATCTCTCAGATCTTGCTATTTAAATCATTTGACTTTGAGTGAGATATGGGGGAAATTTAAGTTTCAGTACATTTTAGTCTCCATCATGTCAAATTTACAACCCTGGAGTAAATCACACTGCCAAGACAAATGTCTTCACTTAAATCAGATTTGTTGCTTCCTTCCATACTTCAGAACATTAATAAAATTGGAGTTCTAGTTCATAATAATAGTTTCATCCTTACTGTGCCAGGAAAACCACAAGAAGTTCATAGGAACCTTAATTCACCCTCCCCATATGCACTTTTGTAGCTTAAGCGATTAGAGGTCCTCATTTTTATTAGCTATATGAACACAGAAGCATTCGGACTCGAATCCTCACCAGTGCATCAGCATGCACACGGTTGGGTTAGAGACACTAAGATTTGCTTTAAATAGCCTCTCTACATGCCCTTCTCATCCACAAACTTCCGGATGATGAGAGTCATTAAAAACAACCAAGCAGCTCCCTGGGAAAGGGGCAAGGGCACATGAATGCAAAGGAAACAGCAGGAATGCTCACAGCTGTATGAAATTACCCCAAATTTTTCCCCTTAATAGGAGAAAATTTCTAAGAATTGTTTTTCCCTGTCATCGTTCCAACACCTTTGACATCTGCTCTCTCAAGAGAACCAAGTCCTTCTTCTGTTCCTGGATCCGATGCACGATTTTATGAGGTGCTACCAGTAAGGGTTTTTGCATCCTGTCCTCCCAGTTACACCAGGAAAATCATTCCCTGTTCCCCCACCGCAGCACCACCCAAAGACCCCAAGCACAGGCCAGAGCACGTTGCTTTCGGCTTTATGCAGCATTAAAAAGCAGCCTCCTCCTGCACCAAGCTCCCGGAAAGGGGTGCAGGCTGCACTCGAACAACAGGTCACGGAGCGGAAATCTCGGCGCGTGCAAAAGAGGCCACCCCATGAAGGGCTTTTTGACCCCCCACTACTCTCACCATCAATCCTAAGCCTCAAGATCAGCGGAGACGGGGTGAGTGACACATGCCTAGGTCTCCAGCGAGGGATAAGGCACGGGAAGGGATCTTTGTGACTGTCACCCAGCCACTTTGTGATTGTCACCCACGCGGCTCCGGCACTGCGCGTGGCTTGGGGAAGAGCGCTCCGGAACAGGAGGCATGAACGTCCCCCGGAGCCCTGTGCACTCCAAGTGCTTACTGCAGCATTATTAGGGCAATCTTTCAGCAGGTTTTTACTCCCCGACCTCTCCCTGCTTCAACAAAACACTCCGAAGCCTGTATTAACAACAGGGTTTAATGAAAACCATACATTTCGTGATGAGTGTTTGGTCATGCATGGGAGATTTGTTTCCTATCAGGATCACTTCTCTGTAGGAATATGACAAGAGATTAAATCATTAAAAATGTATAGTCTGTAATTAGTTTATCATTGCCAGAATTGCGGGAATATTTTCCAACATAAAACTGATGCCACCAGCAAGAGATCATTTTGAAAGATCAATGTTGCTGAGATATCAAAAACAGAGTAATTAGGAGGCAGCATGCACACTGTTCTCCTCCATACTTTTTTCCCCCTTTTTCTTTTTCTTTTTTTTTTTTTCCCCATATACAGAACAAAAACCTTGTAAATCCAAACAGTGACGGACCAGATTCTCTGAACCATGGACACATTAAGGGCTCAAATTATAGGGTGAAGTGAGATTATTTTGAAGCAGCACCATCCCTTGAGCCTTGAGGATTTTCACTAGCTGCATTATTCCTGAAGAAAGCCGCACAAAGCACCACAAACAGGATCTCTGTATTAGTTAATTATGGCACTGCAATATTTTCACCGGAGGCATTTTAGAAATAAACTGCAGTACAGTGGTGCTGTTTGTATTGCAATAGTTAAGGTAGTTTCAGACCATAAATTATAAACCCCATTTTTCAGAGTTTATGACAGGGCTATAAAGAAAGGAACCAGCCTTAGCCAGTTTGTTTTTTATGACATAAAAAAAAAAAAATTAGCTATTTGAAAGCTATACATTTATGCATGAGTTCAATGGTTTCAAATGATTTTCCCCTCCCACACTCAGCCATTCTCTGCGTGCACAAAGACATGGTCACATTTGGTGGCCATTCACCCCTACCTGCACACGCTGCCCCATCCCCTCACATATTACCTCTTAAAATCAGATTCCTTTGTTTTTTTGGTGGGAATTTGCAATATCATGCTGGTCAGCATTCCCAGACAACTCTCTGCAAGTATTTAGTACGGAAACATTAAAGCCATCATTTTCCAAGGGAGGTTCATGGATCCCTGGGGGACTAATTTAAAGGGGTCTGGAGAAGATAATCAAGAAAAGTCAGTCTGCTGTCAGGAGGCTGAAACTCACTGAACAGGGGCCAGAACTTTAGCAGGAAAATGTTGAGGAAAAACAACAAACCAGAAGTTGTCGAACATGGCACTGAAACGCGAGATACTTTTTCCCCCCTCAAGGTGAATAGGGAAATGAAGCAGAGTAGAAGGTTGATGTCAGCTTCGAGAACAAAGAGTCTTCTTCCAAAGCAGATGTCAAGCACACCAGCTCAGAGCTACGACGCCAGCAGCCTCCGCACACCAGCCCTGCCACCAAGAACACCAGGCTCCTGTGCCATTCCACCCTCCTCATTTTGCGTGTCCCTTTGGATTGCAGTGGGACAGGCTCCCTGGGGAGACTTTTTCCTTCAAGTTACTTCACACAGGAGCCCCAGGATATGAACACGGACAAGGACCACCGGGATACGTAGTGCTGGATGTTGAGATAAAGGCTCTTTCTGCACCAACAGTTGTGTTGATGCTTGGGTATTACCTCTCAGGTACCTACCAAGCCACCATGCATGGACCTGAAAGCATTCAGATCCACAATAACTTGCTTTGCAAATAGGATGCAAGATCCTAAGTCACTTGCACACTTCTGAGTGCTCTTCCCGCTGCTCATTAATATTGCTGAAGTGCTCTATGGTGTTCTGTTGGAAAGCACTATAAATGCAAAATGTTCCACGATAATCAAGCAAGTCTTTTAGCACACAATTTGATTTTATACGTGCTTTTCATACTCACAGTGTTTAACAGCTCTAGGCAGCAATTATTTTGTTAAAGATAAAACAGTAGGTAACAGTGAAAGTATAATTTTTCCCGACCAAAAAGCTGTTCACTAAAGAAAACCAATTCAGCTGACAGCTAGACAACGGTTTTCTGCTGAACTGGGATAAAACGCAACACTTTTCCTTACTCAAGTTAGGTACTCTTTCAATCCAGTCACATTGAGGGGTGTCCCAGTCAAGTCAGGCTAGTCTTTCACTACAATACGCCCCATGCAGTTTCCTACTAGCAAATAACGACCACAGCAGCGTTAGCATAGTTAGATGTTGCATCTTCACTTGCAAGAGGAAGCAATGATGCTCAAATCACCTTATTTGCCCCTCAGTTGACTACGAATCTGCAGGCCCCAGCAAGGTTTTGTATTTAAACCATGCATTTCCATATCAGCATTTGCAGAGGTGCCCATCTGGGCAAAGCCCCCGACCCGCCTGTTCCTGCGCATTTGGCAGCGCTGGGAAGGCGACTCTCTGCTCCCACTCACTCGGCTCGTTTGAGACGGTATCGCCCATGACTACACGGGTACCTCTAAAGGGAGTAAGTGAATCCGTTAGTCAACTTATGGAAACACTTACAGTTAAAAAAAATTGCACGTGTTTTGAGAAGAGTGAACCCCTGAGTGTTTAACTATAGCAATATCTGATTGCTGCACAGAAATACAGAATTACAGAAACAGTAAAGCTCATCCCCACAAGCTGGCACTAAATGTGTCACCAAGACTTTTCTAGGTGCACAAAACAAAATTATATATAAACACACACATATAAATAACTTGGAGGGAATGTACAGCAAAATCAGTTATCAGACCTTAGTCACACAACTTTTTGGAAGGGGTATGATACTTCTGCTTGATCCACACTAAGTTCTTAAAATTGAGATACCGAAACCTCCTCAACACCATTAACCTGGACTGAAAATAATCAATAAATAATCATTTTATGTGTAAGTATGAAAGGCAAATGCCTAATACATTAATTGTGAAACCCCTTTTTGTACTAATGGTTGCCATAACCTGAGGGATCGATTCCATTATGGATATTTACACAGTGACCTATTAGAAATACACGGAAGTATCATTTTTTACATTGATTACCCATCCTTAAAACAGATAGTAATGTATACTTAAATGCATGGATTGCAAAAATCATTTTTAACCTTTATTACATACTCTTTGTTGAAAAGGAAATCGTTTGAGCATCATGCTATGAAAGACACAATTTCAATTTATTGCCCCAGCAGGGCAACCCGGGAAAAGGCTGCAAATCCAACCAGGAGCCACATGAGCAACCTAAAGGTTACTGGGAAACAGCCGGCATGGAAACTGCCACCAGCAAGAGCCTCGAGCAGCTCGCCAACCTCTCCCACGTAGGGGTCAATGGTGATGAAATGCTATGTCCCTGTCTGTTATGGGCCTGATGACTAGAACTGCCATTATTTGTGTGAGAAAACGGAGCACATTGAACGAGGGACAGCGGCACCTTTGTGCAAAGCATCGCTCCAGTCTTTGGGCTAGTTTTGCAACTGAGGAGGAAAAAGGGTTTTTTCCTCACAGTGCAGGCACTCTGTGGGTAATAAAAGAGGAGGAAATAAACTGAAGGCTCCTCACACCTTTAAAACGAGTTGTCACCGTGTTAACTAAGGGCCATTGAAGGTGCATGGCCATTACATCAAGCACATCCATGTTAGATTTGGGGTGCCCACCACAAGTCCAGAATAAATCCTCCAGCATCTCAGCAGAGGTGTGGACCAAGAAGATATATTAACAGAAAAAAATCGGCACTGATTTTAGCCCAGCAACTTTCCTGGAGAAGCACAGAAACCTTATGGCCCCCGGCTCCCCCTCCTCTCCTCGGCGCAAGGGCTGCAGAGCTGGTGCTCACGTCCAACCCGCCATCCTCAACTCTCTAAACCGCCCTGCACGACGCTCCAGCTTCATCTTCAGAGCGTCCTTTCTTTCTAAGGCGGACTGAACGTCCCGAGCCCCCTCCTTCAACTGCACTAAAATACAGTAAACGAAAAAGGGCCGACAGCACCGCAATGAGCCCATTATCTCAACCCCCAGATTGCTATAACTTTACAGCAGTAAAGAAATGAAGCTAAGAACAGGCTTTAAATACCGTTTCAAGGATAAGGTATCGATGTATTGATCTCTGAGTGCTATTACCAGATGGCTATCTCTGGGTGTCAGGCAAATTCGTTCATTGCTGCAAAGACAAACCAGGTTGTCAAGGCCCGAGAATCTTCCTTGCTAATTATTTCTCTCCTACTGTCCTTCCCAGCTCCAACTTCTGGCTGCTGCCAAATTATTCCTCACGGTAGTCACCAAAACCAATAGTATTTTCTTTTGTCTTAGTTAATTAATGTAAGAAAACATATGAACTCTCTGCTAATAATTACAACAATACCTGAAATATCACACACGGGCATGTTTAGGTATTTTACTACCTCAAGTTTTAAGCAGGACAAAATGGTTTGCCAGGAAACCCTCTCTGAAGTGACAGCTTGTCTTTCTTCTACAGAAAACATTAATTTCCTTCTGCCTGTTCTCATTCCCAAACTCCTCAGAGCCGAGTCCCGCATTTTAGCTCTCACATGTTTCATATATATTTCATATTTCTTTTCTTTCAAATGGAACAACACAGCAGCACTTCGAGCTGAACGCATCCAGAAATTGCTGGTTTGGGTTTCCTGAAGGGCTACTGTGGAAGCTCTCGATCCCGCAGCCTGCACGAGCCGCAGCTTCCCCGGGGGGTACGGGGTGGACGGCAGGACGCGCACCCAGTGCTGTGGCTGCAAAGGGAACATTTTCCTAGAGATGACCGGAAGGAATATCCGGGTTGAGTTTTGACCATCTTGAGTCTTGGTCTTGCTGCTGTTAAACTGACTGCTAAATCACCATATGGGCTACCAGGCTTCATAAGTGGTCACCAAGCAGCAGCAGCGTGACTTGGTGAATAGCGTGGGACTTTGCTATCAGCTCCTGATACGATTGACAGTATCTACTTTGGTGCTATCTTGGGGCAAAGGCCCCTAAATATTTTCCTGGTTTAAAGGGGAAAAAAGGGAAATATTAGATGATGTTGAGATGAGAAAGATACGGATAGGAATTTTTGGATAGGCAATTCCATTTATGCTCAGGAAATAATGGGTTTTATTTTTACTCTTGAAACTTCACCTTTTGAATGCAGCTCATTACGTGAGCGCTCACATTTCTGCCTCCCAAACAGAATGAGACCTCTCAAGCAAAGAATTTCAAATGAATCTTTTTTAAAACCTTCCTGTTATCTCCAATCTCCTATTTTGAACTGCATGTAATGACATTTCTTTTTCTTAAGGGATATTATGGCCCTGCCTGGTGTGTGCCACCACAAGATTAAATGTGTCACTCAAGCCTCAGCAAGCCACCTTCTCCTCAAGAGCACCTGCCTGCCCTAGGAGGCTCTGGACCTCAGAGAAATGAGAACAGAATCTCCCTCTTAACCAAGGGTGATAAGAAACTGAAGAAAAGAGGTTTCCTCTTCTTTATGGATGATTTCTGTCATTTTGGCTACTCATCTGTGGGTCATTCTGCATTTTAAGGAGGTAAATCTGCTGCTGTTTGGGAACCCCCGAGCACTGCATGTGGGCATCGAGCACTGAATTTGTTATCTGTGCTGGAGGAACTGCCACCCTGAAGGAATGGGAGGGCTTGATGTCAGGAAAAAAATCACATGAAATCAACCAAAATCATCATCTTGGCATCCTAAGAAAAGGCAGAAAGCAAATGCAAATGGTATCCTAGGTACGCAGGTCAAAACAGAGAATACAATTAAAAGCTCTATAAAGGCAACCAGGACAAAATTCAAGAAAACTTTGTTTAGCCCATCCCCACCAGGATCAAGTCCCCAGGGTCCCTTCTCCTTCGGTACCTGGGAGGTGTGTGATGATATAGCTCATGCTAATGCTTATTTTTAACTCTCAAGTTGCACTCACCCCCCGGGCGAGTGAACAAGCAGCCTCTTAGGTCTCCAACCCTTATTTGGTGGCTGATCAAAACCTTGTTTTCCCACAGTCCTGGGGAAGAGTGATTCATGCCAACCTTATTCAGGAGACAGTTTGAATCTTCTTTTCCTGGACAATTAGCAGTCCCCTCCGAAGACACTAATGCTCTTTTTTGCAGGACCATGTGCTGCTTTCTGTGCTTGACTAAGCTATTAACAAACAGCCCACCGAGGGGGGAAAAGCTCTTTCCCACCTGGTAACACTATTTCGAACCTTGGTGTGAAGCCAGAATTTATATTTCATACCAGTGTGTAAATCAGGAGCTCCATTTCCCAACACCTCCTCTGCAGTCAACGGACAGCGATCCCGAGCCCTCTTGGCGGGATATGGTAACAGAGATTTTCCTGTTGAGGGAGCAAGGAGGCAGCCAGGAAACAAAATGAGCTGCAGATTTCCTGGAAATAGGAGCCAGTTTTGCCTCCCTTCTGAACTGACAGGATAAAGCAAAGCCCCTTTTGAGGGCAGCCAGCCTAGATGAGACGGGGACAGAAAAGGACCTCGCTGGCTTCTCGAGACACGAGCTGAAATGCCCAACTTAATGGGCATCCATGATCTTTGCTTACTAAGCTGGATAAAAAATGCAAGGAGAAGAGGACACATGTATTCTGGGATATAGCTAATTTTCCCAAAATCATTTTCTTTAAAGAAGGACGAGTGCTGCATGTCTCGAAGCATGAGCAAAAACATACACTTCTTCCTGACCGACCGCTTGATTGTTGTCTCGTTCCTACCAGGCTGAAAACACTTGCAGTGTTTTACATCCTTTTTCAATTTCAGTTAACCTTCCCATCCTGTCTGAAAATACAATGCCTGTGAACTGGGGAAATCGCAGGGACTACAGCCATGCTGCTGCCTGATCTCTTACATCATGTGAAGCTTTATCAGGGAAAGAACAAAGCAATTCCCCATGGCGAAGTCCGCGGTCGCAGCGGCACCGCGCAGCACAGAGCGGGAGCCACTGCACAAGCCCAGGGAAAAGACACGCGCTGCCCCAAAAGCTGTTAAAGCAAATGTAAGAGACCACGGAGGGATTCAATTGGGAGGGCATGAAAGAAAGCCAGCATGGTAACACTGATCAGCACAGTCCGCAGCGAAGGCGCTTTGCAGCCTATCTCCCGAAAGAGTTAGAAAGCCTTTTAGGGAGCATCCTTGAAAATCATATTTAAACAAAACCTTCTTGGACCCACGAATAATAAGACAGCAAGACGCACCTTTCTTTTTGGTCAGTGCAAGCTTTTGATCACCATCACTCAGAGCACACTCTTTTTTAACATGGGATTTAACAGAACTGAAGTGAGGCCTGAATAAACGTACTGAGCTTTCTGACTGCAAACGTGTCCGACGCAATTTATTCTCTTGGCATGAAGTAGTGGCAAATGTTTGGAATTCTTTAGCGGAGGAAAAAGATACCACAAAAATACAATCAGTAAAACAACAGTATAATAGTCACTTGAAATCATTTCCTGCTTGCTGACTTACATCTTGATTAACATCAGTGAACTCTACTCCTACTGCTTGAGACCCAGTGAAACGGCTGCCATAGGAAATACTGGCAGACAAGCTACCACCAGGTCCGGTAACTGCATTAAGGTTTTGTTTTGTTTTTTATGTGCCAAGGAAACATTATTGCTTCTTAACACATTTATGTAATATTTCTCTTTTTTTTTTGCCAAATGTTACCTAACTTTGTTATTTCTAGAGGGCCTAGAGATTGGAATAGCTACTAAGGGTCACACGTCTCAAGAGGAAGATGCTCCAAAGTCCCGGAACTATCCCACTCGCCTAAAGGAAAGAAGCAGAGCTGAGCACTTAGCAAACATCTCCTGTATTTAATCACTTGGGCCCTTTGGCAGAGCTGACCCACAGAGCACTGCATGCGCACACATCCAGTGGGCGCACTCAGAGCACATGCGAATGTGCTCCCATCAGGGCTGCTTCACTGATCCTTAAACCTCACAGATTTCATGCATGCCGACTGTTTTTTCTCCTGAAAAAATATCTGTCACTGCCTAAGTTCCAAAATGTAAAAAGTTAGGAACTGCCAGTTTTGGAAAACTTGGCTGCCTTCAAGACTGAAGTGGCCAAACACTTTCCCCTGGGAGCACTAAACCACGTTCTCCAAAGCGCTACCCTCCAGCAGCCGCCGGAACAAGCTGCTCTGTGCAGTTTTAGCGAGCCCTGGTAAGCGGCCACAGCCAAGCGGGCGCTCCTGCCTAGGACGCGTTTACACAGACAGCCGCTGAGGTTCAGCCGGGTCTCCAACTTGGGTCAGAAAGCCTGGCGGCACCAGCGGGGCAGCCGTTCCACCCCTCCTCACTCAGGAGGGCGCCAGGTGGTACTGGAAGTCCCAGCTAAGAGCCCCTCGAGTCTGTCCAGCTCAGCCGCGTCCCCTGGCTGGGAGCAGATGGAGTCACAGAAGAGGCTTCCCTGCAGCGAAACGCTCCTGCCTTGCGGACGCCAGCCAAGCACTGACAGGGCAAAGCAGGAGAAACAGCCACCACCCCCTGCCCTCCTCCTTTCCCTCCCATAATTAAGATCTCCAGAAGATGAGAAGCTCGCAAGCTCCCTCACATACTTGTTTCTTTTCCTTTTTCTTGCTGCACTGGGCACCTAGAGTAAATGCCTGTAAAAACCCTGGCCCGAGTCCCCAGGAAGCTCCGCAGTACGAAAACCTGCCGCTACAGCAGGAGGGAGAGTCGCCCATTTTTCTAACTCAGACAATCCCACATTTCAAGCAACAATCCTATTGAATCTGCTACCTTTCATTAAAGTAGCTCTTATAACTCTGTCAAATTCTCCAACCTTTGTATTGATTTTTCTTCTATTCAAAATAACTCTCCTTTACAACAAGAGCTGGCTGTCAGCCTCTTATCTCTTATTTTCACCCAATCTGATCCTCCTTCTCCTTGCCAGTTGTTTCAGATTCCAATTAATCATGTAGAAAATCGAGGATTTATGTTAAGAGGAATGTACAACCCTGAGCTCATCATTAACATACTGTAATTGCAGTATAGTGCTACTGGCTCAGACTTTTTCAACAAGACAGTGGAAATCCTTTGGGGAAAGCAGGACTTTCCCATCCAACACAAAAAGACCTGGCTTGTGTTACCAAATAGTTATTGCAAAATAAAACTCTGGATGCCGTCTAACATTTGCATCTAACTCTGGAAATTACAGGGATCCGGCAGGCAGTGGGAAGATGCTACCATAAAAACAAACCGCTGCTTCTTCCCTAAATTTTGTCTAGGTCTCTCTCTACACAACCAATCCCAAGACATGCAAAGCCCTCCACTAACCGTATATTAGTTTCAGACCATCCTCTCATGTATCTTCTTAATTATCATGGGGCATTCACAGAAAAGATCAGCCAGATGGAGATTAAATATTTCACTACTGCAAGATGAAGCATCCAGCACTAAAATGGAACCTTGACTGCAATAAAGTCATTAATTAAAGTCTCAACTGATTCTCCTGTCACTACATGGGAGGCGCTAAAGACAACTGTGAAGAGACAGTGCATCAGCTACAGTAAGGAAAATAAAACAGTAAAACAGACATTTACGAGATGCTCAACTTACACTGCTCATGATCTTTGCAGGGCAACATGATGGAAACCCAAACTATCAATAAATTGGAACTATCCTATGTTTGTATTTTCTGATGATGAGAAACCTAAACAAGTTTTAAAAGTGAAAAGCAAATAGGAAAAGTAGTGGAACGGTCTGGTGGAAGGTAAGATAGAGCAGTCTATCATCATCTTCTATTTTTAAAGCATTTTATGGCTATCTAGCCCCTAGAAGACTGCTGAAACTGGAAGAAGAAGATTCTAGGAAAACCATTTGGAAGAGTAACTGCAAATTGTCAGAATAAAAATAAATAAATTTGCAAATCCCTAAGCAATCTCCTTGTCTGAATAAGTCAGGTGTGCTACAAGAGCTGCAGATTGAATAAGGACGGTGGGCGAAATTCCCCGAGAAGTCCAACTCGCAGACACCACGAGCACGAAGCCAAGTTCTCAGTCAGCGTTTCACCAGCAGATCTCCCATCAAAGTCACTGGAAGCAATAAGTATCCCCATATAACTGCAGATTTGGTCCTTAGAGAGAAGATTACAGTCAAATTACTTCGGACAGTTGAAGTATCTCAGTGTGATATACTCCCAATGGCCCGGTTTAGGTCCCTCCATCATTTATTGACTTCTACTTTGCTATATCCTGCCAGATGGTGGCAAGGAAATTTGAAGAGCAACTAGTAAATGAAATATAAGGAAATAAAACCAGCGCTGGCTCTCTCTTTTGCAATTAGTCTTTACATGTGCTTGAAGCCAACACTAGAGATCTTTGTAAAATTACAATTACCAAATATCCGGGACACCAGAAATAATAAAGGCAGCCGCCACACAGCAACACAGTGTGTTAGTCCCCTCCTGGAAATTGAGCACACTCTTCTTTATGCCAAAACAAAAAAAGCACAGAAACGTAAACAGACCTACAAACGCAGCAAGTGTAGGGATGAATAAAAGATGAAAAAGGTTCCAATTTTTACATTAAAAAAAAAAACCTTTTTTTTCTGTCATCCACAGGCAGATAAAAGGTTGGACATTTACCATACATAACTCCAGGTGTGATAGAAGGAATTAATACTTAGGATAACTGCTCCCCTTCCCAAAAATAACTAGTCTTCCCTGTGATAAAGGCTTTCATGCATTGAGTATTACACATTAATGACACAGGTTGTGCTCTGTCTGTGATAATATAAAACATGAGGATTTAAGTGATATAAGAGGTGATAAGTGATATAAGAGCACAAGGTGATAAACTTTGGCAGGGAGATCTGAGCATTCAACTCAGAGAAACTAGCTCCAGACAACACTGAGGTTAGTCTTAGGGTGCACATTCAAAGGGAAAAGGAAGAAAATCAAAAAAGTTGCAAGAACAAAGATACCATTAGAACCTGGAAAGTCTTCTAAGACACAGGCTTAAGGGAGGGCATGAATTGCTAATGCAAATGATTGTTTATAATAGTCATTTAGTGAAATGAATCAATCAACATAAAAACTGGTTAATTAACATGAAAGAGCATGGGCTTTTCATTTTCTACTCAGACAGATTGTGGGTTTTTTGTTTTTGTTTCTTTTTTAATGGAGAAGGACTAGAGCTCTCCAACAACACGCATGCTGGAGCTTGTGGGGACAAAAATCACACCATTCCAGAGGCCAAGCTGATGCTCCTGTTCCCAGTTTGGCCTAGACAGCACAAGTTTGTTCATGTAAGATTAAAGGAATGAGGTCTCTATGGCTTACTGCAGTATGGTCCTTGGAATAAGATTCTCATTTACTAAATAAATTACTGTATATTACTGTATAATGGTGTTCACATTATAACTGACAATTAGCGCCATTAAAGAGAAAGCTCATAAACAGCCAAAGCTCACATTAAATTAACACAGTCATGATTAAAATCACTCTTCTGATTTCTGCTCTTCACAGAAATAATCAGCATTTTGCATAAAAATGAGCAGGAGGCAGCTAAAAATCACAGTTCTGCTAGGCCGGTGGGCCTTAAAGCAGCTAACAAAGCCACGTCAGCCGCAGCCACCTACGAGATGACAAGTGGGCAGGTTTGTCACCCACTGCAGGTAGCTGGGACGGTGCCCTCCATGCATGAACCTCCAAGCAGACAGGGCTGCGCAGCCTGGCATCGACGCTGGGGATTAAAGCTCTGTAATTACTGCTCTTGGCTCTAATGAGGGAAACCTGGGTTCTCCCCCCGGCCTGAGGGAAGCTCTTGTGCTTTACTGGAATTTTGTCACTTCGGCATTTAAATAGTTTCTAGCGTTTGCATGGTCATTTATACCTCTTTGACTTCAGAAGCAGAAAGAAAAACCTGAGCAAATATAACAGAGAAGCTAAATACAAAGGAATCATCGATTTGTTAAGATGTAGAGAATGCAACATTTTAAACGTCTCCTTAGCTGAAGAATAAAGGGAAAGGACTTTTTGTAAACTGGCATGGAACCCACGTCCTCCTTATCAGAATAAGCGCTCCAATCTCACAGCAATGCACTAACAGCGCTGCTTTAATCTCCAGCATCACAGCACTAGTTACCAGCTTTGCCCAAAAGACAGCACCAAAATGGGAAGAAGGAGGAAAAAAGATTTGAGACTGCAGCTCAAAGCTGTCCAGGGCTGGTGTCGCAAACTGGCACGTGGACATCTCTGTTCGTAACGGGAACTGCAGATACAGCCAAGCTCGTCATGGTTTCATAAGGCTTTAATATCAGCAAGGAGAATCTAATCAATACATAAGTAATCAAGACCATGTAACGATAGCAACCATTTAAAATACTGTTACACATGCTATGGATTGAGAAGGAATCACAATACACTACATACGAATAAAAGCACTGCAAGATAATATGCCTTTGATTCAACATGCCTTTAAAGTAGGAAACAAAAGGACATTCTCATATATCTTACCAACTAATTTAACATATAAATCACCAAAAAAATATGATCCAGATGGGCTTCAATGAAGGAAACCAATTAACGCAGACAGCCTTACCATCTGACACATTAGCTGTAATAATAAAAACCAAACAACATGGTCAAACAATAATGCTCTGTATTATATCTGACATTTCTAATTAGTTTCTGCATACTCTTCAAGAAAAAAGACTAGCAGCAAACATTTTGTTTCCCAGAGGAAAAAACATCTAAACTTCTTGTGGATACAGAGAGAAGTCTACGGATGGAGCTGATCTATCAGTGTTCCCTTGGGATGTGCTTTGGAACTAATGGGTTTTGCATGGTACACATCTGGTTTCACAATTAGGTTCGGAAAATGTTTGCTTTCAACAGCCTTGCAGCCTTCACTGCTGCAGACCAGGCATGGCAGCACCCGTGCACTGAACACCTTACCGGGAGCAACCAGACGGATGTGGCCTTTGCTTGCTGTAGGATGGCACTTCGATTTTTCCTTTCTGCAGTGCTCCTAGAAATGCCACTTCTCAAACAAAGTACAGCATTCCGGCAGAGATCTCCCATTGTCAGGCAATTAGGGTTGCATCAGACAGTTGCAGCCTGAACTACAATTGGCATTACTAATTAAAAGCTCTACCATGCACATGTGTACAGTAAATTTTGAGAAGTTTAATCCCAACTGTAAGGATCAATTTTCTATGTGTCAGCAAGAGAAACACTGTTCTATCAACTTAGACCTACTGAACATTTTGAGCACCTTTTAAAACCCACCCATGGAAATCCTCTTCAGCAAATGGTTTAGTAACGTGGAAATTCGGAATTCTTGAGCAGGAGGTAGCATCACCATAGGGGAATGTCTGGGTTTAGAAACCGCTCTTTCTTTAAAATAATAAAAGAAAAGCCAGGGGAATTTTGCTAATGCCATCGTGCCTGGAAAAGTCAGAGTTCAGAGATCCAAGTTCTTGTAATGAATGCAACTCACTGAAAATTACATTTTTGTTATTAGAATCAAACCCATCTGAAATAGCAAATTGTTGTGCACAGCATTCATAAAAAACAACAGTGACCTAAATTCAGAAAGGCAAGCTCTGCTCTTCCCCCCACCCTTTAAATTTTAAAGCAGAATAAATTACTATTTCAACCAAATGAAAGGGAAATACAGAATATCCAGAACAAAGAGAACTCATTCCTTAAGAATTTACTTTTTCTCCAAAGCAAAGTAACTTTAATTCTTCAAGCAAGCACCAAATAGCCCTGGCTTCAAAAGACGGAGTGGAAATATTATTTTTGACACAAACAAGCAGAGTTCTTTACTACCTCCGCTTCCTCGAATTTCTGAAGAGGAGATGACTGTCTCCCTTTGCAACCCAGAAAGAGTGACTTCAAACACCAGGATTCTCATCCGAGACAGACGAGGCGGCCTGAGAACGTTTGGGCTTCTGCTCTGTGCCTGCATGGGTGGCCTGGCGTGGGAAACCACAGCCCCATCAAGCCGGAAGCTGTCGCAACGTCTCATAAAAAAACTCCTTGCCTCTCAGACCATCCAAACTCAAGAGGTCAGACAGAGGTGGGAAAGATAAAGACAGTTTCTCCTTCATGTGATGGATTGGAAGGATGAGAACGGTGGATTTCATTGAAGTATAGGAGGCGGCCACAACCTCCCTCTGTGCTTTGGAAATCTGTCCCAACTAACTACTCTGCAGGTGCTCACCTGATCTCTGGTAAGCAAAGGTAAAACTGAGGTTATCTGGAATTATTTCACCATGCAAAACCTTGAGAATAAAGTAAAAATCACCAGCAAACTCTACTAACAGTAGACAGATGGACCCAGGACTAGCGGGTACTGTGCAAGACCTCACTGCACTGGGCATCACGGCGTTGCAACGCGAAGGCTGTCCCGTCCAAGGGATGCCTTGGCAGCCCGTTACGGACAGACCTCTGTCCTGACCACGGCCAGGCTGGCAGGGTACCATGCCCCAGCCGAGCCCTGGCTCCTGCAGCAGTGCAGCCTTCAGCACCAACAGCACTGGGCTGGGAGCAGCTTGTGCAGATCCATCCTCGCGTACTCGTAGCACCACACAAGCCACAGCAGCTGAATACAGGTAGGGACAAGGCTGTGTATGTGCAAGGAAGCGGCACTGGGAAAACACAGCGCGCTCAGCACAACAGCTCCCAGACTGAGGCTGGTTACTTGTTTGCAAGCACCATGGGAGAGAAAAGATTTGGAGGAGGATGAGGTCACTTTGCGGACATGTGCGAGGAGATCCTCCCACACATGAAAAGCTTATGGAAGAAACCAGAAAAGTGGCTGTTTGAAACTTAACCCATGGGACATAAAAGCTGGCAAGGCGAGCAAAGCAGAGCTCAAAGCTGACATTGCAAAAGCACATAAGAGATGATAGATAGAGCGCTGCGAGGACCGGAAGGGCCTTGAAAGTGATATGTTCACTGAAGGAAACATTGCCCTATTTCACAGCCATCTCAAACTACTGCAATACATTCCGGTTTTATTTTTTTCCGTGAACATAAGCACACGTCTTTGCACTCACCTCAACGGGGAACCTCTTGCCATTGATGCTGTGCTCAGAGCCAGCCGACCCGTTGCTTTGACCCCAGTGAAACTCCACTTTCTCTGCCTTGAATCTGCCTGGCAGCCCGGCGCCGCTCACAAAGTACTCGTCCTTCAGCAGGATGGCAACTGTACACCCAAGACAAGGAGAAAAACAGGCTTAGCACAGGTTTTCTGAAATATTTAGAATTGTTGCTCATTATACTAAAAGAGTTCTTTTCCAACATAACTAAAGGGCAGAGGAGCATTTTCCTCCTTACAGGGGTTGGTTAAAAAAAAAAAAAAGGACTACAAGTAATGCTGGCTAATTAGGGAAGTGATTATGAAGCTATACAGAGTACAGAATACTGCAAAAACCTCCAAATTTCTCAAGGACTTTCTGCCCTCTCCATTGATTAAAATTTAAGTGGTGAACTATCAAAAGATTGTTTAATGTGGTTCCAGGGATTAATGGCTGACGACGTGGCCTGGCCCTGCAAACTGAAGGTCTGTAGATCACAAATGAGGAAAAGCATGGATCCTGTTGGACTCCCTCTATTCTGGGGAAGGAAAAAGGAGGCCCGTGCCCCAGCTCCATCTCTACTGCTGGTCGTGGCTGGTACTTTCCTTCACCAATCAGTTGCTGTAAAATGGGGAGAGTGTCAGTAACTTTTTTGGAGTCTCACTCATGAAAAGCCCTTCAGAGGATCTGAGTTTTATTACAGTAACTCTGACGTTACTTGGCTCACTGGAGGTCACAAGGCTCTTCTTTTCTTTTCATTTCCAAATGCTTTTGTATTTTGCCCTAGGTCCTAACAGAGGACAAAGTGATCTGGTGGTGGTCATTTGGAAGATGTTACGGGAGAGGACTACGGACACAATAAAAACTGAATCCAGCTTTGCAAAATCCCACGTGCTACTCTCACTACATAAACACCTACCTTTCCAACATTTCCCACTTCTAACATGCACAGTTGCTAGGAATGGCTCCTCACAAAACACTTTGTTCTCATTCCTTACAAAAATGTTCCTTAAAAAAAAAAAGAACGATTTTTTTTTCTAAAAGTCATTGCAGACCACCACTTACTGTACCCAGAATCTTGCAATTAAATATCTTTTTAATGGGAAAAGCATAACCCCAAAGGATTCTTCTGTGTTCTCAATCCAAGTGTGTCATCACAACAGGAACATTAATATAAATCCATTTTTATTATGTAAAAGGGAGGATTGTATTCACTGCTGAAAAAAGCCCCAAACGCCTGTTGTGAAATACAAGTTTTTCCTCTGCTGGTGAATCACTGCTCTTGCTGCAGGCTGGACTTTCTGCCACAATAGGGCTGCTCTTGCCAGGAGCACAGGCCGTTGGCTAAGGAAGCCTCATCTCAGGTGCAGCTGTGCAATTCAGAAACAGCTAAGCTCTACATTGTTTATGTTAAAAATGTTTAAATGTCAAATTGCATCAGATTCTTCTAAGTTGCACCAGTGCCATCACAGGGCTCTTTTCTCCCATGATTTCTGTTTCTTTTGATACTCCTTTTGCTTCAAATCGTTTGTGTAGGAAGCACGGCGATGAAGGACGAGCCGTAGGATACTGTCCCTATCAGCCATGGGATTACTGGTGGCCACTCTCTCCTTGCACTGAATCTGTGAAACTTGAGTGACTAAAAGCATCGCTGCTCTCTGCTTCCCTTAGAAACTTCTCAATGAGCTCAGCAGTACTTTAAATACTGAAAACCTCATTCAATTGGTTATAAACTCCACACATAAAATTGTAAGGGATGAGGAATACAGGGAAGCAGATTCATGTGCATCTGTTGAAAATCTCTGTGGGCATTCAGTTGCATCTAATAAATATTTGATAGTTCCTAAATCATTTATGGCTCTGTCAGGGGTCATTTTACTTGTTTTAGATGAATAATTAAAAGGATAATTAGGAGGATGTACAATCTGAAATGTTCATCTAATTGTTCATTTTACAGTATTTCTTACACTGCTAAGCTGTACAACACATGTTCCCATCACCTTCCCATCCTAGCAGCATCCCCTTATCGAGATAGATATATATATATATATATATATACGTATGTATAGCTAAATGAGCTGAGGGTTAAAAGTGTGTGTAACGCTGGTGAGGATGCTGCTCCCATCGAGGGCACATGGAACTCTTGCAGTCTCAGGCCCTGTTGATGCTTAATCATGGGGTGGCAAAGGTAGCTAATGCCAACACATCCATGAAGAGTGCTCATGCTCTCCCAGTGACCTTTCCCACTTCTCCCTGGGGACACCTGAACCCACATCAGTGCCCAAGTAACCAGCACCAGAACATCTCCTGTCCAGACCAGACCCAGGAAGCCTCTTCCATTTTGGGACCAAAGCTCTGCTTATGGCAACTTTTCTGCTCTTCACCCAAGGATGGACAGGGGGGTGGCAAGAAGAGTGTACTAGAAATCTAGACAGCAATAACGTCTTTACCTTTTAACATCTCAGATCATAAAAATAACTTGCTTTTCTCTTTAAAAGAATCTAGTCAAACAGCAATAATAATAATAATCCAAGGAAGATCTTTCCCAATGTTTAATGAGCATCCTCAGGTTAAGGGCCTTTGCCTTTCCCTCATAGCCTTGTCTCTATTACCCAGTCCTCAATAGCTAAGAAATGCCCTCTACGTCGCCACCACTGCTTAAACAGATGTTTGGTGTAGTGTCTCTGTCCATCAGCAAAACGAAGGCCTCACACAGCCACCGGCCCCAGGACTCTGCTGCTGAAATCCCTAACGATCCTGAAGAACCTGCCCCTGCCTGCACCACAACCTCCCGCTTTGTTTCCTGCTCAGCCACTTACCACCTTCACAGCTAAACTCAGGCAAGTTGCTTCAAAAGATCCAAAAAACCCAGAAAAGTTGTGGGACTCAATAAAACAAGGGGGAGCCAAGAGCTCAGCCGAAGAAATCAGAGATGACAGCAAGGCAACGAGAGTCTTCACGGCACCAGTAAAAGGCCGTAAGTTACCAAAGAAAAGTGACAGTTACAGTTGCCCTGAGAAGCAATAACTTGTCAGCAAAAATCCATACCCCAACGGGCGAGGAAATCAAATACAGCAGTAGTGCTAAAATCACCCAGCAGAGGAAACTCAAGATACAGCTTTCATTACCAACCGCGGGAACGCTGGAAAAACTGCTAGTACATTTCAGTCCGAGAGGGTTTCCTATTATACATGCAGCAGTATGTTCCTACTACACATGCAGTATGTCATTAGCATCTTTCCAAGAAGAATTGCAACACTGCTTTTTTTTCTTTGGTTTTCTAATTACGCTTATTACTGGTTACTACAAACATCCCTCCACGACCACCAGGGCAGGGTGCAGAACATGAATGGATTAATAAGCACCATGTTTCCACAGCATTCGGCCTCCCCAGGACCTCCTTTTGGGCAACAAACTCCAGATTGCAAAGCAAACACCTCTTCCTGAAGCTGAAAAACCCGCAGTCTCACAGCAGACACCCAAACTCTGCTGGACGGTGGCGTGCACGAACCAGGTCTGCTCTGCAGTGAAGCAAAGCAGGATCCAGTCACTCTGACTGAGGGGCAAAAATCAACTCTTGCGATGTTCTCAAAACGCTGGAATGGGATTAGAGCGCCTGCCTCAACGCTGTGACTCAGATCCTGATCCCCCCGGGAAGGAGAGGGCGCATCCGCAGGCTCAGCGACGCTGCCGGCTCCCGGCGCAGGTACCTGCCCCGGGTTGTGCTCGCGGACCTCCAACTAGAGACACGTCACATAAAGCCCTGCACAGATTCATGTTGCATGTTAATAAAGATAAAAATATAGTTCCAATAAATAAAATTGAATTAATTAGTGGTTTAATCCAATTCCCTTAAAATATGTGACCTTGTCAAATGAAGAGGGTGGCCTTATAATTTCTGCTTTTTACATTTTTAGATTTAAAGAGTAATCAAATGCACGCAGCTTTGCATATAAATCAACCTTGACCTTTTGGTGAACTGGTTTGGTAAAAATAAGCAGTACTCTCTGACTGTGCTTTTCTCTAAAAGCCAGAACAGACAGAGCAGAAGAGGATTCAGATCAGAGAAGAACACAGCACCGTAATCATATCAGAAACACATTAATAAGCCCCCACTTCTGTGAGCAGTTATTGCTCTTTCTTCTGTAAAACCTTCTGACTCCTGAACTTCCCCTTCCCTGCAGAAGGGCCTGAGCCTTGCATCTCAGCGTTCTTTTGGATTAGCTGCTACGGCCTCTCAAGCTGATAATTCAAGGTTATACCTTGCAACTCCTGCACAGCCTTTTGTTCTGAGGAACAACTGGCTGCCAAGAGAATTATTTCATACCGAGAAGGAGCCTAAAAAATAAAAACCCTTAAAATTAATCTGCAGAACTGGCTTTGCTAAGAATGCAAAGGTAGAGATAGGTGGCTGTTGCTAGGAAATTGTGTTTTAAAAAAAAAAAAAAAAAAAAAAAAAAAAAAAAAAAAAAAAGAAAGAAAAGCAAAACCCCCAAAACGTAACAACAAAAAAGTGGAAAAAGAAAAGGAAGTTAGAACATGGCTTGAATTTTTAATTGACTGCATGCAGGCTATGGAGACAAATAGAAAAAGCACACACCTGTTTTTCCAGTATTTTTCATCCAAGTCTTGTTAGAAGATTCATTGTCAAACCCATCAAGCTGCAGTTCTTGGTACTCATCTCCCACACGTGCCTGATGATCTACGATGTCGATCGGAGACTGGTGATACCCTCCGCACTTCTCACTGGAAGTGACCCAGTGCTCGGGACCATAGGTACCTGTTAAAAAACACCAACCCATTAATATTCCTGTAGCTCCACAATCTTCGATAACTCCGAGTAAGCAGATTGAGCATTTAAGCTCTCCAGGTAACTCCACTGCTGTTCTACTTCCGACATTTGAAAGAGGTTAAGACTTGTAAACTCACGAAGAGATCGAAATCCATTAGCTTTATGCAGCACTCAAACTTTGCCTCTAGCTGTAACGAACAACGGCCTTTTTTTAATTGCTGTTCTGTAAAACTATCTGCAATTCCCAATTTCCCCTGATGTGTGTTATGAATTAGCACAGTGTTACAAGAGCTTTCCTAAAGCTTCAGCCACAAGACATTAGTATATAGTTTACCTCTTTACATGAGATAAATAATGTACCAACAACCCATTAACTCGTGTTTGGGTAATACTCTGCTTAGATAATACAATCTCAATTAATGATTTCACTTCTTTTAGAGATTTTGAAGCTAAAATGATGAGAAGAAAGGACTTAAGCTGAAGAAGGTATTGGTAAATTGGAACAAAGCAACTATGGGAAAAAAAAGAACACTAGAAGGAAGAAATAAAGATGACCACGATCTGCCAGGAAAATAACTGTGGCTTTCTTCTGCTATCCCTCGCTCATTTTCTGTTTATCTGATTAACAAAATCTGGTTACACCTGATGTAGATTACTCTCATGAAACAAGTCAAGTCAAATACTAGCAGTAAATGTAAAGCTCCACAGACCCAGCAGCAGAGTCTTGCAGAGACATCTGCACCTGGGCACGTCAGAGCCGGCTGTATTACATGACACAAGGCGACGCAGAGCCAAACTGGTACGTCTGCTCCCTTGCTCTCTGCTATTGTTTTTGTTTGAAAAAATATACGTATATTGCAAGGTCGGAACTGCTTTGCATTCGCCAGCTGAGAGGAGCGATGCCATGGAGCCCCTTTGCCAGAGGTTGCCAGCCCCAGCCCTAGCTCAGCCCGCTCACCTGTGAGACTCTCCAGCACAAATAGTCAATACAAATAATCCATAAAAAATAAAAATTTAAGGTAAATGCCTTGTCCTCCCTCTACATTGCAGCTCTAACAACACCAGAGACCTCAGGAGGACCAAATCTGCAGCATGCAGAGTAGGATCTCCAGTGAAATTCCATTTTTTCTTGCAGTCTCCCTCTCCGACTCCTAAATCGTATCAAAACAGACTAAGAGCTTACTTTCCTATCAGCACAGTGGCTTAGGCTTAGGCTCCTGTAGCACAGAAGACTTAAAAAAAAACCCACTTCCTATTCACAATTCCTGAAGTGCTTTTCAGCAGGGATCGACACTGCCACCCATAAAGACAGGGCAATCCATGGGCTGAGAGTGGGTGCAACTTGCCCTAGCTTCCCTGGCAAAACCAAGTTACAGCCCAGGGCTGAATCCAGGTCTCCTGAGCCCGGCTCCAGAGCATCATCCGTGGGACATCTGATGTCACACGTGCATCACACCTCCAAAACGTGCAGGTGGCACGCCCTCTCCGTAGACATAAAGAACTGCATGATGTCCTAGCATGCATTTATTACCCTTACATCTGACAAGCATATGTAAATTCAATTAGTGCCATCCAAACCGAGCAGTTGAAGGCCAACTGCAGTGGTCCTTGGATTTTCATGACTACTTGCGAAATGCACCCGCTTCTGTCTTCCTATGGCTCGTGTGGGATGCCTAATCCATGCAAGACTTTGTGCACTATATTCATCACACTCAAAGACTGAATGTTATCCAAAAAAACACCAAGTGTTTTATTTTCAACCACAATTAATCAAAATTGTAATATCCTTTAAAAATCATTTACATCAGTTAAAAAATCAGTTATCTCAAGATTCAACCTGTATAACCAACAAAAGCCACTTGAAGTTAATTTCCCTATGTGCCACACCTGAGAATAGAATTATTAAAAGACCTGCCTGGGGAAAACTGAACGTGTTCCACTCACAGATAGGTTCTTCTTGACTCAGGATGCTCTTAGTAATTGTTTGCAGTGATTTAGATGTCAATTCGGATTTACTTTTCGTATAACACTGCACTTACTCTATAGAATTTTGGAATTTCCTCTAAAATGTTCAGTATTGCACATAAACATCAAACCTGCCAGCTCCAAGTTTTTGGCTTCATTATAAATGTGGGGTGGGTTTTTCAGAAGTGCTCTGCTCACAGAAGCTATCACAGTGTATATGTGACATGTGTATATTCAAAAGGAGCTGTACACTCAATTTTTTAAAATACCTTGGTAACCCTTTAGTAAATAGGGAGATTTATTTATTTATAAAGTATGCTGATTTATTTTAACAGGGACTGTTGGGTTATTTCCATGCATCTTGTCACAAATACTTTTTTTTTTTCCTCTCTTTTTTTTTTTTTTTTTTAAAGGAGCCAGTTCCTGACCTATTCGCAGTGAAAAGTGTCTTGTCAGAACAAATAAAATACGCCATAAGGGTAAACAAACAAACAAAACACACAACTGAGTTAAGACCTCAAGTGACTTAGGTACCTTCGACTGACTCTCATTGAAATTTTATTTTTTTACTGCACAGGCCTTTAGGCATTTATGACTTTTATCATTTTTAAAAGAATTAAGTCTTTTTTAATTCTTCTTTTTTTTTTTTTTTAAACTTGACTGAATTAGTTTAATAGTGATGTATCTCTTCCTATAAATGCAGTAGCTTCATTTTATTTTAAATCTATTACTTACAAAATAGAAATAAAAAAAGCAGAATAGTACCATGCAATCATATCAGATTTCTATGTGCAAAATATTTCCATACTGGTGATGAATTATTAAGGAAAAATCTAAGGCAACGAAATTCTCTAAGCAATTCAAACACCCAACTTAGTGCCGGTGCTGCGATTCCAAGTCCTGACATCCCAAACTACAGCCGTATGGCTAAGCTCTGATTTAGAGGTTCAAGACCTGCTAGTTAAAATCAGCACAAGATTTTATAAACGACTGGGTTTCCCATTAGCTTCTTTCAGAACTTTTTGATATGCAAATTATTACATGCAAAATGGCCTACACCATTATGGCAGCAATTCTAGACTGAAATGGAGGCCGCGACCTCAACATCTTCATTCCCAGCCTCGCAGGATTGGGGCCACCCTGGCTTCAGCAATTAGTTTGAAAAGGAGGGGAGGAGAAGAAAGGGGGGAGGGGGCAAAAAACAAATTTTATTTTTGAATGTGAGACCCAGGTAAATAAATTAGATCTCATCACACTCAGAAAAAATGAGCTCCAAGGCTCACGAAACGTAATCAAGGACAGTGCAGCAGGATTCATTTATTCACTGGTAGCCATCAGAGGGTTTAAGCCTAACTGCCTGCTTTTTTTCCATGTACACTCAAGTGCAGTTTTAATTGAAACTGATCTTCCACTACAGATTTCAAATTAATTCTTCTTCTAAGTGTCTCATGCTCCAGACATTCTTGCCTTGCAAAAAACCCTATATCATTAGAGGAGGAAATAGAACGCTTTTTCTAAGCTTGCAGGTATTGATTACCCATTCCTTCCATCAAAGCACAATCGCCATTCTGCACTGTATAAATCTCTTTGGTGCTGGACACTTTATAAAGTACCGAGAATTATGTCATTAATCATTTGCAGTTGCACCTGTCTTGCCATATCGAATTCTTTGTTTTTTAGAACTTTAAATAAATGCTTTTAAATAAAAACATGACACTAAATAAAGACTCTGTTTTGCTTAAACCTAGTTAAAAAAAACCCCTTTGTTCTTCCTGTGACATTTACCCATCTGAAATGGGGTAACACAGAGCTACTGGTACTTCACGTTACCTGCTGCAAACATCACAGCTTTAATCAAATAAATGTTGGTATGAATTTGAATTGGCCTTTTAAGGGTCAACAAATAATTTAGTTATTGAAAACCAAACGAGTGAAGAGCCTCTTTTGCATTAATAAATAACACACATTTGCATCGACATGGTGGAAATACTTGTCAATAGAGGGTTGGGCAACCCCATCCATGAGGGCAGCATCTGACGGACAAGCAGCAGAGAGGCCGGGCTGCCAACTCTCGGCCTCCTCCAGCTTTAACGCTAGGACCCCCCTTTCCAAGGTCTACCCTGCAGCCACTCGGGACCTGATGTGGGACTTGGGGCTGGTCTCTGTCAACAGGACCTTATTTCTGCTGAAGTCTGCAGCAGAATGCCCTCCTGCTCCCAAGCCAGGACGAGCAGCCTCCCTGCAACGGGAGCCTCCCCAAGTCCGTGCTTTCTTACGCTCAACATAACAGCAGATACACCATCACCTGTCCTCATCCAAAATTACTTGAGGCTTCCTAGAAGGCTTCTACAACCTTTTATTATGCAAAATCTTTCTGTCAGTTACAGCACTACCTTGAAGAGGGTACAATACAGGCTGCTCTTTAAACAGAATCGGAGACTGCTTTTTTTTTTTTTCCCTTCTTGCTACCGTACAACCTAAATAATGAGCAGCTTCATTAATGAAAAACCATTAAAATAATGTATTCCACCAAAATCTAATTAAAGCTTGCATAAAAATGCCCGTTTTAATCAAATGTATTTACTTCTCTCCCACAAATCTTTTGTTTAAAATATCTTTTATTAAAACTTTTAGAATTTCCTTGATATCAAATAATTTTCCAATTAACAGGTCATTTAATCTAGTACAAATGGTCTATTACACACATATGTGCTTACACAACATCCAGACACAATTTGGCAGACTAAGAATTCTCAAGTCATGCAATGTTTACCATTAGTTTACCACAGCTGGGAAAAAGAATTCCTTAATTCTGCTTTATTTTCACATTCGCACAAAAATCCATCTTTAAACCCCAATTCTGGCATGCAGAGAGAAATAGTTTAGATTGAATTTTTTTTTTCAATTTTATTTTTTAAACTTGCTGATCTCAGACAAATCTTACCATATTTGGTTCCTTTTGGATGACAAAGATAGTAATGGTTGCAAAGCAACCTAAGCCTCTCACTTCTGTTCTGAAACAGAACTAGCCTGGTCACTTCATGGGGACATCCCCATCCCATCACTTGCACACCCGAGATGATTCATCTGTGAACACGTGCAAATCAGATACCCACAGACCCATAAGAAAAACAGCAGTGCAAGAAGTTTTATATCCCTCACTTCTTTCTAACCCTATTTCAGCTTCACTGCTCCATACCCAGAGAGCTCTTGCTGCTCATTGCATACTTGGTTTTCTAACACAGATAGCGACTACCTTGATATGAAGACATGGCCTACCAAAGGCAGCATGAGTGATGCCGTGTAGAGCAGCAAAGACTCTTTTCTATCTGCTTGGGAACTACGTGGCACCAAATAATCCCAAATCCTGCTAAGCAGAGGCTCGATATCTTCTTGGATGGTGATGACATTTGGTTAAGTATATGAGCGATGCCAACAAAGCAGGTTGTCACTGGCATCTGCCACAGGTTGTTTTCCTGCTTAAAGCAGGAAGAACCAAATCAGAAAGGATTCAAGTGTTTAAAAGCAAAATCTCATTTGAAAGTCAATGGAGACAGTCTTTGACATCCTAGACACTTTTGGAAATGCTATTTCAGATGTGTGACAGCATTGCATCACTCAGCATGAGCAAGAAAAAAGGGAAAACTCCAGGCCTCTCTTATGACAAAATCAAAGCAGTTACTAAGGAAGGACAGAAGGAAATAGTATCTTCTCTTCATACACAGAAATCCCTCATTCCTTGTTTATACAGCCCTGGACGAGTAGCTTAAAGACTTAAGGGACCACAGCAGGTGGAACCTCTGCAGATTTCTCGAGCTGTGGCTAAATGAGGAGTCTTTCCTTTGGGCAGATTAGCAGATATGATCTGCCCAACCATCTCAGCCTTCAGCTAAGCAAAGACAAAGACACGAAACTCACAATCCCCGTGTCTGAGCCCTTGTCATAAATGAACCGCTCCGTCATGAAGCAAATCTCACCAAGCACTGAAATGTCACCACCAGTAAACAAAAAACGTTCCTTTCTTAAGCCCAAGGAAGTCGTGCCTTGGCTTCACTGCAAGGGAATGCACATCACCAGCAGGCTGAATTTTCAAATAGGAAAATAATGGTTTTAAACACGCACATATCACAAGCTCATTGCAGAACTGAACTCATTTTAAGATCATTCAAATATCTCAGTCTGTGATATCAATCATTCAAATCATTCAGTCAGTTCTGTTATCTGGGACAAAAGGACTAAAATGGTTACTTGATGCCACACGCCAAGATTTCATCATTTTTGCTATTTAAAAGCTAGCATATTAGTCAGTCCTGAAAGGTACCTAAGGAAAGTGCTTCTGACCGGCGGAAAATGACTCTCCCTTCAGCCTCTCCTCTCACCTACCAGTCCCTCCTAGGAAGAAATAAAGCAAACTCTGCAGGGTGAAATCTAAAGACTGTGTTTCAATGTAAGGCAGGGAAGAGTGATTTGAATGACTGACTTCTCTCTTGTGCAGTAATTTACCATGAGGCAGCAGTGGTAAAGGCATAAAATTCCCTGAAACCCTAGATAAAAATCAGTGGCATCTTTCAGAGGCCTTTCCATAGCTGAAAAAGCAGTCAAGTTGTTGAATTGTTGAATTAGGGGGAAAAGTTACTGAAATTATACTCTCTTGCTCTAAAAATGATGACATATCAAACTCAAAGAGATGGAGAAACAGAGCCTATAGTTAGAGTTCACAGCGCTGTTTTGAACAAAGCCTCCAGGATTTTCTACCCTGAGGGAAGGGGGCTTTTCATTTTATTATTTCCTGTCATCACTCTGTTTAACATGAAACACGGATGCTCATAGAAAATGCCAATTACTGCTTGAAAAGTGGGACTCGATACCAAAAGCCAGGTCCCAAAGAGCTCACTGCGACCTGACCCAAGCAAGTAGAAGCATCATCTGTTCTGCAAGCTTGGTGCAGAAAAGCATGCACAAGGCGTGCAAGAGCAGTGAACACCTACTTCTTTTTAGAGAAGAACTGGAAGAAATTTTCCCCAAGAACAATCTCTGGTAAGGTCTATTGTAACTGGCAGTTGCTGGAATAAATGCAAACACAGGAAGATGGAACAAAAAGGGGTTGGGATTTAGATAACCCCTGAGCAAGTGCTAGCAGCAACACCAGGAACACTGAGGACTCTCTTCTGCACTGATGCTACCAAGCCTACAGCAATCTCCAGCCATTTGGCTTTAAAATCAAAGCCTATCTAACAAAAAAGATTGCATCCGTGATGCGTCACTCTGCTAAAATGTGGCAGAGACAAAGGATGAAGGAAAGGCTTTAAGCCATGTTCCCAAACGTAAACCTTCCTGTAATGTCTGCAGCTTTTAAACCTGCAGGTAGAATAAGGCCATGTGTTCTTAAATTTACATATCTATAGACACTACTGTTATCACCGGACTCTTTAAAACCTTCTGACCTTTTATTATCTCTGGCAAAATAGTTTTGCATATCTATTTTGAAAAGGTTTGTATTCCTTAGTATGTGTGTGTATATGTAGTAAATAATCACACATACTTAGTTTCATTTTTATATGTACATGTATAGGTATTTAGATACCCCCACACATGTACACATACTTTCCGCATCCCAATATTGTTCCTCAAAAGAAGTATGAAGCTGCCATGAATCTTGCAGGAAGCTCCCACTGCACCTATCAACCTGCCAGCAGCACAAATGTATGATAAATATCCAACATCAGGAAAACACCAGGACCTTAAGACAAATGTTGCAGGAAGGTCGCAATGAAGCGGAGTTAGCGTAATTACTAAAACAAGCTTTTTCCATAAACGTTTCAAGGTTCAGTATTTGTGAGCTAAATAATTTACTACCATACCAAACTGAAAACAGGTCTAAGTTCAGCTGTGCTAGCTAAATAGTTTGGAGGCTTTTTAGGGGTGTCTCACGTAATAAAATCCTGATAGACAAGAATAATGAGCTGGTGAGTTTTGTAACGCTAATATTTTAAAATGTTTACGTTATATTTAATACTGCACAACAGTATCAATGAAATTAATATGCAAAATTATTGAGTAGGAGGATAAATTGTGGCACAGAATGTGCCCTGCTGCTGGCGACTGACTGAAACTATATACATCTACATCCTCTATTTTTCATAATTTTCTGCATTTTTCATACACGTATCTGACATCTCACACAATTCATTTCATAACTGTCTGCGGCCTTTTTAAAACTGCTCACCCCTGAGCTGCATATAATAAACGAGGTCATAATTTACAATATAAGGAGAAAACACAAGATTAATTTATATGAAGACACTGTAAATTAACTTTCTTCTGCAGTAGTTGAGTAAAACTCCATGAAGGCTAGGGACAGACATAAAAATAGATTTCTTCCTAAATATGATTTTTAAAAATATAAATCCTTATGGAGATTACTGAATGAAGATGCATTATGAATCAGTGCAAGGGCTCAATGACAGCACTTTGCATTGCTGGACAGAAGACATATATTAGAGTAATGGGGTTGGCCATGGGTGCCTCGGACTGGCCATGTCTGCAAGCGCTGCAGGGTGCCCTTCTCTTTGCAGGAGGGCATCTCGCTATTCTTCCTTTTTTTTTTTTTTTTTTTCTAAACAAAAGAATACAGAATAATAGCTATAATGACGGACCTTGACAGGAAAAATATTTGTACTGTAGTAATGCCCCAAAACTACAGAAGGAAGTGGGTCTTCATTCCTCCAGAGGGCATGAACAGCTCCTGCCTCAAAAAGCTATTTACACCAAACAACATGTGGCGGATCTGCAAATAACCTAATAGAAAACACCTCAATTTTGTAAATACACAAGCCTCCTAAGCCAGCTTTCCCTATTCCCCAATTACTTTGTTCCATTCTCTTCTCTCCAAAGTCACCTCCCTGAGGTGGAAACCTTCCAGCACACACCCTGTACATCAGAAATCCTACTGGCCTTCCTGTGAGGCAGATTTAAAAGAAATGACAATTCTTCCAAACACCAAATTTAAAAGCAGATATTATGCCGGTGTTTCATAGAACTAAACAGATGAAGAACAAGAGCACAAGCACTCATGATGCTGATGTAAATCATGGTCCCATCCTGCCTTCTCCAAGGAGAAAGCACAATACGAAACCAGCTCTGAAGGGAAAAAAGACAGGGAAAATGCAAAGGAGAAAACGGCTGGGCAACCTTCCGTCTCCAGAGCTGTCCGATACAAACGGAGACCTGGGGACCTTCAGGAAGTCTTTGCTGAAAGACAAGGAAGGGAGAGGATCCCAATTCTGCTGAGGGCTGATGACTACTTCTCACCAAGGCCCGGTGAGCAGAAAACTCAGGGAGAGGCTGGGGGCCAAGGAGACAGTTTGTTGTCCCATGTCTGCAACACCATGGCATAACCGGCGGCAAAGAGCCCCTGGGCCTGGCCGCTCGGGAACAGGAGTGGCCACGGAGCCAAAGCCAAGATCACAGCCAGGACACCGTAGGCTCCAGGAGATATGAGAAGAACCCACCAGAATGGCAGCTGTGGTGGCCCACAGCGACGCTTTGCGGTTACCCATAGAAAGGCTTTGTGGTGGCATCTGATCTCCAAGCTAGAAACGCTGCCTTCTTTGAGGGCTTTACTGAGGCCCTCCTAAAGCGGAATGCTGAACAGCAGTGACAGTAATAAGCCACGACGTTTCAGTCAAGAAACCTCCAATCCCACCTTATTCCTGTGTCTCCTTTCATTCCCTCCCTCTATAGGAGGGGAAGATGCCCAGGTTCATCTGAGCATCTGCAAGGATTGGTCAGAACTTGTGAACAGCTGCACAGACTTCAGCAAAACAGCACACAACTGTCCAAGCCACCTGTCTCGCTGGGGACCCCAGCCCCAGGTTGCTTGCAAATGCATTTAAGGAAAACGCAATTCCAATTACTTCTCCGAACACCACAGACTTGAAATCTTGCTTCTAACATGCAATCTGAATAGCCTTGATCTCACCAAAGGAGGTGCTAATGTAAATGATGGTTCACTGTAAATTAATTATCTTCAGTCTAGGTGGGTACGGGAACAAAAAGAAACTTGGCTGGATTCCCATCCGTTCCTCCTAACTAGGCAAAGGAGCTTTCCCCAGAGGTCTGAGAGTCAGCACGAAAAAAAGAAAAAAGAAAGAAAGGAAAAAAATGTATATTTTTATTGAATTCTTGCAAGATACAGGTTAATAAAACACCCACAGAGAGCACAGAGCAATACAGAAAGGGAATAAAGAAAGGGAGGGTTGATATCAGTAAAGCCTATCCAGAGGCACTGGTGGAGTCCAAGTACTCATGATCGCAAAAGAAACCTGCGACAAAAATGTTTTTTTTCAGTTGTTGCTTTGGCTCAAGTATAAAATTAAAAAAAAAAAAGTGTCCTCAGCAAAGGACAGCTTAAAAAAAGAAAGTGAAAAAAAGTCATCTGCTGACCAAGCTTTTGTGTCACCTTCAGTTTTCCAGCATCCCTTGTTGATCCTGTGCTGACCAGAAGTCTGCCACTGCACCGGGACCTTAATGTTAAATATATCACACACAACACCGGAGTCCCCGAATCATTCGTTAAACTTTGACAAATGCTGACTTTGCTGTGATTATTTTTTTTTAAGGTGAAAATCACCTTTTGCCCAGGTAAGGTCTGAATGACATCGCTGTTAGAGCGGCTTTCCGGATCCAGCTGTCCCTGTCGCTGACACCGCAACGGCTCCCGGCAGGCTGGCTGCGAGCTCGCCACCTTTATTTAACGACACATCATGAACCCTGGCCTCAACCACCACTGACATTCAGTCTATGTTTCTACCATTAATTTAAGAGCATCAGGCGCAAGAATAAGTGGGGAGGCAGTAAGTAGCCGTAACGTTCACCTCCAGGTATGCGAGCAGATACAACTGCTTCTGGAGCTAAGGAAGAAGAGTTATAACTCTTCTTCCAACTTCTGTTTCTCCAATCGCAAAACTGCTGTTTTTCTCGCACACATCAGAAGAGCATTGCAAGAGATTCACTCCCCACCAGTGGAGCAGATGCAAAAGCTACAGACAAATTTAATAAATGCCCTTCTCTCAGTGCTGCCCAAATAGGCGGTTTAGGGACAGCCCCTTCAGGGAGGGCCACCAGGGAGGCAGCCGTCGCCCCGGCCGGCCGCCGCGGGCACAGAAGGCGGTGGCGCGCTTCGAGCGCTCGCGCCGCCAGGGCTGCTCACTCACAGCAGCGCGCGGGCAGCCCGCGGTGACACAGAGCGCCAAACGGAGGCTGCGGCGTCGCAGCTAACTGTGAAATCTCTAAGATATTGGATTTATATGGTGTTTGCAGAGCACATTAGAAGATCATCATCATCATGTCTTTTCAAGACAGCCATAATTATTCAGGCTGTTGTTTTATCTCACCAGCCCTTTTGAAAAACTATTTAGTATTAGCAACCCCTCACTAAAAACAACGTTTTGGTTGAGAGACTAATCTTCATATCAGGACACAGCCATACCTGGTCTTATCTACATTACCAATTCCCTGCTGATTGAGCAGATTCATTAACAACACAATCTCTGGCGACTGAAATGAAGTCTCATTCTTCGTATCACCGGTGCCTTGCTGTTTGCTTTTCCTTCACAGTGTGCACACAAGTAATTAACTTACTATGCTCCGCTAGCTCCTGACACGTTACTTGGCAGAGAAAAAACCACCAGCAGGTAGTTAAGCATGCAAAATATTTTCAGTGAAAGGAACTTCATAACAAAGTACCGCTCCGGAGAAGCGTGACTCTTCCGATACAGCACCGAGGTGCCCCACACCGACCACCCCCACGGGAGCTTCCTGAGCAGCGGCGCTCGTGTTGGGGGTAAAAAAGTCACTTTTAACATTTTCACTCAAAGCGTAGGAAGCTTCTTAGGGGAGAAATAACCAGTAACTAGTAAAAGATGTGGCTGAAGGGATGAGAACTCTGGGCTGAAGCGCAGAGAACGCCTGGAGTGTCCCTTGTGATTGTGTGACATAAAGATGGACCCAGGACACAGTATAAAAAAGGGGAAAAAAAACAGAGATTCGCTTCAAGTGTGACATAACTGAGATTACTGGCATCTGGCAGCAGAAAGGACAGTACATTTCAGATTTTATTTCAACTATGAGGCAATTGGCTATTTTCAGTCTAGCATTCTTTGCTTAACAGCCTTTCACTGACAGTGGAACCTCCTTAAGAGGAAATATGCATTTTACTCATAAACCCCACCTAAAATACTCCACCCAGGAACATCACTTGAAACGTTCAAGTAACACCAGTAACACCAAGACATAAGACTGGAGTAAGTTATCCCTGTGTTTATCTGCTGCTCCTGTCTAAACCGCAAACGGATAGGGACTTATTCCAGTGAAGAAGTGCAGGGCTCTCCCCATTGCAGGCTGGTGAGGTGAAAGGCAGTCAAAGGCAGCCTTGGCCTGCAGTCACAAGACTGTCATTGACTTCAGCAGTCCTTTTCCTTTAAAGCAAAGTAGCCAAACTTCCAAAATATATGTAAAAATACTAGAAAAAAGCAAGAACTGGACTAAGATAAAGACCCATTGACCATGTTATTAACAGCAATGTTGACCTTTTGCGACAAATTCTTGTTCAGAAGCTCTATGATTGCTTTAATCTGAGAGTGGAAATTTTGATCTTTAAGCTTCCTTCAACCCAAAGAAGAATCCTTCTGAACTCATGGAAAATGAAACCCACCTCTTCCCAGTTGCTCAGTTTTGTCCAGAAGATATTTATTCCTTTCCCTTTCACGTGCCCTGTGGCTAACTGCCACTCCCAAGGCTGTTGTCTCTACCCATTCAGTTACAGAAATAAGCCCATCATGTCCTATTGCACCAAATTTTGCTTGAGAATTAAAGAAAAGAATTAAATTTGCAGAGGACAGAAGTCACTGTGATTTGTGCAAATCTTTTCTCCTCTATTCTTATGCTGCTTTCAGTTCAGCTCATTTACATTCAGCTCCTGCCCTACCCACCATTTTCAGTTCACCTGTTAACGCAGAACCACGTTCCACCTCCAGCAGAGCTGGTCTTCACCTTAGCTATGCAGTCTATACCAGCTCTCTAAAACTTGTACTCTTGACTTTGAGTTCTTATAAACTGAACACTGTATTTCCACCTGGATCACCAATAGCTACTCAGGTCTGCAGGCAGGCTCTCTATATCAAGAAAAACCCAATACTACATCTCTGAAAGTCTTTTGAAGCCTGCTTTGTCCCAGAGGATGAAATCTCAGGTTCTGTTCGGCTTTCCACACTTACAATGGCAGCAAAAAGTAACAGATTTTAATGCCCGAAGAACATGAAGAACTACTGACATGAAGAGTGCAAGCCAGTACATTTCCCAGTTACACTTCATAGAGTTACCTTTTCTGAGTTACCTCAGAAAACAGACTTTGGCTCTTTCAGAAAGAAATTCAATGCTGCAGAAATCAATATTAGAGAAACTACTGCATGAGTTTAAAGAAAAATCCCAATGTCTCAACTGCTCCCCAGATTTTAATCCTGCGTGTTCAGTTTCTAGACCAGTCTTTGTTTTGCCTTCTTGCAAGAGTTTAAGTGTTTCAGAGACAGACTCTTCTCTTCATAGTGCCACTGCTGTATATTTCTCAAGTGATTTGCACAGACACTTGTGAATACTGCAGAGAGCCTTGACTGACAAATAAAATTGGCATTGGATAGTTTTTGTCTCAGGAGAAAGCCACCCAGTGCCCCAAACGTCCTTCCCCTCAGAAGGCCAGCTGGGCTCGAAGTTACCCTTCACTTCACCCGAAATACTGCACAGAGCCAAGCAGCTCCCTCTGCTGCCTTCATTAGAGGATGTTTCTTGTAACAAAGATGAGCAAGGGAACAGGCTGCTTCTCCTAAACTACCGATAATCTTCCAAAAGTCTAGATTTCTTCCTTTGAGCCAAGCAGAACTGATAATGGACTTGTAGTAGCGAAAAGACAATGGGAGAAAAAAGACAAATAATCATATTCAGACAAAGTTAATGGACAAAACAGGTAGATAAACTCTTGTGCCCATAACCTGGTCTCACAGAAGAATGTTCCCTCTAGCATGAGATTTTCCTACTGATGACAAACACTCTCCAAGTTCTCATCCTCTTGAGGCTTGATTCTTGCATCAACTTTTGTCTGGCCTTGAAAAACAGCCTCATTGCATGCACATAGCCAGAACACCTTCTGGGTATATTCTCTGACCAAGTCTTTTTACTTCTCCAGTTCTTTCTGGTCTTGTCCTTTCTGTCCTGAATGCTTTCTCCATTCAGCCACCATTAAACAAGCACGATTATTTGCATGACCAATATTATTTCCAGATCTTTTTCACCTTCCATCCGGTTTACAGTGTAAGACTCCCTATTCCCCATTCACAGGATACTCAAACACGCAGCTTTTCTTTCATGTTGTTGTTTTCCTTGTTCTTCCTTTAATCCAATCCTTCACGATTTCACCAACAAAAACACTGATAAAAAGGACCATTATTCTCCTGAGACTATCTCTTACTATGCTAAGCAATACTGTCCCACTACACTGTATACAGTCTACTTCCCTGTATCCCAACATTATCTTGCACTGAAGTCCTTCTTGAGGAAAAGACTTGCTGTTCTTTTTTTGCTTAAGAGTAAAATAACAATTAGTGTTTGATTCATGACCTCTTGCCACTACATGGTGAAAATCTGTGATAGGAAGTTAAAGCATTCTGAGTATTATAAGGTAACTGCACAGGCTGTATTTGGGATCATGTACCAAAATAAGCAATTAAACTTAAGCCTCTTGATTACAGAGCATGTCTTAGGTAATTTAATGCATTTATTAAAACCATAGCTGGTGGACTTGAGACACTGCAGTCTTGGTCTCATGAGAATGAAATATGTCCATCTTTTTAAAGCAGAAGGTTTCCAGGCTTCGGGGTTTCAAAGAAGGTCTAAAAACACAGCAGAAGCAAGATCCAAGAGCCAGGAGGCAAACAAGAGCCTTAAAACTACTATCTTTTTTTTTTTTTTTTCCAATTTCCCCTGATTTGTTTTGGTCTCTCTCATTACTTCCGAGCAACCCATCCTGGCTGTACTCCACTGTACCCGAGTTTATTGACAAATACCAAACAGAAGCTAATGCCAGGGGAAATAACAGAAAGAAACCAAGACCATCAGTAGTGCCCTCAGTACTAAAACCCGGGGTTAATACAGGGGCCTTGCACAGGTGCTTCAATGCCAACCACCACTCAGGGCTCAGGTGGGACCCACTCGCACCGTGCTTGCAGGCTAAAAGGGCAAAAAGCAGATTGCTTTGCGCTCAGGATGTCTTGATTCTAGGAGATGCCTATAGACTTCATACTAGCTGAAGAGAAAAAGAATTTTTTTTTTTTTGTAAAATCTGATCTGTTGCTATTTTTTCCAGAGCTTTTATTACACATATATTTAGAATCATATATAGCACTCCAGTTTCTTCCCTGCTTGTCATGAATCCTGCCCAAGCGCCTACTGTCAGGAACAAAATTTGCTACACAGCTTTAGGTGGAGACGATTACTTTCTGAGGGACGCAAGCTCACACAAATGGTACGATTTTGTGAGAGTGGATGTACCACTCTATCCTGTGGTTGGTCTGAACTGTCACTGACTGATGCTAGGTGACTTGTGCCCATAAAATATTCCTTTTAGTCTCCCTGGCCTTGTCAGACCTTCACAGCTGTGAAAAAGGAAAAAAGAAGTAGGGCTTATTCTGAAGTAAATTCTGGATGGAACTGCTTATAACTCTGCTAACACCGAGGAACTAGTAAATCAGCAACAGAAGTTTATTAATTTAGCAGTTACTGAGACAGATCTTATTGATCTTCTCCACTCGCCCTCAGCCTCCAGAGTTCACCTCCGAGCTCGGGCTGCCACCGCGATGGCGCGGCTCGGCGGAGCCCCGTCTTTCACGGCACGCACATGGCGTAGCGCAGCGCTCACGCTACGCTGACTCGCGCGCGAAGCGGCGGATTTATCGTCCCGCAGCAGCCTCCGGCTCTGCTCGCTCCGGGGAGCCAGCGCAAACATCTGAGAGCAAAGCTCGAGCTTCGTGCCAAGAGGTACGAGCGTCCTCACCACACAGCCCAGCTCCTACCTGGCTCCGGCCTTGCAATATTTTGGACACGATATCAGTTCGCTGAAGATTAGTTTCCATTTTCAGCGTTCGCATGTTTTGGCGAACATTTCTTTTTATAGGCTCTGATTCAGCAGAGCACTTCAACACATGCGTTGCTTTAAATAGCTGAATAATCCAACGTCTTTTAGTAAACGCTGAGCTTTAGTTGTGCGAATAGTTCCAGTTCAAGCGCTCCTCGTGTCTTGCAAAAGCCAGCGCTCGCTTACGTGCTCTATTCATTGCACAGATATAATGTTATTCATGAGCTTCGTGTTATGCATTTACTTAAGTACTTTGCTAAACAAGGGCCAAAAAGCAAATATGCCCGTCAAGTTTGTTTAATAGCAGTTCTACCATTCAGTTCTAAACTGTCAGGAATTTTAACTAGGAAAACTAGTCATAGGATTTACTGTCATTTCTTTCATAGCCATGCCTTGATTTAGCACTCACTACTGTGGCAATACAATTCAATAAAGCAATTTTTCCCCTTGTTCTTAGGCTTGTGTAGTCCTTAAACTAAAAATATATATGGATTTATATACATATGTATTCATAATATGTAATAAATATATACCCACTGGGTGAAAACCATCCCTGGACTAGGGTTTTGCCCTTGTAGCCCATGGGACTCACCACATCATGATCACGAAGGGGCCTCTCTGGAGAACCTGCCCCTCCATTTAGAGCATCCCCAGGCCCACCAGGTATTCTGGCCTCCAAACCACAGGATCGGATCAGAAAAACATGATCAGAGAGTTTGGGGGGGGGCCTTTTAATATGATTTTTTTCAGTCTTTCGAAAATACTTGGGGCCTGCTGTTCCAGATGACAACACTTAGTAAAGGCCTGCCAGTAAAGCGATTCCTTTGGCTGGAGAAGCTAAATTAAAAAGGGTCAAGGGGAACAAAAAGTAAATGGAAGGAGAAACAGATGCATCTGGGGAAAAAAAAGAAAAAAAAAAGAAAGAAAAGTAGAAAAACTAAAATTGCCTTAAAGATAAAAGAATTAAGTTCTTCTGACCAGTAGCTATAAAATGTTTAATGAATTTAGACATTTGTTTCCAAAGGAAGAAAGCTATTTAATGAGATAAGTGTTATGAAGATGGAGCAAAATAAACTATAATGTAGAAAACTGCTCATTAGTTGACGCTTAATTGCTCTTATAGTTGGGGAAGAAGCAGTAATTACTCTACCAAAAAGATCTATATTTAGAGGTTTTTTTTTTATTTTTTTTTTTAAATGTGCAGAATAAGAAAGCCAATTTTGGTTTTAATATCAAATCAAACTTTAGCCAGAGAATAGCCAATGTCACCCGCTTTGGAACCAAACAAGTGACAACTGCATAGCTTCTGGGAATATAAAAAGGAAATATTGATTATAGCAAGAAATGTAATTGTAGCTTGTTCTGAAACAGGTCTTCCATACATTTATGGTTATTTATTCACTGTGGTCTCACTGTTTGTCTGTTTTCTTTATAAATATTTACCATGCGCTATCTTCATAAAATAATTATTATTCAGTGTTCACAGCACAGAAAAGCCATTAGACACTGGCTGTGTGCTTTGCCATCCTAATCTGTATGGCAATATTTTAATTCAGTTCTAATACATAAATCCTTTCAGTTGAATGTTCTGAATGTTCTTCGCCTGGTTTTGCATGCAAGCATCTACAGAGAAGCGGTACCTGCATACGCAGCTCCCTATCAGACACAGCTCAGCAGCTCATGCAGGGATCCTTGCTGTGGTTCACCAATTCCTTGCGGTCCCACATCTGTGCACAGGTGGCCCCATCCAGAAATCACAAATGTTTCATTAAATTAAACTCTTTAAGATACGCGGGACTCTTCATCAGAAGATAAAAGTTTTCCTCTCAAATGTTACATGGACATAAACTTTAAAAAGCCCCTATCCACTCCTGTCCCAAATAGCATCCAACTGTACTAAGGCTAAAACAGATAAAAGGAAAACTTCTTTGGATTTATCATCATGATCTGGTTGGAATCAGCAGCACCAAGATGAAGTGCAACCAATTTGGCAATCTATGTATCACCTCGTTCTCTCATATATCACAGTTATAAAACAAATACTGGCAGGACAGTCAGGGTTAGAAATCATAAAAGACGTTTAGGCCAATTTTCATTTAATTTGATTGTGTTTTAAGACAACGATACCCCTTTAACTATGGGAAACATGCTCCATCTGCTCTCCAGAGCTTCCACTAGGCTTGCAATTTCCTTCACGTGCAATTCCAGATGTTAACGGAGACCCTGAAGGCCTCTAGGGCCCGGACTCCTCCTCCTCCTCCTCACTCCCTCCACAGCTCAGGGGAAACCTACAATCAGCAAAGCCCTAAGCATCGCATTGAAGATCTAACTAAGACTTGCAGCACAGAGGCTCTTTTGCAAAGCCACTGCATGGGGCTGCAACTCACCTGATGCCAGGAAAAGGCATCGTCCTGGCCAAAGCACTTGCTGCAACCTGAGGGAGCAGCGTTTTCCAAACACAGGAGCCCCAACAACTCGCTCCTCTTCAGCAAGTTAAACTGAAACAGCTTACAGAGGCAGCTCGAGGCTTAGGCCAACATGGAAGACCTTAATTCGATTTTATTTATTTATTTTGGGAAATCTGGAAAGAGGTCTCATATAAAGACTGTCTCTTGGAACATCTTTTGCTAACTGACATCATGCAGGTGCCCATTCTTTTTTAAACCAAGCATGTATTTCCAATCAATGGAAAACCATATTTAAGAAGAATGAAGCCCTGGAGATTCTTGTGATGATGTATTGAAAAGCATAAATATTATACACCTTAAACACCATTAAAGTATTTTATAGCATAGATTTTTGCTATCCCTCCAGTAACAACAAACAAACAAAATCAAAGCTCTGATGTGCAGAACTATGAACTTTAATTCCCTGCAAGATCATTTTAAGATAATTACTAATCCCCATCTACCGGTCAGGTAAACTTGAGGGAAGAATATTCTAAAGGAATGGGCAACTGCAGGGCAATTTTCTATTCTGCTTTTACAAAGCAAAAAGCATTTCTAGCTACATTCAGCATCCAAACTTGCATATAAACATATTCCAGTCCAAAAAGATTCTTCATACTGCTTTAAATTCCATATTGCTTGCATAAATCATATTTATTCCTTTATAGAGATTTTTTGAAGAGAATCACCATAAATAGCATAGTATATCAAATATTATTCCAAATTTAAATAAAATCTGTTCATCATTATGGTCATTAGCTAATGGTTTTACCTTCCTTTGGGAACACGGTAAACATTAAAATTCAATTTATTTAACATTTACTTCTCATAAAACAAACAAACAAAAAAAAAAAGAGCATGATTTCCTTGCTACAATAACAAACATGGGGTCACAAAACTCAAGAGAAACAGATCTAAAAAAAAGAAACCAGCAAAAAAACACTCTTTTGAAGACTAAAGAGGTACTGAAGGAGGATGTAAATATACACAAAGCTTGTACCGGACCCTAAGCCTAATCCTGCAGCTAAGCATCTTCCTACCATTCCAAGTGCTGTGAGGCCCAGGGCTTCCAACCTTTCTCATCTGCAAACAGCAAAACGCTCTCCCACGGGAAGTGCAGCCCCCAGGAACTGTGGATTTAAGCCCTTTGATAATCCGTTTTCTTTTCCTAGCTACCATTTGGGCCCAGCATAAAGAGCTCAGGGCTCCTCAGGGGTCCAAAGCAAAGCCCAGGACGTATTACCAAGCATACGACTAGAGACAGTTGTAACAGGCACCACGGTGCAAAACTTTCCTTAAAATGACCACAACTTACTACAGGTTGCAACACTGAGTTATCCGAAGAAAGAAAAAGTTTTCCGTGTGATACAGTTGCATTGTTTAACCCAACTCTGACAAACACATTCTTTTCACTCAAATTGATTTTCTTTTCAAAGATCCCTTTGTCATCTGATTTGTTAAGTACTAGAGGACTCCACATCTCGTTGACTGCGTATCCGTGCTCCTAACAGTTTCCCTTGCAGGGCTTCCACAATTTCACCACAGATTATTTTTCTATAGGTGCTTTCTTAGAGTGCTTATCAACATAATGACCTAAGCCTTTTTAATTATTCCAATGGAGTCTGCTTTTATGGTGGCGATTTACTTGCACACAAGTCAAGAAATACTACTCCAAAAAGCACTGAAAAATCCATATCCCACATTTCTCTCTGAAACCTGAATCAATCAGAAATTTAACGTACACTGTAAATGTTTATGTGCATGTGTATCTATTGTGCATGTATGCATGCTTTGTATGGGCCTATTTTACATCTATATCCACCGTGTATCACATAAGCCTAATGGGACCAGGAAGACAGCAAACTCATTTAATTCTCACCTTCAGAGACAGTGTTTTCTTAACAGCTCTGAAAAGGATCCAAGCAAATTTAGTGTTTTCACTTTATTTCCTAGCTCGTGCTTAGAAAATTGTTTGAATATTAGATATCTATCTTGCCTGTTAGCATTCACATACATACCCCTCGCACGTAGCCGTATTAACGTTTCTTGAAATACGCAGGAAATTGGAGCCACCAGGAAAGGCAGCTGCTCTCCATCTATCTGTTTACCAGAGAGCACATCTTCAAGTGCCATAAAATATACAAAGCATCCCCAGGGAATGCCAGGATAGGTTAGACTGCTAGTCTAAGGCAGCAGTGTTAAGAAGAATAGTTTAACATGAAAATGATGATCACCTTACGAACAGGAAAAAATGCAAAGGACAAAAATGGGAAGTGGAGGAGGTGACACATGAAAGTGTCTCACACTTGACTTTAGAATTAGCAGCAGGGAGAATTATTAGCATATTTTAATACATTTGGAACTATCACTTGTCCCTTTAGAACTTTTTTCTCTCCTTTTTTTTAATATTTGAATTTTGAATTTAAGACTTGGACTAAGAAAAACACACGGAGGAGGGAGCACATTAAAAGATGGTAAAAGACAATTTTCTGTAACTCGTTTTACTGTATCGACAAAACCAGGAGAGCTAAAGGGAAGATATTCTGATAAAAATTTGCTACTCAAAGACAGCTGCATGTGCTGAAACCAAGCCAAATTCCTTTAAGTTCCACATTCAAATACTACAGGAAATTGTTATTGCTCATGAATAGATGTAAGCTTACTTTTGAGAATCATTTTTTCAGCCAGAGACTTTTGTGAAACAAGCAGCTAGTGTGTTATCCTTATCATTAAGTTTAATATTTTCAGCAAGAAAAAGAGGCAGAATGCAGCACTTCAATTAAAAAAAAGAGCTAGTCAAAACAAAATAACATGGAAAAAAATTGTGAAACTGATACAGAATGAGATACAGTAGAAATATCCTGCTAGTTGAGGGGCTTCTATTTTATTTATTTTGCAAAAGACTTCACTTGTGAGAAAACAAAACCTTATGTTGACACTTCTTAAAACATTTGCCTAGCATTGCAACTTTAAAATGATATTGCTCTGGTAAGAGACTTTTAAGAGAGATGCAAACGAAGATTTCAGGAACTTGCACAGGATCCTACCGACAACGCGAGCATTATGCTAGCGAGGGCACCGCTCCCACCTTCGGCTTATTCCCACTGGCGTTGTGCTTAATCCTGTTCAAAACACTCCACTCGGCACCCAGGGGAAGCTCCCTGAAATTCAGCCGACAGCAGCCCGCACACGCACAGTTCAGGACAAGTGCAAGTCCCATCGAAAGGCTTTTCCACTACTCATACACACAAACAGCCTGGATCTAGCCACCCGTATAGCTCTGTTAAATGATCACCATCGACATCCATGTCTTTAAGGAGCTACTGTGAGGACAGGGGATTTCTTGAAAAGACTCATCTTCAGAGAGCTTTGCCAAACACAGAGGGCCAAGTGTGGCATGACCTCAATTCACTCACCCGCCTCAGTCCTGTGACACTCAAAACATCCTGAAGATCAGTGTTTCCACAAGTCCTTCACTTAAGGTCTTAGCCTCACTGTGCTGTTTTAGTACGTGACATAAGATCAACTGAATAGAAAGGAGACCCCCTTCACCAACACGTTAACACTGGCTACAGAAGTGTAACTCACACTTAACATGCAAAATGTGCCTCCTCATTAGGGTCTCTTTTGGATCTTATGCCTTTCCTAAGGCTATTATTGTACTACTGATCACTGCAGAGCACTGTAATATATAGTGATCCTTCACGTTGGAAGAAACCTATGTGCCAGTCAGGTTTATGAAGCCTATAAAACTTTTACTGTGCTTGTAGCATAACCAAAAGAAAAAAAAAAGTCATCTATAAATTTAATTATTCCTGGCTTCTGTTCTTGGATACATCTCTCCAGGGTACAGTCTAAGATTGTTGAACAGCACTCAGTTTCCTGGATCAAGGTGATACAAGTTTTTTAAAACCTCTATGGCAATTAATAAAACAATTTCCTGCCATACACGAGCAGCTCCCGAGCAGGAGCTATTCCCTGCCCACGGAGTGACCAGGCATATTCACGGGTGGAAGAAATGCCAACACATTTTCAGGGGCTTCTCCTCCACAGATGGGTATCATCACTACCCACTGCTTCTCTGAAGCCATGAGCAGATCCTCATGGATTCCTCATCTTGGGTGTTTCTTGCATCCCTGCCTCTAACCTGGGAATAGATCGTTCTCTTTAATAATAATATTTCCAAGCCTGCTACCACATTTATCTCAATCTGATCCGCTATTAGAAATAGGGGATTGCTGTAACCCTCTATCCCATACCGGGGTGTTCACATGGATCTGCTTGCTTCCAATTTGAACACCCCTTGGTTTCACCCTCAGCAGAAGGCGAAGGCAGCCGGACTGCCCGTGTGCCGGCCACGGGACACGCACAGGCCAGCCTGGGGTTCTGCTCACATACCTTACTTGACTGGCCTAAAAAGCTTGTTAGCAAATCTAATTCAGACTAATCTAATCTCGTGAATACTTTCAGCTAAGTAATTTAGCATTTGAAAAGCCAACATATTTGGTTTCAATAGATTTGAGTTAAATGTGGGTTTTTTTGTTTTGTTTTGGGAAAAAAAAAAAAAAAAAAAAGGTTATTTTTGAGATAGAACTGCATTTAGAAAAGGATTAAAACACCCTTTAAAGAAATATTTAGTTCAGCCAAAAAGTTTGGGCTTGTTTTACATTTCAGCATGAATAAACTGCACTCTTCTTTTCGGGTCGATCAAAGATACTTCCCGTCTCCTACCTTCTCTCCCCTATTTTTCTGCTTGGCCACTGACTCCAGAAATGAACTACTGACACACTACCCAGGAAGGAGATAATCCCAGCATTAACAATTTAGTCTAAATACACAACCAGATAAAAGATTAGCGATCTTCATTTAAAAACCGACCCAGTGGGCATTATGAGGAGCTCGCACAGCTTTGCTACATGGATTACAACAGATTCATTTTAAGCAGTCTTATTGTTAAAAAATAGAATAAAATAAAGCATAGGGCAAACATTCATCAGGGATTATGGGACAGGAAAGCAGCGGAGGCGGCCGCTCTGAGCACGCCTATCCCACATCCCTATCCTCGTGGACTGGACCACAGCTACTGCCTCCCACTTGCTTCAGAGCCAGGGCCTTTTCCCTCTTCCCTAACGAGTTCCAGTACCAAGGCGCAGGTTTCCACTCTGACACCTTAGCAGCATATTAGATACCAGGCAACGAAGAGATGCATCAGGAGATCTGCTTTCTTATCCATCACAAAATTGCCGCTAGCTGCAAAGTTCCTTGTGTGTTCGTTTTCTGAGGAGACTCAAAAGACAGAGTTTCCCATCTGAGAAAAGCCCACCCCAAAACAAGGCTCTTCCAGCTCAGACTGGGCTGTCCTTTCTGCTCCTCAGCAACATTACCAATAGTTTAATCTCATTTCCTTAGAAATAATCACCTGGCTATTTAATATTTTCCTCTAGTTAATATTTAACACACCACCGGGGAAACAAGATGAATCCAATCCCACACCCAGTAAGTTTTCCTGTCCTTAAACAATTTTAAACTACATTACACCCAAAGCAGAGCTCTCAGTTCCTGGAAAAACACTTGGTGAGCAATTAAACGACTCGGCAGAGCTCACCCGACATCCGAGCGCTGTCAGAAGAGGCAATCCCTTTCCTCTCTCCTCCCAGTCCCTGGATGGTTGCCCCCGTGATGGCAGAAACCCTGTATGTGTCTTCTGCCCTTCCAGTTACAACAGAGGCATCTGTGTTCCCAAACAACAGGGAAGATTTCTGAGATTCTGTCACATCAAGAATCTCATCACGTAAAATTCTTTTACAACATCAGATTCTGGTTTTCACTTAAGCTCCTAACACATTTTCAAAGAATAGCTGAGCTTGAATCTATTCCCTTGACACCTTAATCCCGGGTACTTCAAGTGACAGTTTGCCACCAAAGCCACCCCAGCGGAGCACGACCAAGCACCCCGCAGCAGTGAGCAAGTGTCCCCAGCCTGGCTGAACCCCCCTGTTTACAGCCCCCTGAACTGCGGGGGGCTGCAAGTGCAGGGCTGCTCTTAGGAGAGAGACAGAGAAAGTCCTGGGTGCAGGACAAGAGACCGCACAGCCGGGACACAGCTAGGAAGGGAGCCCGAAGACCTCGGCAGGGAAGGGAGACTCTCAGAGCTGGGGAGGAGCACCCAGACATTTAATGCTCGGTGCAGGAGATAGTGGATAATATCTGCACAGGGTCTGATGGGGTGGGCAAACATGAGGGAGGATGCTGAGGCTCAGGAGAAATGAGCCCACGGCCTAGGAGGACCCTTTGCTCCTCCAGTTACGTGGGGTGGAGCACACACGGAGCAACATTCACACGCGTGCAGCTTGGCTCACGCCTGCCGACTCTTCCTCCAACTATCTCCCTCCAGGAAAGGAGCCAAGGAACAAATGGTCACTATTTCCTGCTCCTTTGGGAGCTGCGTTTTCATCTGAGCTTTTCAACCACTTTATTCCTCTTTGTCTACCAGGAATGATCATCTCACTTATATTAGTGCTTACGTATCTTGCTCTTGCACATCTGGCCTAATAACATCAAACTTGACTTCAAAGATGTGAGAAAGTCCTTATTCATAGCACAGATACCACACGGAATTCCCCCTGAGAAGTTTCCAAGATGAATCCTCTTTCTCTGCACTCCAAGGAAAAATGGTCGCCTGACAACTGTGAGCTTGTGCTTGCAGGTGTTAGTAAGAAGATAAAAGGGGAAGAAATCCCCAAGGAGACACAAGCGATACCTACTTTGGGCTTCGAATATTCCAAGTAATAACTGCTCATGCTAACAATACCAGTGTATCCTGGAACAAACAACTCCAGCCTGCACCAGAGGCAGGTTCACAACAGAAGAAAAGCAGAAAGAATATCAGGATAACACTTCATATCTCAGAGGTTCAAAGGCTTGCGTGAAAGAACCACACCAACTCACACTAGCAGTTCCTTTGAGAGTTATTTCCTCACTGAAGGCCCTGCCTAATTTTAAGGTCTTCAGACTGAAAGGCTCACACAGACAACATCATGTAGTATTAAGGCTCATACCTCCAAAAATTCCCATGGCCGTAATATTGCAAAATATTCCCCAACCTCGTACATACATGCACACGTTTGCAGCTGTTACTAGAACAACTATGGCATCTTCCAAAAAGCACTAGAGACGCAGAAGCAGGAGGGAGAGATGGAACAGGAATGCTGCTTTGTTTGTGTGCCCCCACCTCGTTCATCAGGCACACCCGAGCCAAAGCATCCTTCTCTCCAGAGGGAAATCTGTTTCTGCAATTTTGCCAGAGCTTTTATATATGGCAGTGGCCAGCTGGCTGCTGGAAGAGCCATGTGTCAGTGGTCCTGGCGAGTGCTTAACGTGTGATATGGATCTGCACAAACTGCAAGCACTTGGTTTGCAAACATTCCTGGTTCATGCATTTACAAAACAGCGAGTAAAAGGAGAGGCTTCTGAAGTCATACACCATAGCAGGCAGCTCATATATACCTATGTGTCTATATATATATATACATATATATATATATACACACACACACACACACACATATAGATGTATATATACATATACATACATATATATATATATATAAATGCACACACATAGTAACTTCTCTCTTTCCTGGCATGCTTTGCCCTCCTGGACTGCATTCACCCGTTCTGCCTCTCTCTCAGTACTGTCACATCCTCTACTACTGCCACTGCTGTACCTGAAGAGGTAAATATCTAAAACCATCGAGCCTCCAAGATGATTGATTCTCCCTCCAGACAAGATGTGGGAATCCTCTGCACAGCTTCTCTCCAGCCCTGCTGGATGTGTAGATCCCAGAAGGGGGAATCACACCGGAAAGCAGATGAGAGCACAGGAAAGTGTCCTGCGATGCCCCTGACCATCGGCACTCCTGCTCCTGGGCTGTGCCTAGGGATCCATGTAAATCAATTCATCTCCTGCATGGAGGATCCAGCAAGTCAGTCCACACAATTGTGGGAACCATGGCGGGGGCAGTAAAGCACGGACAGTGGCATAGTTTGAATCAATTTATTTTTTAGCTAAGTACTTTTTACTGCACTATCCCAGAGGACGTATTAAAAAAGATGCATCAACCAGCGTGGGCCTTGCAGAAAGAGGGACAAGGTGGGCATACTAGAAGAGGTCTGTGGCTACAATCCCAGTATATATAAAAAGTACTCCCTAATTTTAAGGCAACCATCTACTTGGGGATTTATTAATGCAGGGCTCCATGCCTACGCCTTTGTTCAAGAATATATACTGTTTACTGGCTAATGTCAGGCAAGCCAGACTTCCACCACAGGCGGATTTTATCCCAATCACTGCAATCAATGTGGAGAGCAAAAGCGTAGGTGATAAATGAGTCTGCCACGGACTCCTGGGTGCCAGCAAATACAGACTGACAAGCCAACAGGGAAGGCAATTCCCAGCTGAGGTTCCCTGAGTGGAAGGACTCTCCTGGTGACACCAGACAAAAGGGTTAATGCATGGAAACAGAAAAACAGTTTGCATAAACTTTACTGTCTAGTAAAGGAAATAGAACTACAATAACTATAGTAACAATAGACATTGTGTCAAATTAATTCTGATTAAAATAGTAAGCCAAAGAGATAAAGTAAGTAGGAAGAAATAGTGTTAAGTTATCACGAAGCACTTGCTTCATGGAATCTGTTTTTCCTTAAAATTAAGATCAAGGATACTTTTCTTTACTTTTATTATATCACTAAATGCTGGTGCTTCTTAGTAGCACCAATAGTTTGTATAGATTAAAAAAGTGTGTTTAATAAGCAATTGCAATAGTTTTAGAAACTTCTAAAAAATATATAAGCAAGTTTAGAAGAGAAACACTCGCTCTGAGATTGCACAACCAGCCAGTCACAAAAGTCAATTCAAAACATATTTGGCAGCCATATGACCAAACGGACCCATCACAAACCAGTTATTAGGCAGAAAACGCTATCTGCTGAAATTTTTCAAAAATCCAACTACAAACAGAGGCTTGCACTATCTAGTGGCAAAACAGATTTTAGTATCAAATGCAAATGTTTCCTAGTTCCTATGTTATAGTTACATTAAACTTTGGCTAATACTACTGCAAAAGTCAACCTGATAAACACATTCAGCGAAATCCAGCTGTAGTCTCAAGAGAAGCTGTAATCCACAATGTTCATGAGTTCCATCTATTTTGTGACACTCGCACTGAAGCTGCAAGTGAAAATATATGCAGGCAGTCTAAAAGGAGCTTCTTGCAGATTAAAAACGGCATGCAGCAACATCGAGGATGGGTCATCAGAACTGTGCAAAGTGCAAGGACGAGCCACACAATAACACAGATCAGAGCGGGCGACACAGCCAGGGGGGATTAGAGCTGTCTGCTCAGGCTGCGATACTACATCTGGTTACTGTTAGTCACCCTATGGAGGAGACAGGGAAAAGGGAAAAAAAAACAGAGAGAGAGAGAGAGAGAGAGAGAGAGAGAGAGAGAGAGAGAAGTCTACATGTGACATGACTGCTTTCCCTGTTTAGGGATCACAAACTCCAGAAAAAAGCTTTCTTAAAGCTAAAGAGAGCATGATTTATACAAAGAGCTGCAAGCCTTTTACACTCGCATTTGAGCAGACGGACATCAATGCTACCTGTTTTTCAAGACTCCTGTTTCTGATTTTATTTACATTTGCTCTCCATTACACTTTTAGAGCAACTTACCTATCCAGTCGATCAATTCAAACTATTTTTGCAGGCATTTCATGTCTTTTTTTTTTTTTTTAAAAAAAAAAAACCATCACCCTGTAGGCACCTGCTTCTTTGTAATTATAATCATTTTTCTGCAGAGATTTTCATCAAGTGACTTTGCCAAGCAACAAGAAAAGGCATGTGTGTACGAGCACAGGTATAAAAAAATACAGGAAACCCACAGTTAAATTGCAGAGGGCCACCACAAAGAGAGCAGGAGATTAATACCTTTCTTCACCTCTTGTATGGCTTTGCCAGAGGCTCGTATAAAGGCCTATATTTGGTAGCCATATTTGGTGGCTATGGCTCAAAATTGTAGCTAAAATAGAACTCTTTAAAAATCTATGTTAAAATTCAGCATTTTAAACTTTTTTTAAAATACCAAAAAAAAAAAAAAAAAAAAAAAAAAAAAAAAATCAAGCTATTTGGAGCTCTTCGATGGTCCTCTTTTGTAGGAGCAAATTTGTATACCCCATAATTCTCCAATTTCTTTTAAGGAAAAAAAGCCCTACCTCATTACAAAATAAAGTACCACTTGCATATAAATATCAAGATTTTACCCTATTGAAGTATATGAAAATTGATCTCTTTTGATTCAGGAGATAAGGCTAAATAGGACTTGAAATAACTTCTGTCTGTTGAAATGGGTGATTAGTCTAGAAGAGTTCATCACCTCCTGCTCTCCCAGCTGGAAAAGAAACTGAAATAAACAGATTTTTATTTCTATAGTGTAAGTCGAGAAAAAAAATATACAGAGAAAAAAAAAAAGACACCACTTGCAAACAGAGTCTTGAATTGCAATACAAGTCAAACAAACATGAGTTCCCACCTGGCCCACAGTAACTCAAAGTCCAATACTTTTCAAAAGAAAGAGGTTCCATTTCCTTGCTGGCAGCTTCCCTCACTTTACAACATTCAAAGTTATTTGAGACTGACCTCATCAAAAGCTCGTCAAGTCCCGATGACACCCACGGGTCACACAGCACCAGCCTCATCGCTAATTTTAGGGCTGCCTTAAAAGCAATCAGAGCATTTCTTAAAACTGAATAAACTTGCCCCCACCCTACATGTTGATGCGGCCACTAAATCCCGCGGGGTAATCTCCCGAATCCATCTGTTCCTTTTCATTCGCATCCCGAGAAGCCTCCCAGCGCCCCTGATTATTCCTCTACTTGTCTGAGGAAACATCCTGTCTTCTGGCTTCCCAGCCGCTTGCTTCACCCCTCCTCTTCCCGAGGCTGCAAAAAGCAGCTGCAGAGATTATCTGCTGCCATGGCATGACCAGACGCTCTCCAAACCTCTCCGAGGTTGAGGCATTTCCTCAGAAGGGGGAGACGGTCAGCAGAGGGGAACAAGCATCCTTCAAACACAGACTGCTTCCCAGTTTTGCCTTGGGAAGACCCAACTACGGGTACTTTCACACACCCAGTCTTTAAAGTATGTTTAGCAGAAGCAGAAATTAGGGTCCCACTCTGGCCACTTCTAGGCTCTCCACGACGGACGACAAACTGTCTGGGTGACGAGGCAGCAAGGCCCCGTACTCCAAGCACAGCACACTAAGTTTCTTGAGAAGTCTATTCACCAAGGGCCATCATCAAACAGCAGGTGTAAGCATGAAAACAGCGACGTGTGTCTAAGGACCAGAAAGAGGCTTAAGTTACAGAAATGTGTACCTTCCCCTTCTGCGGGTCAACGCAGCCAGCGTGTCAGCCAACCCAGCTGCATAAAACACTCTAGATGCTCCTCATTTAACTTGAGGGCTGTCGGAAGTGGTGGAGGAGATGCACGTTGTCTGTCCTGGTGTGCATACAGTCAGAACACGAGGACCATGGCCACTTCATGTTGAACTGCTCACTTGCATTTTGTTTCTGCTTTATTTGCAACCTCAAGCCCTTGTGGGATGAGAGCTACAATACTTCCCACCAACCTCCAACGTGTTCCTGAACCAACTCGAGGTACCAAAAGCCCAAGTAACAAATAATAGTCCACAAAAAAAAAAAAACGTTTTCTTACAATCCAAACACTGCTGCTGCTCAAGCTTTATGCTAAGATTTATTGAGATGCCAAAGGGTTATTTTTGCTTGAAATTCTCCTATTGTCAGTTGCCTCAAATGAGGCAAGTATTGAAGGAATTTATGATACCCAAAACTGACAGTCACTGACTGTCAAACAAATCTTTCCTTCTGTTTTCAAAATAGTTGTGTGTTAATCTCTCAGGTCACTATCAAAGACAGCTTAGAATATAATTTATCACCTTTTGGGCAGGGATCCATGCTGAAAAATTCACATCCAAACCGTAATTTGGTTCAGTTAATGGTCTTTTCTCAGAGGAACTGGACAATTAAAAACATATGGAAATGGAATGAACCACTCACTTTTCAACTAAATGTTTGCTCTATATCTTGGGAAATAAATTTAGGATGAACAAGCTGAATTCAGTCAACGGATTAAAAAGAGGTTTGAACTACTGCTATAAATCAATCCTCCTGCTTTCACAAGCCGCATGACAGTATTTTTTTTCTCCCCTTAAAATTGAAAATCACATCCAACAATGGTAAAAAGCCTCCAAGAAACTGCAGGTTCAAACTAGATTTGTGCTATTTTCAAAAGAAAATAGGAGTTCTTTATGCACTATAAACATTTGACATATTAGAATACCTAGATATGGTAATCAGAAATGTAAGGTCAAGCAAGAAAAAGCATAAAGGCAGAAACAGTTTAAAATGTGTACATCAGTGTGCACTGACTTTCATTATAGGGGTAATCAATCACAGGGTTTTGGTAGAATCATGACATTTTATTACATCTAGAAAATACCATGGTACAGTTGATACATTTACAGAAACACAAAGCTTGGAAACATGCACAGCATTTTACCAGCCTTTTTTTCTCTTTCTAAGCATCAATGTCCTTGTAACAACTCAGATCTGCAGCAAACAAGCCCTCACCACACCTCAGTGTCCAGCTGAACTGATATGGACTTTTCCAGGTACTGGCAAGGACAGAAGTGTGTCAAGCCAGTAACACTGATACTCCTTCTCTGATCACTTATTTTTCCTTGTTTCTTGCCCTGAAAACTTGAAACGCTGCACAGGTTGGTGCCTGCCTTGCTGTAGCCCCCGCACAGAGTCGGGACCAAGCCAGTTATGGGCACCCAGCCCTAATACCAGGAGTCTACCAGGATGGAGCCGTAAGGACAGCTCAGCTACCACAAATGTGGTGGCCTGCACTGCCCCATACAGTTGACATCCACCCAAGAGGAGCAGGGTCACAACCAACTCTTCCTTTGGGCTTGGCTACATTCATCCGAATTCAGCGGAGGGCACAGAATCGAACCCTGGTCTCCGTCCCGGGCACTGGAGCTTCTATAAGGGATAAACCTACTATAATATAGAGGTACGTTGGGTCGCAGATCCTCTCCATTCCCAGGAACTCTTGCTCTTGGTCAGTGTGCCCTCTACTTTGCCAGCTTCACCAGGTATTAAAGCTATTGAGCACAGCACCGGCTGTGGAATGGGTCCCCCAAAGTACACCCCAAGCATGAAGGATCTGGGATTACACCTTGCCATAATCACACAGTTACACTTACAAAATAAAGAGCAACTGGAAAAAATAAACAACACCGTTCTACTGCCACGTTGGCCAAAACTTGGGTCTGAACTGGTGATTTCCAGAAGTAAAACAATTTTAAGTTTGTATCTTAAGCTAATCTTCTGGAGCACAACTAGACAGGCCCTTTTCTCTAAGGCAGAGAAATGAGGAACACACCAACACATGGTTTACACTGATTTTTTTCAATTAAAAACAGCAAACGTAGCCCCTAGCAACGACAGAGACAGGATGGGGAAGAAGGAGAAAAAAAAAGAAAGAAAAAGCTACACCCTTGAAATGCCTTTTGATGTTAATACATTGCAATGAGTCTTTGTGTAATCTGCTTCATAAATCACTGAAAGTAAATAAAAATCAAGACCACATAAGCTAACAGCCCCCCCACCTTTCAAGAATATCTAATGCCTTCCATCTTCCTTGCCACGGCATTAACTTTTTTTTTTTTTTTTTTTTTTCTTTAAGGTAGCTAAAGAAGGCCCTCGAAATACCCTTTTTGACTCCCTTCGACGAAGAACTGCTGATGAGATCAATTAAGCAAGACAGGAGAAATAAAACCCAGGCGGTTGGTTCAAGTAAGTCATCTGCTTACTGTATATTCCACAAAGCCCCAACGTTTGATGTTAATTTTGTGTGATGCATTTTCCAATAATCCATGAGTGTGAGCTCAAGCACTGACAGAAAGAAGTGTTGTATTTCACAGCCACACAGAAGCCGGCAGTTTTAGGATCATTTATTTAATTATGCAAATGCTACTCTTGTGACAACAAGAGACAGACTCAAGCTGAAAGCATACATTCGATAATAAAGTTCAGACCCAACTGAAGATTCATTACCTGCTGCGTCAACGCCAGCTATTACCACATTATTATAGCTTACGCCACCGTGTAGTTAAAGTTGAGATAACGCTTCCAATCTCAAATGCTACTTTTAGGACATTTTAAAGTAAATGTTCTTTATGTATGCTTTCTTTAATTGGCTCTTCTATGAAAGGCTCCGAATGTACAAGCCAAGAACAAAACCCAACCGCTGCTCTAAAACTAATCACCACTGAATAAGCAAAGAGCCTTAAAAAAAAAAAAAACCTCAGCATAAACTTTACTTCTTTCCTGTGTTTTACAGCAACGTATACCCAGAGGGCATGCAGCGTTTCCCCCACTTCTCACCAACAGGTGAGGATTAAAAGCAACTCAAATACAACCTCGATAGCAGCCTTGCGCACCTCCCAATGCACAAGGGATGCAACCGTGATCCCAGCAGGCAGAATCTATGCCGGGTGACACTCTCATGAGCTACGAAGCAAGAAGTGGGTGTCGAGTTCATTTTCAACCTGGCATTTGTTAAATCAGACAAGCAATTTGCCGCATGCCCTAGAGCCGTATCGCAGTCAATAGCGGGGAAGGAAGGGCCATGCTTATGGAGGTGCCAAAGTCCTGCCCACCCCTCTCAAAGTGTTCTTCTGCCCCGGACGTAAAGCAGAAATGGGAAATTAAGTAATTTTTCCTCTAAAGAGGCTACGAGGGGCTGAGAGGAGCCCGACCGCACATGACTGGGACACAGGACAGCTCTGCGCCATCCCAGGGCTGCATGCGCTTCAGCTGCCTCAGCTCCACCATAAAACCAGGAATCTGAGATAATTACACTTTTTAAAATCTTCTCACTGAACCAAAGAGCTTTTGCATGTAATGGAATGTCCCTTTGTAGCCGATGGGCCCACAGAGATGAAGAGGCATGTGTGGGCTGTGGCGAGGTGTTTAAAGCTTAAAAGCTGCAACATTTCATCTCAGGTACCACTTAGACCATAACACAGGTCAGGGAAACTTGCCCAACTTCAGCAGCAGAATTAGCGCGTGCAATCTAAACAGCTACCTCTACCCGCAAACCTGGAGCTGCCTGAACAATGAGATTCAGGGTTACTCTAACATGCAATGTATATATCTTTTTATTAGTATATTAAAATACTACTTTAAAATAAACAGCAGTGTGTAAGTGCCATGTAAATCAGTAAATACTAAAATTTGGCCTTTCCTCCCTCGACTCTTCTGCCCTCCCTATCCTGTCCCCTTTTTTTTTTTTTCTCCTCAAAGAGAGGGAATTTTTTAACTAAGTGTTTTTGATAACACACAATTACTGCATGCCAAATACTGTACATGGGATACCTAGATCACTTAGGGGAAGAATTGTATTTTTAGTGATATTTTGCAGACAATTGCTTTGATGTCACTAAAGGAACACTGCAAATAAATACTAACCACCACAAAAAAACATCAGAGCTTACATTTTTCAGGGCTAAGAAAACATTATTGCATGCATGTGAATATAGATAGGGCAGACTAAAGGTATATACAGGGAAGCCATTCAGCAGCATGAAAGATAAACAGAACACACATCTGATCTCCCTGCTTGAAAGATGCTCTCACCACGGAGCTCCCTCCTCTGAGTATCATCAGATCCTCGTGTCCCTGCTCTTGGGAGCAGTATTTAACCCACTGCAACAGCTGCTCAGACTTGAAGCAGCTCCTTCATCAAACCCAAAAGCAAGAAGATCCAAATCTCACCGAGACTAATGGATTTGGTCCTTATCTTCTATTGCTAAAGCATCACGAGAGATTACTTACTTAAGCATTCGGAATAAATATCAATATTATTATTATACTTTCTCAGTGTTTTAGCTCATATACTATAGAGACTGGCTCATAATACAACATTTTTCCTCTTTTCATCCATCTTGTGACTCTCTTTCTTACCGAATACAGGCAAAAATATCATAGTGCATTAGCTACTTCATCCGCAGACAGTTTGGTGCAGAAAAAGGTTATTTTTAACCTGGGAGAGTTCCCAAACCAGTTCTCTGCATAGCTCTAAAACTGGCACGAGAGGAATGCACATGACTAGGAACAAGCTGGGGGGAGGAGGGTTAAAAAAAGTACTTGTATACCCAGCTTGTCCTCAAAAAAACCACAACCAAAACCCATGCATTAAAGTGGAGGGGAGCAAAAGGCCCAGTACAAACCCTGAATGATGCAACCATGCATCTAGCTGGCATTTCAAATGCCCCTCTGTAGCTCAAGCACTTTGTTTTCCTGGCAAATCCGCAGCACTGAAATGTGCCGAGCTCATCCAGGCAGCCTGCACATTCCCCTGCACGCATTAACGCATCTCCCAAACGCAGCCCTCGCTGGCCTGCGAGCCTGAGCACAAGGTCGACGGCAGAAATCAGAGCGCGGCCGCCAGAGCCTGGGCTCTCAAACAGCCCAGGGCAGCCAAAGGCAGCAGGGCCATGCCAAATTTTACCAGCAATGGACCTGGTCCCAGCACTTACATGACAAGTCTGGCTATTTTGATGCATCTTGGAAAAAAATTAATCAAAAATAAAAGCTTAGGGAGTTTTATGTATGAAGCAGCCTAGTTCTCTCTCAAGGCTGCAGATTTACCATGTACCTTTGGATGGAAAAAACTCCCAAATGAGGGCTGAGCAGGAGCTCCCCTCTCTAAGCACCCGGCACCATTTCGGCACAATGCAAGAGCCTTCGGAGCCAAAGGGGAAGCTGCGGGAGACGCAGCCGGCTGTACAGCACGCTCCTCACTTAAACACACTATTTCATCCCAAGGTTCCAAAACGATAATAGACTTTATTCTAATTGGATTGTCTGCAATGAGCCAATTTAAGTGCTAAATGCTGCGAATTATTCAGCATGACATAGCAATGCAATGATGTGAGCCACTGCAGGGCAGGAGGCTGGCTGGAAGCTCCAGCTCCTGGAGCATAACAAGGAGATGCAGGTCTGCCTTGGCCTGACTCCACCAGCCCCCTTCCCACCGCTCCAGCAGCTGCAGGGGCCCTGCCAACCATTAACCAATGCTCTCCCCCCCCCGAATCAACACACCTCGTGAGAAGATGACTTGCTGAAGAATGTTTTACTGAAACATTTACTAAAATACTGTGCATCTGTAAAACCGGGGGGCAGAAACAGAATTTTAGGATTCCCATGCAATTTAGAAATTGAGATTATAGGAACAATCTTGCAGGACAGCCCCTGGAGGCCAGGAGAATACCTGGGGACTTGAGTGTTTTACTGCACTTAGGGTTGTAGCTAAGGTCTAGACTCAAACAACAATACAGGTACCAGCAGGGTAGAGCATTTTACACCCGACTTCTAGTCACCTAAAACTATTTTTCTAATCCTGCACAGTTACAGACACAAGAACTTCAGAATAGACCAGTCTTAAATCTTGTCTCTCAGCTGTGCATGCATCTTCAGAAGGATTCAGAAGGATTCATCCTTATTGCAAACCACCTCCTCCGCTCTGCAAGAGCTCCTGCATACAAGTTATCTGTCCCCACTGAATTAAAAATGACTGATGATAATACCTTCTCTTTAATATGATGCCTACTTGTCAGTGCAATGGAAGCAGTTAATCATCAACATCTAATATGAATACATCATCTGATCTACTGAAAAACTCTGCCCTAACTTGACTTTCCTTCTTGGGTCCTGTATTTATTAGAATTAACTCCAGTAGATGAGCAGTTTACTGTATTTTATTTTCTCACATATTTTCTAATCCACAGAGGCACAGGAACATTAATTCAGGAATTGGCTGCAATTATTTTTTTGCTATTCAGCTAGGGGCAGTAAATGCAAACAAAATTGGCTGCAGTTCAATGTCATTGCATAAGATTTGCTCTATTGTTCCCCGAGATGCAGATGTTAGGGTATATAATGCTAAATCAAAATAGTGGCAGTATCTTCCTATGTACTTTCTAACAGGTTCCCAGAAGGCTTAGATTTCTTGCTGGAAAATTATTATTATTTTATATAAAGTTCCCATAAAAACAACTAAAGAATTATAGAATTAAGACCACTTTTTCCATAATCAAATTTTAAAAAGTGTCTCAGCTGTTGCTTATATATGCGTGTGTGTATATATATATATGTATGTTATATATAAAGAATTCAGTACACTCCTAAACTAAAATTGAAAGGTTTATGCATTCACCTGAATCATGAATGCAGTGAAAAATGATAAGATAAATAAGATATTTCACACCACTACTTAAACTATGATTCTTTCTCTTGCAAATGCCAGTTCCTTTCACACTGAAAGCACCAGAGAGGCTGGAACAACCTGTGTGTTAATCAGGGTCTCAGTACAATTCTCGAGGTCCTCAAACCAATCAAGAAATTCTGTCGCTTTCCCAAACGCCAAGGGCAAAATAATAATAATAATAAAAAAAAAAAACAGAGCACAGGCAGCATCTCCTTTTCTGCCCATCTTTGCTAAAAGATGTTGTTCATCTTTTGGAAGAAATGCAGCTATCACTGCTCTGGCTGCTTTTGGAGGGCAGAATACCTGCACATCGGTACTGCTGGTGCTTATCATGTAACATCTGCTTCTCCAAGGACCAAGGTGTGTGGGACAGGCAGCGGGGTCAGGCAGATATTACAGGTCCTCTCTTTGCTGTACATATAACTACAGTTGAAAACACCAATTGCTTTCCCAAACAAAGTGCGCTCTGTAGCTGTAGCAGCCCAACGAGGGACATCTGTACAACCCCCTGAGGACAACCAGCCATCTTCGACTCATTCTTGTTTGCTCATTTTAGAAGTTGGGGAAAAATTAAAGGAGGAAACAGTGCAATGAGGTTGTCCGTCCCCACTGAAATAAAGGCATAAAGCAGCAAATCCCATCTATCTGCCTTCCAGCGGCGCACTCGGGCTCCCGCCGGGAGCTCACTCGTCACCACTTCCTAAACACCATCCCAGGCACCGGTTCCTATGGGATTACCTGTAGTCGGACAAGGTTCTGCCGAGGTTTCATGCAGGACACCACGCTATGCACGACCCCGGCCGAGCGTTGCACAGCACCTGCCAGCAGCCCAAGGTACAGCCCCAACGTCAAGATGAAACCTGTGCCAAGACGAGCGCCCTGCAGAGAAAATGAGCTCCCCGGGGAGGCACTGAACACACTAGTTTGGGAAGAGGGTCCTCCAAGTTTGGGAAGAGGTCCTCCAAGACTAAGTTTTTATTTACGCTCGCTTTAAACATCCACAGTTTGACTGCAGGAGGCTGTATCTTGACATCCTCAGGTGCCGGCTCCCATCCTTCCCAGCCTTTTACTACTGACCTTCAGTGGCTCTTTAATTGCGAATAGCACTCTTGATAAAATTAAAATATCCACTTTAATGGACCAATCTAGCTTTTTAAATTGCAGATGAAAAGCCATGCATCGCAATTGAGAATCATGGCCTGGCTGCCTCGACCCATCTTCTTGGTAGTTATTTTCCATCGCAGTAATGCAGGGAAACCTAATGCTTTCAATAAAATTTCACTGCTATCCTGGCTGATTTTTACTTATACTTAAAACAGGGAGGAGGCCAAAAAAAAAAAAAAAAAAAAAAAAAAAAAAGAAGAAAAAAAGTAAAAGCTGGAGTTGCTGCCCGAGCAGAAAGGGAGGTCCCAAACCTCGCAATGTGTTCTCTATGTCCTGTGAACGGTAAAGCTCCTTCGTCCAGAGGAGGACAGGGATTGCTCCTGGGGCAAAGAACCACAGAACAACAGTGAGGTGTTCCGCAGTGTCTCAAACCAAGGGATGGACACTTCCACGCCATATCAACCTCATGATTCACCTTCTAGGGCATTAAAACCCAACCTGAGAGTGGAGTCTTGAACCTCTGCAGCTCTTAACTGGGCAACAAGAGGCTGCATCTGTTTAGTGTCCTCTAGCTCTGGCCTGGACATGGGGAACATGACTTCAGCCCACACCAAGCAGGAGAAAAGAGCATCCAAGAGAAAATTACCAAATTCAATAATTACGAAGCTAGTTGGAGCTCCTCCTAACAAGGTTTCCTTATTACACTGGATGAATAAGTTGCCTCATAAGAGTCTGCTTACTATCAGACGAGGAGAAGAGTCATGTTTTGGAATAAAATCACCACCCATGCTACGGTCACTGCTCCACGCGACCGCATTCAATTCCAGGTATACACCCCAAACCACTTGTGCCCTTCCACACAGACACATCTCTGTAGATCACAATGGGGTTTGCAGGAGCCTCCAAAGGGAAGCGTGTTCCCCAGGCAAAGGCAGCTGGCAAAGCAGGAGCAATGCTGGGAGCGGGAAATTAATCTGTGATACGTGCCTGAATTACCTACGGCAGGACCGAGGACTTGCTGTAAGGAGGGAAGGAGGTGCAGAAGGAAAGGCAGTGCAGGCAGCAGAGGCTCAGGCAGGAGTCCACCCAGGGGAACCCTCAGGCAGGGACACAAAAAGTCAGCAAAAGGCAAGTGAGGGTGTAAACTTGAGGGTCCTCTTCACTGCCTCCTAAACTCACCTCGTGGTTACTGTAAGCGCCATAAATACAGAATAACAACATTAGCCTCATAAAATCAGACTTGCAAAGCAGCTGACTTGCAACCCCTTGCTGCTAGGGGTTTACTCATACATTTTCCAAAAGAGTTTCCCAAAAGCCCTGCTAGGAAGCAAATTTGCTGAGGAAACCTTTTGTCTAGATGTTGATACTATGAAAAAGCTCAACAAGATCAAGGAGAAGTCATTACAGCATAAAAAGGCAGAATAATTGAAAAACCAATGCTAATAAATGGTATTTATTGAATAAATGATAAAGTAAGTGAGAGCTTAGGTAAACACGGTGCCAGGAAGAATAGGATCAATGACGGACTCCCATATCTACGCGTTCTGTGTAAGAATCTCCACTATAATCCTCTATTTGTAGAAGTAATTCTGCATATTCTGCCAATTTCTAGAACAATTCAGACCTCAGATTCAGAACTAACTTACAGACCTAAGACAATTTGTTAACTAGGAGGAAAAAAAAAATTATAAATGTTTATTTGTCTTTCAAGCTCCTCATCTTGATTTAATGCTAAGGAAGGATATGAATAAAAGAATGAAAATTGTATCTATTGTTTTATGCACCAGTCAAAGAAGAAAACACAAACATCAAAGCGCTTTCAAATCTCACTAGCTTTTAGTATATCCAAGTCAATCATAATGACAAAAATCTGTAATCTGAAATTAAAGGATAATTGTTTTGTGCTTATGTGAAATTTATGGTTATAGTTTAATACAGAAAAATTAATGCAAAAAGATGCCATAAACTATGAAATGTGAATCTGTAATTAAATTTTAATTGAAAACTGAAAACAAGAAAAGCGATCTATAAAGTATCAATTTGCTTTCCAGACAAACATTTTTTTAAAAAAACAAAATTAAATATTTATTTTCTCTGTATTACAACAGCAACACCACTTGTATATAATCACTATCTACCAGTCAGCTGGAAGTAGTACAAAATTCTACAACAAATGTTTCACCTCACTTTAGATGAAAACATGCCCAAATTCCTCCCCTGAACATGATGCTCTCCTTTACCAAAGGAAGCCTCTTAAAAGAGCGTTAATACATAAACATATAAGATTTATCTGCCCCTAGGGCACAGGGTTAGTGTAATACATATTAGTGTTACACTTTGCATTATTATCATTATAGCTATGCTTGGTTTGCATTTCTATAGCACATGAAATCAAATTAGCTTGCTCTTCTGCTAAGTGCACAGTTCCTGGTGGCCATTAGCATGACTTACAGGTCAAAAGGAACCTGGAACTTGGCAAACGTGTCCTAATTTCCAGAGGCCCCTATCTCCTCAATCTTATTGAAATAATTGAATGGGAGAAGAGCTCAGTGCTTTTTTAAAAGGAAGCCACTGGTACTTGAGGAACTTGGAACTAGAGAGCTACTTGACTTCTTGGGCAAAGAACTGAACAGATCCAAAGCTTAAAAAAATCACAATAAATCAAGTACCTCTTATCAACCAGAGCCATGAAACTATTTGGCACATCTTTTGATGATCCTTCCTTTCATATTTTTTTGTGGATGAAAATGTTTTGGACAGTTTCTGCCGAGTTCCCTAATCAATAATCACATAAATAGATCAGTTCTCGTGACTACACTATATGACTCTTATGTCCAGCCCTTCTCCCTGAGATGGGCAGACACAACGTTGTGACCTCAAATGGAAAACTTTTGCATTCAGGTCACGCCAACATTGCTAACATTATTTTTATAACAGTATCATTCATTTTTAGGTAGATTAATTATAATATATATGTGCTATATCAACAGACTTTTCATTATGGTCCATTTAACCTCATAAAACATAATTGATTCCTATTTGCTCTATCTGATCGATGCTTAGAGCTCATTGCTGAACTGTGTGAGGAAAAAAGACTACCTAGAAAAAGAGGTTCTCTCTAAGATAAATAATAAGTTTACAGCCTGTGTTGCTCTGATTGCATGAATACATGTCTACGTGATTATGGAGGATAGAGAGGTTAATACCCAAGGTTTTATTAACTCGAAATCACAACCAAAAAACCTGTAATTTACAGATCTTTAACATTTACTCGTTTGCAACTTCAAGACAAGCATGATTTTCCATGCTATATAAATAAAAGGATGCTGCCTAAAGAGATGCCTTCTTAGGGGCACATTTCCCCCAACACCTAGAGAAAATGAGTCTAAAATGAGTTGTGATTTTCTGGTTTTCAGAACATGTTACAAAACAGAAGAGGGGAAGGGGAGCAGAGAGCATCCATCCAAGACACTGTGTCCTGTCCCCTGCCTACAGCCTCTCCATTCTCAACAACTAGAAAGCTCCAAATTTCATTTAGAGTAAAAGACTAGTTGCTTTATGGACAGGATTGCTGAAGCCTTTCCCTACTTAGTTTTTTTCTGACACATTCTTGGAAGTCAACTCAGTGAAGCAAAACAAGCAACATAAGACCTGCTATATCTCAAAAAAAACACTCTGATTTAGGCAAAGCTGAAGGATATTATTTGCATTGTTGGGACCACAGCATGACTTTGATCTGTGATAAAAAGCCTTATGGAAACACATAAAATTTTTATGTGCTTTTCTCAAAGAATACAACAATGACACATGCCCTTGATTCCTTAATTATTCAATCTATGTATAGAATTCAGCACTTCTGTTAGTAAATAAGATAATTGCACTGTATATTAAAGCAATCTGTTGAAAGAACCACCTTCCAAAAATATTTCACTACTAACAAACAAGACATTAACTTCACATCACTGAAGTTAATTTTCTATTCAGCTCATCTATTAAAAAGGAAAAAGCAAATTTAAAGTTCAGAACAAAAAAAAAAAAGTTTTTTGAACAATGATGTTAGCGTAATGCTTTTAGAAGCAGGTAAATACTTCATAGCCAAGTTCTTCGCACTCCTATTAACAACAGAATAAGCCTGCTGACTATTATTATTATGAAAAAATAGTATTTAACAGGACCGACTAATTTACTACTTGTTGCAGAGGGGTTTAGTGTGACACCCTAGAAAAAAAATGTATCAATACATATATGTAAGGGAAATTTCAGAATAGTATTTCCAACCATTACCTTCCTGGGGAGAGATTACAGAAGAAAAGGGGGTTTTGCTTGCTTCTTCCACCAATGTTTGCCCTTAAACTCAATGTCAAACAAACTCAGTTTGACTCTGAAATCATTTTTAAACTTAAACTTTTATCCCAAAATATATTATTAACAAAGACTTTCAGTTAAATAGGTATGTCAAGGAAATCATTCTCAATCAGTTTTACCACACGAAGAGCCTCCAGTACATATAAAATATATTTAATGCTTCTGAGAAACCACCGTTTGGAAGCTCACCTGCCCTGCAGTTCTCTTAATAGGTTTATCAATTTTTAAAACACCCAGGGTATAATAATATTTAATACTACGTACTAAATGTTAACCAACATTTAAAAGCAATAAAAAAAATGCCAAGAGACAGTTTAAGATTTCAAGATGCCAAGCTGTCCGGTCAGCTAATCATCTCACAGCACAAAAAAACCCAAGGAGAAAACGGCTGTGGCACTGGGACATGGTGATTAATTTAACTCTTTCCAGTAAAGCCGTCAGGAGGACTGTCCGAGGGCACAATTACGGGATGCTGAAGGAGGGTTTCTAAAGAAGCCTTGCTGCGACACGATGCTGGAACAAATCCTCCTTTTCCCGCGTGGCTAAGCAGCAGAAAAGCGACACGGAAAACAGCTGGAAGGAGCCAGCGTTGCTGGCTCGGGCACAGAGACCCCAAAGCTTTTGCTTTCTTCTCCTCTCCGGCAGAAGCAATTTCTTTTGATTAGGGACTCTGACAGCCCCTTAGGTCAAGATGAAAAATCTGTTTCTTGTGGGTGCATCTGACATGCCAATCACGCAGGCAGCCTCGGCGGAGGAAGATTTGGCAGGCGGCACGCAAACAGGTAGACACGGCCGGCCAAAAAACGCCCCAGCGGCCGGCACTGGCTGCGGTCTGGAGACAGCCCGTCTGCTCCAACTGTGACGGCTCCTGTACGGCCCCTCTCCCCAGCAAGATGCTCAACAGCATCAAACCGCAGCCAGGTGTCACCAGGGCCACTTGCAGGAAGGGAAAAAATAAGAATTCTCCTACTGTCAAAAGCCTGGGCAGGATTTGCTGTCCTTATGTAGAGAGTTAGACGTTATTTGAGCAAGCCATGAACATGACATTGATGTCTCTAGACATCAGAAGGAGAAAAACATGAATTTAACTGCATTTCCTGTTTATGGCCCCTTTCCAAAGGGCCTTTTTCATTAAGCAGTAGCTGCTGTAGGGCAGTAAGGTGCTCATCTCAGTTTGGACGCTGATGTCTACGCGCAGGCAAAAGGCACCCACGTTTATGGGCTTTAGGCTCAACCTGCTGCACGTGCCCTGCGGGAAGGCGCTGCACGTCAGTCTGTACATCCTGCTTTTAACAGTCGACATACGAATTCGCACCGTTTTACCTGAAAATCCGCAGTCTGATTAAAGCAGAGTTTCTCCAGCATGAATTCTCCAGGGTCATGAAAGGCAACCTCAAAGGTTAAGAGAGGTTATGAATTCTAGGTGTTAGAAAAGCTAGCGGGGAAAAAGAAAAAAAAGGGAGCTTTCGCTATCCTCACTTCTCATCTGTTCTTGCCCTCCAAGACAAGTATTCCCTGCCAGCTTCTTGACTCACACCCACAAATAAGCTGTTCATGCTTAACAATATGATTTTTTTTTTTTTTTAAGGTAGATAAGCATCAAAAGAAAACAGGGCAAAGAAGTAATAACAGAGCTAAAGAAACCATGTCCCTGGCAGGGAAGGGTCTGCATGCCGCTGGGTCCAGCACTGCTCTGAACAGGCCTTTCCAGAGAGGATCACTTTGTAGCCGGACAGACACACACACATTGCTCAGTGCAATGATCCCCTTGCCCAGTATTTTGCAGGCTATGTGCCAATTTTCTCACAGACAACATCCAGTGGGTGTAAGAACTTCTGCCAAAGCTGCAGCAAACTCACACAGCCAAAGCTCATCCTCCATCTGCACGAGGTCAGGAAGTTGTGCACCAGTATGTGGGGGGTCATAAAACTGGATTTTATCTGAATCTGCAGGGATTTGCAGTAATGTCTGCACAGTCTATTTGCCCTAATTGCAGCCCTGACTTAGAGATATTCCAGCATTTGTCAGTTTAAACAAAACCTTTAGCATTGTTTGAACTTACCTAGATGCATTTAGAAATGTAATGAAGCCACGCTTCGCCCAAAACTCTGTGTCTATTGCTCCTAAATAGTTCAACAGGGGATTTATTTGAATTTATAGGCAGCAGCCAAGTCATATATTACTTTCTTAAGTGCCTTATATAAGCAAAAATGCATATCCGAGAGATGAGGAATTCAGCATAACAGCAAACCAATGCTTCATGAAAAGCATTAATTTTATATGGCACCTTTTTTAAAAGAAGTTGTTAAAATAAAATATGCCACCTTCTCCTTCCCACCCCTGCAACGAGTGAAGATGATCACACCCAACCTAATGAATTCCCTGAGCTACAGTATTTCCCACAAACCCCTGTTTGGCCATCACCTTTACTCCTGTTGTATATCCTGATACCCATTACGGACCCACCATTAGGAGCAACTGAACTTGCCAAGGAATCCAGAATTTAAATTGTAACAAATTTACTGCCTGTGATTTCCTGCCAAACAGGCAACATGCTAACACTCCCGCAGTGTGGAGTGAAGTCAGCTCTTAAAACACATTCTCTGTTTCCTAGAATCAGGACTTTTCCAGAAAACACAAGGTCAGGCCCTGTGGTTCAATCTGCAAAACTAGCCACCGATCATCGTTCATTTTGACCGCATCCGAACTGACAGAATATGTGAAGTCTTGCATCCACACACCTGAAATCAACAGGAAGTCATAGAAAAAGCTGTCATTTCTACAAAAAGGAACACAATACCCAATAAACTTTTGCCAAACTTCTAAGTTCAGGCTTACCTGCAAACATAAACTAGGANCCTTTTTGCCAAACTTGCCAAGATCTGCTGCCTCCATGTAACATTTTCCAGTATTGCGATTTTGTGCAACTGGATACACATGCTTTTCCCCAAGACATAGTACTCCCAGTAACTCTGCTAACAGCTTTTAAATTTTTAACACACACAGATGTAAGCGTGTTCCAATAAGGCTTCTTCACCTCTACAACATCATGTCCTCGGGGGATTAAGATGCACTTAATCAACAGTTGTTGGTAATGATGTGTCACCTATCAAGATAAAAGTCTGAATGCAGTAACATCTGTTACACTCCTGCGTTAGGAAACAGGTAACATGGTTTCTGAACACCTCAAATTTGACTTTTAATTACCCTCTTACACCTTCTGTTCAGTTACTAACCAGCATTAACCCATAAGGTCATTTAAAATACTGATAACTTTAAAACTAAGTCCTATAATGTTTCCTCATGAACAAAACAGAATTCTCACACAAAAACTAATGTTATCTATTTTGTAGTATTTAATCAAGTTGTGTGTTCCACAGTAAATGTTCTTATGTTGGACAAAAATAAATTGTGCTGCCTTAGGTCACAGAGTTAAAATATAACTGGACAAAAAATATCATACTGAATTTTAACTCACATGGCTTAAGTAACAGCACACTCCAGTAACTTAAATAGCACAGAATTACTCGTACTGTTCTCCTTACTATAATCAAGACACCTTTTAGAAACATATTAAGCAAGTGGAAACCTAAATAACTAAGGACACACATCAAAAAGTGACATATATGGCATAATGCTGAGCACCTTATTCCCTTGCCTCTTACCACGGCTGAGTTCCCCCTTCATCACCACAGCAAACTTCAAACTCTAAAGACTCCACTGATGACTCCGCGGAATATTTATCCTCTCTTTCCAATACCAATTCTCACACAGGAACTGTGCACAAATGCCCAGGGAAAGGCAATGCCTTATTTGAGCAAACACAACTTGAAGAGCACCCGCTTGTGCTGCAGCGCTACGATGTTCCTGCCAGTGCAAGGGGGGAAGATGCATTAGGCTGTTTGCTCGGTGCCCCCGCCAAGCCAGACCCGTCCCCTCGTCTTGTGCGACACCACTCAGCCTTATTCTCGTGTCCCAAACAACGGGACTTTCACCATCGGAGACTAATCGGCTTGGGCTGGCTCTTGTGGCAACGCGTGCGCTCCAAGGCTGTCAGAGCACAGCTTCTTTTTCCACTACTTCACCATATGCAACAGTCTTCAAACACATATATAGACACAAAACTGCCACTTTGGCCCGCAGAAGCATGCCAACACTTAGATTTAAGGGACAAAAATGTCCTAGGAAAGAGACACGCAATAACAAAACCTTTGCACAAATATAACATCTTCCATTTTGGAGAGCCTTTCCTGATAAAAAGGCAACACGGTAACACTCAACCAAAAAGAAGCTGGTTTTGGTAGCTCGTTATTCCCATCCTTTGGTTTGCTCAAGACCTTCCACTGGGCAAATTTAACTTTTCTGAGTCTTAAGTCTACTGATGCATATGAAAAAAATGAAATAAAAAGGAAAGGCATCTATAATGACATTCATTATCTTTAAAACAAAACGTGGCGACACCGCAGTTACTAACCTTTTCCCCCCCACACAGCAACCCTACGTGGGATGGTTGCTTATAGCCTGACCAAAAGAAAATTACACTGCAACTTCTAATCGCAAATGTTTTCGCTTCAGAAAAAGAGAAACACATATACTGCACAGCTACCATGTGCTAACCAGGGAACGCGCACAGGAAACATCTTCCCCCAAAGCTGCTGAGAGGATCGACACACTGCAGGGAATACGGAGCCCAGAGCAACATATTGCAGCTGCCATGAGCAGAAAAGCAAGAAAAGCCCTACCAGGAATGGTACGAAATACCTTGAACACAACCAGAGCAGCTTCTATTAATAATGCAAAAAGACTTATAGACGCCCTGACGGCCGGTGTGCATTTCCTTCCTCCAAAAACTCTCCGCAACACAAACAGCCGTTCTTAAACGTTGGGCCGTTACTGTCGAGTTTCCACCAAGGACAGCACGAGTCAAACTAGTGCCCCTAGAAATACACAGAATAACTTTACAAAGTCAAAAGAAGGAACACTACTGTGAGATTATCAAAAGATATAATTTTAAAAAGTGTCTGCATTTGCAAACAAACCCTGTTTGAAAGCACACAGAATATCTCCGCTTTGCCAGCTTTAACTGTTTAAAAACTGTCACAGCAACTTCAGGATATTTCTCTCTCCTTTTCTACTCCTCCGAGCTTTAGATTTGTTTTTATCTGCCACAGTTTTTAAACATTTAAAGTGCACTGTGGTCACACTTCTAAGCAGAAAGCTGGGAAATGACTCCTTTTGCATTATAAATGAAAGCAAAGATTCTTCTACAGTCCCTTGACTATA
>VZSV01000005.1:13228925-13239172 GCA_013398735.1 Nothocercus julius
TTACATCCTTTATTAGTATTTTTATTGTTCCCATAGCTTCACATGAATGTATTGGAACCATGTGAAGAATAATCTAAATTATCTTGCAGAGCAAGGTTGATGTCTCCCACAAATTAATATTGTCTCAGTAGCATGGCAGATCGTGCGTATAAATCACCAAAGATACATGGTGCCTCCCTGTTTGAGTGTAAATATAATTTACCACAAATTTATTACTTTTAAGATGCACCATCACTCTGTAGCAATTATTTATTTGTTTTTAATATCAATAGGGCAGAAATTAGTTTGCCAGCCATCCGAGCACCTTGTGCAGCAGACAACCAGACGCTGGAGGAGCTTCTCCAAGGCATCCTCCTCCAACCCTAGCTCCAGGGCCTTTTCCAGGTGGAAGTGATTTTCCAAAGGCAACTTCTCTGGCCACAAACAACCTCCTAAAAAAGCCCCCAGAACCAAGACAGCATCAGACTTGCTCATTATTTTGGGGGTAATCCCTGTTCTGTGGTTTGTAACCTTCAAGAACTGCATGCAGGGGCTGACCCAAAATCCATTAACATCAGCACAGATCAGCATTTCTGCTGCTCTACCACCACTGAGCAGTATTTACGGAGAGCTACCTTTCCTGTGATTCCTGTGATTCAAGATGCCACCCTTTTCTAAGTCTGCAAATAATGAAAATTAGAAAGCATATGTGAAGACACAGACAATAAATGGAAAATTGCTGAAAACACTTATTTTGCGGGTGAAGCCAACGTCTAAAGAGACTCAAGAAAGTTCTATAAAGATCAAATGTTCGGTAAGGTGAAAAGCTATTCTCATGAAATGTGTCTTTCTTAACCCGTTCAATACTTTTTGGAACATCGTGTATATATATATATATACACACACACACACACACACACACACACACACACAGGTCAAGCTTGCAAAACGCGAGTGTATTTTGCAGAACCCTGGGCTTCAAAGGGGCTGAGGATCACACGACTTCCCTGCACAACGCTGTAGCTAGCAGCTGACAAACTCTTCGGAGGTATAAGCAAAGGACCATCAGGTAGGACAAAAATGGTATTTTCGCTACTTGACATACACATGAGATTATTGCTAAATTACTGTTGCTATTCCAGCATCTGAACTTTCAAAAGGATGCTGAAAAATGAAGCATTTCAGTGAAAGCACTGCACTAATGAATCAGACTGAAGAAAATCATAGGTTTCTCATAAAACAGGTGGGATTCTGCCTCTGTTCTCCCCAGGGTCCTAATAATCTTTTAGTATCTATTTTAGACTTGAGTCAATTCTTAGTTTAGCCAAAACCTTGATTTGTCCACAAACAGCAGCAGGAACACAGGGAGAAGACAGCTGCAAAGAGATAACACTGCTCATGCAAAGGATAAACATTAGCAAGGAATTCTTGGCTTGTGTGCTACACAGCTCACTGCACGATGCAAAGTAAACATACCCATACCTAGGTGGATCTCGCCCACCAAATGCTCAAGTCAAAATCAGATCATAAAATGACAAAAAAACACCTATATATGACAGGCAACCTTTTGGAACCACTATGAAATGTTGACATAAACCAACCCTTCAAGACTTTACTGTTCTAAAAAGAAAAATACTGAATTACCAACATTCTTACATCTCAATTGAGTACCAAGTTAACTTTGTTTTTAATTACTGATGAGATTACATAAGACCATCACAGGCTAATTTAATATACAAAGTGTAAAATCCCTTCAGGTTTTGATCGTTCTGGTATAATTTTATATAAAAACACATAAAAGGAAGCCTTCACACCCAGACATTTATCAAAAACTGAAGAGAGTTTATATAATGAAAATCTGATTATTAGAAGCATTTTGCGAACAACTCACTGTGGGGTGGAGAGGGGAGAAGAGAAAAACAACCCCCCAAAACCAGCAACTATTTCACATTCACATTTAGCCCCTCAGCATACACCGACAGACACGCTGGGCAGAGCAGAACTCCTATCCAAGGACCTCCTTATGTTTTATTGTCCGATTGTACCTCTATTTAACTAAAAGGAAAGGCATCCATCAACTGTAGCAGACACTATATCACTTCATATGCACCCTATCCTAACTCACTTCACTATAAAATACCCACCACTCTCCACCTGGCAACCTCAGAAGACTTCATAGAGATAAGTGGGAATCCGTTTTAACAACATGAGAACAAAAACCATAGAGAGACTCAAGGTCAGGGTCTCCTCCACTGCAGGAAACAGCCTCCTTTTCCAGCAGCAGAATGTGCCTCAACTGTAACTTTGGACATAAGTAGGGCAATAACACATAAACCACACAGACTGAGGCACTTGACCTACCTTAAATATTCACATTATACTTTTTTAAAAATAAACATCCTGAACAGAAATATCAGTTTAGGAGACGGGCAAATATTTTCCAATGACAGCTCCTAATATTGCAAGTCTAATATAGTATGTAGGTGATTTGTACTTTGCACTACAATGAATTTAAGGAATAACCTGTAATTTAAGCCATTCCAGTCAGAAACATTTACTCAGTTCAAAACAGGACTATACTTATACGGCTATGTCTACATAGCAAACTCTAGAGATAATATTCACTTTTCTATTCCAAGAATTAAAGAGAAAAGAGAAAAAAGATGAAAGAAAATCCTGTCACATCAAAAAAAAAAAAAAAAAAAGGTAAAAATGAGGCTTTCAGAATACAGAAGTGCTGAAAGACTGCTATCTTCTTTTTAACCTCATCCGTTCCAACATGCATGTATTTCTTTTTCGAAGTCAGAAGATACTTGAAGAATCAGCACTTTGGCCAAATTTATTAATAGAACAAAAACCTGCCTTCCGATGTGTTTTCTATTTTCAAACTAAAACACACGATTATACTAATTTAGTTGCAAAAATGGAAACCACAGTGATTTCCAAATCCTCTGCCTATTAAAATACCTTAATCACTTCACAGCTTTATTTAGAGTCATTCTGTTATAAATAACTGTGATTAATTTATTTGTAAGATATACAGCCCGTGCTAACCCACTTACCACACAGCCATGGGTTATATAAAGTTATTGTCAATAAAGTAGAACATGATTCACCAGAAGACACAGTCCTGTTATTTGCATAGACATAGAGGGCAGAGATGAAACCGTACAGCTGCTCTGGCATACGATTTATCAATGATGCAAAATGCTCAGTGTGGAGCGGGGCTGTGCGCACATGCAGCTCTTCCACGTGCTCAGCGTCCGCACCGGGAGGTGAATTACAGCAGCAGAGCTGTGTTCTAATGCACAGGCATTAAGTACATTACCATGAAAAGGCTTAGAGACATGAGAATTGTATCTTGCCTGTTCAGATATATTTGGTAAGTTAAAATAACGATAACCCCAAGTACTGTTATTTCTAGTTAAACACACAGCCGGAGGGCAGCAGTACAAGTTGTGTCTCAAGTCTTGCTATCCCATTTTGCAGTCCCCAGTGCTCATCTCCAGCTGCTTGGCCCTTCCACTAAATCTGTCTTCAGATTTTGTGTCTTTCACTCAAGCTTTTCATTAGTTGGCAAACAGAAGCAGAAAATCCCAGGCACTACTGCAGGTTCAGGACCTCCGCGCTCCCACCAGGCAGCCAGCTCACGGGTGTCTGTGTTAGATAACCCAGAGCTACCGGCTAAGGACGAGGCCGATCAGCTCAAATACCCTGCAAACAAATGGTCCTGAAGGGGAACTCATTTCCTAAGACCGAAAAGGAGCTAGGAAGAAAGATCCAGCTCCATTCTACAGTGAATTAGCTCAGATCACTTTGCAAAGTATTCCCTGTCCCTCCCATGTGAACTGTACCTTGAGCCTCATCCTCTAGCACATCCATTATTGAAAAGTACAGCCAGAACGCAGACAACTGCTAACAGACACACACACATAGGGACATGGGACCACCAGAAACGCCCCATCCAACGAGACCAATGATCCACAGCTGTGCATCTTCTTTGATGTTTTCAAGCCTTCAGCTTCTGACCAGTAATTTTCATTCTTCCCCTCTCTGATTAAAACCCCTGCAGCATTTCCCCTCTGAAGAGCTGTGTTCATGGGAACCTAGTGCCTGCTGCTTGGCAAAAGGGGCTAAAGCACCAACCCATTTCACACAAGCCACTGAAAAACATCAGAAGGGCACAGCCAATACCCAGGCTACTGTTAAACCAGTTACCAAAAGAGAAGAATGATTCAGACTATCTTTGCTAAAAAATCCTGAACAAAGGTTGATAATACATCAACCCACTCTGCAGGATTTTAATTGTCAACCCCGATGGTTTTGGATATGGCATCCTGCCATCTTCTGAAATCAAATATCGAGACCTTGAGGTTACTGGGATACGCTACAGTAATAAAGCTAAGAATAGAGAGAGAGACAAAGGAAAGAAAAAAATAGAAAATGGTCAAAGAAAAAAAACAGACATTTTTCTGAGTATACCACAGTGGCACACAGAAGTAGAAAAAACATTCTGCATTGTGAAAGAAATATGACATTTTTGTCGCAGAAACATTTGCTGCTGTACAACGGTGTGACTACCTCTGAAGCACAGTAGTATCATTTTGTACCTGGAACAGTAATAATATTTATTACATTTTAGTGACCTGGATTTTATTTATTTTTACTGACTCAGTCTTTTCTAAGCAAAGCCAAGTAGGTGTAGAGAGAAAAAAAAAAATATATAGGTCTGTTCAGGTGATCCTCTAGGGTGTAGAGCAGGTATTATTCTGGCAGTTCAGCCACACACAGTGGTCGAAAGACAATATGAAGTTCCAAGTAACATTAAAAAAACAGACCAAGAAAAACACCTGTCTAATGCTTGATAATTTGGGTAGCAGAAAAAATTTAGGGCAACAATCTGCCTTGTTGTAGAACTACGCTTGATTAGGAGAAGAAGGTATCTTGTATGACTGGTGCATACATCAAGGATAATTACTTCTAAGAAACACCGTCCTTTCAGATTCCTAAAGAGCTGTAACTATGCTTAGTATTTCACATAAATTTCCTGATCTCCTCTCAACTTTTCTCAGAAATACTTTCAATGGGAAATCAAACAACCAAAGATCAGAAATAGCCAAAGCAAAGAGTAAATCCATCTCCAGAGAGCTTCGCTAGCCGGCTCTGCAAGCCGATCTCCACGGAGCCACGCGGCGAGAGGCTGCCTCTCGGTGGGAACCCGCCAGCCCTCCGGGCACCTACACTCTTCCTTCGACCAAACCTCCCAAGCATTAACGTTGCAGCCGAACTGCAAAAATAAAGTGATAGTCTGAATTCACAGAGATGTCCTGTAGGTCAGCTGCAGCAGTGTGGTTAAGACAAGTAAATCCATAGCCATGTCCTTAAAATTGCTAGCTAGTTCCTTCTGCATTACCCAAGCAGGACAAGGAAACACATGCCAAGAATGACAGCCACAACCTGTGGACCAGGAGCATCAGAAATATGCTTTTTCAAGGACTGTTCCAGCAGAAACGAAGCAGAAATTTGAATGAAGCTTGAGGATTTCAGCTTGAGGATATCAAATAAGCCTATCAGAAGCTAACATCCCTCTCCTTTCCTTGCCTGGCTGCTGAACTGCGCATTTTTCTTTTCAAGGATCAAACACCAGTGACCTATTTCTGACTTAAGATATCAGAGATACTGGACACATTTCATCCGTGCTATATTGCATATAACATGGGTGAAAACACAGAGACTAGGAGAGGAAAAGCAACTTAGCTTTCTAATGCTGGAATCAGACCAACAAAGTTACTCCAGATTTATAGCAGTATAACTACAAATGAAATTGGACCGTTATCTCTGGTTTTATAGCCATTGGAGTGGTGTAGCAGGTATTGGGCCGGCTGCCACAGACCGTATTTGTTAGTGAGGGCTTATTTCCCTCATAAACCATATGAACCAATTTCACTAGTCAGAAAATAATTATATGGGTTTGCATACTTCAAAAGCCTGTGGAAAAAAATGATATGTTTGCTGTCAATTTAGAATTTGAGCCTATTGTTCTACTTTATTTTGCTCAGAGTATAAAGCCATTATGAGACTAAAATTAAATAAAACGGTTTTCTTGAGAGCTGTTTAAAAATATTCAAATGTATTTGTCTTACAGCTTCATTAATCCATTTCTAATTCATTCTGCAGGTTTACTCAACAGCTGTGCCTGATGTAAACTACAAGTCTGGATAAAATTAAAGCTGCTACACTACTAAATCACTTCATTTGCCAAGACTTACAAAAATCTTTCACTACTTCCTATCACGATGCTTTATGTGTTGTTCTACCTATAGGAAAAATGAGCATTTTTTTCTGTAAAGAACAAACAAGCACAAATAGTAGAGTTAAAAAGTAAAGTTAATGCAGATATCAAGAACAAACACGTCATCTCTCATCTACTCTCTCTTTTATAGGTGCAGACAAGTTTTCATTTTTAATCTTCCATGTGTAGAATTACTACAAAGCTGGAATGACCATTTTATTATTTATAGTGTCATAGCATCCACAGTAGCATGCAGTTTTTCTTATAATATACTGGTTTCAAAGAATGGTGAAAACCATCTATAACTGAGTATTGTTTATGTCAACGATGATTTACTGCAACAAATTCCCATTCCTCTTTCTGCTCAAGTAAAAAAAATAAATAAATGAGAGATTAAAGATCCTTAGTTGTGCAAGATAATCTTAACAAAAACAAACAAACAAACAAAAAGAAATGCTGCCTTTAAAGCATTTCTGGTGATCCCTGACACCGCAATCCCCAGAAGAGGCGATCTCCCTGCGCTCACCATTCAACTGCATCTTGGGGTGCAAGTGTTCAAGTAATGAGTTAAGGTAGTTCATAATGAATTTTATCTCAGCACCCTTCAGGGCCTGCTGTAAGTATCACTGTATGGGAGAGCTCCTTTCCAATTTCAGAAATGTTACACTAATCGAGTATGCAGGCACACGCGCTCCCCATCTCTGATTAATTAGCACCACTCTAGCTCTTCACATCAATCTTGTGAAAACCACTGTGACTGATCTTGTCTCACTTGGAGCTGAAAATTACTTTGCCAATAGCATAACATAATACTTTGGTATAAACAACAACAAAGACAGGGCTCTTTGGTGGCCCCATGATCGTTCCTTTTATGTTGCACATCTCTCCGGTGCTTTTGAAGACAAAGGACAAGACTCTACTAACAGCAGCCAAGCACAAGTCAGAAAAATTAAGACAGCACGCAGGATGCCCTTTATTTTTCCAGTGGTGCCTCTGATCCACAGCACCAGCGGTTTTTGCAATTCCTGGTTTGACAACAGCATTTCAAAGGTCATCTCTGCTGCCCCCCCTTCTCACGACTAGGAACAGCCCCGTCTCGGAAAGCATTGAGGACTGTCAGGTGTTCAGGAGCAACTCCTGCAGGATTAGCACTAATGCTTGACACAGTCAGACTATGCAGCGTGGCCCACTCTATCGTGTTGCCTTTTTTTGTTGTTGTTGTTAAACAAACTTTGGAAAAAAAGATTTTCTTCCCCTGGACACGCGTGGCATCCTGCTGCGCGCTCCCAGCCCCACCACTCCATGTTCTGACAATCACCAGCCCAGATTTCACAGGCCATGCTGTCTCGCTCTGAATTCACTTGCTACTTTTAACCCAGAATTTGCTAAGCTCCTTAAGCCGTGTGTTTCCAAACAAACCCGCCAGAAAGGTTTTGTGGCTCATGCCAGACTTCCTCTGATCTCTTTGGAGTGCCGCAGCCCTCCGGCTCGCTGTGCTCCTACAGCAGCATCCGCCTGCCGAGACGCAACGCAGAACAAAGCGACAGGGCTGAAGTCCACCCTGGTCCTCCCATCATCGCTGTTCAACACGAAGAGTCCGACAGACCCTGGAGGCAGTGGCAACCCCAGGCTGATTCAACAGCAAACACCAGGTTACTTCTGCAACCACCTATGACAAAACCTGCCCCCTCGGGCCCGGTGGGAAGCAGCTGGCATGGAGGGGCCCATTCCAGCTTAGCTCCCTCTGGAAGAAGTGGGGGGACTGCAGCAGTGACGTTGCCACCACGATGCAGGTTGCGGGCCTGCAGCAGTGGCACTGCCACCACCACGCAGGTCGCGCTCCTTCTTGACTTCCTCTCTGGTCCAGATCTCCCAGGAAAAACCTCCGTTCTTATTCACGGTTGCGGAAACTGAGTAAGAAACAGACTTCCTGTTAAGCTGAAAAGATTTCAAAAACAGACGCTGCCAAAAGGTTCACAAAGGCTGAGATTTTTAAAGTGTCCTCAGGGAAGTGCAGAGCCTCTCAGAAATTAATGGGAATTAAATGCCCAGCACCCATGGGCGGTTCTGAAAATCCCATCAAAGTATCTAATACTTCTATCTGCCACTGACACTAACATTTAAAACAAAAGTGATTTTATCACTGGCTGAGATTCTGTTTTCAAGTGAAAGAATAGTAAAATATTAAACCAATTATCCTGTTTGACAACTTGATGCGATGGGAAAGCTGCTGCATGGCAGAAAATAGTAAGTTCATGATATAAAACAAGAAGCAACTTCTTAGAAGCCTCAGACATCTATAGACCAGAGCTGAGATTTACATGTGATGAAAGAAGTATTTCTTCATACTTGGTAAGTGGGTATTTACTACGTAGGTGTAAGATTTATGATCCCTTAACTACTCATTAACTTGCTTTTAAGTGCTTAGGTTGTGTATATGACGTGATAGCTAATCACCTTTTTGCGCTTCTGTCTTCTCTCTTGGTGCCTGAAAGAAAGGTCTTGTATTTGTAATATGCATATTTTAAAATAGCACATGTTAATCTTTCCTTGGAGTCTCTCCTCCTAGAGCTAGAGCCAGTAGATTACTCACATGAGCACGAGAGACTTGTTCAGCTTGCGTAAGCCCAAGCCATGCCAGTTCCCGCAGCTCAGAAAACTTAAATTTAAGCTTCATGTCACATGGGGAAAGAGACCCGCAACAGTTTGAGAGCTCTGCAAAAGGTCACATCCACAAGCAGGCGCTCAGTCACAACTGTAAGCGCTCCCTAAGCAGTAATGCAGAGTTTCTAAGACAAAACGAAAAATTTTGACATTAAAAAAAAAACTACATTCCCTGCTACTTCAAACATCACGGTTAAAACTCAAGTCTCTCTTCTTATTTGACCTATGAAATTAAGCTATGTGCATCCCAACCCACACAGCCACATTTCCATACGGTCAAGGTTAGCGTGAAAATGCTTTGTCTGCTGTTAAGAATGACTTGCCTACAATTGGTTTCATGGGGACCCGAAGCGGTATCACAGCCGGTCCAGTCCGCCAGCAAGATGCCAAAGCAGCATTTTGCCACAATTCCCTAGACCTCTATTTTCGACTACTGTGACGCTCTAAGTAAGAAGATTCAATTAAACAGATTCTTTAGGCTTACTCATCCAGCATTTTATGAACCATCTCACCTCTTATCAGGCTAAACCAGATATTTATTATAACAATAAGGAGATTTCATACTAATGTTTCACATTCACTGAAGCCTAGAGATATTAAACAAGATCATTTACTGCTGTCTGCTGCCATTTAAAGGACCATATAGAGAAAATGTGAGGTGTTCAGAGGTTAATTTGGATTTATGTCAATGGATTTTGCTTATTTCTCCCAAACCTTGATTCCTGCACTTCCTCAAGGCTACACAGGCCTTTTAAGGCCATAAGAAACAGAGCATGGACACACAAGAATGGAAATGCTTCTGCCCTCACTATATGCCTCAATTCTTTTATTCAGCCCATCCAGCCAGTTCTTCCAAGGCAACTCTACACGGTATCTTAATTTTCAAGACATTCACGTGGACAAGAGCAGGGGAAACTTTTGTATTTATGAGCTTATTTATAAACCCTGGTGACCTGGATTCCTCTGACGATGCCCCATTGCACTACTCCCTGTCCATCTCGAAGGACCCAGCTCCAAGATCAATCCCATCAACATTTCCATCATTTCCACACATCACTCTCCCCTCTGAAGGGTTTGAATCATGGCAGAAGGTTAGTACGGCCTTCAGCTCTGGCAACTGTCATTGCTTTTTTCCTGTACATGGGAGTCTGGAGGAAACTCTCAATCAGGGCTTTTGGGGACCAGCACTTATCAAGGCAAACAGGCTGCTCAGCACAAAGATCTACACCAATGCTGGCCAACCTACGTGCTGGAGCTGTCGAAGCACAATTCAGTCCGTAAGAAGTATATGTCTCCCTGCTTGACAAAGAAT
>VZSV01000005.1:13239197-13254003 GCA_013398735.1 Nothocercus julius
AAATAAAATAAAATAAAATAAAATAAAATAAAATAAAATAAAATAAAATAAAATAAAATAAAATAAAATAAAATAAAATAAAAGTTTAGCCAACAAGCAAAAGAATGAGAAAAAGTCTCCTCTGCTCCTCTGTACTGAGCTAGCAATTGTCAGCAGAAGCCAATGCAGAGTACAACAAGATAGGATCAGGAAACAAAGAATAGCAAGTTAGACTAAAATCTAATTCTAAAAATTAAATAGCAAATTTCTGCTTTCCCTTCTTTAGGAAAAGGTGAACTAACAATATACAACGGGCCAGATAATGAGAAAAACAGATGGCTGGATCTTGTGGAATTTGTGGAAAAGAGAAATGAGAGAAGTGTACAGACAAAAAGGCAAGAGTATTTAAAAACCATTCTGCAGCTGAAGACAAATCTTAAAATATTATTAAAACCATATGGCTTTTCTTCCTAAAACAGCGCCAGTCACTAGGCCCTTGAATATAAATCACACAATAGCAGCTCTGAGTACCAGCTTGTCATCTATTGTGATATGATATTAAGTACCTAAGCTGGAAGGGGACACTATTCCCATATAAACCAGCCACTGTCCTGACATTGACTTTCCTTTTGCTACATCTTCTAATATCATTGTAACATATTGTCTCACACACCCAGGAGCGGGTGAATGAGCACTCATGGCACCATTTGTCCCCCTATATGAATTCCCCAGTGCCTTCTGTTGGCAGGACACTTTGGTCCACAACAGAATCGGGAAGGAAAAAAGGGAGACAGATCAAGCTCTGTCTTGAAAGACGGCTGCACCAGGGACAGCTGTGGCAACGAGTGGATTGCGGGTTAGCAGGGAGAGCCGCGGCACAGCGGGGTCCAGCTGCCCAGCGCGCAAATGGCTTTGGTGGCTCCTCCAGGGCTTAAGCCACCGTCGCCTCCTCAGCTGGCAATGCAGACAACCCTGCTGTGTGCACCGTCCCGCTGGGGCACCTGCAAACGAAACGCGCGTTCGAGCCCTCTCGCCGCGCTGCGAGGTGGTGAAACAAGCCTCACTTGCGGGGAACGGAAAGAGGGAAACAGGCACTTCGCTCATTTACCTGGCCACGGGGGTAATTCCACAGTACAGAAAATGTAACACAGATGTGGTAACAAAATTGCACTGGATTAATTTTATTACTATACTGTGGCCTACACATCCATGTGCTAGATGCAAATATAGAAGAGGAAAACTCTGGTATAGCAATATATACCGCAGAAGGAAGTGCAAGCGGGGTGTTAATCTGTCAGCACCCTTTTAGTCAGTGATACTGCCATTTAGAAAACAAGAAGTGCATGCCAACTTTAGATGGCATCTAAAAGTAAAAACAGATTCTGTTTCCAGAGCCTTTCCCTGCCCCATTTAGAAAGTCTGTTTTCTTCCTCCTCCTCCAGAAATGCCATAGAATAAATCTGTGGCAACAGGAAACGCCTGGCCATCGTGGAAGGAGCTCTGCCAGCACAGCAGCTCAACCACCGCATACTCCAAGCCTGTATTTTTCATTCTTAACTTAACCATCAAATACTTTCCAATACCAGAGAGCTATTTTTTGTTTTGTGCTCATTGTTCAAACAAGCAAGAGAAGAAGAAATTAAAAGAAAAAGAAGGGTAGCATAAGGCTCTGGAACTCAAAAGCACCTAAGAAAATTGACATTCTGTCTTTTAAAACATGCTTATCCAAAGGCTATATAGTACATAGTAGTGGCTTAGGGGTTTTTTTTGTTTGTTTGTTCGTATACTTTCCTTTTTTTTTTAAAGGAAACAAAAAAAGCATGGACTTTTCTTGATCATCTGTCCATAGAACACAATGGATTGAGAACACTCTGGAGGCAAAGTTAGGAATTACACATTTCCATCTCCCCAGAACTGGTTCTTAGCTGTATCTTACCAGAACACAAGGCGGCCAGAAACTTCTTAACAGTCTCCACTTAATCAAACAGTTTCATTTCTGCCAACACTACAACCCTGAGGATTTTCAATAGCAGCATTGTTATCTTCAGATCATTCACTGCATGTCCTGCAATCTCGACCTCACACTTCATTAGGGCATCCATGAAACAGCTAGTCCAAACTTGGCAGATGGCAGGAATTTGGCTCCACTTTGTGGATCATATTATTCTACTATATGGGCTGAGGGGGAAGAAAAAAAAAAACAAAAAGTTTCATAAAACTATTTCTCATCTCACTGACCAAAGAGGGGTGCTTAGTCTTGTTCCCTGTCTAGCCACCTACAGTCCTCAACGCCCCAACTGCAAGCAGAGGTTCTCGGAGCACCCACGATAGTGCTTGGCTATCAGCACACACTGGATGTTCTTGGCACTCACTATGACCCCTCAGATACAAACTGAAGTTTTTAGAAATTAGACAAACATTTACATCCTTTGTCTGACCATACCGCATGATTACAAGACCACCAAAATGCTTTGATACTTTTTCAATTCATGGCTATATTTAGGTTGCATTCCTGAAATTTTTATGGCCTACCCTCATCAGCAGAAACAAAATGAAAGATTCAGGAGATTTTGCATTGTTTCTGCACAACGCAAATATGAATATTTCTCCCTTTAATTTCTCTCTTTCATTTCATCACTTCTCTTTTCCTAAAGACCCTTATTACGACCTCTAACTGAAGATTTTACCTTCTTTCTAAACTATGCTTAAACTCAGCGCTGTCAACACAGACGAAGTACTAAGTCTGCTTCCAATCCTGTTTCTCAGGAATGCTGTTTTTACATAAGGACTTGGTTGTCTTAGCAATTCCTTGTAACAAAGAACAAATTCAAATACCATATGTTCAATAATGGACGGTTGAAGCTGGACGGTGGACTAAACTCATTCATGTGAGAAAAAGGAAAAGGGTAAAATCTTGTAAGTTATTCCTATAACCTCAAATTAATTGTGGCTAGTAATTTAAAACAGGAATGTTATCTATTTTCATCCTGAATTAAAGTAGGAGAAGCCATGGTTTCCTGTTATAGGGTGTTGTCCAAAAACTACTCAACAGAAGTCTGCAAAAATATCTTTCTAGTTTTGTTTGAAGAGAAATGCTTGGAGCTTTTCCCATTAAAAAAGGAAATGGGCTTGTCTGAAGTGCAAAACCTTTAGATTCTTCAAAGAATACAAACAACTAAATATCTTAAACCTTTTCTGAGGGGGTGAAAGGAAGAGAAGATAAGTGCTCATGAGATGAGATGACTGTACTTTTATCCGGGTGCTGCAAGTCAGACTTAACTATGCAGTCTGAATAATACTTGTTTAACTCAGAGCTTCACTAAGTAATTAGTTTAATATACAGCACAGTTAGATGACAGAGCAGCAGGAATGTTCTGTTTTAAATAAAACAATGAAATGAAACTTTCCTGAATACCTTCTAATCTTTAAAGATAAAGCTGCTCTTTAAGTTTATGCTAGCAGACTACAAAACGGTTTCCTGAAATATTCTGGACAGTAACTATGTGCTACAGAGGAGCTGTTAGACAACAGCCATTCTTTATTTTAAATTATTCTGAGGTTTCCTTTGTTGCTGTTCATTTGCTTGTTTTAAATGCTGCCTGTGGTTCTGTCATTCTCATGCTCTTCAAGAACACAGGATGCTGCAGTCACAAATGGAAGATGGCCCCAAGTCCAAAATGTCATCACCTCCTTGATGCTCCTAGAAAAGTCTGCTGCTCAAGTACAAGACCACCAAATATCTGCGACAGGGGGGAGGAAACACCTCAAAGTGCTATCCCCAAACAGAATTGTAGGATTTCACCTCTAATTTATGTACAAGCCCAAGATTTGCAAAGCATCTGTGTGCAGTGCTTCTGTTCACAGGGTAATAGGGTTCTGTTCCTTGTAGGTAGCATGAAGGCAACATGGTGCAAAGTGAGACTCTAGACCCACTTCACATTTCTCATGACCTGTTATCCCCAGTCTGCACTTCGCTCAGTTAAGAAAAAATACATACCAGGCACCATCACACCCAAGGGACAAAGGAAAACCCAGTATACTCACCCAAGAGTGGGAAAAGCCAACACACTCACCCAACCAAGAGATTGGGTCTTCTGCATCAAAATAAATAAATAAATAAATAAATAAATAAAAGAAAAATCTCAGCAGAAGGAGACTACCTCTGCAGGGTGTAGAAGGACTAAAAGGAAAGCTAATGAATGCCCAGGAAGAAGGCCAGCCGTAGCTGAGAAGTAGAGTCTGGAACTTGAAATCAGGGGTATTCTTGCTGCCAAATATATGTCACAAGCTGTTCCAATGACTGTCTGCTCTTCTACAGGAGCCAGTTAAAAAAGACAGTCAGGTCCCTGCAAACATTCTTCCAGTTTCGACCTACAGACTGCAAAGCAAAGGGGTTACTCCACCTTCATGAAGGCCGTGCCTCAAGTCATTGAACTACAGCAATCAAATTCTAATCTGCTAATGTATTTCTAGCTGAAACAAGGCTTGCAAGTAAGAACTGCAAAACATTTAAGATTCTTGCAAACAAGGACAATTTCATGCACTTCATATGATTCCATAAAGATATGGCACCATAAAAACGAATCATAAAACCAATGACAAAAATGACTGATTAGTTCATCATATCCATTTCCTGCCATGGCAAAATTTTTCTCCAGAGTATATTCAAAAGAGCTTATTTCAGAGCTTAGCAAAATTAGCTAACCCTACAACTATGTGCGACATAGGAAGAATAAAAGGATTCTGCAAAGGAATAGTCTAAACACATTTAAAAAAAAGTATGCAAGGATTTTGCCATGGATTTCTGTTTGCTGTGAAATCCAAAAATGTATAATTCCAGGATATCTGCAGCTGCCCAAAGGTCTGTTCAGGTGGCAGAGCCAGCCCATTTCACAACGTTATGAAAAGCACAACAGAGGGCAATGAAACAACAAAGGACTTGAAAGGACTCCGAAAAAGGTTTCCTTAAAAGAAAAATATATTGAACATTACTGCTTTTTTCAACTGGGAAGACCTCCGCACCTAACGTCCACCCATTACTTCTTGAGCTCATTCTATTCCAGATTAAACAACCATTTAGATAAGCTATGAAAAGGTCTATATGGTGTTATGGTTCCTCCAACCTCCCTAGCCCTACAGAGGGGCTACGATTCCACTTCTAGAAGGCAGTCTGTCCACTCTTCCATCATTTGCAATGAGTCTGACGAAGCTCAACCTAAAGACAGGCAGCTAAAAGAAGTTAAAGGTATTCACAAAAGAGGTAGGTCTAGGATAATTCTGTTGTCGCCTTTCATTAAAACCCCTAGGTACTGTTAAGTAGCAGACATTCCAGTGTGTGGAAAACACACACAGGATATGAATGTTTTTCCTAAGCATGTAAAGGGTTCACACTCTTTTTCTTAAAAAGCACATTCCTGCTCTTTGATGTTGGAAATCTTATTATGTAAAACAGCGTGTTGTGTAAAATAAATGATAGTGAATGATCCTGCAAGAAGCTTAGCACCCATAAGTCACTGGAAAGCCAACAGGAATAAACAGCACTCAGCATCGGGCAAGTCTCTACAGTGAACTACAGTGCTAGTTGGTTGCTGAATGAAAAACATTTTGAGAAGAACAGAAGTTAATGTACGCACAATCTGACTAAATCACAAACTTACATGCTTGCTAAAAAGAAAGGATGCTTGGTAAAAAGCCTGGGTATTCAGGGAAAAATTGCATAGGTCTTTCACTTACCGAGGAGCTGTCTGAGCTACCAGTCACGAATGCTACCTCCCAAAATGACAGGGTAAGAAGCCAGCACACCATTATTCTGCACTGTAATCCTCAGGGGTCCCTACGAGGGGACACGTGTCAGGTGAGCATACACATTTCATACACTCACTGACAGAACAAACTCAAACCCTGAGCACTGTTCTGATCCCTTTCATCTGATGACTAAGATGACAGAACGGGAATTCCAGCAAAATTCCCATCAGCAGGAAGAGGACCAGGGCAGCTCAGCGGGCTCTGAGAAACTGCTATATTGACTGCAAAACAAGTGATGGATTACTTCGTTATCAAACGATGCTGAGCTTGAACTGCAAGCTGTTGCATGGCAGCCTTGCCACCAACAGGCCTGCGCGCTCCTCAGCAGCAGTCGCTCCAAGAGGCAGGAGAACAGTTAATCCTCTATGTCCTGCCAGACATTTCATCTCTATAGAGTCTACAAAAAGGCACAATTAGAGCAAGCTGCTCTTTTAGGAGCTGGAGTAAAGCCATTAATTCATTTTTTTCCTGTCCCCCACAGAGCCAGCACTGGCACCACTGCCCCCCTTCCGCTGCAGGTAAACCAGTGACCTTAAGTGGAAAGACTATTTGAACTGTCTACCAAACTGTCCACCGCTTTCCCTTTCCTCAACAGGACCCTGGCCGCTTGCTGAGCAGCTAAATACTGTGGATCTTCTCCTCGCTATGTGGACCACAGCAGGAGCCCATGACCCTGCCACGACCAACAACCTTCTATTTGCCCTGCTCCGTGGAATGGCATATACCAAAAGGATACTTATTTCAGCCGGTCACTTGGCGCAGAAGTGATCACACCATGTTTATTTGCATTTTTAGCTTAATTACCTCTCACTTCCTTTTCCCCTCGAGAGAGTCCTAATAAGATGCTAAGAAAGCCGCGCTTTGCCGCACACATTGCCGCAGGTTAGTTCAACGCCCCATTAGCCCCTCTAATGGCTTCTCATCCGCAAGGCTTTGGGTGGTTGTCCTGAAGCCCCCGGAGAGAAGAGGCTGAGGGAAGGGCACCCATCTTCCCGGACCCAACCCGGCCAACGGCGCAGGCTTTAGCTATCAATAACATCACCGGCCCAAGTTAAAACTCGTCCCAGTGCAGATATTAACAGACTGCTCCGACTCAGGAAACTAAAGTTTAAAGAAAATTGTAATTGCTTTGGCAAAGAGAGGAAAAAAAAAATCATCCTAAGAAAGTATTTTTTCCAAGGTGGGTTTACGAGGTGGTAGAAACTATTATATTTTGTTAAATTCTGACACAGCATTTTGATTGTACTTCTCAGGTATAAGAAAGCTACTATTTTTTTTTTCCCCATTGGTAACTTTTGGTACCAAATCCCACACTGTGCTCAAGCACCCAAAGTTCACCGCTCAGAGCAGCTACTTCCCACCGAGACCCACAGCTGGATTTTACTTTGTCCTTCATCTATTCTGATAGCTTAGTGAAATACCTTCCAACCCCTGGCACCTTCTCACCTCTCCCTGTACAGACCAAGTGGGAATATTGCAAAACATGACAGATTTAACGACCGCTGTCGTCTTTGTTCAGCGGTAACTGCACTGGTGAGCTCAGGTCAGGAAGGAGCAAGAAGATGCCTCTTTGCTCGGGAACACAGCTGGGCCTAGAGCATCCTTGGCATAAATCACTGCAGCGCCAAAGCCCTGGACTGCCCTCTGACAGCTGTCCTTTCCCAAGGGTTTGGATGTTATGGCTTTGCTCCTGGTGGATGCAGGAAGACACGGCAAAGGCGGGACAGGAGCTCAGGCCTCAGCACTGGGGTTTGCGGCTCCGCTCGCAGCCGAAGTCGGCAGCCGAAGCCACAGAGCAACCGTGGATCAGACCTGTTTCCCTTTGGCCAGCCCTGGGACAGCACTGACAGCATCCAGGAGAGGAGTGGGGACAACCAGGCCCTCCGGTCCTCCAGAAGGACTGACCTTCCGAAGCCGGGCTCCAGCACTGCGTATATTCTCCGTACGCTGACACCGCTCTACCTCCTGAATTACAACCTTGAATATCAGCAGGTGTTACCTGGCTTAGACAGCTCCGTCTCCTCTCTTTTTCCACCTGCTTCCGTTATTTACAAAGTTGCCTTATTTTAATCAATTTTTAGATGACCCTGATTAAAAACATGGGAGTGCAGTGTTGACCCTAGCCGGAGCTTGCCCTTCGTTCAACACACACCCCTCTTCCCCTCGCCAGAGGATTCAACTCCTTTAGGGAGGATTCCCACAAGGAATATAAAAATGAGGGGGACGGGGTAGCACTGCTTCCTTTCACCCATTCAAAACAAAATCACTTCTAGAGGTAAATATTTAAGCATCACTTTTAAGACAACCCAGTTTACCCACATTAAACTCTTATTAACGGCTGTTAAGTCAACTGGTAGATTACCAGTTCATTATTTATTCCAGTAGGACAAAAATAACAATCAAGATGCATTTAACAATCAAGATGCCTTTATGCAAAGTGTAATTAGCCACACAGGGCACGACCTTCACAGTGAGAGGCACCTCCACCTCCAAGTGCTTCGGGTGGGAGCAGGGAAGGGATGAAACAAAACCAAAATATGCCCCAAATCAGCCACCAGCAGCATTGCTCCCTGCTAGCAAATAAATTTCCCCATTATGATCACTTAAGATAAATAAGAACATTTACTCGAATCATACTGATATTTGAATTTTCGTATTTAAACTACGCTACTCTAAATCACCTCTCGATCCCCTCATGAACCCAGGTATACTGATATCACACTTAATGCTCTCCCACAGACCTTGCATACTACTTTCTCTTGAATAATTTATGATAAAACCTAAAAGAGAGCATTTTGCTTCATGCAAATTGCACAGCATACTTCCCCAGAGTAATATTTTAGTAAACTGTGATATGCAATCCTCTGTGACAAACCACAGCCATAGAGAAATATCCCCGTTCCTTTTTCATTCATTACTTCTGACCCCAAAGCAGAACGAAAGGAGTGGCAAGTGCCACGTGCTTTCTGGACACCAATTCAGGATGTTATTTATTTGCACAGGTTCCAATAAGCTTGAAGGGATTAAAAAAAAAAAAAACAATTCCACAATCTACTTCCAAATAGCAGTTATTGAAACAGAAAGCAAGCTGAAAGAGCTACTTAAAGTACCAAATACTTTACATTTCCCTTTCTTGAACCAGGACTGATGGATTTTTTCTTTTTTGACTACTAGTAATAAAATTTCATTTTAAACATGGAAAAAAAGCTTCTGTATTTTGTCAAACAGAGAAAACTGGGCTTTGTAGCAAAAGCTCTAGTCTGGGATTTGAGAGATGCGCTCAGTTTTTACTTCAGGCCACAGGTAACCTCAGACAACCACTTAATCCTTTTTCTCCTAAACTTCCTCATCCGCACAGGTCTTGCTCCAGGCCTCACCTATGTCGCCCATGTAAATGTTCCGCAAATTGTCACAAAGACAGTATAACACTCTATGATTTTCCAGCACAGCTATAACTGCAATGCAAAAACCATCATTTTTAAACTGATGAATACAAAGCAGCAGACTGGAGGTTGGCAAAAAATACGCATACATGCACAAAGCCCAAAACTGCCCATTTGGTTACTGGGGGCTGGTCAGATATTCATGCAAACACAGAACAACCTTGGCTACGTGAATGTCACCGAGACGCGGGATGTGCCCGGCAAGTTGAGGTTGTGGAGAACCGAGGTAATTTTCAGAGTAATTAACTAATGCCCGGGGACACGACCGCATTCCAAATAACAGGGAAGGTTAGATAATCGAATGTTGCCGACTTACCACTTATCTTACTGAATACTATAAAGGTTTTTATTGAAAAGCTTTTACTGAAAAGAAGTTCAAGATCAAACGAGCGCAGACCATTAATTTCACACGTGAGACACACGGCTGCAAGGTGTTTTGTGCCAAGCCACGCACTACTCGTCTGCTAGATCTGAGAAAAGGGGTTTGGTATCTTCAAAAAGCGAATTTCTCCCTATGAAGCTTCCTTATGGTGCAGCTCATCAGGTGAGCAGCAGCCCCAGCAGCACCTGGCACAGCCCCTGGCACAAGGGTTGAGAATAAAACCTCCTACATTACCTTTCCATCTCAGCAACCCAGCCCATCTGCATGTGCTGAATTTGCAGGTCTCAGCCTCACCCCGTCCTTCAGTGACGCCCCTGCAGAAGCTGGAATTTGCTGCTCCAGGGCTGTAAGGCGTATTTTGAATAACAAACGCTCCGCAGGGGCAAGCTGGGTGACGTCTCCGAAGCACCCACTCGACCTCCGCGAGTCCGTGAACGTGGCTGCAACTCGGAGTACGGCCTCGGTGCCAACATTTTCTGAGTGATCTTCCCAATCTGATAGTCTGCACTGAAAAATGTGCGAATGCCTCCTAGGTCATGTTCTTGCAGTGGAGAAGATAGTCCCATCTGTGTTTTTATACATCTAAAACATATGCTGTGGTTTTAGGTTCACCTGCGTGATACCCAGAGCCAAGGCTGCTCTGCCACAGCTCTCCTTAGTCTCTCTTCCATCTTTTCCTACTTCTGTTCAGCTCCTTCTCTCGCTTAGTATTGCTGCGACATTTCTAACAGCAGCAGCCTAACAGCACCAGCACCATTGTGCCTGGTTTATAAGGCAATAAGCCACTTCCCTCCTTGACATAAACGACTAGGGGGAACAAGAGCTGGATTATTGGCTTGTAAAATAGCGTGGTGATGGTATTATTGTCCAAATTAACGTCATTTAACACTTTACACCACAGTTCCAGAGGTCCCATCCCAAGCATTAATAATGCATTTTGCTTTTTAACTTGCCGCAGGGGAAAAGACCCACTTCTGACACCTTAGGGATCGCACCAGTAAAACATAACTAATTGATGCAATCTCCACAAACAAAATAGGAGACTTTGACTGTTGCCAGGAAGGGCTCAGTTATGGCACACTCCCAACCTCTAACCCCGCTCTCCCAAGCGCAGTCCTTGTGCTTCCTTATGTTATTCCTTCCTGCACAGCATGAAGGGCAATGTAACTTCTTCATATACCTTTTCCCCACTGAAAAGCACATACATTGCCTCTTCTGAGCTACCTCCTTCTCATTCATATATTCCATCCCATTTATCAATGTAAGAAACAGAAGCTTTACAAAGGGATCACCAAAAAAAGACAAAACAGGCCCTGCATTACTAAGACACAGCAAACAAGCCCTTGATAGATAAATTTGCTTATGACAATATTGGCAGTAATCTGATTCAAATTCAAAGAAAGTCAGCTGTGAATTATAGCAGCCAGGGATAGAAAATAGCTGCTTTTCTTAGCTGTTAACCCCATAAAACTCCTTTTTTGAACCATAACATAAGTCTAAGATATTTCCCCGGTGGTGCAGCTTGAACCTGTGATCAGTATAAGTGAAGCATGATGAATAGCTCCTGCACTACACCCCCATCAGCTGAAGTCTGCACAGGTCTAGCTGTGGAAACAGAAAGGTCATTCATTACTCAGCGTGAACAAACAGACAGCGCATTTGTGATAAATAATAGCTACTACAGAGCTACAAAACACGGAGGCTTTCTGCGCCATAGCTGTGCATGCCTTTCTCTATATTACTCTTTAAATATTAATCATCTAAAATTGGCTTCATTGATAGTGACCCCCTATTTTTATGGGTTAAATTCATAAATCTGGATATGATTTTTGTGTGTGTGCGCGCATGTATGTGTGTGCTCGTATGTAAAAAATATGTATTTTAAACTATTTCTCTGGTTAGGGGGAGCAGGGTATAAGCTCCTTCACATCATGTACCACAGATGAACAGGATACATGTTGCATATTTGCCTGCATTTTTAACTTCCTTCATCAATCACGAAGCAGATCTCAGCATCACTATAAGAATAGCAATTACGACACCATCTCTGGTCAGAAAACTCCTAAAACATTAGCTCTCAGTAGTTGCGTTAAAAACCATATCGAGCAAAACAAACAACCGGCATGAGGGTCAGTGTCTGCCACCACAGTGGGCACTGCAGCCTACGCCAGTACCATTTTCACATGCTTGTCAATCTTCTAAATAAGACATCTGCACTTCCAAGTACGAACAGGTTTAATATTTACTCAAACCTGGGGAGCACTGCAAGTGCAGACACTGATCCTGGATCTTCTGATCTACATCCAACATACAGAGCGTTGCAATTCTCCCAATATAAGCAACCGGAAAGGCCACATTCTAAGATGATTAATCATGTGGAGAAACATTGTACCTCACAATTAAAATAAAAGGATTATTTGGGATCTCTTTGCAAAGTAAATCATAGCTACAGTAAGTAAATATATTAAAACACATTTTCTATGTGCCTTTCTCCAGCACTGCAGTAACCAGCAGTGTCTGCAGTGCCTTTGCCTGCTCTCACCCCTCGGGGCACTGAGCTGGAAACTCCCCCGCAATTATATCAATTTAATTTACACGCCTGCTAGCTGTACCAGCACCATCACCACCCTGCCTTGCCTGGCTCCAGGTCAGCTGGAGTCTTTCGTGCCACAGGAGCAAAGCATAGCTTGACAACTAACCTCCTTCAAAGCATATTATAATTTTGGAACCCTCTCCAGAAGTATTTAAGATCAAACTATCTGGTCTCGCCAACATACTGTTGTATGTATTTCTTCTCAGAGAATTGTCAGTATTTAACCCAGCAGGAATTGTAGTCCTGCAGCCTCTTCTGCTTCTGGCTTTTTTGGTCGAGGACGATGTGACCTGCTCACGTGGCACCTCCAGCTATGGTCATTCAGGGGAAATTAACCGGTCACTGCACGAACGCAAGGACACGGGTTCCCGAATCCGCTCCCAGGAAGGCAGTGCAGACCGCTGCGTGCTGCAATATTCAGCAGGAAATTAATTTTCCTACATCTCCATCACAAGCCAAGGCTGCATATGCAGCAGCAGCAATTAACTTTTACAGAGCTGGGGAGGGCGGAGAAAAGGGCAAAAGTTCCAAACTTTCACCCAACTCGCACCGTTAGTCACGAGCTGTGAGTTCCCATGAAGACAGCAAAGCAGCAAATCATTTCCTGTAAATGCCAATTCTTCATTTACATGGCAAGCAGAGAACACAAGACGTAACTCAAAGCAACTGGAGTGCAAACTATGAAATTAGCCCAACAGAATATGGCTTTGTGCAGCCTCAGAAGCAAACAAGAGCCAGCAGCGAGGCCTCCTGAAAGCCCGAGATACTCAGCTGAGCATATGACAGCGCAAGGATGAGCCTGGTGATTACTGGCAGCAATGACATGAATAGCAAAAGTGATAGGGAGCATTTAATTCAAGCACTGAAATTTAGGAAGCCTGCAGCAATTTAAATATTAGGCTTCACAGCTAAAGGCAAAGTGAATTCTTTAAAAACTTCCCTAATGCACAAAGAAAACTAGAGGTTTACTCTCCCTTAGGTGTATTTTTTTCTAGTTTTCTGTGAAAATGTTACAAAAATATGAATAGCACTCTTCAATTAAGAAAATTTCCCATAGATATCAGATCTACATATCGGATTTCCTGATATCTACATATCAGATTTTCTATCCATGTGCAGGATGTGCATATTAGACACTAGGTATGCATGCAGATTTGTGCATATGTGCCCGTATACATACAAAAGCATACATAACTGGCTTAATTTCACTCAAGTGTCACAGCTAGGAGTCCGGTGGGTTGCAAACCCTGCTTTCCTTTAAGCGTAACTCCAGATTACCGGACCGAGAGGCAGCAGCGCAGGGGCATGACAGGACCTCTTGAGATTCAGGAGTCTCATCTCTGCTTAGAATTCATTTTCTAACTGCCTCCTTTTCCTTGGACATCAAAAACGAATGTTGGATTGTAATGTTTGTCCCATAGGTAATAACTAAACTATGGTCTAAAAGGCCAAGTGAATTTGTTGTACGACCTGACGCAACCAGCATAACATTCAAGAGAAGTGTTTTCACCCTACCATGACTATACAAACAACAGAAATCCTGCTCCTCAGCTCCTTGGCAATCCACAGAGTTTCTGACCATTTGTGCCCCCATCAGCAGCATCTTGTGCTGCCTGGACTTGCAATAGCAGTCAAAAAAAGCAGAAATGGTCTCGCTGTGGCTACTGTAGCCTGTTACCTCTTGCCTGCTGCCTTGGCCCTGGCTTGCTGCTTCCTGACAAGCAAATAAACACGCAGAGTTTCTCCCAGTGCATCAAGGCAAATAAACTGAGAGTCAGGAGATGCAGCTACGGCAGAAGCTGCTGCCAATGCAGACATCTCTTTTTGCAGGAGAAATGATATTAATACAGGAGAAATTGAGAATGGCTCCACTGATCTGAAATGCAACAGGAAGGGGACTAAAGAGAGAGTCTCATCGGTTTTTACCATAACCACTCCTTTCTGGGCAAAAAAAAGATATATGTAACTAGGATGACAAAATACTCCAAGTTAGAACTCAAATTCTTCCCGTGAGAAATGTTTCACCCAAATAACAAGACGCAGTTCTGGGAGTTTCCTTTCGGAAAACTCTTAGAGGTGCTGCTCTGGGTCAGAGGTGCAGCCCTGGTTTGCACTTTGCAATCACACTGATCGCGAGAAGCCTTGCAGGGAGACGCAGGGAATGTGCCAGCTAAACACGGACCTTAGGGTGCAGCTCTCATTTATATTAAGTTAGTTTTAAACCACTCCTGAAGGGCAAAGAGCACTGTAAATGGCTTCTACGTGGGTGCAAATTATATGTGTACAAAGGATAAAAATAATGCCAACACCACGCCTACCAGCTAAGATACTTTTTATTCAGGATTTGAAATGCCTTCCGTCTGTACCTTGGTTGAAATTCTTCATAATACACAATTTCAAAGGAACTATGGACGTAGCTCGGAGCAGCTAACCCCTTCTTAATGAGTGTATTCACTTCATTTTTGAAACTCTGGTAAAAGACAACAGCTGAAACAGCCACAGAAAGTTTCTTATGGTTTCTGTCTGGATCACTGATATGTTGGAAATTTTCATTCCAACTCCTGTTCAAGATATTTCTAAGCAACAGAGTAGGAGGCAGGGTTT
>VZSV01000005.1:13254253-13289328 GCA_013398735.1 Nothocercus julius
AAAAAAAAAAAAAAAATAGTGTGCACTTCGACTTCAAGCCTATGAGCAGTCTGTTTTAAGTTCAATGACATTTAAGATCAGCCCAGAACACTTATTTACTCACGCAGCTGAGGTGAGTCCAGCTACCTGCTGCAAGAGTCAGGGCCAGAATGCCCAAGGTGGGATGGAAGTAACGCACTGAAATTTAGTCTTGGATTAGTTTAATTTTAATGACACGGTGAAGTCAACACAAACATAGAAAGGAAGAAAAGTTAGGAGAAAAGAAACCCTGTACCATGCAAAAGCAAAGTGATCCTCTGCAGAGAGGGGACATGATGTGAAGTTTAAGTGGGGTAGGTTGTGCTTGTTCCTGTGCACTCTTCCATTCAACCATCAAAACTGGGAAGGAAGAAGCTTTTTTTGTTGGCCGTTAGTGGGGGCGGTTTGTTTAAGAGGTAAAATAAATTATGCCGAGAAGAACACTGCCTGACCACAACCTGGCATGCCACCAGTTTTTAATGGTAGTCTGAATGCTCACCCACTTCCTTTCATCCCAGCTCCCGGTGCTCCTTTTGGAGCCTGCTCAGATTTCTTTAATACATAAAGAAATAGCACAAAATGCCTGAGGAGTTTAAAAGTTTGCTATCTGCAGCATCTCTACACGATTTGGTTGAGCGAGTCTTTCATTTGCAGGCCTTCTTGGAAATAAAACCTCCCTGATGGAAGGCGCTGGCATCTGCAGCAGCATTTGCTGTTTGATCAGCTAGAGCTCCCGAAAGGGGAGGTAACGCCGAGTTCAAACGAGCACCGAAAGAGGCTGCAGTCGGAGACCAGAGCACGGTCTGCTGGTTAAAGCACCGGTTAAAGCACAGGTCTGGGGGAGAGGCCCCTGGAGCTCCATTCCCAGCCTTGCCAGGGACTCACGGCAACCCTGTGGTTTGCAGCATGCCGACAAAACCATCGCGCTCACCAAGGACCTGCAGCCCTTCCAGGCCCAGGTGACTCGTGTTTGATTTAACCTCTCTACCTCGGCCCACAGTGGATGCCGTAATTTAATCTGTAATATGATTTGAGATCCCCGAGTAAATATGCAATTCTTATAAATATTAATACTTTATTAAGTACTTCTTGCTTGCAACTGACCCAGCAACTCCAGAAATATTTGTTGCTGAACGGATGAGCAAATTTTATAATTTATATTAAAATCTAATACCAAGTTCAAAAGGTACAAAGGTATAAACTGACCAAAAATCAGATGCCTCCTCTACCCTTTTGCTCAAAACCTCCAAAACTACTCCCCAAAACCCAACCGGTCCTCCAAACCACTCAATTCTTGACTGAACAGCCAAATCTGTGGCACTGCTTGCTCTGTCCAAGGCACTGTGATGTCCCAGTACTAAAACCGAGCTGACCAAGCGGATGGAGCCCTTCACTCCGGCACGTCAAGCCCACAACAACACACCGCACTTGAGCCACAGCTGGAGGCTTGATGGACCCCGAGCTGCACTTCATGCAATAGCAGCTGACCTCCCGCACTCTTACCGCTAGAATACTCCTAATTAACTGCAGCCTGGGAATGGCTAAGATTCCTAAAATAGCTGCTTAATGAAGACTGACGGGCACCAAACCGGAACAGCCCGGAGAGCCACGAAGATGACGGCTAGCTTGGGACTGCCACGTTGCACGTGGCCAGGACCGCTAGCAAAGTTCTAGTTTATATATATAAAATATATATTTTATTTCCTACATAGTTCTTTGAATCTGAACAGTTTATGTTGTAATCACTCACTGAGTACAATGAAATCACTTACAGCATCTATCTGGTTACCTAACAGTCGCTCTGGAAAGCCTGTTTATTGCCAGAGGTAACCAAGAACCTTTATCAGAGGATCGCTTATGACAGAGGCAGCGGATTTAAACAAGACCAGGGCAATCAACAGTCTTAACAGCAAAAAGCAACCCCCCTCCCCCCCCCAAAATAAAAAACCCACCACCCACAATGGTCACCAGTGATTTGCATTGCTCAAAACTTCCCACTGAGATTATTAAAATTCAAGACATGACAGTGCATACAAGGATACATAATTTTAAAAAACTGCAAATGCAAAGTGTCCTGGTAACAGGCACAGCAGATAGAACAGGGTCTCTGCTGTTAATCAGATTCCGTATTTAAGAAACGGTTGCTGTTAAGCAACTCAGGTGAATACTAGTCACAGTCAGGAAGGTACTAATTATTCTCACTCTCTGTTACTACTCATTAATATCATGCTGAAATCTTATTTGGTAAAACAGTATTGGGGGGGGTTATAGAAAAATGAAAACAAATAAACAAAAAAAAGTCAATTTGGGGGCAGAAGCAGGGGTTTCAATGGCATCTGCACCTGACCCAGCCATACCTACCAAGCTCAAGCAACAGGAAGCAAACCCAACCCTTGTCTGACTAATTGCAAAGTCAAATAAACAAATTTAATTATCATAATAAAGTCTGAACTTCCTTGCCGAGTTGTGAGGATTTTTATGTCTCTCTCACAGCCTGACAACAGCAAAAAAATCTCTGCTCAAATGAAGGAATATCCTACGGTTCCCTACATATTACTTCATGAAAGGCTCTCCCCCTCCAAGACTGATCTGATGCTTAATTAAAGCTACAGAGAACAGCAGCAAAAAGATCTGAAATCCTAAGCCAGCGATGACTAGAAACTGTTAGATCTGATCTGCAGTATAATGATATCCTCTTATTGGCACAAGAAAAGAAAACAAACATGAGCTGTAATAATGGTCAAGGTGTGTTAACACACTTTAGGGAAAGCTTTTTGTTTCTGATTTTAAGCCTCTAATTTTGGTATGTAGCCAAGGTATAATTCTGCCTCACTTGATTGACAAAGCCTGCTATACCTTTAATTAAATCGGTGACTGTACACTTTCTTAGTGAAAATAAGGAATTAGAATTAATTTCTAGAGGTAGAATTTCTCCTCCTTACAAACAGTATATTTAAAAAAAATATATATATATATATAGCATGATTAGCTGAGATTATGAGTATGGCATTTCCAGAATAAAACCAATCAGTGTTACCATGCCCTCCACCACACAGCCCTATTTGCATTTTTTCCTGGAAGGCTTCCAAAAAGAGGAAAATCTGCTTTGGAAGAGACAAAATGCCCTGAACATACTGTAAGGGGGGAAAACCAGCAGGTAACCAGGGAAGCAGAGTCTCCTAAAACTAACTCTTCAACTGTGAGAACAACGGTGGACGAGCAGAGGCAGAGCACCAGCAATGCATCCAGTTCTTGTCACCTCCCTGCAGCAAGGGCACTCCAGCCCTTGGAGCTGTCACCTCAAAGACCACCTTGCACTGCAGCTCTGGAGACCTCCATAGCTTACACCCTGCAGAAAGTAGATGCACCTGCGTCCATCTCATCCATGGAAGTAGAAGTAGAGCAGACTGCCTGCTCACCTGAGCTTTCAATCCCACAAAACATTGGCCAACCTTCCTGAGGATTCATCTGAGGAGTCCAACCACACCATCACACAGCAAGCCTTCCAGAGCAGACGTGAGCTGCAGGCTACCGTGGCCCAAATGCACGGTAGAAGTTATGGCCATGAACTGACCAAGACAGAAGGTCCTTGGTATCTCTTCAAGCTTATGGCAGTCAAATGAAACCAAGAAAACACTTGATGCTACATTTCGGGAACAGAGATTGAAAGCATAGTGCTCCAGCTCTTCTGATTGAAATCCAAGGAAATCCTTCTAACACTGTGATTTATCATCATACTCAAACTACTTCTTGTGTGTGCATGGAAGGAGAAGGGAGGAGGTTCCTCATGCATGCCAACTTCTGCAATCTTGTGATTATGGAAGGATCTTATCAACTTCCAGCCAGAAAAGGAGGGGGGGGCAGTGAGAGTCAAGCCTTTCAGGTTTCACAAGAGCCGAGAAAATCCACAACCAAAAAACTGGAATAAAATCAAGAGGAAAAAAAAAAAAAATTACATACACACAAATCTTCCCCTTTCTTCTTAGGAAGTGATTTTTAATGCCAGTTTCCCGATGACTGAGTTTTTCGATGATTAGGGCACAGAGAAACACCGGAGTCTGAGTGCTTTCAGCCTCACTAAAGCAACAGGCAAGACACCAAGAGGAGGAGGGAATGTTTTCAGCATCTTTCACTTATTATGGGTTTATTAGGTCTGCAGAGATCCCTCTACCCCCATGAGTACCTAAGGGAATACGTAAAGGACAGTACAGGACAGGTTGTTGTATCGAAAATGGTCACAGAAGAGAAGGCAAGAAATTTAGTCCTAAAGCAGCAGTGGGGGATACTACTACTACTACCTGTCCTCTAGAAGAGCAAGTATCAGTTGCACCTCCCAGCACCTGTAGCCTCAGAATGAACATTTTCTGGATTCAGAATTTCAAGTTTGGGGAAAAATACTCATCCACAGATCCACCACAGAAGGGAATGGCGCAAAGCTTGGTGTTCCAGCTATGTCCCTGCAAAGTGCATTCGCTCCTACAATGCAAAGACTCACCAAGTGACAAATACACCTGTGAGGATCAAATCTGAGATTCAATGACTGTGAAGAAAACATGACGACACCAGCTTTAAGTAGCAAGTTCCCTAAGGCATGTTCTGAGGGCTCTTTTGAGGCTTTACAGAATTATTTGCTGAATTTTGAATCAAAGTACTGCTCTGGGGAACCTCAGAGGGTGCATCAAATGCAAGTTCTGCCCTCAGAATTTTTCTCATTGAACAGCAACTACATTTCTGCATATTGTAGATGGCAAGGTTCAAAAAACAAAACAAACAAAAATTCACACCAAGTAAATTTTTGTAATTACAATTTATGTACCAACCCACTTGGTTAAGTGTAATAGAGCAAAGCACCATCTCTTTACCTTCTCCTGTTACAGGATTTGGCCCTGAAGCTCATTAGTGAGGGTCTCAGAGCTTTTCCACAGAATAGCTGCTGCAGACAAGTGTGCAGGAGACTTCAAGGGCATTCCTCCCTTTTCAAGTTTCAGCTCTCCCTAGAGCAGAGCCGCTTCTTGGCTAGGGAAGAAGGAAAGGTCTGATGCAACTGCATCCTTGGTTAGGAATGAAAATATTTGAAGAGAGGGTTTTGCCGAAGATTCTGAGCATGGCTGGGCTTCAGATTTCTCTAATTCCATAAAAGCTTTTAAATACCAAGTTCCATATCCAGCTGCCATAACCAAGCCGCATGCCTGATAACCGCAGGGAATCCACCTCATCAAGGTCTAGACTACTAAAATAAATCTGCAATTTATCTGAGAAACTTAGTGTTTGGCAGCTGAACACAGAAAACAACCTCACCCCTCCTGTGAGGTGGATGGGAAAGTGAATGGGTCAGAAGGAGAGGGACCACACACTGCCTCAAAATACATGGCCTGCAATTCAAAACTACACAGATACAGGAGTCAAGCTCTTCATAATTTTAGGATCTTGATGAACGTAAGACAAGTTTGTTTTGTCAACTACATTTCCCCCCAAACTCACACTGCTATAACCCTTTCTGTTCGACTTTATATTTTTTTCTAAATGACTGTCAAATTCCTTGATTGCTAGATGTTACACTGTATTACCTATCACTTAAATTCTGAGGAATGAGAGACAGTTTAATTCCTCATGTATAGCAAAGACAGTGTTTGTATTGCTTGTACTCATTTCTGCATGATACAAACGCATGGGATTACAGAAGCTAAAACCAGATACTCAAGATGAAATTTTCATAGAAAGAGCTAAGGATCCCAGTTCTGCTCCCTACGGTACACACATTAAAATCCACCCAAATGCTCCTACTCATCCCGGTTCTGTGCTAATCCTACCAAATTCACAGCCGTATAACACCTTCCTGGAGCTTGCTGGTGTACCCCGAACTGTGACTTATTTTCACCCTGTCGAGGCCGACTGCTTCACTTCTGCGATCACCTTCTACAGGAAAGGTGTTGCCAGCAGAGCTGAAGACCTGGCCACCATCCACCTGTGTTATACAGAGCTAAGAGACCTCACCAGCTGGCATGGGTACTTGAGATCCAGACTGACAGCAGATCCCTTTGGCATTCAAAACAAATTTGATGTAGCAGGCACCCGCATTCACATAACTCTCAAGCCAGACTGTGTCAGACGCTGCCTAAAATGTAAATCTTGACTTGCACTTCAAGGAAGGAACCACTACATCTTCCAAATGATCTGACAGTCCATCTTAATATTCAATCAAATATGCATAATATAATTGATTTCCCGCTCTTTACTCTCAGAAGTCACAGAGCTGATATGTCAACTCATCTGTCAAAGCCTGCAGTGGTTTACATACCTTTTCATAGAGCTCTCACCTAGAGCAGAGGCTGCTGACAGACCAGTTCTGGCAAAGATCTCCAGATCTGAAAGATCTGAAGATGAGGAATCTCCCCTCCCTCCTCTGAGCCGATAGATGGCTTCCACCAGCCCTGCTTCCAAAAGAAGCAGTCGTGTCCAGAGAGGTAATGCATCATGCCAGCGAGCAACAAAAACTCTAACGTAAGCATTTCATAACCAAATTGCCATGCGCACCTATGAACCCCAATGCATATCCTCAAGCACCCTGCTCAAGCTATTTCTGGCCAATTCAGAACAGTCAGCACACAGGACACACTGGTCAAAAGGATCCGTAAGAGATGCTCAGACTTCTCTACTCCCACTGAAACTATTCTTAGGGGAATAAGGAAATAACGATGCACGTTTCAAATACCTTATCTTTCAAACAAGTATGCACATGCATCTTGCAGTCAACAACTCACACCAGTAAAGCTAAACAAACACCTAAGCAATTCCAGGTCGCAGCAGCCTGCCAAGTTTAGATTTTACCTATTAGTTTTCAGTTTCCCTCCCCTATTCCACTTGCCTTCTAGATTCTACACTTTTTTACAACACATAAAAAGTTTTTAGAAAGTATCTCCTCTTTCATTCAACAACAGTTCACTACAGTAATTTGTCACAGGCAATGAGATTCTTGAAACAGAAACAACTACCTTTTTCAAAAGCTTGGCAGGTTTTGATTTTTGAAATCAAGCAATTAGGTATCTGCCAGAAGTTCTTTGCACACAGGAAGGCAGCCAGCAGGTCATTTAATTATTTATCTGCCAGAGGTCTTTTAAGGTGACTCTGGGAATACCTGAATGTCTCTTCTTGAGGAAGTATTGATCAAGGCAAAGTCATTAACAAGTGACTGCAAGCTGCAGGAAGAACCTTGGCAGCTCTGTAATACAACACTTCAGCACCTCTTTAGAAAGAGGTCTAAAGAGTATTTTTAAATATGTAAACAAATCTATTCATTCAAGTAAAAGACCTGTGAAAAAGTAATAAAACACTGATTTACTCATTTTTTTGCCTGGAAATTGTGACTTTAGATTCCTTAAAGTCATGTACCTAGTTTACCACAATCACCAAGTCTGTTACAAGTTACTGTTAAGCACCCTGTACACTCTGAAATTACCTCTATCCTGTGTATACAACTGGGTAATGACTTTTTTTTGGGGGGTATTCACTGAGTGCATTCTTCTATTTCGTTACAGGTATTGATGTATTAAATCAATGGCATATTCAAAGGCAAGTCTGAGATCTAACCAAGAGCTCAAACATAGTTTTTCTGATTGAAAGACATGGCTTCTCTGAAGCTGAAGAGTATGTTCATCTTTAACATGTTGCCCCATGTAAAACCAAAGCTAAGAGCTGACAAGGATAAGAAAAGTGTTCCAAAATGGTGGGGAAAAGGAAAAAAAAAAAAAAAAAAAAAAGAAAAAGAAAAAAAAGAAAAAAAAAAGAAAAAAGCTAAGCTTACATCCCTTATTGTATTTAAGCACCTATTTTTTATTTACACATTACTTACCAAAATACACAAAAGACCTGGATTTCAATGAAGAGCTGAGAAAGGGTTACTAGTTGACTTTGCAACCTTAGAATAAGCAGCAACTTCCAGTGAATACAGTATGTGCCTAACCATTCAATAAAGTGTTGTACTGACTTTTGTATAACTATGTATCAGAGTGGGTTGCTTTTTATAAACCCTAACCAACAACAAATCCTCACTTCACAAGCTATTGAGCAATGGTGTAACTGTCCTCCTTCAGTGAAGCACAGTGACAGCATAGCCTTGAGCCCCTGAAAGCCCAAAGACAGCCCTTTAAAGAAGAAACTTGACAACAGGCCAGTCTGAGACAGAAAGCGAGGTAATATAAAGGAGATGTTATTGTCCTACTCAGATTTCCATCTGCATGGGAGAAGTGTATGAAGAGGCACTCTAACAACACTACAATATTTTGAGAAAATAATGACCTTGGTTCTTGTCAAGGACTTTGGAAGATACTGCAAGGGAGAAAACCTGGGGTTTAATCAATGCAGAACATAAATATTTAAAGCAATGCTGTCTCTCTCTTTCAGATGCCCCAAACTTAGGGATTTTTTCTTCTTTCATGCCAGCTTCACCCCATCTGGCATGACATACGGCCCCTGTCAGACGAGACCCGCTAAACTCGCCTACTACTCTGTACCACTCCCGCAGCACCCACAGACAAGGGTCCCAGTTCCACATCATGATCCTCGACTTGGCAGCCTGGGTCCAGAAGACAGACCTGTTTGTAACTTAACACTCTTCTGCTGTTCCTTCATTGTGTGTTGCAATTTCCTGCTAATCAGCGCTCTTCCCTTCTTTGTTTTAAGCCTTTCCTACCAGGGAAAGGAAGAGGCAGTGGGTGTGCTCTGCATAGGAACCATGCAAGGTATCCACCCAGCAGTGAAGAGGCTTTCATCAAAAACAAATTAAAATTACTGTCATGCTTTGAAAGATCCTCCCTTGCTGCCCTAACACTCTCCTTTGCAGACAATGCATACTTAAAAAAAGATCTACCTCAAAATCCCTGAAGACAGCCAGGGCCATAACTGCCCGCACATGCACAGGGTGAGGGGACACGATGTCACTTGTGATCACATATCTCCTGAAAATTTTGCTTATGGTGCCAGTCAACCAATTTGCCAGAATGCCCTGCAGCCATCTGTTTTAGGAAGATGTATTACTGCCTCTTGACACACAGAGGCAGCATATATAAAGGTTAGAGAAGACGACTGAAAGTCACCATTGCTGAGCTCCATCAGTAGCTTTACTGCTGCCTCTTCCGTGGCGGCTGGATCAGGAATTTAAGCCAGTGCCTTTAAATCGTGTTCCCTGGAACACCAATTGCAGAAGGAACATTTGCTGGTTGATGTTCTGAGAAATTGGCTGGCCAAGTGTTGCTGGCTCTCCTTGCTCCCACATATGTAATGTAGGATTCAGTGCCAAGGCAAGGGGGAAAAAGCCATCAGATATTTTCCTAATTATACTCCACATAAACAGCTACTATTGTTGTTTGAGAGAATGTCACGAAATGGCAAATGGCTAACGCCTGGAATATGGCACTTCTGAGCTAATATAGCCAGTCATTTGGGGAGGGGGGAGTAGAATCCTTCATCTAAAATATTCCAAGCTTTAATTTCTTTATACGGAAAGAAGGGTACATTCCTGACATGCCTAATGGGAAGCTATCACTCTTAATTGAGTTCTGTTTGCTCTATCCTTTGAAAAACACAGGGTTTGCACAAAGAAAACAAGTGTTTTGTGACCATAAATGCTTTCCAAAAGCTGAACTGGGAAATAAAGCAAAGATTCAAGCAGGATTCTGCTGAGCTGATGTTACACAAGGGCTCATCTGCACTGATGTGTATCAGCAGAGCTGTATTGATTGCATTGATTTTACCCAGCCCAAGGTTTGACCCACAGTCTCTAAAAGGAACTAGAGCTCAAGAACCTCTAACCAACTAAAACCAAACAACTATGGAAGCAATAACCATCTTCAAGAAAATAAAGAGGGATCAAAAACAACGACCATGCAATAACAGCAGCCCAGGAGTGCCCACATGCATGTCTAGTCTATACAGACAAGGACCCAAACCAGAAGTGTGGCAACAAAAATACAAAAAGCAAAGAAAACATCACTGAACTCTGGGGGACTATATAAGGTGAGAAGTGAATAGCTGCCTAACACTGATCCTGAATCAACACATTTTCATCAAATACTGAAGGACAACATACATTCTCATTAGCTTTCTCATTGAGAACAGGAAATCTAGACTACGGAGGATCCTGCTTTTCAAAATCCCTTTTAGATACATATTTTATACCCTCATATTACTTCCCATGTATCAAAAGTTTTTGCCACTGTATTAGTTCTCGCAGTTAACAGACATGTCCCTGTCCTTCTGGGGCTTTAGCTTAAGCGCAGTGTCATCACCAGTATTTACCCTTCTCTCATATGCAGCTTGTTTCTTCCAAGGCTCACCCAATCCACACTGATGCTTGGGATTTGTCCACGTCACATTTAAGTCCCCAAACACTCACCTTGCAACAGTTCTTGTATGTATGCAAGATGGCTTATATACATGAACACCAGCAGCACAGGAAAAAAAAAAATTTTATATATATATATCTTGATCACGCACAGACACCGAGGAAAGCATCTTCCCTTGTGCATGTAAATAATTGTGCTTGCTGCTGCTGACACCCGAATGCTACAAACCATGTGGCCTTCCTGTACCTAACTGCACTGTCTACACCGTACTCATATTTAATCTCTCCATAATACAGAGTTCTTTAAAACACATCTGTACACAAAACCATTTTCTATTAAGACAGTGCTATACATCATTGTTCTGAGCCAAATAACTCATTGTACCCAAGTTCTACCTTATCTACTCACAGAGAAAGGTCTATCAGTAAAATCAGCCTATACTCTATGCTCTGTCAGCATGAAATGACATTTACAGACATGTTTGCTGACCATACAACTATACCCTCAAAAACACCAAAATGAAATAGATGATCAAAGCAGCCTAATGTTCAAACATAAGTTACTACCTGCTGCGTCTTCTCATTTACCTTTAGACAAATTTTACTGTGACCGGATTTCAGCAAGACACGGGGCACTTTAACAGGCCGCATGGGCAGGGACATCCTGCCAGGTCAGAACGACGCTAACCCACCGCTGTCCGACCAGCAAAAGCAACTGAATGGACTATTTCAGAAGAGATCCTAGATCAGGGATGCTAAAAGGGACATTTTTGACTATTCCTATGATTATTTTTTTGTGGATATGCTATTTTAGTTACCCTTCTTGCATCCTTCTTAATTCCACTGTATCTTTCTTGAGATGAAGAGACCAGAACAGGACAGAGCATTCACATCTATCGGCACACCGAGGACTGACATAGCAGCAATATAAAGTCAACAGAGATATGGACTTCAGGGACTTCCTACGTTGGCCATACTTCACTGTCAGGAAGTTATAATTATGCACGTAGCATTACCGTGCTACAGTAAGATCTGTCAACCCTTGGCTCTGCTTCCGCCTTATGAAGATTACTCGCTCAAAGAATAGTAACCACTTTATACCCCATTGTATCAATAATCTTCACCTTAAGGGGTCTCCAAGAACAGTCTTTAACAGCCCCACAGGGCACCAGTGCTGTATATCCTGCCCATGAGCCAGATATTGAGGCATTACCATTAAGGATCACAGGAGCTCTAGAGGCGCTGCTACGGTCCACGGTCTCAGTGATCTGGCATTAGAGAGTTCTCAGACAGGCCTTAATATGAGCCTTTAATGAGCAAGTCACAGGTTGTTGTGTCATATCCTACTTGGGGACACTTTAGTTCACGGATCACTTAAATGAAAGGCAGTAAAGGCAACTCTTCAGAACATCTATCAACCAGCCATCCGTGCACGAACACTAACTCCTTAAGCCCTTATAGAAAACCAGTTATGTCCTCTCTGATGTTGCTATGCTCGTGTCCTGTGGTAGAAAGGAACCTATATTACAAATGAAGTACCATTTTTTCCCCCTCCTCTCCCTTAGCCACCAGTAGAGGACAAAAATGTAAAAATGCCATTAACAACTGGCTTGCTGACTCTAATTAACACCTTCACAGTCCTCTTACCAGGAAGAAATTGGCACACTTAAATACAGCTCAGAAAGGTGTTATTTACTTAAGAAAAAAGAAAACATTAAAGCTTTATGCGAAAGAAAATTATCTGTTATCTCTCATTGCTCTCAGATAGATTTACAGCAGTGACTTCTCAGCCTCCACTAAGAAAGAAAAAAACCTTTTTAAAAGAATCAGTTAAGAACTTGAAGTATTATCTAACACTTTGTCGTACCCTCCTGATGGAAACAGCCAACAAGAATTTCTTCAAATTAGCTCTCCTCTACTGCAGGGGATGAGAATGCAGTTTGAGGTGCAGAGCTTGCCCTGGTGTCATGGATCAGGCTGGAGCTTGACTTCTCATCCCTCATGTGAACCAGGACAAGCGACTTGTTGAAGGGGTTCCTGCTTTAAGCGAATATTTTCCTTTTTTTCTAGGATTAGCATCTCCTGCTGCTACTAAGCATGTACCCATGGATATCCATCTTTCCTCTAAAAGATGACTCTGAAAAACCTCATGTATTTAGTTCCTTAACTTATTACTGGGCATTACTACCTAGGTGGGCACTAAGCAGCCCAAATCACTCTCCTTTGGAACCATATGACTTGCCAAAATCCAGGATAAGCATCAATTAATCAAAGACCAAATCAGTGAACATTAAGACAATGACCCCTTAAATGTGAGGCTCTCTAAAGCCAACCAAAACACCAAGCCAGTTAGAATAGCACGTATAGCTTGTCCACGGCTTTGGGCAAAAGGACGTATGACATGGACAGGGTTATTCCTCAGCTGTCAATTCAGGGAGCCTGGGGCAAACCTTCTTGCTTCTTTCTTCTCTACAGGTTACCCAGAATCCAAAAAGAACATTTTAACAAATCTAACGTTCTCATTCCTGTTTGAATTCAGTCTTAACTGTGTAAGAAAATAGCTTTATATAAGGAGATGTGTTTACATAAATCCAGAAGATAACTCCCCCAGAGATTATTATAACTTTGAATGTTATTTCCAAAGTAGTTGACTGCATCCATTTTGCAAAGCAAAAAAATCTTCCTCTAACTGCACACAAAAATATAGGACATCCAAATACTTTTTCAATATATTCATACAAATAATGTAATTCCATACTAATCTCCGTAATAGCATGAAAGCATAAAATTCCCCCCCGCCTTTACCGCTACCCAATTAGCGACAGCCATTTGATGATTATTCCAACTACCTGTCAGATACCACAATGACTTCCCCCCCATTTCATGAGTTAAAAGGGCCTATATGCAACAAAACCTTGCAAAAAAAAAAAAAGTGCCTGGAAAAAAAAAATCAATATCTATTAGCTATTCTCTTAAGGAAGCCTACTTTTCATTAATTTTCTTCAATGTTGAAAAATCTGGTAGCAGGAAAAGAGAAAGAACACTTGTATTTATAAATTGGTTTGTCTAACAAGTTTGAAGATTTTCTCTTTTTTTCAGTTCTCATTTTGTACACAAGTGCTTCCTCTCCTTTGTAAAACATTCTCTGCCGTATGTCTTGTTAAACATTCTCTGCTTTTGAAAGCCACTTAAAATAAATCCTTCTCTATTCAGGCACCAGATTAGCTCTTAAAGACTCAAAGCAGTGGGAGACTCATTTTATGTCACGAGAGCAGAGAGCGGTGTCATGTTGTTCGCTTGGCAATGACCACAGTCACACAGGTTGGCCTGTATCTGGGGAGATGGTACGGGTAAATGGAAATTTTAAAGAAGTTTAAAGACTTCCTAAGTCCACTTCCCAACTCCTGGGGAAGGGAGGCAAGAAAAAGAGAAAAAAAAATAGTAACACTCAACTCGAGCAAACCTTTCACCCTGAGTATTTCAAGAGGGTACCAAGACGGGGATGCCAAGCCCTGGTCCACCACACCAGAGCTTGGCCAACCACACAAATTGCTGTTGCAGGAGGTCTGTACAGTCAAGCTGTATTTGGCCAGAAGACTAGAATTCAGTTTTAATGCTAGTGTACCTATACCTCAGGTGGCACATTTGATCTTGTCTATCCATACCGGAAACGAGCCATCGTTTTCACACCTTGAGATACATTTTGACCTGAGAACCAAGCCTACCTAGAAACAAATCAGGTATCTTCCCCTTCCTAGTTCAGTGCTTTATTAAAAAAAAAAAAAAAAAAAAAAAAAAAAAGAAATAAAAAAGACAACGCACACATTACTCTGGCGTACAGAACCAGCTGAAGGATGGTTCAAACAATTCTACCGCGGCAAGTATTGACAGAGGTTAATGCTTAAACAATATAGTTTACTTTAGTCAGAAGAGATTAATGGTTCACAGCCTATCAGTTCTTTTGAGTGCCTCGCTCCCAAATTTTCCTATACCTAGCCTGTATGTAATACCTTGTCTCTTTCCCTTTTGGCTATTTGTCAGCACACAAATGCATTTCTACCCTATATAATGATGTGAGACAGCGACAACATATTGATATATAGCACTACTTTGGAACAAGGTATGAATATTACATTAGCTGAGTTATCACTATAGGGCTCTGACCTTCAACTATCCAATTTTAAATTCATTCATTTTCAGACTATTAAACTGTTCTCTATCACATCACAGGAATTGACAGGAGGAAGGTAAGTTTTCCTGACAATGTTTAAATCAAAACAAACTCAAAATATATTAGAAGAATTCAAAAAAAAAAAAATTGGTTTGCTGTATTAAAAAAAATCAGGGAGAATTCTGTAAACTGAACTTTTTTCCACAACATGCAGAGGGAGAACAGGGGCTAAGAGAGGTGGTGTTTTCTATTTGCTGCCCTCAGATTTCTTAGCAAGTTCGCAACCTGATAACAAGCCTCAACTTACTAGTTTCTCCCTCCTAGGACATACTACATAATAAATAAATGAAGAAATAAGCTTATTTCTTAAAGAAACTACAGTCCTCTGGCATTTAGCTAGAACAAGCTGTTCTATCTTTGCAAAGTACAATGTAGGTATTTGAAATGGAATATTAATGTCCCACTCAGAACAAGAGGAGTCCCCTCCGGACAAGCAGCAGGGAGGCAGGCAGCTCAGTCCTTAGAAATCCAAGAGTTTGGGAGAAAAGCCGCAGCAACACCATTTAGGACAGACAGCCAATACAGCACTTAAATGCAGCTACACATCCCTTTGGCTTCTCAGGTCTTCCCACCTGCATCTGCCACTAAAGCTACTTGTTCAGTAACAGCCACTCGCACCGTGGTACACTGACTTCCTCAAAAAGCTACGCAGGAGATTTGCAAGATTATCTCAGTGCCAAATGCAAGAAAGTTTTGCCAGTTTTTTTCTGTGCCTAAACCAGCCAGCATCTACATCCACGGAGTTTCGTGAAAGTTGGGAAAAACTTTTGTATGAAAAATGCAAGGAATTGGCTAGGAAGGTGAAGCACGAACTGCTTTGGCAAGGATCAGAAAAAACACTGACAGACTAAACCAAAAATCTTCCCTTCTGCTTCACTTTCAGAGTATCTTGAATCCAAAGGATTTAAAGATGCAAGCTATACAGGCAGCAAGTCCCAGCTGTTTTTAGCAATCTTCTACCGAGGACAAAGATTTGATGGCTGTTTCTCTCCATTCAGCAAATAACAATTGAAAAGGCATGAATGTTTCCAGAAAGAGAAAAACACATCCACGTGGGAAAAGCCATTCTTTTTATCAGATCGATTACTGTTGAAAGCTCGGAACCCTAAACAAGTCTTTGCTAAAGTCCTATTGGCATCTAGGTAAACAAATATCTTTTTACGAGTTCTGAAGACAAACCAAAAGTAATAGCACCCGCTTGTTAACACCAAGAACTAATTGATACAAAAACCTTGACAAGGGATTCTAGAATATTACCACTAAAAAGTAATTGGTTAGTCTCTAACATTCTCACTAATAGCACAAAAAGAGATTTTCATAATTACTTTGTAAGGAAGATACCAAATGCCATAGCAGTGGGAAACCTTGTAAAAGCCTAGACAGTCCAGTGAAAAAAGGTTAACAAAAATAATGGAAGTGTCAGAGAGCTTTTAAATTTAAGCTTTTAATTTAATACCTTTTAATTAAAAAAGGCAGAGAACAGAAACTCTGAGAGGGATTTCCCTTTAAGTATTCAGGTTCTGGGTGCACCTGGGAGCTTCAGGCATCAGGTATAGGTGGGTGGCTGTTTTAATCAATCTGTTCAGCATATGCTTTGCATGTCTATATTATAAATATGAATTCTTCCCACTTGCTTTCTGAAATGGCCTAGCACTTTTAATGCAGCCACTACATCCTCTGCAATTTCCTCTCTCTCCTCAGAGGCAAATGCCCCAGAATCACATGAATCTGGGCTAAAATCAGACTCTTCCACTTAAGATGTTTCCCTAAGCACAAGGACTTCACCTCTGCCCAGAGAAAAAGAAAAAACTCCCACAATTCTCAAGCTTCATTGCATAACACCATAAATTTCTTGCTCAGTTGAAGATTTATCAGGTCCTAAAATCACAAGATTGCCTTCCTCAATCCACTTCTCTTCCAGCATCTTCCTCAAGACAACACAGCGCCTTCCAATTTTTATAACCTTTTTTCTAAGGGGTCTTAATTTATGCCAAGAAAAACATTGCCTGTTAAATGGCATCATTAGACTCACATGATTTCTTATGGTGCATGTGAAGTTTTCCTTCTCCTGCATACTAAATGACCCTTACAGTAGGAGAGAAACCGGTAGAAACAGCTGCTTTATTTTGTGCTCTGATAACTGAGGAAAAACAGCCCTCAGTGAAGAAGTCATCCTTCGCTCGGGGGAAAGTAAATGGGCAACTAAGAAGCACACGAATAAAATTAGCAGATCAGGGACTGATTTCTCCCCCAGCGTGCATGTGCTCTGCAGGCAGACATCCCAGCAGACCTTTTTGCAAGCAGAGCTCTGTCTTTTCTCATAGATAAGGCCAAGATAAGGCTCTTCACCTACCTTTTTTTTTTTTCTCTCTCTCTTCATTAACCACAACTACTACATAGATTAAGAGCCAGAATGGGGAAACGCACAGATTCATATTTTCTTTGGTTCCTGTATCCAGATGTAGGACATGAACAACGAGCCCGAAACTTCTCTCCATCCAAAAAGCCACAGAAAATGGACACCAGTCACACAGGGGCTATCTAGAACAGAGGGGTTGTGATGATGCCCACTCAAAGCCTTACGATGTAGGTTCACAAAAATCTGCAAGAAGTTTCCAGGTTTAAATAAAAGTAACTGGGGAAACACTGGTATGTATTACCACAGTGCCAGCAGATCCAACTGGGAAAGAAATAAAGTGAAAAGCAGGAGTGTAGAGGAAGAATAATATGAAGCTGAATCATTACTTTCTTATGAGACTGGAAGTGAGCGAGGCAGAGAGGGGAAAATAGCATTTTCCTTCCTCTCTTCTGACCACAGGGGGACAGAACAAATATTAGGGAGGCAGACTCAAGCTTACCTGCAATATTTGGGCTGTCAAGGAAAGATGTTTCTTAAAAACATCTCAACAAGTTGATTGCAGTCTTTGGGACTGATCCAAAAGCCTGACATAGCAACTAGAAATGGTTATTGGATTAAATTCTTAGAGAGAACAGAAGAGAGCAGGCTAAAGAATCTTAACCGACTTTCCAGGAGAATTTCATTCACCCCTGGCTTGAGAAAAGCAGGCAAAATGTCAGACTGAAAGACAGTTTTGCCAGGAAACTTCAAAACAGTGTTTGAACCACAAGAACAGCTGGCTCTAACAAGCGTTGCCCAAAGAGGTAATCAAACAGGTGCTAAAACCAGGAAAAAGAGACACATGTAAACAGAACAATAAAACAAAATGACTTGCTGTCATGCAAGTAAGCTTCTCCATCATGGGTAAGAGAGCAGCAGCTCATGAGGAGCTTCTGAAAGGCATAAATGTCAACTCAGCACCTGCTCTTGCTGACCTTTGCGGAAGAGTTTTTCATTTTCACAGCCATTTTCCACAGAACAGAGACTTTCAAAATCTCCTCCTAAAGCAACTGCCGGGCAAGGGCCACCCCTGGCTCAAGAACAAGGTGGCCTAGGAACTCCAGCGGCCGCAGATTCCCACCTTCTGCAAGAGATCTGGACAAGGAAAAGCAGAGCTCCCCCCGCGGGGCCCAGCTGCGCAGCTATCGCAGGCTCCACGTCCGCCGGGCTCCGGCCATGGTTACACCACGTAAGGATCTGCTCGGAGTCCCTCCGAAGGCTGGCAAGGAGCGGAGCCGCAGTAGCTTTTAAAACTCCCATGGCAACGTTTAGCTTTCTGTAAATTCCGATGCCACCGGTGGCCTTGGCACTGCACAAGGTAGCACCTCAGGAGGAGGCTCCGTGCCTGTAGTCTGGTAGTGTTACTTCTGTTCAATGGTAATAACAAAAGAAAAAGAAGAAAAATTGCAAGCAGTAGCCACTGACCAGACAGAGATGCAACCTTGAACTAAGACATCCACGTAGCCTTGAACTAAGACATCTAGCCACTGACATCAGCATGGAGCCTCCTTTGTTCCCATCTCTGCAATAATGGGCTTAAAGTGTCAAAATTGGGTATTTAAGGTCAGTAGGAGACCTTTAAAAGCTCTCCAAATAGACATGAGGTCATGACTACTTGTGGTCACTGAGGTTATGGCAATTTTTGTAAGTATAGGGATATTAATCCCAGTGGCCTGACGATTTCAATTTTAGTAATGACGTTCTGTCCATCTACAACTTCCCTGGAAGTTTAACACGATTCACTTCACAGGCTGATCCATCTCGTGCTGGTCCAACGTGGCTGGTCTGCTGAGGAGGGGGCTGGCTGTGTTTCTGCTCGGCGGGAAATGAGCTCCTGCCCGCAAGGTACCACCATTAACCTCAAAACCCAGCTACTTGGAAGATACTGTCTTTGGGGTTTTTTATTTTGCATTTTGTTTTTATACAAGAAAATGTATTTTGTAAAAGTATCTTTATTTCTTGTCCTGGAAAACACAGAATACAATAAGTATAATAAAAAAAAAATCAAAAAAAAATCATGGCATACAGTATGGCCCCATCCTCTATCTATTAACCAGATTTATGCAATGTAATTCGGATGAATAGTTCCAGAGAATTATTGACAGGAATTACATTTCATAACTGCTTAAAAGCAACTGCAAAGTTTGAGCTCACAGAATTCGTTCTGTGTAAGTAGGATTTGAACCAAGAGTCAATAGACTTTTTTTCCCCCCTCAGATTAAAATGACTCTGTTTTGTAGCATTCTGCTGCACAAAACACATGCCTCCCTTGAGCCACGCAGCTGGCTGAGAAAAAAGTGTCCTCAGCACAGTTAACAGCATCAGCATGGGCATCTAATCTCTCATGCTAAATATTTTCATTTTTGAAGTGATAAAAATCCAGCCGTCAAGCACTGCTTGATCTGACGTAACGCCTGGGGAAAGCTAATCAAAAAGAAGTCTTATAGGTTCCCCTACTTAAATCCACCCACCCGAATAAGCTCAAGTTAGAATTTTTATGAGGTAAAAAAACACTGCTGTCACAGCCCAATGTTAATTGGCACAAAGGTTTGAGAACACCTTAGTTTCACTGAACTGCTTTGATTTCCGGACTTCTGAGATGCATTTTCTTGCTTCTTTATAATCCTGTCTTAACCATCACTGAATTTGAAGTGAGAAAGGAGCTTAGACAGATCTGTATCAGTGTTCCTTCTTGCCAGACTGCTGCATTTTCATCTCAAGCAAGGTTTGAAAAAAAAAATAAAATAAATTCAGATGGAGAGCAGAAGCAGCAGAGGAGCAAAGGGAATGCAAAAACAATTCAGTACTTGTGGAGCAAGAGGTGATGATTAGTCACTAGCCACCAAGTCAATGGACTCTTATTTTCTTCCCCAGCTCTTCCAGACAAGAAAAACAACCAAGGAACCAAGGCGGGGGGAACACACACACACACACACACACACACACACACACACCCCCTGATCCCTTTCCTTCCCTCTCTGGGTTGATACAGCAGACATAAGGCAACAAGCAGCACGTCAGAGGTCTGTGCAGGACCATCTCCCAGGACACTTTCCTCCTAACTGCTATGCAAAGCAGAAACCTTAATAATTCAGTGACAAAATAAGGCAAATTCAGTGAAAGATATAGCTATGCTTTACTTCCATCCACCAGATCTGCTCCAGTGGCCCTTCCTGTCACACCTCCAACCTTGCATCCTTTCATTTATTAGCATTAAAGTGTCCCTTCACTGCTACAGTTCCCAGTCATATCATGGGTAATGCAAAGTCAGGGGTCCTACATATTCATCAGGTGAGACCATTATCACTATTGCTGAACTTAAACCATCGCTAATCTCCATTCCCTATGGAAAAATGAAATCCAACATGCAAAAAAGCAGAGGACAAGCCACACACAGGGGTACGCTTCCATTTGACACTGACTTTCTGCAAGAGATATGATGACAAGCCCTGACCAACCCTGCGCTTACAAAAAGGAGGAAATGTCACTGCTTGAGAGTTGCCAGATGTTTTGCTATTGTCATGAAAGCAGCTTTTGTAGATCACCTGGAAAACTGTTGACCATGGATGAAGAACCTCTACATTAGCATATTTCAGATGTAACATACAGTTTCAAAAGTTAGTTAGCCTTTTTTCCTTTATATTTTAAGCTATGTATAGATATTTTAAAAACAAAATTCCCTCTGTGGTTAAAAATGAGCTAATGGCACTTTGCCTAAACCTCCAACCTATGACTAATCATGCAAAATTTAAGCCATCTCTAGTAGTAAGAGGAAAACTTGAAATTTTTATGAATTCCTATGAGATTTCTTTTTTGAACTTGAAGTATGTGATTAAAGGGGTTTAGAGACCACACTTCATACATGTCACTTTGCAGCTTTCAGTTTCTTTTAGTTTAGTTTAGCACTAAAAGGCATAGATTTGCTTGCTTATTATTTTCATAGGGCGATCTTTATTAATAAGAATACAAGATGCCAATCCTGCCGTCATTCCTTCCAAATTGGAGCTGAGTGTAATAATTGGTGCCAGCTATGGCTGCTGGACAAAGATTTTAAATGAGGTACCCAAACACTGTCATTTTAATAACTTTTATAATTTACAGTACAGCATGAAAGTTTTATCTTATTTTACCTTTTTCTTGGCAAGTACTCACGCAACTTCCAGTGTCTAGTAAATACTATGTCTTGTCACAGATAAGCAGCCATTCAACTAATTGGAGATTTCTATTAAGATTTCTCCTAAATTCTCTCCTCTGGTAGCATTTATTCATTCAAAATCATCTTCCTGCAAACGAAGTCCTCCACTTTTTCTGTGCTATCACTTTCTGTAAAAGATACTGGTATCATTTTGGATTAAGCTAGTAGAAAAACCTTCAAGTCTGTAGAATTTATCTATTCTAAATGGTCTCAAAAAACACCTCCTTAACCTACAAGACAAAGCTCTCTCTGTTTTAAGGTGCCACATGCTGTGGGTGACCCTGGATTGGACTAGATGATCTCTAGAAGTCCCTTCTAACCTTAAGCATTCTATGGTTCTATGATTATGGAACACACATGCCTCTCTTCCATCAGTTGGTTTTGCTTTATTATTCGGATACAAGAGAGAAAAAAAAAGAAAAAAAAACAGGGATCACTAAATATTAGGAGAGAAACTGACTAGCAAAACACAAGCTCCATTTAAATTCATTTAATGCATTTCCTATATGAAAAAATCTAAACATTTCTAAAAATAAAAATGTAAAAATCTTCATTGGAGCATTAACATAAAACACAACCTCATTTTACATTCAAACAGGTTTGTTCATGAGTCACTTTTACAACAAGAAAGGAGATAAGGTGCACACAAAACTAAGTAAACACATTTTCATTAGCTATGTGGTGATGTCCATCCACCAAGGCAATGGTGCATTATATCTGTATCAACTCTATCAACACTAATTAATCTAAAGGTAACCTTGCTCTAAATCCTCCCTTCCATATTTTAAAGATCAATGTTATCCCATAAATCAAAATCTTTGACTGCCCTGGAATGTTGCATATAATAAAATCTGCTAACTGCAGCTGCCCTCAGAGATGCTTCTTCCTCTATCTGCTCCTTCTCTGAAGGAAGCTGGACCCACTTTGACAGGTCAATCTGTGTGCTGGCCTGCACTCTACCTATCTAGATCTTCACACAAGCCACGCAGAGTTTCTGTGCAGGTTTTGGGTTTTTGCCCATCTGCACGGAGTGGAAGGAGTGAAATACTCTCCAGGCCTATCTTGACACAGACCCACAGCCCAGCCTACTGTAAAACAATCCCTATCAGCAGACACTGGCAGACTGCACAGGTTTAAATCACAACGGGAAGCAGCCAGGACAGGTGGCTGCAAAAAAATATATATAGTCTAGCAGTGAGACAAAAAATAATTTTTTGGAGCTGATTTCATTTAAAAAGTAAGCTTTCCCTGACAGCCTCCAGGAGCATGGCTCACTTGAAACACCACTCAGAGGCACTAGTAGGCAGGGCACTGCCAGACACTTCCAGTATCTTGGTTTAAAACAATCCAGGAACAACTTTTAGAATCATTTCTTTGATTAAAAATAATTCGCCCTTCATTTAGGCAGACAATGGGATCTAATGTCTAAAAAGTCAGCAGTATATTCTGTTGTGAAAGCGAGCCTTGGGGAGGACAAAATTATTGAAGAGTTTTTGCAGGAGAGACTAAACATCACAACCATCTGGAAATCTCTGCTTTATTATATGCTTTTATTTATGGCTGTTCAAGGAAGACAAATGTGTGGAGGTAAGGAAATTGGGGATTGAAAAAGAACACATAATGAGACCCAAGTCTGCCACCTGTAGCTGAGGGGCTCCTAAACTAAATGAGAAGTAGAAACCAGAGCTGCTAAGTGGTGGGAAACTGAGGTCGTATCAGCTGGTTCTGCTAAGAGCCCCCATCCCAATACACTTTGATAAACACCAGGAGGCCTACAGAAGGGCTCACCTTACTCTCCACTGCTTTGAAACCACCAGTTTGGGCAGAGATCTTCTCGTGTCTATGCAGATGACACTTGGCCTGCATGCATCGCACACAAAGAGGATTCCATTCTTCTTCTTGACTTGGCAAGAGTTGTGGATGCAAAAGCAGTCTTGTTCTACTGACAGAAGGGCCCCAAAGCTTCTCACTTGCCCAATCCAACAGTAGCAGCCAGGTACCATCCTCCTGCTGGCTCTGCAGGTTCAATAAACTACTGTTATCCTGCAAAAATGAGCACTTCTTGCTCCAGCTAACTCAAGACACAGCTGAGGAGAAAAGACACCAAGCACCTGCCACCCCAACAGCCCAGATGGCTGAAAGGGATGTGCTAACATTTATACAAGTCTTCAAGAAAATGAGCACAGCTACAAACCCTGACTCAGGTCCATCCATCCCTACTTTCCTATTACCTTTCTTGCCTCACAGAAAGAAGTGGCAAGATACCAGCTACTGCAAGAATATTGAAAGAATGTCTAAGAAATTTATATTCCTTTGACTTTATTGAAAGAATGTTGACTTTTTTGAAAGAATGTCTAAGAAATTCATAAAGTCAAAATTAATCATAATGAGTGCAGGAGGCAGAGTGAGCTCAGTGTGATTTTTATGGTCCAAACCAAGCCTGAAGAATTGACAGTGAGAAACAAATCTTTTCCCTGTCAAGAACCACATTGAAAATTGAAGTCATAGATGTGCTAAAGATGTTTAAAACTGCATTACTATATTCCAGGCTAATCAGACCCATACAATGTGGCACAAAAATTAATCACCTAGGACCGCAGTAATAGAGTCTTACTTGCAGCCTGTACTGCTGCTTGGCATAGGCCCAGACATACACACTATGTCAGATAACTGGAAAACAAAATAACAACAAAAAAAACACCACAGAAGACACAGAAATAGTCATCTTCCCTTTCCAAGTGCCTCTGGCATTCTTTTCATCACACCAAACAAGGACACCGAACATCCTGCTTCACAACTTTGCTGGATTTAGTGCAGGTACAAGAAATTTTTCTGTGCTTTCAGTCACACAGTAACTAAGAGTTTCATTACTATAATGTATCAAATCTCTATCACAATTAGCTTTATTTGCTCTTAGTTCTTATTCCCAAAAGGCACACTAGATACTAAAATAGATAAGACTGGTTTAAAATAAAACATTAACTCTTACTGACTGAATAATTTTCTCATCAACAGTGAAACGAGTGCAAACTGTCTGAAGTTAAATGATAATGACTTTCTGCAAAACTTCTGGTAAATGAATATATTGGTGCTGTTAATTGCTATTAATTCTAGCTGAGTTATAATCGGTGATAAGTGCAATTGTAGTGCATTTCACTAAAACTGCATCCAACTCAGACATGCTCTAATTCCTATTAATGTCATCTCGCGTTGAGCTGGGGGCGCACACAGACTGGAGGCATCTGCCGCGCGCTGCGCTGCAGGCGCCTCCGGTTCGGGCAGCCAGGATGCAGGGCTGGCCTGCCGAGGGAAAAACATTTCATCCTCCACTGAGGATGCCGAAATGTCCTTGTCTATGCACCCCGGGAAGATCAGGAGAAAGAGCCCGTTTTTGATCAGCACACAGAGTAACAAAGCATTTGGGAGAGAAGGAGAGAGGAGTATTCACAACTTCTTCCTGTCTTCTTCTCATCCTGAGCAGGACTACACATTGGCTAGTCCCAGCTCTACACAGTAATTTAAAATCAATATAATCACAGTGAACTTGGTCACCTCTGCTTCAGCTGAGTAGGTTTTTCATTCGGGTCCCTTGCCATTTTTCTCCCTGAGAATAAGTTCTTCGGTTTCCTGTCTGTCTCAAAATGAAATAAAGCCATGCCTGGCTCCAGCCCGGGAGGAAGCGGTCCCTCCAGGAATGCAAGGCACAGAGCTCACTTCCATCATCTACCCATCCCTACGTTCAAACACAGTGATTTCCATTAAATATTTAGGACTCAAATATTTATTTCCAGCCAATTAAACCAAGTTTTACTCATCCTCCAGGGAATTCTTACTCTCCCTCAATACAGAAAAGAGTAGCAAAGTGCATTTCTAATACTTATTAACAACACCTAAGGACATGAAGAAATCCTTCTGACTGGATATAAAGACCTTGAAAGCAAATACACAAATCTAGTATAAGTAAAGAGATAAAGACCCTTTTGTCAGCCAGCATAAACAAGTGACCTCCTCTGCCCCAAGGAGCTTAAAGTCTAAGCTCAAGAGACATTAAGATGCAACACTGGGCAGGAGGGAAAAAAAGAAAGAAAAAAAGTGAACAACACAGACTCAGCCAGACATAACTGCACTCAAATACACTGAGGCAATTCATGAATCTGACACAGTAACACCTCAAAAAAGAAAAAGTTATTCCAAAAGATTACACAACCAATGCTCTTTGCAAGTTCTAGTAGAGGGACTTACAACTAGCATTTTGTACAGAAGAAATCACCAGCTAGTCTTCTTTAATTGAGTTATCACGTGCCCTAATTCGTACATCTCATCTACAGCAAAATCTTTTTATTACAAAATTCCAAAAACCAATATATGAATTTAAAAGTTTAATACGAACCTACATTTTAAAACATTAAATTATCCAGCAAAGCAGACGTGAATGAGAAAAAGGGGCCATTTCCTCCATCATTTCATTAAATTTGAAAGTACTTATTTATTTTAATAAGTTGAGATGTCCATATGCCAGGAAATTAACATCAAAAAATGTTAAATATGCCCAGTATCACTTAAAAGCCTGTCAAGTATTATACATTTTCAAAAACAGCATAACTCAGCAAAACTACTTTTCCAGGAGTTACTTTTTATTACACTCTCCAATATTACTTAGTTAAAAAAACAGAAAGTGTGTTTACAGTACTCTGCACTACAGTTTATACAAAAATCATAAAATGCAATGATTAATTATGTGACAAGACAACACCGCTACCACCTTCCTTAATTTAAGGTTTTCACTTGATGCCAAACACACGGTTTCTTACCACACACTGTTCCCAAAGTCCCTGTACACCGCTCATTCCTTGGTCCCCATGATGTGAACCATGGCCTCAAATGGAAAGGTTGCAAGGGCTTGGACTCTTTCCTTGAGCATTTATACTTCACTTCAGACAATGGGACAGAGCTGTCACTAATAATTTGTTCATTTGAGCTATCCAGAAATTTTCCGGTCTAAAATGATCCATCTGTCATAAGTGCAGGAACTTTCGTGCAGAGGCTCAGGACCCAACTGCCACGTTCCCAGAAAAGCTACTCAAAAGAACATGTAGTTTTGAACAGGGGCCCATAATGGATTAGCCTAGTTTCCTAAGGAAACAGGCTTATGCACTTGAGGCTTCTGTGTGCCTTAGGTCTACCAAGCTCCTCTTCCTTCCCCACTGTTTCGACCAAATCTGAGAACATCTTAAATATACTGCATTCCTACTAGTTTTATGAAGTTCAAGAGTCAATGCAGGCAACGGCGGCAGGAAGCACTGTGGAAAGCTTCAGAATAAGCTCAAAGTTCATTAGATTCTTCACAAGAATACAGAATATTACAAAGCATTTAGGTAATGAGATATGCAGTTTTCAAAGGCACACAGAAAGGAAGAGTTCTTAGTACCTGTTCTATCACAGCCCCACCTCATTACACCTGACTTCAGTCATTTATGTGTTTAAGACAAGCTGCATCTCAACTTACATATTGCCTATACGAACTTTAGGGCAGGGGCCACTTTTCTGGGTTGTTCTTTTGCTGTGGTAATGATGGCCTGAGGGTACCTGCAGAGCCCTACTGCCATAGGAACAGTATCTGGATAACATACACTGATGCCTGCTTTCAAAAGTCACTAGAGATTCTCCATCTGCAAACCTTTATTCTACACAGTCAAGTCCCCTTCCTCAGAGGTCAGCCTTGTGTACCTGCGCGATAATACGGTATCACTGCAAACAAATGTCACTTTTATGTCTCCAACAATGGAAATATAAATTAAAAACATGATCTGAAGTACCACAGAAACCTCAATAAGTTAATATCTATCTGAAGAAATTAACGTCACCCTTGGTTAGGAGCAGAGTAGCATCCAGAACGTAAAATAGCTTTTCATACCCCAAGGAGGGCAGGCAGCTTCAGCAAGCGACCCGAGCCCAGCAGCCCCGGGCACAACACCACACTTCTGGAGCAAAGACGACACAGGAAACTGAATGCAAAGCGATCTAAGCCCTCCATGGCTCCAGTGTAGTTGTTACCTCAGGGTAAATCTTATTTCTGTGCTTGAGAAACACCCTCACAAACACAAAGCAGATCACATAACATTCATTTCTGCATTTACCATGTGGTTCATACGGGAGGATGACACGTGGAAGGGACTCCACAGCATTCAGAGACCAGATGATGTTAAATGCAAATCAAAGTGCCACACCAGTCACCTGAGGTCCTGATCCAGCAAGGTGCAAAACATGGGATGAAGAGCAATTAAGGGACACCAACCACCTCAGCTGTAACTGTAAGCAATTTGCAGGTGAGTTGGGAAGGAGACAAGAGATTTTTTTCAGTACTTCATGTAGGAAAGAAGCAAGGAAGCCACAGTCCACATCACTTGAACTGGTCACCTTCAGGCTCCCAAACGCAGGGCTGCTCCTTTGGTCGGTTCTCAGCAAACTTAGACACCAAGACAGTTCAAAAGAGAAAAAAAAAAAGTCACAAGCAGAAGAGCCCCAAGCAAAGCAGCTCCTCCTGATATTTATGGTAGCTACACAACGTAGAAGTTGGCCAGAATGTTCTAATTACAGCAAAGCAAAAGCAGGCCTGGCCAACACTGGGGCCTTGGTTCAGCCCTCTGCTCAGCCACACTTGGGGACCAAGAGACACGGCACCAGCCTCCCTGTGCTGTCAGTGGCTTCATTTGAACATGACCCTACCTCACAGTAGCTATGCTAGGTAGATTATATGCTATATTATATGGCTATGCTGGGCTATATGTGCATCTGAAAACACACTGGAAACACTGCAACGTTACATATTGTAACTGCATTCAAAGAGGAATCATGAGCGATCCTCAGCCTTGCTCATCACATAGCTGTGCTGTATTAAGAGACAGGAATAGATAGAAACACAAAACTGGGAGATATTCATTCAGCATTCAGCTGAATTAAACCCACTTGCCTTCCCAGCTCTACAGAACAGGAGCCTGACACTGAGGTTCACAGCAAGGCTTGACATGACCTTTATACCAGAGCAACACACCTCTTGAATAAATCATTCTGGTACTTTCTCCATTTGGGAAGCTACCCAGGTGACCCTTATAGGTTCAGAGGAGAGTTTAAAACATTTCCAGAAAATCATTCAAGTGATATTTAAAGATGTAATTTATATGCACAGCTCTGCACATCATTGCAGGATTTCATATTTATTTAATTCGACAGTTAAAAGTGTCCCCATCCAACTCTCTGAGCACGTCCAGTCTTTAATAAAAACTCTGTAAATTAGAGCCAACTGTTCAGCACACTGAATAAGAAAAAACGTCTTACTCCAGCTGTCCCAGCCCAAATCCCCTCCTTCGCTGTCCTCACAAGCACCAAGGGGACCAAGAGCTGTAGCGGGGCAGCCAGGGCAGCAGGGAGTTCTCCCGCTTGCTGCTGCAGGATGGGTTACACTCCATGGCTGTACCACCACCCAAGCAGCTCACGAGCTCCCCAGCACCTGGCTGACACTGTATCCCACCAGAAAAGGCAACCTCCAAGACAGCAGGGATCTCCTTCAACCACCATTTCATAAGGTTGGATGTGTGGTCCCTCAGACAGCACTGGGACCCAAGCTGCACTTGGAGCTTTGCCATAAGCTGAGCAGGGTACATATCACATAGGTTAAAATGCCCTATTCTTCAGTTTCCTCCTGTAAACATGTCACCCTCAGATGTTTCAAGAATTAAAACTCCTTCAACTGCTCTAAGCACCCGTATTGCAGTATCAGGGAACATACAAAAACCCATACATGTGACATAAGAACCGCTAATTCTACCTTTTTCTAAGTAACAGCCACGGGACAATCAGCCTAAAAGCAGTGACCCCACTCCTACCAGGCACTGCAAGCAGCAGTCAAGGAGCCGTACGGGAACGCCCAGCCAGCCACAGCCCTGGTTCTGCTCCCTCTCCCTCTGTAAGCTCATTCGACAGGGCAGATATCCTCCCTCTTCAGGCAAGGGCTGTTTTTTTCAAGGATTTTTTTTTGTGTTACAATCCTGAAGTCTTCCGTGTCACATTCTGCAAGACAGAGGTGCTTTCTGGAGGTAGGAAAGAGATGGGGACAATTCCTGGGGCAGAGATACTGAGAAGATCTTCTGCACGGTCACTGGCACAGTTCAAAGCAGCCGCCTCACATCTTAGAAGTACCAGAAATAATTCTGCATCTGCAGCCTCAACTGCAACACTGGCCCTGCTCTGTCCTTTCAGACAAAGATTCCACTTAGACCGTGCAATTAAAATTCTGATCGATTCCCTGATTATTTCATGCTTGCCCTATGGCAATAATGTTTGTGCCAGTCCGTTTGCTGAGCTTGTATCACAGCTGCTACCCAAACATCCCTTCTTTCTTTTATATGTTTAAAATACAGAAGTTTTCCACATGCTTATGTCTAAAACAGAGCCAGAAATACTTCACATTGTTTCCTATTCAATGACTAGAAATCAGTTAAACAGACCTTCAGCTTCTTACTGCATTTCAGCACACTTTCAGATTTATGAAAGACAGTGTCACAATGGTCGCTGTTCCCTATGTTTCCTGCGAATGTCCCAGTGCTCCCATTGAAGGAAAATGCAACAAAAATCCTATGTTTAAAGAAATGGTGGGTCCATTCTTCCTCTTGCTTTCCCCCAAATCATTAGCAGTTCATTGTACTTCTTCATTTTAATGTAGGTAACCAAAGGTGTAAATACAGCAGTAGAAAGTAAAATTCTGATGTATTATTGCAGCAACTATATCTGCAACTCTGAAGACTTCATCTTGAATATTATTTAATATAATTGTCCTGTAGTACAGAAATACTTCATGAAAGAACTAGATGTTAACTTGATTTCTTTACACCTCTTATTTAAGGTTCTCCAAGCTATTAAGATATCAATGGACTACCTACTCAAAAACAGTAAAGAGAAAAAACTGTTAGAGACAGCAGGGATTTGCTTTAACATATTTAAGGCATTAAAAATTCCAGAAAGAATCTTGCCAAAAAGAGAAAGGCAATTTCACCATAACCATGCTGAATATTTAAAAATCAGTCAACCTTTTCAATGTAGAGTGGATACCATGATTGTCTGTGACAGCACTTGGAATAAACCACAAGTATTGCATGCAAGAAAAGGTGGCGAGAAAAGACAGAAAACAGTATTACTGGTATTCAATAAAGAAATCGTGTCTGTGTCTAAGTAGAAACTAAATTAGTACCTGAGGTTACACAGAAATTTGCCAATAGACAAACAAAGTAAATGACCATAGTCTCAACCAGTGCCAGGTTTCTCAGCAATATGGATTAGTCAAATTGCCACTACAGCCTACTTGGACAAGTTTTCCGTAGAGAAATGCTAATGTAAATATTCACTACATATTCATCACAAATGATTGTGGATTCCTTACTCACATGGGGCTAGATTTAGGAAGATAAATCCTACTCTCAGGGATAGGGACTTGAAAACCTCATTTCCTCATTTTCATAACAAAACCAAAGATGGTATTTTCTGTATGTTACTTCAAAACTATGAATAGCTACAAAAAGATTAAAAGTACTTCTCCTTGACATATTCCTAAGTGAAGGCTTTGATACAGGTACCAGAGTCAAGTATGTGTCTGTTGCACATTTGTACAGTGCCCAGCACACAGAAGTGAAAATTCACGTGCAATTATTATCAGAATAAAAATACTCAGCAGATATAGTCAGTATTTCTTGTTTATTTGAGACAACTTGGCAGCATGCCACTTACTCTAGCTGCACACATTGAAAATCAAGGTTCATGCTTAGACAGTAACAGCAGTAACAGTCTCCAGCTATGGGTTTCCTATGAAGGACTGCAACAGTGATTTCTGCAACAACTGTCACACTAATAAGATTGCACAGGGAAACGAACGCGTTGCAGACGATTTCAGCAAGGTTCAGTGAAGACAACCACTCGTCTCTGATGAATGCAGATAAAATACTCACAGCTCAATTTACTGTTCATCTGATCAGATCAGATATTAATGGGAAGACTTCTCCTGGTACTCTTGCAACTTAGGTCCCCTTTACAATATCAACTTTAAAAAAAAAAAAAAGAAAAAGGAAATAAAGAGATAGCTGAAATCCTTTCATTCTGACCATCCAGCATTTACCAGAGATGCACACACTTACAGTGCAAAAACTAAACATCATGTGCCAGAGTTTTGGTCAATATTCAGATTTATTATTCACAGAGACAGAAAAAGAATGAAATACTGACCAAGGCAAATAGGCCATTAGTTACCTCTCGGTTCAATAAGACTTGATGCTCTCCTAACTGTGCGCCGATTATTTCCTGTCCAATTCACATTAGCAGCTTATCTAATGAGAACAATCTATGCGAAGAGATAGAAATTCACACATTTACAAAGGACATCACCAAGTTACATTTCATCACAGTTAACACCATTTGCTATTCTCTCAGGAAATAACCTTTACTGATCTTTCCTGTTTTAATGCCAGCAATTGCTTTCAAGAAGAAAGCTCAATTCTTATATTCACCTCTGGTTATATTTTAAATAATAGTATCTTAAAGGACAGCAATAACTGCCTAAGTGTTGTAGGACAAAGCATTCACAGGCTGATAGTGGCCAGCAGCATAACAGTGGGACCACAGTTCCTGTTCTTAATGGACTTTTCCTCCACTCACAGGGTCATCCCTACTCTTGTGGAGCCTATTTTTCTTGTATTAACTTCTACTTACATTCCCAACAGTTGCGCAGTATCACACAGAGAAGGGATCTAACATCTTAGAGAGAAAGAACATCAGTCAAAACAAGCACACAAAAAAGCCCAGAAGCATCCTAAGTAGTGCTAATAATTTTACACAGTAAATGAGAGATATCAAAGGTACAAAGATAGAAGAAAAAAAAAAAAAAAAAAAAAAAAGGATGCCTGAAATGTACTACAAGATTAAAGATGTGGGGAAAAAAAAAGGAAACTGTATGCATTTCCTGCACAAGGTTCTCTTTACAAACAGATAGTTAAATAAGCTTAAAAAGAACACGCGCACATCCTTGGCCAATGCCTCCCTTCTTCTGTTCCCCAAGTCCGAATGGTTTTGATTACTTGGAGGGAGTGTTCCTTGCACGAGGCCTCCGTGAGTCAGGCGGTGGGGCAGGGGCCGAGCGGCCCCCGGGAGAGCAGAGCGCCAGGACCGGCGCCACAGCTTCACCTGGGAATTCCGGCCAGGAAAGCACCAGCTCCCACCACACCCTGCCCCAGGGCAGCACAGCCTCCCCCTCACCAATACTGGGGAGGAAAGAAGGAGAAAAAAAAAGAGATCACATCATTAGTTGTCTCCAAAGACTCCAAGAGGAATTTCCTATCTGCATAGCAGAGAAAGGAGAAACATTTCCCCACAGCCACTTCCATTTTTCTATGACCTCATGCAACAGTTCTCCTATGAGTTTTTTGTAATAGCTTTCCAGAGGGGGGGGAGGGGAGGGGGGGGGAAAAAGGGAAAAGGATCAAAAAGAACACATGAGTAGGTGGATATAGGTAAGCTTTTTAGAACTGCTACCACTTCAGATGCAAGCATCTCAGTCAAGATATATCCCAGAATCTCATCCCAAACTCCTCACCCTCTCACTTCCCATTTTTAGGCCTATTGCATGGTAAACCAGGGGCTGATGAGGTCACTGGCAAAGCGCTTTCTGCGGTCACAGTGGCACCACGCTGAGAGGTTTAATGCCTGGAATATTATTGTTTTGTGAAATACCACACACTGCTCAAGGGAGGACCAGTCAGAAAGCCCTCGATCTGCAGGCGCTTTGGCTGTGTCTTGCTGTATGACTTCCTTTTAGATTAAAACACATGATGTTTACAAAAATGTTTCCAGATTAGTGAGAAGGCATCCGAGTTGGTGTCTGTCACTATTATGGATATTAGTAACATGCAGCAGTCTGCAAAGAATTAAAGATGTGCAAAATATATTTAACTTGCGCTTCATTCAGTACAATTAATCTAACTGAAAAAATTATATAGAAAAGAAGTCTAAGGGGACTACCCTGAACCACATCCAGGATCCACACCTACTTGCCTCCCCTGTGCTGCACCCCGTCGACATTCTCGTTAGCTGCAGACGACACAGCCAGGCACTATTTGGCAGTCTCAGGCACAAAGCATAAAACCCAGTCCTTGGCCAAAAACACACATATATACATGCACGCATAGAAATCCCCCTGGAAGTGGGATTAGTTGGAACTTGCCGTCAGAAATCCTCAACAAGAGCATCCAGGAGGCTTCGGTGTCCATTCACTCCTGCTGTTGAAGGACAAATTGCTCTCTTTTTTCCTCTCAGTGTTCTTTGCTCATTTCTGAATGTGGTTTAAAGAGCTACTAGCCTAGACTTAACAAAGTTTGCTTGGAAAGGCTGATTGTGTTTCCCTCTGTCTTTTTGACAGAACCCATTTAAAACAGGCCCTGATTTCTTTCCTCATTTAATTATCTAGTCTTTATTTTCTGCTCAAATCCCAGGTTTTATTTCTCAGCTGGAGTAAATGTTATAGTTGGAGTCATGTCTGGAGACGACAGGCTTATTTTATAAAGTTTAAAATCGCTGTCCTTTAAAATTGCCCAGTGAAGGGCAATCACCACAGCGTAGAGCTCAGTGCTTGGTACAGGGCCTGCCCAAGGCACCGCAGTTCAGAAGGACCTCATCTCCAGGGTCACAACACATCTAGGTGCCTTCAGACGAGCCATTACAGACCTCAGAGCTCTGATTTCTAATCAGTAATTGAAGTTTATCCTTTCTGAACTCGTGTCTGAGAGAATAACATTACATTTTCAAATGGGAAGGCAGAATATACTTGCACCATAACTCTCTTGTAAAGCCACAAAGGTTATCTCCAGAACTTCAGGCCAGTTCCTGGACTGTTCTCCATCCACACCATGGGGCAGCAGTAGAGTTTCCTAGGGGCTGCAGTGGGAATATTCCACAAGCTCAATACAGCACAGATGTATCCTGGGGAAGACAAAGCCTCAAGGACTGGTCCTATTTACTCCAGTTGTCAAATTACCTTAGGAGAAGAATAAAATTTACAGTGTACCTCTAGCACAATGTTCTCCCCTACCCCTAAGTGCTGGGGCTGGGCCAATTGTATAAGTAACGGGAGCAGAACTGGCCTAAATATTCAGGAATAGGATAGGGAAGCAGCCAAGCAGACAACAGCTCCGGGAGCGCTGGCGTCTCCGGGCGCTTCCAGGCTGGGCGAGCTCCGATGCTGGCCACGCAACCTGTCCAGCCAGGACGCGCAGTATCTGCGGCGCTTCCGCACACCTGCATTCCTGGCACCCAAGCAGTGGCCGAGCCCTGCGCCGCGCAGCGGGAGCGCTCGGAGCCGAGCGAGCCGCTCTCCTCCGGGACCGGCATTTCAGGCTATTCCGCGCAAACACGAGCCTGACAAGGCACTGTGAGAACATGCTATGATATCCTCTTCTGCTTTCTCGACAGGCTCTGGTAAATATATCATTTCTGCCTTTTCCATTTCCTAATTTACTCCTTTTCTCAGCAATAGTGACAAAAAGGTTCTAATTAGATAACACTAATTAGGTAGCATGGCATGTGATTGACTACTGAGAAGTTGCTGTCTGTTCTCTAGGGGAGCGAGAGGGAAAACTCACAGATTGGCTATTTTCCTCGTAGAAGCGGGGGATTTATTGAAAAACAAAAAGACATAAAAAACAACAGGTAAGGTATAAGTACGTATCAGGGCTATACATTTTATTTTGACATAAATATGAAAGGATTAGTGAGTGGTAAAAGCTTTTTTTTGGAGGAGTGATTAAATGGTATTACTCAGAGGAAAAACGAAACCTTCCCAAAAATAGAATTAGGAAAACTG
>VZSV01000005.1:13292546-13305612 GCA_013398735.1 Nothocercus julius
AAAAAAAAGTCTAACGAATTCTACCTTTTGCAGAGCACTGCAGCTGAAGAGCTTTGTGTTACAATACACATATACACAGAGAAAAAAAAACCCTTAGATGCAGAATGTGAAGAGCAAGTACATACCACCTGGCTCTGTGGCAATTCAAGTCAAACTGATCACAAACCACTTATTTGATCAGTAAGGGACTAGCTGAATAATTCTAATTAAAACTTTGGAAAACCCCCTCAAGGTTTTCTACCTGCATACATCCACTCTGAGCATTATATTCCCATCTATTCTCAAGCCAATTACAGCAGGGCTGTAAGCAAAGCTTGTTATAGACCTTTTACAGAACATAAAGCACCAAAAACCCAGAATTTGGCTTTCCCCCAATTTGGGGTACTTTCTGGGTGACGCCTCCTTGATGCCACAGCAGTAGGGACTGTCCAAGGAATACATATGCTCACTTCAAAGACAACATTCATTCTGCAACACAGATCATTGATTTCTGCTTTTTTTGGGAACCCCAAATAGGTAGAGAAAGTCTAGAAATCTCAGGGAAGACATTACAGATTTGCCAATGCCCGGTCTCCTCTTGTACAAGCAAAGATACATTGTGCAATTAATTATGAGCCTCCAATTTGAATGAGTTTTCCAAATTTCTTGGCAGCTTTCTGAACTCTAATTCACTCCAAGCTGTGAGCTAGAAACATTAAAACAGATCATGCTACAAAGATTTTTAGGCATCTCTGATTTATCCTAGCATCTCTATCTGGAGAGCAGGTAACTGCCACTCACATCAACAAAAAAGATAACAGATGAGGGGTGTGGGGACCCAAATCCCCTGCAAAAAAACAAACCCTCAAATATCAAAGACAGTGAAAGTCCCAAGGAACTCAACAGAGAAATAACTCAGTCAGATGGAAGGGCTTTCAGGAAAACTGTCCCAATTACTTGTTTAAAATCACATGCCCTGGGAAAGAAATACACTAACGTCCCTCCTTATTATGTCAGCAGGAGACAATCATAACTTCTTTCTGGTTATAAAGAGGGGGCAAATGCCTGTAGATATCCCTTTCCCTCCCAAATAAGCTGATTCCTACTGCCACGATACCACCCAACCACCTCTTAAGTAGTAAGGTGCTCATGCAGGTATCTGCTTACTGAACCCTTCTGCTTGCCTTGCAAATCAGGAAAGAAAAAAAGGAAAAAGGAGAAACTATGTCAAAAATCTGTATTTGTTGAAGAGGTCAGTGCATAACATTTAAAACAAATTGTAAAACCCCTTTGTACTCTCTTAGCTTGAACCATCAAAGAATATTCACATGGCAACTATAGTATGGCTGTGAAGCTTTCTATTGATTCTCGGTATGCTTTGTGCAGAAAATTAAATTATGCAAATCCCAGCCTTCATGAATCTCTCACTTTAATACGAAACAGAACATTTGCTTAAGTCAGCATCTTATTTATGCAATTAAAAACCTGACATTCTTGTGAAAACACACAGTTTCAGTTTCCTGCAGACACTTTATATTTTTCTAAGTTTATAATATACTTATAAAAGGTGAAGAGCCATCTTGTACACAAATTTAATTCTACCAAAAAAGATATCACAAACCAAGAGGGGAGCTCAAGCATTCATCACAAGCAGCATGGAAAGACACTTGTAACTCGCATTGCTAAGTATCCTCTGTAGGACTACTAAAGAGAAAAAAGAAAACAGAAGAAAACAAGTTGGAACATTCTGTTTTAACTAAAATCCCGCAATCACCTGCTTGGCAGATCAATGCGAATATCAACACTTCCCTTACAAAAGGGTGATAATATGCCAATCATTGGCCATCTATAGATGTGTCCTTCCTGAAGGCCTCCAGAAAGGATGGAAAGCCTGGCTGTGCTGTGAACTGGGGAGGTAACTGGACTGCCTCCACCTAAAACCTCAACCGAAACCTCTTCTTTCTTGGGCTGGCTCCATTTCCTGGTCTGACCACGGGATGCGGCCGCACGCTCCTGCAATGGGGCCTCTGGAATAAACATTGTGGGAACAAGTAGCTATGGGTGGGAGTATCTTTCACTAGACAATGCCTTCCTACTAACCCATCAGACACTCCCAGTGAAGGTGTGCCAGGTACCTCAGTGCTGTTGAAACTTCTTTCACCAGAAGAAATGCACACCCAGATCTCCTTCAGCTTCAGCCAGTTAGGGCACAGTCACTTATTTTTGTGAAACACTCATTGCACAGTTCCCAAAGCCATCAAGGTGACTCAGACAAACTCAACCAAGACCACCTGGTGTTCAAGAGCAGAACAATTTTTAGAAGAAATGAGGGTTAAGACACCAAATCACTACAAATTTCCCCTGTTCTCTTTCAGGGGAGGGGGGCACTGGTTAACAGCTCAAGAGCAGAAGAGCAAAGTGGTTCGCTGTTCCACTCCTGCAGAACTGGATGCTGGAGAGCAGCCAGAATCTAGCACACAGCAAAAACAGGAGGCTGCACTTTTCTGGGAGCCCGGGACAAGTGGGGAAGTCAGGAAAATAGGAGGGGGAGAAACATGGTCCAAGAAGGCTCAGAATAAAACGGACAAAATAGAGGAAGAGGAGGGGGCTGGCGCAAATACACAGAGCAGGAACAGAAAGGAAGGAAAGGGATGGCAAAAGAGCTCTCCCTGCTTGGCTCAGTGTGATACATCATGCCAGCGCTGATGGCAGAGGAGTAATGAACACCAGAATACATGGTCTGAGACTTGCAAATACACGATTAAAAGAGAAGGGGACCAATTTGACACTCCGATACACAAGCGTGAAATTAAATCCTGCACAACTCCTCTGGCTGCTGCTGCAGTATCGACATCTATCAGGCATAACACCTGCAGTCGCTGGAGATGTCTCACTGCCTATCCAAACTATTTCGGCAATGAACAGAGGATCCTTCAAAGCTAACACGGAGGAATCTCTTACACCTAATTTCATATAATTTTAATCGGTACTGAACACTACATGATTTCAGATGATGTGCTAAATGAATCAACCCATGCTGCATATCTACAGACAGCAAAAGCAAGGCAATGCTGTGATGTTCCTTAGCATTCTCATCAGCTTCCCATTCACTGTCTCAATATATTAAGTTTCCAATAAAAATTATTTGATAAGTACCCTCAAAGGTAAAATAAGGTAGCTCCTGCCTGAATACGTTACTGGTATTCATAGTTCACATGAAAACACAAAATTTTATCCCCAATCTACCTTAAATATAAAGCTATTATATTATTCAGAGAGATTACACCCTGGGCATTAGCGTTTAAAAAGAATCAAGCCATCAGCTCTGTAAGAAAAACCCTTTAAGGTCGATACTTTATGTCTGAACAGTGAAATCATTAGTTATGATGGTAGATTAACTCAAGGTAGATTGTGTGCCAAACTCTGATTCTTTTAAGCCTCCTCTGAAGAGCAGCACACAAATCCATTTTCAACTATTCTGATTAAAATGGTACAGAGTCCCTGAGGTACACACAGAGCCCAACTAATATTAATTCAGTAGCTTGCCACTGCAGGCTAAGCTCACTGCTGAATCCATTTAGCTGAAGTCCCTAACGTGGACACATTTCAGTAACGTAGCTCAACCAGGTGCTACTGCTGGAAGACTGGCCAGTTGCTGGAGCCAGACTTGGACTAGTAGAATTTGGTAAGAAAACTCTTAAAACAAGGGAGCAAGAATAAAACAGCATTTAGCCAAATGCTGAACTGTAAGGAATGTTAGCAATTAGTTCTGCATCAAACAGAGGCTTGTAGACAAGAAGCTTGTACACAGTCAGAAAAAACCCTATTTTCTTCAAGAGTACACAGCAGTGCATTTTAAAATGGAGGGACAGGGAAAGCATATAAACACAACTGAAGGGTTCTTGTATCATCTCTTTAACAGACCTTAACAGATCAGTCAGCAGAGACTCTCAGCCATCTGCAAATCTAAAGCTTCAAGCAAGCAGCTTCGAGGGGGGGAAAAAAAAAAAAAAAAATCATCTAGGTTCATTTACTATATTTTTTGATTGGACTGTTCTAAGAAAAAGAGGGTAAGGTGTAAGCTGTATTCACTACAGCTATTCACCGCACCACATGCTCAGCTGACAGAGTTGAGGCTTCCAGGCAGTTTGTTAGAATAAATATAGTGCAGTGGGCCAGGAAGGAAGAACGAAAAGAAAATAACTGACAGCAAACTGATTCATAATGCGTAACAATTAAAATATATTTGTACAATTAAAATAAAAAATGGTTAAATCCATCTCTCTAAGCTCTTCCACAGGCAACTCTCTAAACAAAACTAGGCCATTTGCCTCAAATATTTTACCACCTTTGACAGCAAATAAATCTAGAAATATTTCAGGCACAGCCAATCCATTTTAATAGTGCATTACTTTTAAATAGACTCTTCAGCCACGTACTCCCATATTTTGCAGAGATTATTTTGTATCTTGCAAAAAAAAAAAAAAAAAAAAAAAAAAAAAAAAAAGGATGAAAGTTAAAATAACATATGGTGGTCAGGCAGCATCAACAAATTATATTCTGAATGAGCCTTCCTCCTTTGATTATGCTGCAGTGATTTCTTCTGATTAACAGCTAAAAGACAAACTCTCTTCTCCCATGAAGGCACAGGCAATTTTCACAAACAACCTTCCATTAATATAATGTGGGAGTTACAAGCAGAAGTTTCTTGGGACTGAGTGGAGTAACAAACACCTGAACTCTTCATGTGCCAAGGGATGCCATTTCCCCAGACGACAGTGACAGTCACTCAAGCCAACCCTTTAATTCCCATGCGAACATAACCCACAGGTCTAGTCCTAAAAATGACGTGACTTCTCGCCCCATTCGCTCTGCTCTTCTTGTGCCCGATGGATGATGTGGCAGCACTGCAGAGCCCAAGAACAAGGGCAAAACTGCAGAGCACAGCAGGCTTTTACAGGAACTAACCAGCAGACTGCAATTTGAAGATGAAAAATAGACCAGGGAACACACTGTCAAACTGTGGGGATTAATTTAACTAGTAGAATTAAAAGTCCTTGTCCCAAACATGAGTAATACACCAGTCAACAGATGCATTAACCCTTGGTAACCTGTTCCACTCAAAGCCCGAGAGTTACGCGTAATGCATTTTGCTTTATTCCAATGTATTATTACAACCCAAGTCCTATAAGAATTACAGCTGATATAATAAGCAGCAAAAAACAGATTCAGTGCAATTTTTTCCTTACAATTTCAAGGGACAGTTTAAGGGCAATAAAAAGTCTAATTCAGAGCAATCCTGAGGCAAAAAGGGCACAAGGACAGGCACCAGAGTATGTGCCAAGTGCTGTCAGCCACTCTCAGGCAGAGCAGATGCCTTCCCAAGAAGGAGCAAACCAAACTCTCCCTTGTCATGGCCAGTTTCCATGGACCTTTCTCTCAGCCTGTCTGGCTTTGCAGCAAGACAAGTGAAGCTCATGAGCAAGAGAGCCAGGGAACTTCACATCACACTAGCTGCACCCCGTGGAGGGCACTCATAAAAGGAAGCTTGGGAGGCCAGGAAGAGACAGATGCTGCTGGATGATCAGAAAGGGCTTAGTTTTGCATTTGGTGGCTTATACACACTCTTGGCACCAGCTGGACAAGGTAAGGCATGGACAGTGATTTTGGATCATGGACATCAACTGGCATGACCAGCAGCACTGCTGCTAGAAATAAGTAGAGTTGGCCAGAACACCAACAGTGCCAACAATTCCCATTTCAGGTTAAATAAACACCAGTTAAACTGACTGCAGCATCCTCCTTCCCATGACGACTATGCATTGCTGCAGGGTTTCTGCCAGAGGATTTACAGAATGCTCTTAGACCAAGGGATCTCAGACCATGGTATAGGATCCCACTACATACCACTGTATGAGCAGCTTGTCAGGAAAAAATCCTGATTGTCATCTCTTCCCCAGAGAAGACACAGAGATGCTGAGCCAAAGACGTGACCAGAGAGCTGAACTCCTCCAGGACAGCACTGCTGCTGTTGGCAAACTGGTGGTACTAGAAGAAACTCGGTTACAGGGCCTGGTTTTAGAATCACTCATCCCAGATCACTGATAACTACAAAAAGACTAAGGTCAGCCACATTTGATTCAAACCCAGAATAAAACCTTCACCCCCCTGAACTACTCCCTGACACCTCCCTGCATGTCACTGAAAGACAAAGTTTTTCAGACTGGTGTTCTAGGCATTTCATTTAAGATACTTTAAAGACCGAGGCACAGTACATCCTGAAAATCGGACTCCTTTCAGACACCTCCAATTTAAGTAGTCAGACAAAAAAATAATTGGAAGCAACTGAAAATTCTGAAACCTTGAAAACGCTGGGCCTGTTCATCCTGCACAGCCCCTCAGACTTCTGTTAACCATCATTATCTGCATTTCTCAAAAGGAGGGATCCTCATCCTTGTTCGCAGCCTCTCCATGCTGTACTTCAGAGAGGTCACGTCACCTCAGAATTTTATTCATAACGATGCTTCATGCAAACACAGAATAAAACTTCAGAATAGAGGGTCACAAGCAAGCTTGACCTCTCCAGGAAAGCAATGCTCTCTCAGCAGTGCCAGCCAAATCACAGAAGACCCCAGGGAGAAAATGGGTAAACTCAACTCTCTGCTACAGAGAGTAGCCAGGTCAGAGCTAACCAAGACACCGAAGACCTGGGTATCAGGGCAGAACGACTGGTCCCAAAGGCAGCTCCAGTATCTTTTGTGCCACTTCCCCAGGTACGAGCCTGAAGTCAAGCATGGAATGAAATCTGGAAGCCAGAAGCAGCCAGAGCGGGGCTTTATTGCACCCCTTACCGCAGAAGTATCTAACCCTGCGGCTGTTAAAACATGAGAAACACTTGCCTCATGGATGCAGTCTCACATAATGAGGTACATGCACGGTACCTTAAGGGCAACTGCTGAACAAATAACTGCAACCTTAGGGGAACATTTTGTAGTTTTGCTACTTAAAAAAAAAAAGTTAGAAAAAAAACTTCCAGAATCACACCAGTTATCATTTAACTAAAGCTAGCATTACTCACAAAACCACCCAAACTGCAGCAAAACCATCAACTCTGCCTCTCTCCTTAGAAAGGGATTTGACACGCCCACTGCCAGCATTGGCTTTACTACATTAAGGCCTTTTTCCATTTTAAAAGCATAGTCTCTTAAGATATGTGTCAAGAAGCATCTTAAAAGAATGACTCGACCAGTCAAAATAAACATGGCAAAGGACTTTGTGCAGCAGCTGCTCTGTGTCTGACCTCTGGCAGGGCCACAGCCCTGGAGGCAGCCTACAGGTTGTTACTCATGTCACTATCCCATTAAATCCACCTGTGATCCCAACATAAGCAGAGACAAGCATGAATATAACCACCAGAGCCTTCACGGCTCATACACCTCGTCTTGGGCCCCAGCCCTGAGAAGCAGACTGCAACAGCCTAGCAGGCTGCTCTCCTGACCATTGCTACAAGATTATTGCTGTAGCCCTAGAAACATTTGAGGTCCTTCCTGCTGCTCCTTCCCTGTCCAATACAACACAAATACAGCCAGCACGACCAAGAACATGAGATACCAAAAGCCTGCTAGATGAGAAACCGCTCCTGCCCGAGGGCAGGCCAGAGCGCTCCGGGGAAGAGTTTGGCACTGATGCTGCAAGGAGTCCCCGTTACCCAAACTCCCACATCCCTAATGCCAAAGGAACCAAGAGCCCAGCATTTGCTCACCTGAAGCTGCATCACCAGCAGCTGTGAAAAGGTACCAGAGCTGTTCCCACTACATGGCATGGAATCAAATCTGCCCCACTATAAAATCTTGAGAGACAGGGGTCCTGTCAGCTACTAAAAATGCCTCATTTTTAGACAAAATGATTTTTTTTTTTTTTTTTTAAAAAACCTATGTCCTTTAGCCCATTTAACAACTTATCGACTGTGTGAAATAATGTGAGGCCACATCAATCTTCTGGTTATTTGGTTCAGGCTCTCAAATTAATGCAGAAGGTAGTTCAGTAAAGAGCCACTTAGGAAGAGAAAGTTAAATGCTGTAGTCACATTGTAGGACATTTTCCACTCAGTTCTTCGGCAGGTCTTAATAGCTATAGCTGCACATTCTCCCAGAAGACAGAAGAAAAATAAACAAGAACAAAACAAACAAAAAAACCCACAACCTCACACACTCCCCTGGCACTAAAAGTGACTTCGAATTTGTTGCCCTCTGCACTGAAGCAGATCAACTGCCTGCAGGTGGCCAGATTTACTGTCTCCAACATGTGACAGCAGCCATAAAACCATTCCAGCCAGATCCACAAAAATTATTTAAAGACCAAACTTAAACAGAGTCAAGCAAACAAGCCCAGATTTTTATTTGTATGAAAGTGTATTTAATTTGGCTCGTGATCTACAAGATAGGGTATTTTTGTCCTTTTTTTTTTTTTAAATGCTGACAGCTTGCATTACATAGATTTTTTAGTAAAGGGCTTCATCCATATCTATTTCCCAAAATATAAACCTCAAAAGGAAAGAGACAGAGATTTTTGTGCTGACTGAACAAACTGTTAGGCAGAGATATATGCCCCAAAAACACGACCTACCTTTCAGAAAGCTCTCTCCCTTCCAAGCAAGTTGCCTTGTTCAAAGGGAAAAGACACTATAAATGTTAGAGCTGATCTGTAAAATTAACCCAACTTTCATTTTTGCTTTCTAGTTCCCCACTGTTATTTCATCCAGGCAAGAAGTTTTCTGGAAATTTTCCAGCAGAAATGTCTGGTGTTATTTAGGGTTCAAAACAAATGCTTCATTTCTTGGTCCTATGTCCCAGAAAATGCAATAAAAAATATCTGCACAAAACCCCACACTGCTATGAACAGGAGTATTAAGGCCTTTGGCAACAAGAATAGAAAAGCAGTAATAGAGTTCAGATGAAGCCAATAGGTAAAAATTGCTCGTGATGATACACAGTTTATAATCATGTAGAGATGGTATGCAGCACAGTCTGAAAAGGCAGGGGGTCACTGTTCTTGCCTATACATCCAATTTAACTATCTGGAGGATACTGCTAACTCCACTCTGTAAACACAAATGATGTTAAACTGTGATGAACAGCAAACAAGCAAGAACACCTCAAAAATATTCAACTACCTGGCAAGTTTGGAGAAATGGGCTGCTCTAAGTGAGACATCCCACTGAAGACACTGGAAAGACAATGGGGGAAATAATAATCAGTGCAGGAATGAAGGGAGAGACTGCTGTTTAGCAAGCAGTAAAGCAGAAACACTTGAGCATTAGGGTGGATAATGAATTAGATGAAAGCTCATGCTGCAATGCCACTGCAAAAAACAGCAATTACTATCCCTGCACCAGCACAGGGATACTGGAAGTGATAATTCGGCTTCAGATGGTGTTTGGCAGGATCATCATTGTGGTACTTGCTATTTAAAGCTCATTACTCAAAAATAAACAATAATAAAAAAGAGGGGGATTTTAATGAAAATTTAGGATGAGGAGGGGGAAAGCATAAGAGGGCACTATCCTTCTGCCCCACACTGTGCCTTCCAGCAGTCCTGAAGATACTAAGAGTAACTTCTTACTCTATAGACCCTACATTAATTGCTCCCATCTTTTGTATACTGTCAAAAGAGAAAGGCAGGCAAGTCATTTTTGAATTGCTTCAACGACCACTCAGGCGTTTACACTAGGCAACCTGAATGCTCTCCATTAGGGGCTCGTCACACATATGGGAAAAGGGACAGCTATGAGGATGTGTTAACAGGGACAGATCAACACTACCAGATTGTCAGGATTCCCATCAGGTCTGAGGAAGGCAAAGGGGCCAAGACTGCTGGGAAAACAAACTATCTTCAAAATACCTTCAAAACTAGTCTTGTGCACTGCACCACCACGACCATCCTGCCACAGGCTGCTCCGTGCTGCCCGACCTTCATCTGCTCATGGCTCACGTCCTCTCAAGTCTCAAATGCTCCACCCCACACCTTCTTGTTTCATACATCCATTTTCATAAAAAGCCTCATAACGAGTTACATTTTAGAGCATTCAAAAGCATTGTTCTCCAGGCTAGAAGTACTCTCACAGCACACGAGGAGGAGGAGGAGACGGAGACCTCCGCGGGGAGCAAGGGGCTTTCACGCCGTGGTGGCACGGCAGGAGCTCCAGCACACGCATCCCATGAGCGACAGCCAGGCCTGAGGCTGAGGGAAGGCACTTGGTGCGCACACACAGGGCCGGGGACACTGTGCTTGGCTTCACTGAGCATGCAAACCACAGCATAAGGACCAGAGCCTAAGCAAAGACCCAAAAATAATGCAAACAAAATAATGCAAAACACATTTGACAACTGCTTCAAGTTCCTCCCTTCGCAAGTCACAGAATCACAAAAGGGTTGAGGTTGGAAGGCACCTCTAGGGATCACCTAGCCCAACCTCTCCTCAAGCAGGGACACCTAGTCAAAAGGCCTTATTACTAGTTACAATAAAAATATGTACTCTACTTGCATAAAATGTATGTACTTAACAAAAAAAACCATGTATTTAACCCTAGAATAGCCCAACACATCCACAAAAAGTTTAATGCTGCAGGAAAACAACATTCCATGGAGTATGGATATCCTAGCTGCCATCGCACAGCACATCTAACTGTTTGGGATCATATTTTTTCCTACTACCTTGTAAAATTTTTGTTAAATACTTATTCCCAACAGGGTGAGCCAACTCCAAAGGGGCGGGCAGGAGATGCAGGAGTGCGGGCGCGTGGGTGTTTCACAGTTACTATCTCCATATTTTATGCTTCTGTTCATTGTAAACTGTAACAATATTTCTTTCCCTTCTACAGCTGGTGTCAGTGTTAAAAACAGATTTATCCTTTTATATAATGCCTGAAAGATTTCTTTATGGCAACATCCTATGCTCGAGTTTGTCCACAAAAGAGAAACTATTAATCTCACAACAGATATTCAGTCTTACTCCAAGAAATGTAAAGTATAAGGGCAATTCTTTTAAATAAGTCACATATTAAAAATAGAAAGCACATCAGTGCCTGTTCTGCAAGAGCATTAGTCCTTTTCATTGTAAGCATCTGCAAAGCTGCATCTTACAACTACAAAGAACTTCTATCAACACGACACAGGCGACCAAAAGCGAGTTTTCCCTGAAAAAGTTGTTCACCATTAAATATGCTTTTATTGTTATTCTTCTTGACATTCTTCCTATACACCAGCCTTTACTAGAGAAATCTAATGTAAAACTATTCATGACAGAAGCTCAATCTGAAAGTTGTCGCCTTTCTTTTTTAACCCTCAATTCTCATTTGGTAAACAAGCAGCTCAAAGCAATCAATTCCAGTCAGGCTTTTCAGCTTTGGATTTAAATCCTTTCATGACTTCTTCAAATACATGCATCAAAATTTCAGAAGGAAGGAAAAAGAGAAAAAAAGAAAAAAAAACCTCTTGACATTGTAATTTTCTCTGATGAACAAACTGATGCATTATAAAGAGGCATCTATACACTGAAGCTATTTGCCAACTGACAACCAAGTCCAATTTAAACACAAGACTTTAAATAACTGTAAAAAAAGTTAACACTGATTAGTAAAATATCATCTATTCTATGTGATTAGCTTTAAAGCTGCAGGAAAATAAAGACTGGTAAAGAGACATGAAAGAACATGTTTGGCTACTAGCATTACCCATGTTAGCAGAGCATAAAGACCACTTTGCCCATATGGTGCATTCCTTATTACTGCATTGCTCAGAAATGAGCTTCGATGATATGATATAAACATGAGAAGATGTTAATTTACCACGATCTGCTGAGCTACCAAGAAACTGCAGTAAGTTCAGAGCTGGCTCTGAGAGAGCAGGGAAACTAAATAGGGGAAAAAGGATAAATGGTGCCTCTACTCAGATGACAATATGGAGCAAGCCAGGTGGCAGGGAGAGAAATCCTTCGAGAAGCTGGAGGCTGTTCATCGTCAGGAAGGTTGTTAATACAGCTTAGATTCAGTTCTCTCTGTGCTCACACCCCTAGAAATTAGAGAAACAAGAAGGTGTTTTGCACCCACTGTATCATTTATATTATCCCAAGGCTGAAGTTGAGCGCAACTTTTTTGTATCACCTAAGTGACAAGTTGAGACAGTTCTTAATACTTTTTCCCCACTCTGTAGTTGCAAACAGCACTGATTACAATTACAGGGAGTGGATGAGAAGCCATCTCTTTTCTTTATAAGAACACTTGAATAGATTTTAATTTAAACAGCTTCCGAAAAATAAAGGCATTGTTAATAATGCAGTGCCAGGAGACACTAGTAAACCGTGGCACTATCAGAAATTGGACTTCTTCAGAATATATCTACTTTAATTTTGTTTTTTAAAACAACCATGCCCCAGTAAAAATCTGCAATTTTTCATCTAGATACATTAATATTTCAATTTGGTAAATTATTGTTTTTAAGAAGTTTCTAATAAAGCAGCACTCATGTCTTTTAATAAGATTACATTTCTATTTATGATGCTAGAATACTTTGTATTAAAAACAAAAGAAAGATTACTGCAAGAAAAATATGGAAATGCCTTCTTTCATTTTAAATTTAATTTAAAGTAGAAGAGAAAAGGGGTTTTCTTTTAAATCAGTATTTCCTGTGTTATGAATCCCAGGTACAGCTATTGAATGAGAAGTGGGAAAAGTAACTTTCTGTACAAACCTAAAGTGTAATTACAGTGTGCCTCACAGGCTATAAAACACATAAAGGTGGCCAGCATAGGGAAAAAATGGGGCAGCACAGAAATCATTACTTGGTATCACTGGAGGGGCCATCAGCCAAATTAGGATTAAAATGCAGGATCAGACCTGAACACCACCAGAATATCCCTGCCAGCTCCATTGATTTGTCCTTCAAAAGGAAAAGGTGGCTTTCCTACCCATCCCCTCCCCACAATCCTGCTGAAAATTGTGAAGAATTCTCAGAACAGGTGAGCAAGATGCCCAGAAATGTAGTCACAGCAATATTTTCTGAATAAAAAAAAAAAAAAATCAATGCCTCTG
>VZSV01000005.1:13306371-13323223 GCA_013398735.1 Nothocercus julius
TTTTTTTCCCCCCTCCAAGATACTAAACAGTTAGTGGTTACAAAACAGATCTGCTGTAAAACAGGAGGACACAGTGGAACAGATCCATGGTCCAATTTTTTCACCCTTGTTCTTAGACCAAAGCAGTGTAACAGGCATTACAAGAAAAGGAAATAACTAACATTGTCAAGTCAGCAGGGTCTCATGTAGGTTAAAACATAATGCGAGATCAGTGCCATAATTATCCACACCAAGCAATTTTTTAGTTTATTGACTATGCTGCAGTTCTTGAATTTATGCCTCAAGGCTTAAATTGCAAAATATCTTTGCAACGTGGCAGATATTATAATCCAGATATTGGTAGCTGTGCAGGAATGCTTGGAATTTTTCTGAACAAACAGATTTCTTTTTTCTTCAAAACCACAATCTTTTTTAACCAATGTGAATAAGCAAAACTGCCAGAATACAAACATGTACAGTATGTATTTCCCAGTAAAACATATATAAAAGCAAAGAGCCCAACATTTTCAAGGAAGAGCTAATTTTCTAAAAAATCATAGCCAGCTCAGACATCCCAGCATTCCTGATTCAGACCATGATGAGGTGGCAACTTCCAAGCTGCATCACCTATATGATCTCGCCTTCTGAAGAACATACTCCCTTACTTTCCTTCCTCTCTCTACCACAAGACTTCACTTTTGCAAATTTAGGTCACATTCCAGACCCGTCTTGGGGCCACGTGCCCGAGGGCCTTTACCATAACTTGGCTGCTCAGCGACCCACAGCACAACATTTGGTGACGAACAGCATCGACTGCCCCTCGCTGGGCATCTCACGAGGGAAGCCGGGCACGCCGGTCATCCCGCTGCACCAACGGGACCTTCACCATTTCACCAAGCAAAGCGTCAGGCAGCACAGGCAGACATCTGTTCCCTCCACCCCATCCCCATGGATTTATTCCAAAATAAACAAGTAAGAGAGATTCAAGAAGAAAAGTATAAGCCAAGCACACGGCTAATCCTGCAAGGATGCATCATTATACTTTGGATCTCCCCCGAAGTTGCAAACACACAGTGAGAAGACACGTAGCCTTCTGATCTGCAGCCGAAACTAAACGCAAACCAGAGGAAGGAAAATGGAGTTAGAGAACTTCAGCTTTCTGTGTAGGTGTGTATTTTTTAGCTTACCATAGTCATTTCTCATTAATAACAAGCCCCTCATTTCCTTCATGATAACAGTGATGGTGAGGGGGAGCAGATGAGGTTTGTCCCACCTCAAACCGTGAAAAATGTAACAGCTGCCCAAGAGCCGGTATCAGACAAAAGCACCAAAGCTTTTTGATAAAATTCATTCCATCATCCTGAGAGCAACTATGCAGACTTCGAACAAAACAGACTATTTCTTGCTAGTTGTTCTCTGCAGATACAAGCGTGATCACACGTCCCCCCAGAACGCCTGCGAGGAAGAGGCTTAGTTGCAATGCTGGAGGGATTCCCGGCCTCCCAGACCTCCATCAGCCCAAGTGCAACAAAATGCACTGCAGTTTTTCACCTATCATTAAGGAGCGACAGGGTCTGAATACCGACTGCTGCACGCTGGAAAGCCTCTCTGAAACACAAGGCACCTGCAGCACTGACCTGACTTCAAATGTCAGCCTGATAACACTGGAGTAACAGCACTGGGCTCCCCAGTCTGTGCTTTGCAGGAGGTCAGACCATGATTTAAATAAACCTCTAGCATTCTCTTTTAGTTATTTTGTACTCACGTGGGTGTGCAGGGGATAGATCACGCCTCAATCTTGCCAACAAAAAAGAAAGGGAGGAATTATCAGTACAGACTGAAGACACTCTGTAAAGAAGGTATCCACATAACCATTTAGCCCGGGGAAAAGGCCACGTTTTTATTTAGAAATAAACTCAGTCGTACATCTACTAAAACCATCCTCCTTCCCCTGGAGGTTGAAGTTTCCACCACTTGCACCGGGGTTTGGGTGACTGATAAAGTTGTTCTTCCTCGGCACTTTTGTTGACACATGGTTTCAATGCTTTAGTGCTGCATTAATCCTATTTTGTCTTTCAGATAATAAGGATATTGTTGTTACTAAGTACTATGCTAATTGTTTTTGTCTACTATTAAAAATATGCTGCACTGCCTTATTCTAATTAACTGGAGATTATTATTGAAATAATGGTTTTATTATTTTACCACCGGCATTTTGCTGCCTTGGAGCCTTAGCTGTACTCAAGCTATTATGACTTTGTAGCAATTGACTAACTACAATTATTCCATCATCCAGCTTCTAACATTTAATTGGGCAAGTGCAAAAAAATACTTCCCCATTACAAGATCTTTGCTTTCTAATTTATTAGAATTAACCTTCGATATACAGCATCTTGATTCAGTTCATTTTTTCTCTTCTCGGGAAAATCCCACGAGGATCACCATAAGCTTAGCTTAGTTTAATTAGGAAGGAAAAAATTTAAAATATATTATGAGATTTATATGGATGCCCTCCAGCACACATTCTTCATTTCGCACTTTACGTAAGATAACAGTAACCAATAGACTTCCCCGTTCCCCAAATCGGAACGCACTGCAGGGCAGGACTGTTAAATGTCATTAGCATGAACTGTTTTTTTCTATTGATTTTTGTTGCTCTATTTCCCCTCTGTCCATATGACGTGTTGCAGAGTTCAGATTTAAGTTTTAATTGAAACAGTTGCAAACCTTTATATCATACCAGACTAAATTTTTCTGAGCTCCAGTCAGAGAAACCCATCAAGATTTACAGTATTGTATAGGTACCAAGAGCAACAGGATTTGGCTCAGCAGCGGTCTCAAGAAAAGAATATTTGCTGCTGTTTTTACTGATGGCAAACGCAGATAGTCTCAGAAACAGTCTCCAAGTAAGACCATTCAACTCAGTGTGCTCTTATTCCCTGCAAAAACTTGTTAAGCTACCAGCTGCCTTTTAAATAAAGGGCTAAGTGATTGGAACTCTCAGGGACAACTCAATCACCGACTGCCAACGTGGGCAGGGCAGGAGCTGCCTGTTGGCTGCAGCACTGGTGCAACGAGCTACGGGCACAGAAGGTGCCCAGAGAACAGCACAAACTGGCAAAGGAGATCTGCATATCCAAACATTCGTGCACTGGCCCCTCTTGATGGCATTTTTCATCCTGTGATCCGCGAGGAGCTGGTTTAAAACCTGGGTGCAACGTGTGCCTTGGCGTAGAGGCTGGTGCAATGCGTAGGGGAGGGGGGGGCCTAGCAAGCAAACAAATCAGCCGACCGGCAAGACCGAAGGCTGGAGTGCTACACTTTGAACTCCCACACCCTCATTTCCTGGTTTTATTGGCATTAAGTTAGGTCATTAACATTTTATCAATATATTATGTGTATATAATGTTACTGAGATTAATGGACATAGGCAATGCCTTGCTAAAGGCAATCAGAGGGCTGTAATAAGTTATACGCCTGCTCTTCCAACAAGCTGCTCAGTGGTGGAGATCCATGGATTTTTAAATGCCTTGAAGTTTAATATGCTAGAATTAAGTGCAACTACCCTGCAGAAGTAGCTTTAAAAGAACAGATAACTTAACCCAGATTTGTATGCTGTTCCTGACAACTGAAGTTTTGAAACCCAAGTAGTTCTGACTTCAGCATATGCTCTAAGTCGATATGTATTGAATTGCAAGCCTCCGCTGCAGCTGATTAAGGGCAAAGAAAGGACACGATACCGAATCCAAACAGTTCTTTGTGTTCTCAAAGAAAGAACATTGCTCATTTTTATTAAGTCTTAAACTTTCTGTTATCTGGCTGCCTAATATCAGGTCTGTTTACTGCCCTCATTCCTGGTTTCAAACTTACAGCGCAGCCTGAGCTGCTCTCACCTTCTGCTGATATTCTCTCCCTCGTTAGAGCTCCCTTTCCTTTCATCCACATTCACTCACCCAAGTTTTAGCAGCCCAGCAAGGCAAAACCCACGGCCTTCCTCTCCTCCTCCCCATCTCCATCCTGTGAGTGCAGCCTTTCTCCTACAAAGCATTTTAAAATTTTATCACCAGGATAACTGACAACACTTAAGGCCACCCTGCAGCTCAGTATGTTGACGTTGGAGCAGTTAACTATTAAAAACCCCACTGCAGCTCTTATGATTTACAGAGAGGTGAGACAGAAGCTCCCACTGCCGGGTCAGCCTCCAAGCCGCGCGGCGAGGGCCGGGAACACCTCCTGCGGAAGCAATCTCCTGCCACTCTGTAATAAGCAACAGCATGAGCCATTAGCTCTTCTTTAAGAAAAAAATATTAAGGGCTTTTCTCCCCTGACCACAGTAGACATCCATGAAGAAATTTTAACTCAAAACCCTAGGGGAGGAGGTTCACGATGCTGGCAGAAATAGCTACTTTAGATGTGCTTCTATGGCTGAAGTAATAGTGAGGAAATGCCCCTCATTCCCAAAATACTTGAGGACCAAAATGCTGAGCAGACCCCAAAATCTCATTCGGAAGTATCAAAACTTTAAATGGGGGCACAGAAAGGAGAAGGGTGTCTCCGCTTTCTCCTCTTGGCCAGCAGCTTCTCTCTTGAACCACACTAAGTCTCTGGGCCAAGGAGGAAGGCACAGGGCAGATGCAGTGAAGCCCAGGCAACAGCCCCCACACGCACGGACTTCAGTACACCACATATTGGGTTTTAAAGTTCTATACAATACACTGGAAGAGTAAAAACTAAGAGGTAGAATATGCAAGGTCTTGTCTTCCTACTCCCCAAAATACCCCACCAAAACTCAACGCTCCTGAAAGTTAAGTGCAAGTTGTGCCACGGCAGCTCATGCACTACCACTACCTAAGATGGGGCAAGGGGGTTCAGAGCCAGGCCCCAGCCTGCACCCTTCACTGCTGCCAAGAGTTCGGCCACTTTTCCCCCACCCCTGCAACCCCCAGCCCGGTGTGATTCCCAAGACCCTTGAGGGGGTCATGGTGGTACCAAAGGCACCCAAGCTGACAGATCATCTCAAGAGCAGGTCTTTCCCCTCAGCATTTTTAAAGATGGAGTTTTAAGACAGCAGTTGTGTTTAACATTCTGATTAGCCACAGGTTCAAGAACAGTTTCTCCAATGATTTGATCAGATCAAATATATCATCTAAACTCTATCATCACTGCCCACACTACCCCAGAAAGACATTCTTTTTTCCTCTTGCTGATTCCAAATGAAAAAAGATTAAGTTCTCTAGAGCTTCCAGAAAGGTCTTTCTACATTATCAGAAATGGCCTCAAAACACTATCCCAATCTAAAACTGATTTGCAAAGGATCAAGGCTCTGAGGCAGCTAGCCCTTAATCAAACCCCACCAATCTGACTGGGTCAGTAACTCCTGGATAATGTGCACAAACACTTTTTCATCTACTCTCTGGGTTCTCAAAGAACAGGACTGCAGGTCTCTCACCACACGCAGTTCACCTGAGACACCACCTGCTGCAGTGCCAAGGTCACTGGTACCTGAAAACATAGCAAAAAAACAGCTACGTTTTTCTGGTGTGTCCATCACAATCTCAGAATGTCTTAATATGAAAGAACATGGAATAAGCAAAAATAATCAGACTATGGCAATGTAAACGTCCTTCCCCTGTGACCAAAACAACATACCATCTAAATCTGTTCATCACAGCATAGGTGCATTAAAAATACACACAGAAGTGTCTTTCAGACCACCATCACCAAGATACTCCCCCTGTATTTTCTACATTAGGAGATGATACCAATTTGCATTTATATTTTGATTACATCTGTTCTGCAATTTGCCATGGATGAAATCTGACACCATCAAAATAAGTGAGAGCTTTGCCACTGACTTCAACAAGGATATAATGTCATCCTAAGTGCTCTGATAAACAGAGCTCTAAAGAAACAGAGGACCACTGCTTTACTAAATTGCACAATTCTGAAGCAGAATAGCCCTGCTGAAATGCACACATTTATACCAATAAGGATGAAATTCCCCAAACCACTGAAGTTTATTGGGTTCACTACTGTGTCTTAGGTAAAATGGCAGAGTGCAAGAGAAGATGGGGGCTCTTTCGTATCTACGGCCCTTCTGCCTTGGCATCCACATAGATTTCTTGCAGTCTTCCCAAACATCTTGGAGGATTTTGCATTCAATGCCAGTTGAGGAAGTGAGGGAGGACAAGAACGTGAGAGTTTTTCATTAACTAAGTCCTGAGTCCCCTAAGGCCACCCATATATTACAGCCAGTGGCAATGCTGCTCTCGTACCTGCTTGCGATGTTCCAGGTTAACCATAACTCATTTTAAGAACGTGTTCAAAATACACTACCCTGATATCTTATCAGCCACTTACCACTGTACAAATTGTACAAATCCAACATGGTTTTGAGCAGCTACACAGATCCCTTGGGAACCTGGGCCCAAGGTCAAAGAGACTAAAAGCACTCTTGGAATAGTTCTGTTTTGCTAAGAATTAAAGAAGATTAAGATGAATAGCTACTGTCTCATGTATCTTGCACTCCAGTACAAGAGAAGGTTGACAGGCTTTTTCAGGATTATGTTCTTTAGCGATCTGCTGGGATCCTGCCTGGCATCTGTTTATCTGTTCAAGAGATGGGGTCTCAGCATCTGCAGCCAGCTTTCCAGAGCACCATTTTTCCTCAGATTTCTCCTGCACACGTGTGTGTGTGTGTGTGTGTGTGTGTGTGTGTGTGTGTGTGTGTGTGTTTATACAAGAATGAACACAAACATATCTATGTGTGCATGTATACAGGAATATATATATATATTCATATATGCAGTGCCAAGGACAAAGGCTTGGCAGGTGTAAGCTCTGCTTTGTTTTACTTTTTCCAGCTCAGACAAAGGGACCCTCTAGAAGGGCAGCACCCTAATTGCCCCAGGCAGTTAGATCCATTCAAGCTTAATGGCTTGCAATTGCTGATCTTATGACTGAATCTACTTGTCAGGCAGAGCACTGAAGCTGTCTGCTCCTCTCCGACAGCCCAACACATCACCTCTGAAATCCAATACATACACGGCGTTCGGAGACCCAGATCAATAAGTGCCATCACGCATTCACCACCGCATCGCACTGAGTGCTTCACCTTAATGCCCAAGTCTTCTGTCCCCCAGCAACTACCTTGAATTCAGAAGCCTGCCAGGTTCACCAGGTCTCATCATTCTTTGCTGTGGGTCCTTGCACTGTACCCACCACCCTGCTGCCCTCTCCCAGCTTGGAAGTGTCTCCCCAAAATCTCTTCCACCTCTCTTCAAGCTTGACACGCCGCAAGAACACCGTGCCATACCCTGTCCCCTTTCCCAGTTCACAGGTGACAAGCAAATACACTGCTACAAGGAGCACAGGGACCCCCAACCTTAACCTCTTCCCAGATTTAAACCCAATCTCTCTCTTAGCCAAGTTTCAGTCCTGAGCCACAAGGTAAAAGTACTGCGAAGCCTCAAATCTCCTGAAATATTTAACGAGTTGCTGCGGAAGAGTTTAAAAAGCAATTAGGGAGGCAGAAACTGGACATCTGCTGGCACAGCAGTGACTAAGTAAAGGTGAAATCACTTCTTCAGCAGTGTTTGGCAACATCATGGGGAAAGTTATTTTCATTACTAAAATAATGTTAGAGACTTTATCCAGGCAGCTTTCGGCAACAATAACGTTGAAATTGTGGAGAGTAGGCAGCACTATAAGACGCAGGCAGCATCAGGCCCATTCAGACAAGGCTTTACATGGAGGAGGACGAGGCAGGGATGAGGACCTTCCCAGAAAGCTGTATTGAGCTTCCTTACCTTGGAAGAGCTCCCTGAAGAGTTACTAGTGTTGCTATCACCTCCCAGATGAATTATCTTTCTGGAATGAAACCATTTAAACAGGATACTGGTACAACAGAAGCAGTGTAAATAAACCAGTATGATTTCATTTTTTCTTTTCTGTGTAAGGCCTTTAAAAATGATAAAAGCCCCCTTGTCTTCCAGAAGACAAGAAGCTGGTGTCATTTTTAAAAATATATTATGTACACAGAATATTTTTGTGTTTGGACACTCAGACATGAGAGAGTGTCTCCTTGAAACAAACCTCCACCAGCTCAAACTCAGCACACCTAACATCTGTATTCTTTTCACAATGGAATATAAATATGCTTTTCTAGCTAGAAAAATACGTGCCAAACATACTTCCCTTGCAGGTAACAAACACATGGAAACCAGTGTGTCTAACAGGGCTGGGACAACTGGGAAAAGCCTATCTGGAGAATAACCTTGTTTATGAGAATAAAAACTTTACTGAGTATTTCAACTAAGTTGTAGGGGAAATCAGGGCAGCAGGGAAGGGAAGAGAAGGACAAAAAAAAAAAAAAAAAAAAAAGGACTTTTCCCCCCTCAACAAATGGCTTCACATTTCAAACAAGCACAGGAGATGCCAGGGGGGTTGGTGACAATCACCACTGATGCGAATGATGGGATGTGTCAAGGAAAGAGAAATGTCATGTGGGAAATGTAATTAAACACCAAGGAAGGGGGGCCAGCACCTCTTCACCCATTCGCATGCCAAGCGGCAAAGCCCCAAATATATTAGGACAGCTCCTATTTGCTTACTTGCTGTTTTTATATTCCTGTACCACGGAGCACTGCAGCGTTTCAGTTCCTTCCAGCGTAGGTACAGCTGTAGTTCTCCTTACCTAAAGGAGCTTAACTTGATGGGAAGGGGACTAAAGCTGGTCAATGGATGCAAATTTGTTTGGCTTACCCTGCAGTAAATGGACGCAGTCCTGAGCCACATGCTCTAGGTGATCCTGTGTGTGCAGGGAGGCCGGACTAGATAATCTCTAAAGGTCCCTTCCAACCTTAAGGATTCTATGATTCCAAATCAGTTCCTCCTCAACAGGGTAGCCAAAAAGCTAAAATGCCTCCATGGTGCTGATACTCTAGGGATTCTTCCTTCTTTCTAGATTTAGCTCATGGTACCCTCTCATCATTATCACTGTCAGATCACATAAGCAACACCAGAGTGGTATTTTCTGTATTAAAGTATCTCTGGCCAGATTTTTTTTGTGGTAAATTCAACAGGTGTGTAGACAGAAATGCATTCAGCACCCCACCTGCCCCAAACCAGCTGCTGCTCACAGGGCACAGCCGAGAGCAACAAACTCTTATTTGCACTCTAGGGAGAGACAGGAGGAGAGAAAAAAGTTTCCAAAGGTTCCCTGGAGATCTGGGGAGAAGTTTTGCCCAAGGAAGCTCTGGCAAAGCAGACACCTGTGGATCTGCTGCCATGACCTTAGCAGGGCAGGTGCAGACTCAGTGCTGGCCCTTCGCAACCTCATAGTTGCCACGAGCTCTGCAATCATTTGCCCCAAACCACAGGAATTTAACAGATTTGGTAAAATCAGCTGTCCCTGCACCACACCGATGGTGGATTAACTGCTATCAGCCCCTCTCTACCTCCCCTTTCTGGTACACTGAGGGAAAATAAGGTTTGAATGACCTCCTGAATTCCTAAGGAGGTAAGCAAGCCCCTGACTCACCACAATATTTGCATGTTAAACTATCTGCCAGCTTCAATAAAGTGTCAGCTCCCTTAACCCCTTATGCCTCCTCAGTGCTGTCAATATTGTGGTGCAGATTGTGCAATATGTCTCCCCTGCCTCACTTTTCTTTTTAGCAGATTAAGCCTTGCCAGAACAAAAAAAATCCCACAGATGATACTGAGGAGCCTCAGTATCATCTTAGTGATGCACAGAAGAGTAACCTCTTTTACTGGACGCGGTATCACATGCAGACAAGGACTTGCTCAGAGTTGCCCAAAACCACCAGGATCTTTCTGTTTCCATTGACATCCTTGAGCCCTGTTTTCACCCTTGAAGTTCCTCCTGCCTCCTGAGTGCCACGTGCTCCCCAGAGACAGCAACGTGACATTTCTGTTACAGAGCCAAGGGCAGATTCACATGTCAGTCCCTTCCTGGCCATCTCCCCAACAGGAGAGCCCAGGAAAACACACGTCACCCCGGCCCAGGCATCGCAGGGATAACGCTCCAGCACAGAGCGGCATCGAAAATCCTGCAGCCGGGATCGCTCTGAAGCGCCTGGGCATATAATAAGGGATGAAGGGGAAATTGGCCACAGCCACTTCCAAGTGTCACACGAGCAGCGCTGGCACAGTGCCGGGCACGGCCATTCACACAGAGCTTGTTCTAAAAAGCTGCCTATGGTTTTCACTCTACAGAAAAACCTCAGTAGAAATTACCTAAAACACTCTTCAAATGGTTCAGTGCTTATGTAAATGGGCTGGAGGTGCGCACTGCCTAGCAACATCAATATACTGGTACTTAATTGCTTTTTTTCCCTTTTTTAAAGGAAAGGGACATAAAAACCAGAAACATTGACTGTTTTTCAGGTCTACAGTCTCTCTCCTCCCTTACTACTTCTCTTTCAGTGTCAGCTGACTTCAAATTTACTTATTTGGATTTTTTTTTTTTTTTTAAATAACCCTTAAAATATGTTAACCTTTAATGGAGGGAAAGTAGTGACTATAAATAATGCGCTTGTAAACATATTTGCCAAGAAAGTGATTACATGCATCCATGAAACATGCATCCAGCCATAAAAAACTAGTTCTAGAAAATGACCCAAGCAGCTTGAGGGGGGAAAAAAGTCTTCCATTTTGAAATTAAAAGAAAAAAAAAGCACAGGCTAAATTGCTCTGCCTAAGTCCTGCACAATTATGTTATTATACTGTCTTTCAAGCAAATTGTTATTCAGTGGACAAATGTGAGAAATTGCATCCTGAAATGCTACGTGTTCCGACAAGACCACAAGCAAAAATACGGTCCCCAAAGACTCAGGGGCCTCAGCACAGGATCCTATTAATCGCTGGAGAAAGGCAACCATATGGCCCGACAGGAGAGTGCTCTGTGAGGGCACAGTGGGAAATACGTAGCTGACTGGGAACTTTATAAAGGACATGGGGAAGAAGACAGAAGCTACTAAATCTATAGATTATTCATTAGAAATTCAGTTATAGGCCAGTGCATTTCTAATTACCGAGGTTCATTAAAGGACAGGGCTTTTTTTCTAGATAAACTGGAAAACCTTCATCCTTATCATTACAAGAATAATTGAAATCTTGTTTTCATTAAAGTTTAGATAGTTTTAAATATCTTCCTTCAAGACTATAACAGCATGTAATTTAATGCTTACACAGCTGACAGAATACAAATTACACATGTGGTACCCGACAAGGTACCTGTGTGCTAAATGCACCCCTGAAGTCCACAGCCTGCAGGCTGCTCTCCCGGAGCCGTTTGCTGCCAGGATGGGAGCATCTGGGCCATAGTTCGGCAAGGTTTTTTTTCCCTGTTTGTTTTTATGGTACTAGTGAAAGCTCAGGCATCCTCTAACCCCTTTCATTCCAGTCATTCCTTGTGCTGCTCGGAAACCCCAGTTGGGTTGGTACAGCTGTCTGCGGGTTCAAGCAGGCACTAGATCCAAGCCAAAAAAAAACCTCAGCAAAAATAATAATTTTCTTTAATGGTTACTTCTAATTTAGAACACTTCATTGACTCTGGTTATTACGTGGGCCTATAAGGAGTGGTGCCAACACTACTGAAGAGGCGGCAGCAGTGGCAGTGAGTGCGCACGGCCACTAGACCAACAAGGTGGCAACGCGTGCCCTGCGCTCCCCTTGGAGCGGCTAGACAGATGATTCCTGCCTTCCCTCTCGGCACACTGCCTTGGAGCAGATCCAGCTCCCTCCCGCACCTCTGCGGCACTGCTCCCACTCACGCCAGGCTCCCCAGAGGAGCCGCTGCTTGCAGGAACAGCTCAGCACACCAGCCTTGGGCACACAGTTTCACTATTGCATCCTTGAAGATACCCAACAATGGGAGCAAAGAGATGCAAAGATTTTGCCAAGGCTTCCAGGGTCTCTCTGTACTTGCACGAGCCTGAGAAGCACCCATGTAGACAAAGATGGGGCATGTAGCCCCATCTCCGTTTATCCAGCCCTTGGCATCACTCCCTGAGCTCCCAAGGTTGAGAGATCCTTGGTCTACAAGGCCAATGACACATCAAGAACAGCTCACGGGCAGCTTTCACTTACAGAAAGGCAATGAGTCAGCAAAGCTGTAGTCGTTATCAACCACAATTCACAGGAAACACTAGACTCAAAGGGACACATGGCAGGAAGGTTATTTTAACTCCCGAAAAGTTTGCTGCCTTGTTGTTGAAGGTTGCCCAGCAGAACCCACAAGCTCTCAGACCATCTATTCCAAAAGGTTCCAAAACTGGCAATATGGCTTCTCCTCATATTTAACACTTAGGGAAATTTAAGCTTCCTGCACCAGAAGTATAGAAAAGAGACTACTGCCCTGAAGCCTATTATTGCAGCACCCATCAGGCTGCTTTGGGCTAAACAGCCTGAGGTCGGTCTCTTCAGGCAATCCCTCCTCTTTCCTTGAAGCACAGTGCCCAAAAACCCAGCTGGGGTGACTGTACCCAGGCCTCACCACAGGCAGGATGAGGGAGGAGGGTGTCAGGTGTCCCGCAGGCAGCACAGGCAGCAGGAGGGCTGTTGCTCACAGCAGCGGATTTTGATTTCTGTGGAAGCTGTTCGACAGCATTGCTGACTCACGTTCAACTGGTGACACACCACAAATCCAGATCCCTTTTTGCAAGCTTCCTGCCTAAATCCAAGGGACTGTTCCCATGTTTGTCTCTAATCACTCACATCCATTTTTTCTTATAAGATTATTTTTCTGATGTGACCTCTGAGGTGCATACAGTCCTCCCCAGCTTCAGGTCACATACAAGCTTAGTAACTATGCTTCCTATTGCATCATCTTACTCATTAATAGAGCTGGAGCCAGAACAGACCTTTTCCAAGCTGCACTCAATACATTATCCCATGCATTTCCTGAAATAAAACACTGATAACTAATCTCTGCTCAGTTATCCAGCCAGCTCCACGTCCAACACCAACAGGTCCACTGAGAGATGCCGCCTGATTGATCAATCCTCTTATCTCTGGCCTGTCCGCAGCAAGCACGAGGGCTGTATCAGCAGGCTTACATCCCTGCTTTGGAATAAGAACATGGGAGGGGGGACAGGAGGGGTCTTTTTCCAGGAAAGCGATGAGTTCATTACACAAGTAATTAAACCTGAGTTCCACCATCCAAGTCCTTCAACACTGTCTGCAACAGGAGCTGCAAGCAGAAAAGGAGTTAGGTGTTGCAAACCTTGCAGGTAGGTATTTCTGTCATTTCTTTCTACATAAGTAATCTGTGAATAAAAATAAATAAATAATCAATCAGCCTTGTCAGGCTACTTTTCAACTTTTCTACACTCTTCCCCACATTCATTGGAAAAGCAAAGCTCCCAGAAAGTTCCCTGGAATACTGCAGTGAGGTCCTCACAAATCTCTTTCCTTCCTAGCATAATACAGGTTCATGCAGCTTTTCACATTCTGTGTTCATCCTGTTTTCACACCCCAGGCACACAAACATGCACTGCAGGAAGCATAAGTGTCTATATGCGTATGCGAGATCAGAGCTGAGTTTTTGGGAACAGAGATCATTTGCTTAGTCCTGATGAACAGAACGTCTTACAGTCCTAAGGACTACTTATCAGGATGCTGACATTCATTACTTCATAGAAAATAGGGTAATCTTTCCATTTCATATGCATTAATGAATATTTATGAACAACTTTACAAAATGAAAGCCAAATACAAAGTCTTGGAGACCGCAAGGGTTAGACACAGACTAAACATGGTATTTGAAGATCAGGACTGAGCTCTGGCTCCTGGACAGCGCTAGGGGCTCCTAACTGCTCATCTCCCATGCAGACAGCTCCCCCCTCAAAACAAAAAGTGTCCAACACGGCAACCTTCCTGAGTCACCTTCTCTCTCGCCTTGACTTTTTGCCCAAGCCACGCAGTCTTTAGCACCAGCTGGAAACAGGGGCAGCACAGGATTAGCTACTAACTCCAATTCCCGGCTGAGGGACAAAGACGACAACAAGAAACTCAACCCCAAGGCAAGCGGTTTGGGTCACACCTGCATCAGCGCACTACTGCTCTTAGGGATCTGGTTTTCCTCCTCTGGCCAGCACAGTCTGGGGACCTATCTGCCTTCAGAGCCCCGCTTTGGGGACAGGAGGGCAGCTTGGCTCCGCAGCCCCAAACCCAGCCTTGCCCTGGGAGCGATGGGGGCATCGCAGCCTCAGCGCAGGAAGGGAAGCAACTCTCAAGGCGTTCGGTGCCTTCACCTTATTTTAAGAGCCCCTTTCAGGTCGTCACTCCTATGGAAATCAGAGTGCTCCCTTGTCATCGCCAGACTCTGGGCTGTTCTGATGTTCCCCCTGCTTTGTTCTCTCTTTGTTTCAGCAAGTTAAGCTTATCTGCTGCTTTTGTTTCCCTACAGTAGTAAAACTCTATTATGATGCTTGGCAGACAATTTAAGCTACTGTGACAATCATCTTTGAAAAGGGAATCTGCTTTCATAAACCCTTTCTACATGACTAAATATTCATTTCTGAGCTAGAGGCAGGCAGAGCTTCCACCCTCCTCACTATCTAGCTCAAGATTTTAAAGCTACTTAGAAACAACAACAACAAAAAAGAGCAGCAGCTGTTTGCAGAGAAAGGCTTTTGGAGAGATGGGCACAGCACCCCCTCGGCAAGGCTTCGGCTCAAAGCCTTCTTTGCATTCCCTCGCTTCCCCCACTCCTCAACAACGGGAACAGCAACACAAGATACCAATCTGCAAGGTCCACTCCTCGCGTAGCTCCGACACACAGCACAGCTGCAGTCCCACTCACAAGCGCAGCTTACAACAGGCACAGGGAGGATTTTCTGTTGTAGCATATTTCTAATAAAGAAATAATACTTTTAATTTTCCCTTCACGTTTTGAACCTTGCCGGGTCACGTTCTTTAAGCTTTTCTTTGCAATTATGAGGACCAAAGGATCAATTTCTGCTAAAAGAACACACACAGATACAAAGACAAGAAAAACAAACAAGCTTCTCGCATAATCCCCTGTCTCTAGGACCTTGGGCTTTCAAGACTGCACTGCTGTAGGATTCCGATTAAACAGCACAACAATTGGTACAACCAATAAAAAAGGAGTCAAATCACACTAGGTTATTAAACCTTGCAAGGGCTTCGTGCACTTTCCTCTGTCCTTTTCATCTCCAATGACTTGTTCTGTACTAGCACATGGGAAAAACGCTGCAGAGCATCCTACGCACAGCCCAGAGACCTCCCTGGAGAACACGCTACATTTATGGCGTCAAGACATGTCCCTGGGCCTTCTTAGAAAGGAGCAGCAGCAGCATGTGGTAGATAAAAACCAATACAGAACTGGCACAGCATTGGCTGCATGGGCAGGGATGTGGGATGCATAAGTGTGATGAGTCCCTGCTGATGACTTCTAATGGGAAGGATGGAAAACTTCTCCTTTTTGCACACCAGGCCCTTCTCAACCTGAGAGGCAATTTGGGCAATGTTGATCAGATGGTGGGGAGCAGGAATAGGAGGACCACAGTCTTCAGGTAGATACGTACCTGCTCAGTTTAAGTAACCAAGGCAGAAACGGGGTCTCCTGCCTCAAAGACAGAAAATAACAGGAGGCTGACAGGTATCAGCAACCCTACAGCACTTGTATTTACCCACTGTGAGCCAACAGGTCTCCAGGAAAGCAGGGACTCATACAGGTCTTATTTGAAGGAAGGAGGGTTGGTGGGGAAGAGAAGAACTAAGGACTTGTTGAAGTGCTCGGCAGTGCTGGCAGGAGGTTGGGATTCGACAGCTGCCGAGTTAGAAAGGGCAGAGCTGTGGTCATTAAAAACCCCAACCTCCACGAGCTTTGGTACAACCTCGTCACAGGCAACTGCTTCCGCAGGAAAAACAGCTCCATAATTATAGCAGAGGTTAAAATCCACTCCGCCCAATTTTCCAGAGCTGTTTGACACAGCTCCAATGGAGGTCCCTGGATGGTACACATCAATTGCTCCAAACCCCAGTACCTTTAAGTTTCCACATGTTTATTCTGCCATTTTTTCCTCTCTGGAATGGGGATTATCCTGACTTAAAGGTTTGATGTGAAATCAAACAGCATGTTGTTTGGCTCTACTTTCCTCTTCTTTTTAAGACTGCTATTTCTCAAAAACCCATTTGAGCACACAAATACACCAAGGCATCTAAATATAACTGACCCTGCTTGGACATAAGTTCTCCTCACATCTGTCATGTCTCCCTCAGATCTTTTTAAATTGCACCTACTGGGTAATAAACTATGCTCTCCCGCTGCACAGGGGCTCTTCTGCCTCTTCCCCCACTTTGGCAGCGGGAGAGCCGTAAGCTGCACGCACACAATGTGCCGAGCATGTGCTAGGCAGTCACTCGGGCAAGCGGCTGGCTTAGTCAGACTCAAAATTATGTTAATAAATTCCCTTCAAAAAGCCCCCTCAGTGTCGTGATTTTCTAGGGTAGCTCTAAACACCAAAGTGTTCACACCAAGAGCTGCACACCCTCTAAAGTTCCTGGCTTAAATTTGGGAGAAATGAGCACCTAGAGGCACCCTTGGCTTCAATGCTGACAGGGCCATGGGATGCTCCAAGCCCTCAGTGAGACGTGCCAAATCTGAGCCCAGGCAAGGACCTGAGCAAGGCCAAGGCCTCATTTTCCAGGCGACCTGAGCTTCTCAGCAATGAGCTTTCCCCAGGGTTTTAGCATGCTAAGATCCACAGCATCAAAACAATGCAGAAAAACATGTGCTTTCTGCTGTCCACCAGGGAGCTCTTGGAGCACTAATGCTTCAAACACAGAAGAAAAAAAAAAAAAAAAAAAAAAAAAAAAAAAA
>VZSV01000005.1:13358795-13372495 GCA_013398735.1 Nothocercus julius
GAAGAACCACAACCTTCCAGCTAGTATTGTAACTGAAGGAGATTTAAATAGATAATTTAACCTTGGGAGGATGTTCATTTGCACTGAGCATCTCTTCACCCTATGGAAGGGACAACCCTTTCACCTGGGCATGCCATTCGTAATTCTGACTGCACTGGGTTCATTTGCTTCAAATGCTTGATCAACCCAGGGGCAGCAACAATAGCCAAATACTTAACAACGACGCCTTTTTAAATGAAAACTCAGGCTTGCAAAGATGGTTGCAGCGTGATTAACAGCACAGCAATGCCATCACATGTGATATTGTTTTATACACCAAAGAATTGGTTCTCAGAAACTCTTTGGTGGATGTATCATTCCTGAGTTCCCCATCTCTGCCACTGCACAAAAGCAATTTACAGGCTCCTGTCCTCTCTCAGGAGAGCCATCTGATTAAAGAGAATTGGGTAGAGTATTGCAGCCTGTTTGTCCTCTTTGAAAGCTAAAAAAACTCCACCAGCTCACTGTCAACACCAAAATCATGACTATGAAGGTCAAGAGCAAATCAGATGTATGCCAAGGCCAGCCCTAGGAAGTTTCAGAAGATGAAAGGAGAGCTATAATGGCTTTTAGGTCATAGAGACATGAGGATTCAGAAAATCATTAGGAAAGATTTGTTCTTTTCCCTGAAGTCTAGAGAGGACAGGGCCTCCTCTCCCCCACAGCAGTGTTAAGCATCACAAAACCACAAATATTAGGGGCCAGGACCAAATGAGTAATCTGGTATGTTATGATAAAGCATCGTCCAAAATATTAAAGTCAGGAATGATTTTGGTCCAAGGAGAGCAAACAGGCAGCTCATTTTGCCAGTCATAGGTGCAAAATGTTCACATGGGCCTCTGTCACAGGGAGAGGATCAGAGTCAGCCCTTCTGGAGCCGTCAAATCCAATGTCAACAACAAAAATAAGAGCAGTTCAACTTGGATCAACATCTTGGAAGTGATGCAAATGCAGACAGCCACCCAAGAAGTGCTACTTTCACACAAGCCAACATAAAAAGGCATTTTTAGCACATTTGCCTAGCTTGGTCATTTCAAAAATGGCTACAGTCTAGTCCATTGCTGCCCTTCTCAGGGTTGCTGGAATATCGCAGAGCACATTAGGGTCTTTAGGTGCAACAAAAACCATAGCTCTGAGGACTTTTTATTTTCTCCAAGTAAGGTTCAAACCAGGACACCAGAAAAATGAGCCTGGGATCCTACAAAACACATATATGCCCCAGGTTTTTCTTAGACCTATCATCAGATTTCCTCAATTGTTTTATAAATGGGGCAAATCCTCTATCATCTGGTATACCACAGCATGCAACTACCCTATTTTCTGGCCTTCAAACCTCTCTACGTGGCATATGATGGAAAGCAACAGCAGATGCGGAATGAAGAAAAACATCTGAAGTTACGTTAAAACACACCCTAAAATTAAAAGTTTTTTTTTTTTAAATAATCCAGTATGTATTTAACAAACTAAAAAAAAGAAAAGAAAAAAAATGAAAACTGTCATGACAGTCTTAAAACACTAAAGATGACATATAGTGCATAACATGGCACAGACAGGAAGAGGGAGCGATCTCTGACTGCAAACATGATTGTACAAATAGCCTGCTTCTTCACCAAGTTTACTTATTGAGCAAAAATGTGTCTATAGTGTTTGAAGCAAGCAGTCTCCACGCATCTCCCCTCAACCACACAAACTGCCCAAACTGATGAAACAAGTAAACAATAAAACCGTCAACAGCACCACAGCTTTCCAGGGAAGAACATGCAATGAAATATCATTGCCCTTTATCAACGTATTCTGTAGTTGATAGTTTTTTCTTGTCAACATTGCAATAAATCAGTCACTAACTAGATTTCATTTGATGTTGTGCCATGAGACTTAAGGCAGAAGTAACCACTGAATTCAACAGGGAGGCTCTTCCTTGCTCCAGACCAAAACTGACAGCCCTATATGAATTACCTGTTACTTTACTATAGTCTCTCAACAACACTTCAATTCTGGTGCAAAACAAATAGGTGCTAACGATTTTGATACATACAACACTGCGTCCAAGCTTGGTCAAAACCACAGTTGAACATAGCTCAGGGGGAGGAATCACAAGGCCATTAACTTCAGCATCACTTCAGAAGAGTTTTTTTTTCTACCTACAGATCAGTCTCATCTGTTCTTTGAGAAGACTCCTACAAAAAAAAAATTAAATCTCATTTTTCAATTCTGTCTTTAAGCATAAATTGAATCACATTATGAAACCCCGATGTGAAGCCAGTTCTACTCTATAACTACAAAATCCGCTGATTATTTCTTCTAACACACCTACTAAGAGCTATCTGTTCAGCAGAAACAACAACTGTTAAATATATTTAAAAAATGAAAATCAGAACAGAATTATTTAACAACGGAACTAGTTACTAGCAGAGTGTAAATGAGACAAGCTGGAGCTGCTACGCGTTGACACTGTACATCCTAGGAGTCCTACCTGGGTCTGCAGAGACTTCTGCACCAAAACTGCCTCACGACAGCTCCCAAATGCAGAAGCAATTTGAAGCCACAGAAATGAAGTGTCATTGATCAAGACGGCAATCAAAACTGTGGTGAGCAAAGGGGTAATTCAGGACAACTACGAGCTGAGACTCCTTGAAGCCCAGTGAAAGAAAAGTTCATTTTCTTCCCGAGTTGGTTTCCACCTTGAAAGCTAATTGTTGAAAGGGAAAAGGTCACCCCGCTTCATATTACAAAACCGACAGCAGAGCACCCAGACAGTGTTTGACATGAGGTATTAATTACCTTCCTGACAGAGGATCTGTTTGTGCTGTCGTGTATTACTCCTTGTAATAAACCATGGCTTTGAATTCACTTAGGACAGGTGTCAGTGGAGCGTGGACAGGCCACTTTTACCTTACATTCTTGGGTATACTCTGTACCAGGCCTGCTCAAATACACAGTGCAGCTGGCTACTTGGCACTTAAGTCTAAATTCCTGTGTGGTTTTAAGAGATTAGCTAGCAAGAAATGGCTTGCTGTTTCAATATCCAATTCAAACAGCTCACGCATTACTCAAGTTGCCTTCAAGGATGAAGGAAAAATGTTCTTCATCAGGGTGATCTAGTCATTAATTATGTTTTGTTCCTACTAAACACTACTTTAGCAGTTTATTTAAGGGAATAGACTCTTGCTTTCATTTCCACAGTAACCAGACCCGCCTCTTTTTGCCCTTTGCTTGCCCTCTTCGTGATTTATTTGCATACCTGGATCACAGCAAGCCAAAGTAAATGAAAAGGTGAGAGGAAACTGAGGGCAAGATTATTAAAGGAACAGGTAGCTCATCTTGAAATACTCAGCAGAAGGACACTAAAAAGGAATCTGGATTTAGACCGTCTGAAACGGTCCTCAGTTGAGGATACCAAGATGAAACCCTGCAATTTCAGCAACCTGTGCTGCAAACCTGCCCAGAGCACAACAAGAGATGCACTGCCCAGAGCAGCAACAAAACCCACATTTTGGAGGCTTCATCAGAGCATGACTTTCAAATGTTTAACCTAATAGCACATCTTGGTTGACCATTGCCTTACCTAGGAAATAGCAGCATTGCTCTGGTCTGAATTGCACACCAAATTAGACCCAAGCTAATTGTCTTCGCTGGCAATTTGCCAGCTACGTGGTAAAACAGCCAGCTGACGATGCAACAACAGATTCTTACATGAATTGGTGTGACGCAGATGTATCCAAGCCAAGGACTGGGGCACAGAGACCCGGACCCTCCTTTTTCCACTGGAAATGGTCCCTGTTGTCCAAGCGCATGGGGGACGCGGGCGCTGTCCTGCCAGCACAGGGCTCCAGGGCCAGGGCTCCCTGTCCAACGTCGCTCCCCAAGCGCACGCTTCCCCTCAAACTGTTTTTCAACTGCTTCTAACTGCCAAGTATTCCTTACTGCATTTACTTCTCAGTGACAATTTAAAATAAATGTTTATTTTAAAGTTTTATTTGACATTTTACTAGGTGCACTGGAAAATAAATCCATTCCTACATACGCAAAAATTAGGAATTAATGAGGTCTGGCAATTATTGTGATGGTATAAACCCAGTGACTTAGCTGAACGCACAGAATATTACTGGGGGAGAGAGGGGGAAGAGACCCTGCTCTAGTAGTTAAAAACAAATGAAATTGCTTCTTATTGATTTTAATTTAGGTTGATATACTAGCTGTCTTTCCAACAAAGCCAGAAATGGAAACAACTATAAATGAGTACAAGATGTGATAAGATAGACAGATTCTTAAGCAAGCCAGCATAGAGATGACCCCCAGCTTAGACTGTTGTTAAAATATGATATATATATGGATCAATAATAAGTTTGCATTTGTCTCAGCTCCAAATGCTTGAAAGCCTCATGTCTTTTTTTTTTCCTTAAACTCTAAAATGTTGTCCAATTAAGCTCTACTGTTTTTTCTTACAGAGCCTCTAGATTCTAATTTACAAATAAAATCAAGAGAAGCAATTAAACGTTAAGTACTATCAGCATGTTTCCCCAAGTGGAGCACATGTGCAGGAGAATAGAAGTAGTCCAATCTTGATACAGAAGGCCAGGTTACAAATTGAAATACATTTGTAGTACCATTACTTGCAGGCAACTAATCACATGGGGCATCACACTGCCGGTCCGTGCACGGGGGAGGCGACCCGACCACGAGCCGCAGCTACGCGGCAGCGGATCCACTTCACTCCTCCAGTCTCCACAGCAAGCGCAGACACGGAGCGGGAGAAGCGGGATACCGGGCTGGGCAGTAGCAATGTGTGTGGCACAGGAAGGTGTTGGAGGAGCCTTCGATGACAACCGCTCGCCCTTCGATGAAAGGCCAGTTAAAGCTCGGCTGGCTGGATGCCCACCCGGCTCCTCGGGCAGCTCATGCCACACTCTGCCCTCCTCCAGCACAGCTGATACAGTCGATACCACAGGTATCGGCACTCATCAAGCACCGCTGATTTTACAACCCTTCACATGTGCCAGAATCCAACACCAGCTGAGGACGATGCATCAGGACCTCTCAGGAGATTTTGGTGAAGACCCTAAAACTTGGAGGATTGAACCTCTTCTCATTTAGCCATCCAGATCTCCTCACGTTCTCATTCACCCCCACTAACAGCAACCTCTTCCCAGACAGGGCGGTATTGCTTAGCGCAGAATGGCCCATTTCTCCCCATTGGTGCACAGCACAGGTCTGCCCAAGACAAGCACAGAGACTGAACACTAGAAGCTCCCAAGTGAGACCCCCCCTCCTGGAAAAAGGACCACAACAGATCTCACACTCTGGCAACCACCTCAAAAATCCAGCTGCATCCCACAGAAAAAGGATGATACAAGAAATGTGATTTCTACCAAAAGAGTAAGGGAAAGGGAAAACAGATGGAAAAAACTGTTCTTAAGGAATCTCTTGCCTCCTTTGGGTTACATACAATTGTAAGTTAAATGATAAATTCAAGTGTTTAAGCACCAAACTGGAGGTCACAGTCATGTTCTGGGGTGGCACGAGACTTTTATGATATAAAAAAATACCACAGAAGGCAAGTCCCCAGAGCATTTCTTAGCTAACTCCACAATAGCACCCAACTGTTTCCTGGCCCATTAGGGGACACACTGGCTGCTATTCCCTTGCAAATTGCTAAAGTGGTTCAATACAATTGCTGGATTTCCCCCCTCCCCCCCCTTACAAAAGCACCTGAAGACAGTAAGATTGCAGGGGGCTTCGCTAACCAGCAGGTGGTCCCCTTGGCAGAACATGCCACTATAGCTTTATTCAAGTCATTAAAAAAAAAAAAACTACCCAAAAAAGTTCATTTTTATTAAGTTAAACACACTGGGATTTAGTGATCTAGGCCACACGCACTGCACCGCAGGCTTTGTTCAGCACTGACTCTGCTAATGCTCTCGAGTCCTACTAGGGAAACAAACAATGTGAGCAACAAGACTGAGCGTACACGGTATGAGCAAGTCCAGCACTGAAATGTTCACAGAAATACAGAATCACAGAATTATTATGGTTGGAAAAGAGCTTCAAGATCAGAGTCCAACTGCAAGCCCGTCAACACCATACCTGCTAAACCACGTCCCTACATCTACACGTTTCTTGTACACTGCCAGGGATGCCACTTCCCTGGGCAGCCTCTTCCAAAGTTTCACTACTCTTTCCATGCAGACATTTTTCCTAATATCTAACCTGAGCCTCCCTTGGTGCAACCTGAGGCCACTGTTCAGCCAGCTATTGACCAGCACCTTGTTGAACCTCATACAGCCAGCCTCAGCCCATGGATCCAGCCTGTCCAGATCCCTCTGCAGAGCCATCCTGCCCTCGAGCAGATCTACTCTTCCCCCCAGCTTGGTGTCATCTGCAAACTTGCTGAGGGTGCACTCAATGCCCTTGTCAATAAAGAGGTTCAGCCTCAACACTGAGCCCTGGGGAACACTGCTTGTGACTGGTCACCAGCTGGATTTGACTCCAGTCGCCACACTCTCTGGGCCAGCTATCCAGCCAGTTTCTCATCCAGTGAGGAGTTCACCTGTCTAAGCAGCGAGCTGCCAGCTTCTCCAGGAGAAGGCAGTGTCAAAGGTCTCACTGAAGTTTAAGTAGACCATGTCCACAGCCTTTCCCTCATCTGCTAGGTGGGTCACCTGGTCACCTATTCAGTTCTGGTATTTCCCCTTCTAAAAATAAGTTGCATAAAAATTGGAGGAATAATGGAGAAAACTAAAAAAATTATTCAAGGACTGCATAAGAGCTGATAGCAGAGACTTGTAGAGTTCAGGTCACCAAGTTAATCAGAAGGACACTGAAATGGCTTGATTGCAACCTGGAAGTACTTTGACAGAAAGAAAATAGCAGATACAAGGAAGCCCTCTAAAGCAACAGAGGAAAAGCAAAGCAGAGACAGCCCCATTAACAACCAATTTTCAGTTTTCCTGCAGCAGTTACAGTGAGTACTTTCAATAACCACTTTTTGGGTGGTTTATATATTTTGCCATCTTCATCTAAAACCACTTTGCTCACAGAAAAGAAGTTGAGCATTGCTTTAAAATAGGCATTAGCCAGATTAATTCCTTTAAAAATAAAGTACCACCTGACAGCTGGTGATGGGAAACCTCACACCTTCTTTTGGAGCATCCAGAGCTTTGAGCAACAAACAAGGCACAACCCAGGAGAGCAATTCCCATGACTGCACCTCTCCAGGAAGCCAAAGTGTTAGAAGAACCAGGCACCTCTACTTCCCTGTGAGCAGAATCGGAGGGCTGTGCTGTATTTCTTCTCACAAGAGACGAAAGCCCTTCCAAGAAGCATAGAAACAAGATCAAAACTGTGCTCCTCTGACATCTACGTTGTCTGTGGAAATATGGAAAAAGACATGCACGATTATTTTTCAAAATTACCCCGTAATGAGGTTCTGGTGCAAACCACTACCTGAGGGAAGCTGCCAGAGCCGGCAGCCTCGGTGGTGCTACGAGCACTTACAGCAGTAGAAGACCTGCTGCTACGCTAAGGTAAAACATTCAACGCTTACACGTTTTGTGCCCCAGGTTTACAAAGATAACAATGAATTTATTCACAGTAAACAAAAGAGAAGCACTTTACAATGCATCAACAATGTAGTAAGAAACAATTTAAGAAGTCACAGTTTCTGAAACTGCTGTCACTGAGCCCATACATTTAACACTTACTTAAATAGCTAAAACTGCAGAAAGGTGTTGCTTTGGAACACAGTTACACAAAATCTGATGCAAAACCCTTGGGCAAAGAAGAAAGGAAAAATAAACAACTAATTTTAGAACCTGAACACTCCATTAGCAATTCTCACCAATTAAAATATGATGCAACTGCTGTCAACAGGAAAATTTTAGTTGCATTTTAAGCACAGATTTAAACACAAAAAAGCACGAGCTACTTGACTGTAGGAAGTAGCAGTAAATTAGTTACTAGTAAAATGAAGTACAAGTAGAAACACTGCAGAGACTCTCACTGTGTTCCTGCCCCATAAACCCTCATTTCTGCTTTCACTGCTCTACCTATGCTATAACCTTATGAAGTCCAAAAGCAGCTTAGCACCATACATCCCAAGGAAAGCCAATGGAAAATTAAATTCCTGAACTCACTTGTAATAGTAATGTAGCTCAGTGCTTGGTTATTTGGAATCTATTAAGCAGGTATCTATTGCCTCAACTTCAAATTTCCCATATGGAGGGGAAGAGGGAGTAAAGGTACCCAATCTCCAGAGAACAAGGATGCAAAATACTTGGAGGTGGGGAAATGCACCAGCCTCCTGCTGAGATTCCCTAAACAAGCTTCCCTAAGCTTGTTCTTCCAAGTCTTAGCGGAGACCTGTTTATTTTGAGATGTGCTTCACTACCCCCTAGGATGTGACATGAGGTTTCCTTATCTCCCCACCCTCCCGGAGGGCATTTCTAGGACTGTAAGGAGAGAACACTTCGAAGTCCACAGAGCTGTGACACAAAGTAGGGCAGTGACCCTTGCTGGTACTGGGGTTACTTCATGGACATCCTTCTCTCAGAGAAGCCAAACGGGCACAAAGTTAGCAACCTGCTGACTGCTTCAGATTGGCTGAAGTCAACAGGCTTCTCTATTTCTGCACAAGGCAAATGGCAAACCCAGCACATAGGACAAGCTATTTTGACTTCATATCCTGCTTGTTTACTGCTCACGCCTTCTTACTGTGAATCCTCTTCTGCTTCCTCCTGGGACAACCAACGCTGCTTTCAAAATAGCACGACATAAGCAGACCGAGGAACTCCAGGTGTAAGACATCGGATGCTAAAAACAATAATCCAAATCAAAGGCGTTTTCACAGGAGTGCAGGGCAAAGCAGGTAACAGGGCATTTCCAACGTCTCTTAAGGTCCCTACACAGAGAGAAGACGGCGAGAGCGACATGCGGCAAACTGAGCAACTGTCCGTTCTGCCTGCAAGGAGGTACCAGAGCCTTCCTCTGTCAGTAGGATAAACTGGCTCCAGCAGAAGAGCTTCAACATCCCACTCTGTCAGGGAGACAGGCACATTTTATTTTGAAAAACGGAACAAAACAGCTGCCACAGGACCAAACATCCAATATTTTGCTCCTAAATACCAGTGCAGCTCTTGAGGGCTCAAGGTCTCATTCATTACATATTTGAAAGCAGAGAAAAGGATTTTTCAAAGCAGCTTTGCTAAGCTAAGCATCCAAGTCTCAAAACACCTAGATTTTCTTTAGAAAGGCTTCCATGCTATGAATGCAAAGTCCCTCAAAGCAAGCACTGGCACAGGATAAACATATTCAGGCATTACTGCAGCATTTACGCATAGAAAAAACTGCAACACCCACGTCAACTGAGATTTTGTGTGTCAGTTCTGCGGGCAGGAGCATGATGTGGTCAAGTTTAAAGTTCTTGAATAATGATAGATCATTTTCTAATGACTTGATAATTAAGAACGCTACTACCCTCAACTCCCAAGCAAACTTAGAGATGCATAATAAAACCACATTAAAAAAAAACAAGGCCGTGTACTAACTGATTTTATCTTCGCCATAGTTCACTTCAAGACTAATTCAAATTGCTGTAAGGTGAGCCCACGCAGTATATCAAAAACATTTCTTACAGAGACTGCATGGAGTTTATTTCCTTACTGCCCTGTGTCCTCTCTTCTGCCGCAATCAGTTGCAGAGTTTATTTGCCAACCCTGCTTCCCTCTACTTCCCATTAATAGTGGTAACAGGCAGAGAAAACAAAAAAACAAACCGAGAGCAGCGATACCAGGAGACCATGTCAGTATCTTCATCATTTTCCTTGTGCTCATTCATCTATTCATCTTTTAGGTTGAAAAGAGCCTCTGCTTAGGCTACCAATATGCAAAGCTCAAGGCACAAAGCAGGAACATACTGTGTCCTGGCAGCTGAGCTTAGGCAAGGCGGCTGCACAAGGTCAGACAACCATTTGAAGGCCCAAGCCTTCAAACAGCCCCAATTCACCTGGAGGTCATTTTGGGGAGCTCTGTCAGGCATCAGCAGTGTTAAAAGAAAGAAGCCATCTCTAGCTGAGTTAGCCTTGCAGGGAACAGGCATCAGCACTACCACAAGATACTGGAAAAACAAAAAGTTAACAGCATCCAAGGATCGTTTTTCTTATTTTTCCTCTAAAGGTTTATCAACACAAATGTAAAAACTAGCTGTTTTCATCAAAAGATGCCTTGAACTGGACATCTCTGGTCAGCCACATCCCAGGTTTCTCTGCATAACACAAAAATCTACATTAATTTACATCTTCCTCAGCTGCTTTTCTTCCAAACTGCCCATGTCTCTACAAAGCTGACACAGGCCAAGGCTTCCCAGGAGCAACTCTAGCAATCAATGGAGTCACATTCCTGTCAACCTAATGCGGGAAGATGCAGGTTTCCAGCTTTCCCTGGGAACAAACACTGACAGGAGTCGACCTCAGTTAAAACTGAACGGAAACATTTGTAAAGATATTTAGGCATCTAAAGAAGCAAGCAGTCTGCAGAAGGGCACATTAAAAGCAAGAATTAGCCCATTTGGAAATATCTGCATCCCCAGGTGACACACAAAAATGAGGGATCACTATTTGGTCAACAGGCAGGATTATGATTTTTTTAAAATGGAAGCACAGTAACTCTGGCAAGCAGAAATTAGTCTCATTTCTTTCATAATTTCTCAGATTAAAGTTATATATTAGCTAAAACATGGTGTTATTACTATGCCCTAAGCTTCAGGGGACATCATGCCACATGTTCATTTGGCTGTTAGAAAGCAGCAACTACATGATTAGCATTTTTTTGAAGGATAGTTGAGATTAATAGTTTGAAGTCATTTCTTTAATTTAACCATGAAACTCAAACATTAAAATTAGAGCCAACTTTAATAACATTTTATTTCAGAAAACGCCAAGTATGTTAGTCTTGGAGCACTGATCAAAAGATGGATAGGGTCCTCACTGTTATCTCTACTTTCTGTAATTGCATACAAATCCCAACTATTACACTTGCACTACTTGATAACAGTACGGATTTAACTAAGTGCAAGGACACAACTAGAAACCACAATCCCCTCTGTAGAAACACAGAAACGGAGTGAAATTTTCACCCTACTGAAGCCAACAGCTCCTGTTCAGTGACTTACAGGACCAAAATCCCATCTCGGAGGAGAGAGGGGCAGCAAGACTGCTGCCCAGCAGGACCTGCTGCTCAGCACAGGGTCCCAGAGAGGACACGGGAGGGAAGGGTGAGCGACCCAACATCTTCACGATGCCCTTGCACAAGTTCCTCAGCCCTCTGGCCAAGGCATCCATTTTCTGAACAGGATGGAAAGCCCTCTGTGCCTGTCTCCTAGTGCTCTCAGACTCGGAAAAGGAAAGGTGGCATGAGGGTGCAACAGCAGAAATCTCTCCTCACAAAAACAGGCACAAACACCCCTCTGTCCTCCAAGCCAAATACAGGGTGTGTAGACACTGCAAGTCCAAACCTCTCCAACATGCCAATATGACTGAGGGAGTTTTAGTTACCCCAAAATTGTGTTTGTGTCTGTCTGGATGTGCCAAAACCCCTTCGCTCCCCTCTTGCTCTCCCCTCTGCCTTAGCGAGGCTCTTACTCTGGCTGCTCCTGCAGCTGCACAAGCACTTGGAAAGCAGCATCCTGGCTCTCTTAACCAGGAATCAGCTGCTATAAACCTGCTAGCAGATATCAAAGGTATCCCTGACTGGTCTCCTCAGAAGCAAACCCGCAAGCCCGGCTCTTACAGCCTGGGAAGGCTCATCCTACATCCTCTTTCTGCAAGGACTCCATTAGTGACTTCCCGACATGTAAAGCATATTTTTAAAAAGCACTGAAAATAAGGGATAATTAAAATGTAAGAAGTGTCATCTTCATAAAAGCCACAGAACTAAAGTCTTGGAGGGCCCTCTCCTGTACGTTCCGTATTTCTCTATGTGCACAACACACCTTCATCTGTAAAATCTTGGACAAACAAAATCAGGCTTCTTGGTACCTTGAAAATACCTGAAGTACTAAAGTAGTTTTTGATTAGTGCAGAAAGAAAAGCTCCCAGGGTATTTTTCCTTACCAGCAGAAAACAGTTCTGTGCAAATTCAGTTCAGGACTATGAAGAATCAGTTAAAAAAAAAAAAAAAAAAAAATCCATTTGCAGGGAGTAACCAGGTCAGGAACAGTCTGATTAAGAAAGGAGTTCACTTGGATTTAAGAAAAATACTTTCATGTATGTACCTACAAAAAAAAAAAAAAAAAAAAAAAAAAAAAAAAAAAAAAAAAAAAAAAAAAAAAAAAAAAAAAAAAAAAAAAAAAAAAAAAAAAAAAAAAAAAAAAAAAAAAAAAGCTAGCAAATATCACTCCTTAAATAGCTGAATAATCACAGCAATAAATAAAACCTGCACTAAGGTGCCCTTTCTTCTTTAGTAAAGAAAACAAAAAAAAAAACCCACTATCTTTTCTTGACAAAACCCTGAGAAACTATTTAGTAAGGATATCACAGTGCTGTTAATATTTATGTCTTGCTGGTAATGTGAATTTAGATTAATGAGCACACCGACCCCATGGAAACAACCTCTTCTACCTTGTCTTGGTTTGATTTATTAAGCAATGCAATTACCAGTGACAAGTCCACAGCGCAATGCACTAAACTAACACTTCAGAAAGTGCAAAACCTTCCCCACATAATTTCAGTGCAAGAACAACTCCTTGCTCTTACTGCAGCCCAAGCAACAGAAAGCAAAATACCTACTAAAAACAGAGAAAAATCTACTACCGCCCCCCCTAACAAAGGGCAACAATACAGGCTCGTTCTCTACGTGAATGGAACAAAGAAAAATTAGCCTCTACGTTTCTTCACAAGGAAAAGTGATTTGCAGGAGAGAAAATAAATAGTGACCTCTGTCTTTCATTCGGGGAGCACTGGAAATGAAACGCGGAGCAGGAGGAAAGGTGCTTTTAATTTAACACGGAGTGGCGAACGCCTTCGCCCTGTGCCCCGAGCGCTCCCGAAAGGAAAGGCTCGGGACGGGTACTAAGCGGTTAACACGCGGCCGGGATTCCCCGCCAACACAAGCGCCCAGGATTTGCCATTGGACACCGTCGCACCGATGTCCTGAGAGTCCGCGGAGATCCTCCCGCAGCCTCGGGCATCTCCCACGCGGCCGCTCCAAGGTGGCACCGTCCCCGCTCGTCCCCCCCCGTCCGCGGCCGCTTCCCCGGGGTGAAGCGCGGAAGAGCCACGAAGCCGCCGTGGTCCAAGGCGGCTGCTCCGCGCGAGAACCGAAGGCGTAAAAGCCCTTCCAGGGAATAGGCTGGCTCTGCCGGGAAGAGCCCCGAAAGGCGCCGGGGCTGCCACGCGAGCGGCACCGGCCTCGGCCAGGGCCTCGCACGACACCTCGGCCAAGGCGGCCTCGCTCGAGGGGGCATCGCCGGCACCACGAGGGGGGCTGAACCCACAGCCCGGGCCCACGCGAAGGCGACGAGCGTTTCTGCCGGCGGGGCCGACCCCTCGGTCCGCTCGCCGGCCCTTCGGGGCTCAGCCGCCGGCCCTCGGAAGGGCTGAGAAGTTGCTGGAAAGAGAGGGCTGCGAGGGGGCTACTGCCCTAAGCACAGGAAGGAGAGGAGAGGGAGCA
>VZSV01000005.1:13374240-13433021 GCA_013398735.1 Nothocercus julius
GTCAGTGGGTCCCCCCCGCGGCGCCGCGCGCCATCCTGCCCCACAAATCCGGCGGGATTTCTTTTATTTTTCTTTTATTTTTCTCTCCGCACACAGCGCATCGTGCTGGGGACTGCCAGGTATCGCCCACAGAATCGTGGTGTGCCCCCCGCACATGTATTGACTCCCAGTATCCTGCATCATGCTGGGTGTTTCCAGCGTTCCCCCCACCCATGACAGGAGGTAGCTGCCTGGTTTGTTTTTTTGGTTGGTTTGTTTTGGTGTTTTTGTGTGTGTGTGTTTTTGGTTTTTTGTTTTTTTTTTTTCTTTTTTTGTAGCAGGGCCCGGGGTCCAGTTTGCAACCTAATCCAGGCCCGCAACCCTCTGGCCCCACAGCAGTTTCTGAGGGCTTGGTAGCTTTGCCCAGGAAACAGAAGGGAAAATGGTGCGAGTCCAGGATGAAGGGCTGGGTGGCTGCTTGTACTTGGCATTTCTTGATGTGCTGTGCTCTGCTGAAGCTTGAATTTCATTCTGAAGTAGTTTTTGCCTGTTTCTTTGGTAATTATTTTCATTCCGGGGATTCTGTTGCAGCAGGGAAGGGGTTTAACGGAGTGTGCCGTGCTCGGCTCCAGCTCTGTGCGTCCTGCCCCCGGCTCCCCTCTGTTTACCTGCAGGCTTCCCACACCTGTGGCTTGTTTCCGAATGAAAGGAGCTCAATGTTGGGGAGCCCCCAGTGATGGGGGGCAGGAGGAGGAGGGCCAGGCTGTTCAGAAACTGCACATATTCCCCCAGGAGCAGCAGTGATAGGAATTGTTGGAGCGGAGCCTGCTCAGGCTTGAATGCTTACCCCTGCAGCGCCCCGAGCTCCCTGGATGAGGAAGAGGAGGAGAGGGAAGGTTGTGTGTCCATCCAGGGTTGCCTCATGGTGCCAAATCCAGGGATTACACCACAGCCCAAAGGCCCCTCATGAGGACCTGCCGCGTTTTTGTAGGCTTCTCTTCATCGTCCTCCCCACACCCCGGGTTTTGCCTGCCAGAAACCGCAGTCGGAAGGTAAGAGCGCAGTCTTTGCTACGCACGGCTCTGGTTAACGCGACAGGATTTTGCCAGTGCAAGGATTAAAGGGCCTGATTAGATGCTGTGCCCTCGAGGGCAGCACACGTTTGGGTGTGCAAGGAGGGGAGAAGGCCCTGTAAGGCTTTATCTAAAACTAAGCTAAAGATTCATAGGCCCTGAAGAAAGTCCTTATCCAAAATATCTTATTGTTTATTGAATTGCTTCCCAAAACAGATGGGATTTGGAGGTTGGTTTCAACTCTCATAAAAAACACAGATAAAATTTTAAGAGCTAAGTTTTCCTGGTATTTTGTTCCCGTGAAAAACAAAAAACAAATCTCTACCTGCTTTGACCTTTTGAATTCTGCAGTGACATGGTTGTTCAGTTGCAGACTATTCCCCTTTCAGCTCTCTGATCCTGATTTTACTGATACACTGGATACACAGGCAGTCTCTTTTCCAGTCATGAGACTTCCTTCTTCGAACGACGGCTCCCCGACAGGTAAGAGGCAAACTTAAAGTGAGGTTCAACAGGTGTCATTGTGTGAGGGAAGCTATTAAACATTACTGCAATCTCACAAAAAGAACAGGAGTAATAGTTTTTTAAAGAGCAATTTGCATCAGTAATTTTCTCAGTGATTAAAATCATTCATGAAAGTTGCTGATTATACTTTTTTTTTAAATATTCATTTTAAATATCTTGTTATATTAGTTTACAGTTTTCTAGCCCAGAATGTTACATATATAAAACTGATCCAATATCCTGGAACTGGAAAAGTTCTACATTTTCTATCCTCAAAGCAAACATGCAGATATACAAAACACATAATCGTTTGACTCTGGGTCCTGCAGAGTATAGGTGACTTCATACCCCTGTAAAGGTGGGTGGTAAGGAAGATTTTAGAAGTGCAGCGTTCCCATCAGGGACCAGGAGTGTTCAGGATGGATATTCACAGCAGTCCTTTCGGGTCTGAAGTTTTAAAAACAAATCTGTAAAAGCCTGGTGTCGGCACGGACGGCTCGGTTCAGCTTGCTGTGGTACAACGTGACCCACTTTTCCCAGAGTGGCAAATCAATCATTGCATCGTCACACAGCAGTTTAGGAGCAGTGTGACGGAGGTAGCTTTGTTTCACATTAGCAATTTGGGAGGGTAGAGAAACGGAGAGACTTATGATAGAGGTCCAGAGAACAAAATTAAATGTGGTTAAATGAGAATCCATTTCCTGCAGTAGGTCTTTGCCTGTGGCACACTGTCTATCAACAATATCCAGGTACAAATTGGCCCGGAGATGCATCTTTAACTATCCAAATAGAGAAAACTGTATTAGCAGCATGTGGCTCTGCCAGGCTGGTGCCATGTGACTGGGGAGCGTGTACATCAGATAGGCAGCCGATCCTTTCCCAATGACTAAAGTACTGCTGTGTGATTAAAATAACTGCTACTGTACGAAGAGATTGTAAGGGGACATTATAATACAGTGCAGTTAAAACCAGATTGATGGGTGTTCTGCAAATCTTGCAATATTTACCGTCAAACATGGTGGGCGCTGTCAAGGTGAAAGGAATACGATCAGCATCTCTCTGGTTTGCATGGAACAGTGAATAATGTCAGATAACTTTTATCTTTTATTTTCTCCTGTTTGAACAGGTAATATTTTTACGCTGCTTTCGTCGACATATGGGCATCACTCCTGGGAACGGAATGAAAGTCTGTTAATTTATTTGATCAGACAAGAGAAATAATAGAAAACTGAAACCAGGACTCGCATTTGTCATATGTTTGAATTAGTGGAAAGCTGAAGAAAGCAGAAAAATATTGCAAAGGGTTCAAAGATGAGAGGTTTATTGAATTAGAAAAATATTAACAGCATTAATCATTTCCAAAACAGGGTTCTTAACATGCATAATGACTATATAAAGGATTGGGGAAATAAAAATCAAAGAAGAAAATCATGTATAGGAAGTTACACTTTTTAATGCTTACAAAGCAACCGGTAAGTTTTCACTGATTTGCTAGACTGGCTAATCAGTTGGCAAAACACTAGGTAAGGATCTGGCCAGAGAGGATAAATCATTTTGAAGTACTTGAGAAGCAGATACAGTTCAGATTACAAGTCACATAAGGTATAAACTTCCAGGTTAATTCAGCAGCCCTTGTTCCTGTCTAGTTCTGCATAGGAAGGAAAGAAAGGATGCTAAATTTGGAGTTTCGTAAATTAAATTATTGCAGGGTTACTTTCTCATAGCCTCAGGATAGTTACATACTTCTACGAGTGTGTTGTGAGGCTTTAAAAATCTTGCATGGCATCTGCTGAGAAACAGAGGTGGAGGGGCAATCAAAGCAGCTGCGAGGAAAAAAAGGGGGCTTTATTTCAATATAATCATAGCAACAACTCGTGTTGTTCGATTTATGAAGACGTAAAAATAGATTAACACAGAGAGGCAGGTAAAGCAAAGTGTATGAAAAATGTTGACTGTGATGCAAACTCTAGGTAAAGATGCTATAGGTCACAGATCAGCACAAGTGCTGTTAGGCTGCTCATCTATAGCACTACCAGTATTATATGAGTGATGGTGTCTGCATGTTCACTTGAGCGATGCTCCAAAGTGTCCTGGCTGGGCAGTCTCCGTATTGCTTTGCATGAGGTGCCTCTGGAAGACCAACACATTTATTTTCTTGGATTCTATAAAAGAAACCTCCACCTCAGGGTGCCCTTAGGCAAAATCCGTTAGAGCAGACGCTTGGTCGCGTGCTGAGATACCTACTTGAAAGCATCATCCTAGACAGGAAGTCATACAGCTCTTTTGTCTCCCAAAATGGCCTCAAAATGACAATGTTTGGTGAAGGTCTGTGGTTGTAACTGGGCGCAGTGGTGGGTCAGACTGATCAGCTGTGAGTTCCTCTTTCAGAAGCCACTACAGTTCAGAGTCCTGTAGTATGACCTTGCTAGGACTGAAAGTGTGTGTTTAATTCACAAATCCCCTCTTGTTAAAAGATGAAAAAAATTGCTACCAGTGCTGCAGCAAGCTGAGCAAGCATGTTAATGAGTAGAGCTGAGGGATGAGCATGGGAGACCCAGCTCACTGTCCTTGCCTGTTATCACGTAACGCGCACACCAGCCTTCGCAGAGTTTAAGGTGGAATCTAACGAGAAAGCAGACATGGTAACCTTCCTGATTGGTTAAAAAAAAGGCTTAGAGTTTTCAGTAGTATTTGAGTTCAGTGTAAGTCTTGGGAACTGAATTCTAGTGAAGCAAAAATCCTGTTGACTGGGAAGCTCTACCCAGCCTGGTTGTTTTTAACGCTACCATGCAGTTTACCAGCGAGGTAACCGCAACCCTCTGGTTTGTTCTACACTGCAGCTTTGACATGGGCTGTGTCAACGTTGTGCCAAGGCAATCAATAAGCAGCTGAGTTTGGTATGTGCAGTAATTTGGATGCGGTCTCATCCTGTGGAGCCTACTGTGCACACACAAATGTGTCCTGAGGGCTCTGCAGCAACAGCAGATGTGCTCTGGAAACATCCGTGCAAAAAGAACATTTCCAAAAATGGCCATTTTTTACTGTTTTAGAGGTCACAGCTCTAGCATCTAAGGGCAGGGTGAATTTTGTAAAGACATTGTTAGGAAGGCCAAATCAGTTGATGCTCTCAGTACCCTTTCAGAAGCAGCTAGCAAACCTAGGCTGAGTATAAGCTGCTGTAAGGGACAGTATGAACGTACAATAGATAGTCAGTGTCTTTGCCAACCTTCCTGTCTTCCAGAGGAAAACAAGACCCCAGAAAGCCAGTACCAGTACAATGGAATATCTGTCGTTTTAAAGGTCTCATGCGTTACAGCCAAAATCAGACTCAATCTATTACCCGATAAGCAAATCAGTGAAAATTAATAAATGTGCTGAAGCAGAATTTATTCTCTTCCTTTCACCTCTTCCGTCTCACTGCTGCTTTCAATCATATTCCTGCCTTCCTGCATGGATGTCTAAAAGATGTGTTAGAAACTACCTGTGAAGGGTAAAGTCACGGGCCTGCAACAGTCCCACGAGGCAGAATCAATAATGACTCGGTAACAAGACGTGACCTTCTAATATAAATCCATTGCAAATGGTGCCCAAAGCCAGGCCTCTAAAATTGCTCCACAATGAAGACCAATCAAGCAGGCTACAGAAAATACTCTGCTAGGCAATCCCAGGAGAGCTCTTCAAGGAAAAAAAATCTGTTCTATAAATGGCAGAGCCAGACTCCAAATCTGTGTAAGAGAAGAAGGAAAAGTGAAAGAGTAACACTTGTCAAATCCTTATTTTTTGAGAGGTGCGCTCTTCTGAGTGCAACTATGCGATAATGTGCAAACTTGCATGTTTTGGCTACCTTTCTCAGCTGGTAATATCTTACAACGCCTTTGACAGATGTGAATAATTGCATTGGCTGGAAAGATCTGAGCCCCTGGTGGGTGTTTTGGGGAGGAGGAAGGGGGAGCCTTGACTGAAGCAAGAAAAGAAATAACATTTATGTGTTACAGGGACAAATAACTCTTGCTTTAAGTTTAGCCCTGCATGTTGCAATAGAGAACGGCAAGCTGCCTTCAGCAGCTCAGCTATGTCTTTGCCATTCCTCTCTGGTTTCACATATCTAGGTTTTCTCTTACAACATTATCACTTACTCAAATACAGGCTAGAGAGAAGCACTTTGGATTTGAGTGTGGACAGACAGTACATTAGCTAATATGATTCCATTAAAAAGGGATTCCATAGCTAGTGCCCCAATTAAATGAAGAAGCGTCAATATTAATAAACCTTCCAGTGAAAGGGATAAAATCAGATATGCCAGTGACCCTAGAGACACCAGTGCTAGTCAGATCAATACATCCCCATAAGCACTGATGGAAATAGCTAAACAACAGAAACATATTTAGGGCAGTGAGATTTGGCAGGACAGCACACGCATAAAGCATCCTTTGTTTTTCCCTCATTTTTCTTTCCATTCCCTTACTTTCCTGCCAAAGATGGGTGTCATGAGCATGACCTACCTGCCTGCAAACAGCTTTTTTTGCTCGAGTTTTTCCTGTTTCCTCTCAATGCCTGGTCTAAAAAAGGTTTCTTGGGAGTGAAAAAAATGCTGTCCAGAAAGTTGAATAAGCAGTAATCCAAACTCCTGCCAGCTTACATCCCTAATGCAACTGAAATGATTTTCATTCATCTTTTCAATTGTCATCAAATACAGATCCACTGTAACTGGGCACAACTCCATTGACGTAAATGACTGGGCATTCACTTTCTTGGAACTACACCTACTTGGATCTGAGTTTACGTATTGCCAATGCAAAGAAGGATGTGACCAAATACCATGAAAATGCAGTTGTCTATGTAACTTTCTACCGTGTTTTGCTGCTCTGAGCTCTTATCTTTTCTACCCAGATTTCATGTTCATGACGCATATCTCTGCGACATCAGGCTCTGGTGGCTACAATGCACTGTGTTCACAGCTACTGTATAGGAGGGTTTAAAACATTTTGGAATTTCAACATCTGTTTTATGTTGATTTGGGGAGGAGAATGGGAAAAGAGGATGCCAAGTTCCAAAGAACAATGAACACTTCGGGCCAAATTCTCGTCTATGCTGGTGTGAATCTAGTGTCTCTTCATCCAGACGACAGGTAGATTTGAGTCTGTATAATTTAGAGCAGTGTCAAACCCTTTAATTTGGAAGAACACAATTGCTTCCTCTGGCCCGAGCCCAGGAAAATAAAATATATGTTAGTTAAAAAAAAAAAAAAACAGTTTTTTTATGGGGATATTGGGTAAAAGTATTCCATTCAGGGCTGAAAACCAGCTTTCAGATCTGAGCCAAAAAGTGGAACATTTAGCATAAAGCCTTAAAGAGAAGTACAATTAAATTGAGTTTAGAAATGAACTCTTCTGTTAATCAGAGTGAACTTATAGTTCCAGGTTTTAAAATAGCAAATGATGCACAAATAGTTTCCAGCCCCTATTAAAGGTATAATCTCAAGACACATTTTTGGGCAAAAAGGAAACTGAGTATAAAGCTGTAAGCCTGATTCACAGTAAAGAAATATGAGACCTCATAATTCTTCCCAAATCATGATAGTTAGTAAAATATTACATTTTTTTCCTAGAGCAGAAACACAATAGAACAACATTATTCTCTAGCGGTCAACATTAATTGCAAACTGATGGCCACTTTGGAACAGGGCAGCCTTCACTGGGCCGCATTTAATGATGTTAACGGCGACACATCAGCGTGGCCAGCTGGGCAGCCCCGCGCCAGGAGCTGCCATCAGCGGCACCGGCCGAAGCAGTCGCACCACACGGGGGAGTCTCTCGGCGCGTTCGGGAACCTCTTCTCGTTCATAAATCACTCCCTTTGCAGCCTGGTTTCTCTGTACTGCAGCGCTGTCAGCTTGTCTGGGGAGAGTGCAAGATCTGCAGCACTTGGCATGGTAAAGAGCAAAGCCTAAGCCAAGGTGTTTCTGCTAAAGGGCTACTTATAAGGAAGGGTGAGCAGGGGTTTGGGGGTGATGGAATGTGTGTCAAGCATGGTTCTCTTTATTAAACATTGTTTAATAACTTGCTCACCAACTTGCCTAGTATTTCCCAATGTTACAGGAAGAAAAGTTTGAGAAATCTTAGTCATCAGCCCAGTAAAATATTTGAGATCCTATTTAATTGTTTAGAAAACCAGAAGGTGTAACACATTATCTCGGCACAATAAAAATGGAACAACGTCACCTGAATGGCATTCAGGCAGTTCAACACCACGATTTCATTGCAAGGTAGAGCATCTCCTCCCATCGCTTATTGCAGGAGTGAGGGACAGGGCCTGTGGCGTGAGTTGCCTCTGGGTACACTTGTCCTGGGGCTTAATCAGCCCGGTACGCCAACAAGACAACCCTTAATGAGCTACAGTCCACAGGTGCTGCGTGCATACTGGCTGCATACTGAAAACCAGGCCATATAGACAGAGGGTCCAAACATCCCCTCTCCCAAGCCCACCTTGTGCAGAGGGTGCAGCACGGGACGCAGGCAGCGCTGGCAGGGGTCTCGCAGGGTGGCACACGCCTTGGTGCCCTGCATCGGACCATACTGACAAGCTCCCTCTTGCATTTTATACATCGTCTTTATGTTCCTATGATGCCACATGGAAGACTGACTTTGTCAGCTCATTGTTACCTGCTACTAATACAGACAATGCAGCCACTGCTAGTACAATATACCATTATCCAGCAAAACACCATGTACTGACAAACACTGTTTAGTGACTATTGGCTACCGCTCTGAGGAAGCCAGGGTCACTGCTGAACAATACCAAGAGAGGTCTCGCTAGCTTCTTCTCCCTCCTCCATTGAATGCGCTGTTAATAGACAAGCTGTTATAGAGAAAAAGAACTAAATAGTTTACAAGCTTACATTTGAAGGCCTGTGAATTGCATTAGCTGAGCCAGCTGAGTGAGAGCCAAGGCAATCTCCCCACGATTGTAGAAAATGTGGCATTGAGGCATGTGGAGGCAAAGGAAGAATGACAGTGACCAGGTTTACAATATGCAAAACTGGAATAATTACTGTTTTCTATGGCCTAGAGTTTTTGGCCAAAAGAGGATATGGAAAAAGCATCTTCTTTAAATGGATGTGTGCCTATGCATGTTTATATTTTAATAATTTTCTTTCTCTTTTGCAAACTACTGCCTTAATGTTAACTCTTTGAAGCTGACTTTTAATTTCCCCCCACTGGACCTTTCCCCCTCATTTCCATCTTTCTCTGCTGAGCAGCTCTCGCTCGGTATTAACAAGATCCGCAGTCTTTTTTTAATTACTCATTGTTTTCCTTGTCCAGCAGTTGTGAATATGAACACGAAGCACTTCCAGTTCAATTATCTAAACAGTTATTTGGGCTAGTGGAACTGGGACATGCAGCTGAAAGACTTTGGGTCCCTCCAGTTACCAGCCAAGAGACTGACTGAGTTTTGGTTTGCTTCCTTCTGCTCTCTAACTTTTCCAGAGACAAGACGGTTTTGAAAAGCTGAAGAACAACAAAAAATAATAATCAGGAAAAAAAAAAGGAAAAAGGAAAATAAAAATAGAAAGAATGGAACCCTCAGATCCTTCACCTTATGAAATTCAATGCTAGAAAAAAAAACAAAGGAGAAAAAAGGACTATTAAAATACAGCTACCACTGACCAATGATAATTCAAGATTTCTAGCTGTGTGCAAAGCTTAGAAACTTTAAAAAGCTCAGATTTTCACACATAAAAGAAATGTTTTGGATAAAATATCATTTAAACAGCTTTCATACTAAAGATTTCCACCTCTACATGTATTGTCCTTCTATTATCCTGCTAATTTGGTACAGTTTTTGGTTAGAAATGAGACAGGGGATGACTTCAACCTGTGGTTACCACGACAGCTCCCTGAATTACCATGGTAAGAGCCATTGCTGAGGGGAGCTGCTTTAATGCAGCACTTACTTACAATTTGCCGGGATCAGGCAATTGCTGAGAGAATCTGCAATGAAGAACAGGGGTGGCCTCTGCTGTAAGCCCCACTAATGGGTATCTCTCTTTGATAGCTCATTTACGGTGCAGTTAAACTAGATGGAAAACAGTCCCAAAGGAAACCCAGTTTTCTCTTCTTAAAGATAGCTTTCCTGGTACATTATGGTATAAATCATTGCTCACTATTCACTAATCGTTGGACTAACCTGGGTCAGTGGTCCAGATAACAGCATTTCTAGTCAGACTTGAGCTTTTCCAATTAAACTTTGTCTCAGAATCTGAATATCTTTACCAAAGAGAAAACTTTCAGTCACGCTGACTTGCAGCAGCAGCCACCTATCACTTACAGCCAAAGGAAAGCTTAGTCTATACAAAGAGATCCAACCCCTCTCTCTACACAGGGGGTGAATTTCTGCTGCTATTGAGGCCAATAGCAAAACTCATGTTGACTTCAGAGGAGAGAGAATTTCTTGCTGACTTGCTAGATGCTCCTTTTGGCTTTCAGTCTTGCAGTAACACTGTAGGTGAGTCAGCTCCTAGAATTATACTCACCTGAGATCAGGCCAGGTAGAGATTTTCAGGTCCTCAGTTATGACTTTTATTTTGCAAAAACAAGGCTTGCTGTTTTCGGGCAAGACTTACATTTAATTAATTTCTGTAGAACTTCTCTTCATCCTTTTGGAAGTCTTACTTTGGCATACTTTGTCAACTCTTCCTCTGTATTTTTGGGAGCTAAATCCTGAAGCGCCATCTCAGTATTAGCTGAGCCAAATTCCCTTTAAAGGCTTGAACGAAACCATTATGTCAAGGGCAGTTTGCTTCAGTGAAAAGCTCAGGATTTACCTAATCAAACCTGGGGATTGCCTCTTTTTCCTTTGGAAAGTTGCTTTTCCTGAGAGCTGCTCCGTTTGCTAGAGCCTTTCGTTCTGGTTGGCAGCTTCCTCAGGCTGGCTGATCTTTATTTTGGCTTTTAATATTCTGTATTGATTATATTGTACTGCACTTAGATGCTATTCACAGTCCCCTATTTCTGTAAATAAAATGGAATAAATGACTTGGCTTTATTTCTGCATTTAAAATGTCTGGTAGCAGCTAGTGTTGCTGCCCATGTCTGTGAGAGCAGCTCCTCAGACCTGCTAGCTTGGGGTCTGCTGATATTAGTGGCCCACTCTATCTAGCGAGCATAGGTACCCACAGCATCCGTGGGATGTGCAGATGGGGGCAGCTGCCCTCTCCAAGCCTGCAGTAACACAGTGCTAATACGTGCAGCCATGACCAAACAAGATACTGCTTATCTGCCATGTATGTGAAAGTCACTGAGGCTCCTGTTCTCAGATCAAGCAGCTGTTATTCCTATCTATCACTTACAGGCTTTGGCTTAAATGGTCACTCACATATGATGATAAGGTACAGAACAGCCTCATCCTTCTTGCCAGTTTTGCTTGCTCTTTGCAGGAATTCCTCTGCCCTGGCCAGCTCTGTTGGTCCTCAGGGAAACAAGCAGCATGGTGGGAGGACAGAACAGCTAAGAGCAGCCCGTAGAGCATTCAGGGCACTCACACTCCCATAACGTTCCTTGGGGTAGGTGCTGTTAGCAGCACAGGCAGGGCTCAAAACTCCCTGCCAAGGGGTCGGGGCAGCTCCTGAGGCAGCGGCTGCTCCATGCTGGGCTCCTGCAGCTTGTCGGGTCAGTGCTCCAAGCGTGCGGCTCTGCCGACAGCACTGCAGACGTGCCCCGAGGCTGCCTTGAGGGGCACCTGCCCCGTGGGCAGGCACGTTACCCCGGCTTGGTGCGGGAGGCTCTACAGTCTGTGCTGGAATGGCACGGGACCTTCTTCATTGCTGCTTTGTCCTGGCTCAGACAGAGTGCGGTGCCCTGGCTGTTCTCCCCATGAGCTGCGAGTACTGACTGCACCAGTGGCTCAATACTGATGTCCTCTAACCCCGCCGTGGCTAGAGACTGCAGCAGGTGGTGCTTACTTGTCTAAAAGCCCTTTCTTTCATATGTGGGTTTTTTCCTGCCTGTAATACATCTGTTGGCTATGGCTGCAGATTAAACCCTGGGTGCAGGTTCAGACCAACAGCACCCGATATCCAGAAGCTTTATTTGATCCTTAGTACCCACGCTCTTGCAGATGTGTGTGCTTTGCATGGTAGCCAAACCAACCTACAACACAGACCTTGTTTCTAAGGTGCAGACCCAATACAGAAACAGGACTAGTGGTTTTGCTCACATCTAGGCATGCGGAAACAATGTGTCTTCTCCAGTGTCCCAAATTCTGAAGAGCTCTGAATGGAGTTGCTGGTTTTGACTCATTTTTACTTAAATATACACCTGAGATACATAAAAGCTGTGTTCTTTTAAATTTCGTCTTGTAAGAATAAAACAATTTCACTTAGGTAATACAAACTCTTTTGAAAAGAGCTGTGGAATATTATTGTAAGTATTCTTACAATGTGAAAACAAGTAATTAAAACAGGCAAAATAATGAGTAAAAATAGCATGGCTTTAAGAAAGCACATAAAGAGTAGTCAAGCAGGGTAAAACCAAATAAGATCAATTTAGGTTAGAGACTCACATATATGGTGTATTGTGTTCTTTGGACTGAACAGAAAGGCATGCTGTGAAAGGGTGTTCTAAACTCCATTAAAGAGTAATCTTTGTACACAACAGTAGTGCTGTGGAAATAAACATTCTGAGGCAAAATAAATAAGTTTTGAGAAATGAATGACTCCAGCAGTAGTTTGCCGATTAATTAGAACAAAGAGGGAAGACAATACAAAGAAATAAATAAGGAAGAGTTTAAGTAGCTTCTGTTGTTCTCTCACTCTACTTCTTGCTAGTTCTTCTTCTCACAAGTTTTATGGGATTTTCTTTGGAGAAAGGAAGGGAGCCAAGAGGATGTATAGTAGCAATTTCGCTCACACTTGCTATCCTCAAAAAAAAAAAAAAAAAAGGTTAATTGTAACTAGATCTTTATCACAATTTGTTTTAACAAGGTGATAGAGTACAAACTGCAAGGGAGGACGAATTGGTTTGAGAAGATTTAGCCGGGTTTCATATATTCTAGTCAGCAAGACCTGTTGCCCTGCAGCAGTTAAGGAATTTACCAGTGCAATTTCTCAACTATTAGTTATTATCTCTGAGAACCTGTGGAGAATGGGTCAAGTCCCAGAAACTGGAAGGGGGCAAACACAGTAGCTATTTTCAAGAAAACAGAAAAAGGAACTCTGAAGATATCATGGATCTGTCAATCTCGCTTTAGACAAATCATAACTGAAAATGTACTAGAACAAATTAGTGATTATAACACTAATGAGAATGACTTGATTTTGGAAGGAGTTGGGAGCACGATTAGAACCAAAAGTCTTCATAAACTGGTGACATGGTCCTGATTCAATGCAGTCACTTCCATTCAAGAACAACACATAGGCAGGAGAAGCCAAATCCCCAAATACAGGAAAGATGACAGCACCCTGGAAGATCTGAAGGTCACAACATCCACAGTAAATGAGGAGTGAGGTGTTTTTGTAATAAAGAATATCGGGTAGAATGTGTTAACAGTAGCACTGTTTCTATCATGACAAACATGCTGGCTCATTACTGTGAAGGCTTACCAATTTGCACTACATCCTGTTTAAGTACCATATTTTTAAATAAAATATTCAGGCACACTGGACAGGATGCAGCATACAGGGCAGGAATAAATAGAAATCTATAAAAGCACAAGCCATGAGAAAAGTTTGGAGAAACTGAGTTTGTTTCATTTAGAGGATTGAGGGGAACATGATAACAGATTTCCAGTGTGTAAGAGGTTATTAAAAGAAGATAGTAATCCATTACACATTGAGGATAGGGCAGGAAAAATTGCTTTAATTTCCAACAAAGGTGATTTAGGTTATCTTTCTAACTATAAACCTAGGTAAGCCCTGGAACAGGCTGCTAGATGGGCTGTAGACTCCATTACTCTGGGTTTTAAAGAACAGATTAGATAAAACAGCTGTCAAGCTTGTTGGGTATTACTTGATCCACACACCTCAGCAGAAGTGGACTTAGACCAAACATCTCTTTAGGTCCCTGCCAGCCTTAACTTCCTCAGCTCCTGGATGCTGTAGTTCCATTATTTTGTAGTCGCATAGGCACCTTAATTTGCCTTAAAAAACAACAAACACACAAACCAAAGGAAAATCAAAGGGATGACCGAAAATGTGAATCACAGCATTTCAATTTTGGAGGTGAGTAAAAATAGTCATTATTTTTTTGCTGGCTCCAGTGACTCCAGAATGACCCAAGTGTTGACAGAGGTGTAAGACTTACAGAAAGAAGAGAAGTAGAGATGCTGAATCAAGTGAATGCAGAATTGGGAAACAAGCAGTATCTGTTCTCCTACTCACCCTTTTTTTTATCTCCTGTCCCACATTTTTATCTCCTTTAGGAAAGCTGGGAAACTGTCACTTCTGCTACTTCTTGCCTCTGATTTTGGTTTATAGTATATGTGGAGACCGGCTCAAGGAAGGGACCCCTTGAGAAACATGAGCAAGAGCTTAGCTGCAGCTGGAAGAAGCACACACAGGAGTCCTCAACATCCCAGCCAGCACAAATGTTCATGTTCTTCTCAAGCACCACACATGGAGGGTGATATAGTTTAAGACAGAGGATGCCCAGAAAGGGGCACAAAGGATCCGTAAAGCAGCAACCGAAGAAAGCAAGATGCTGTCCTGTGCAGATTTCTCTCTTGCACCGGCTGAGAGAATCCAATTCCCATGGGATGCCCTAACCTAATGCAATCTGCAGGGACAGAAATGGCAGATTCAGCAAACTTCGGGGTAGTTTAATATTGTCACAGCTATCTTCATGCACTATTTTCTCTGTATGTTCAATTATGCTGTGGATTTATTTATCAATAAATCAAGTCTCTGCTTTCCATTTGCACATTCGGGGAAACCACAGTTGGTTTGCAGAATTTCAGAAATACATTCATCTAAGCATGTGAAATTCTCTTTGGTCTTTGAATTTTCTTGCAGATAAATTACTTTACCGTATTTATGGGCTACCAGCTTTTCAACACTTAGTTTATAATCCATAACCCTCTGCCCTTTTGCAAATAACTTACATTTTGCCCTGAAAGGCAGTCCATCTCTGCTCACAGAGCCTTTGTGTTTGTGCCTGACTGCATTATTTATATCTCCACTAAAGACATTCTTCTTTTCCATGTTCTTATATGGTGCCCATCATACAATATTTGGACAGCTACCAGTAGCTGATGATGAGAATTTGCCATTGGTTCCTCCTTTATGGTACAAACTTTCAGCATACACTGTTGAGTTTTTGGTCCTGGTGGCATTGCTTCATGCAACAACAAATCTACATCTCCGCAGTGGTTTATCAGAGGTATCTGATTACGTCTAGAGATGAATTTTAACTTTTTAAAATGAAGTATTTTCACCTCTAAAAGTCATGATGTTGATGTTTATTTTAGGCCCATTTTCTTGCAGGTCTCAAGATTCTCTTTTTAGCAAGTTCTAAGGGGTGAGTCTTAATACAATAACTCCCTGTTTAAAAAGATCTGTGTTCCCCAGCCAAGGGATGGAGAGAGAGACAGAGCCCTCCTGGGCAATGGGACAGGCAGGAGGCAGTTGCCCCAAGCCCTCCTAGAACCTCTTGTTATACCATGCCCTGAGGGAGATCATAATCATATCCCTCTTTTTTTTTTTTTTTTGAGACCAGCACCTTCTGGATAGCTATTTGTGCATTAAAGTAATGCCCAATCCCTGTAGTAAGACACAGCTGGGAAAAAGTCTGTTCCCAGGAGTTACAAGGGAAAACTCCTGGGTTTTCTGTATAAATTTTTTAGCAAGCCAGACAACCCCAGGCCCCAGAGGAGGCATTTGCTCCCCAGTTCAGTCTGTTGATATTTTTGTCTGAACTAGCCAATTCTGCTTTTCACTTTCATTTGGAATTACTGTCTATAAATATTTTATATTGGTTTAAAATCAGATTCTAAAATATTTAAATTAATTGGGGGTGGTGAATTAGAGAGCCAGAAATTTGAAACTGAGATTGTCTAATCCTCTTCCATGCTGCTTTTTCCAGGTTTTAAGTGTAGCCCAAACTCTCCCACTTTCTGTGGGATAATCCAATGTGAGATAATTTTACTTGTAACATATGAGTGATTTGACTTCTTTTCAAATTAGTTAGCAATAATCCTTGTCTTCTTGCAATTATTTCAGTATATACTGTAGATAACTGGGTTCCCTCTGAGGATTCAGGCTGCCAAACAAAGAAGTGTGAACTGGGACAGGTGCAGACCATACGGAATCTGCCTGAGCCTTGTACAATTTGCCAGTGAGAACTGGGACTGATCTGTAAAATGGGAACCTCTGGTGACTTTTGTTATTGGATGAGTTCCTTAGGTGAAGGCCCTGGCACTTGGCAAAATGATATATTACCTTGTAGTTATTCTGTCTGCTGTCACCCATGCAGCACTTCCACCATTCCCTAAACTCTGCTTCAGCAACAAAAGGATGCAGTGAATTCTCAGAAGGTATTCCCTTCTTCACTGCTTTCAGTGACCAGGCCAGGGCCTACAAAGGATGTTCCCAAAATCTGACACATCATAGATAACGTCATGGCAATTGCCAGTGTGTCCCAGAAAGGTCCTGTAGCGCCTACTTGTATGAGTCACCCCAGAGACTACATGCTCAAGACTAAGTTTTCATTTGGCATCTGCAATATATGCAAAGGGTACTTTAAGAACTGAATGTTATTACTTATTAGTGTGATATTTTGTTTTACCACAGGCTTCTGTAGACTCCACGGAAGACTTCGAATGGATCGAAGTGATTCTGCAAGCTGTTCATCAGGGAATAACACAGGCAAGAGTTGAAATTTTTGAGAATTTCAGAAAGAGTAAATAAAGCAGTCTAGAGTATAATTGCTACAGAAGGCAACTTAGAGGCCACAGGTATGGAAGGTGAGGGAAGTAATTATGCTTATCAGAGTTGTTTTTTAGGAAGTTTTTCAAAGAAGCTCAGACAAGTTATTTTCTTTAATAACTAGCTACTAACCTGAGTTTCAAACCCAACAGTGTCAGTCTTAGTCCATTAAACTGTCCACTTTCCTACCAGCTGGTGCAGTAAATGGTTCTTTCAAAAGAAGAAGAAAATAATGATTGAGAAAGCTGCATTCTTGGAACCTCCTATATCATTTACGGACCTTTATCCTTTTTAATTCTGCCTAGTATTTTATAAGTATTTTTGCTACAAAGCTCTAAGGTACTGAATAGCAAAGGGCAGCTGTACCATCTATGCTGTTTTTGTAGAGCTTAAGTAGGTAGGAGGCTGGTGTCCTGTCTCACACACTTGGAAATCCTAGAGAAAGAGGAAGTTCTGAGCAAAGTACATATTTTTCTTAAATCCAGATCTTGCACTGAATTATTATTTCAAATATTCTTATCCATAGGATGCGGAGAAGCAGTTTCCCTCACATCCCACTTAGGCCCTAGAAATTGGGCTTATTTCACACGCAGTGACTGGATGGGCGCAGGGAGCCGGGTGATTGATTTCTGCTGTGACAAAAGCCACCTGGCTCTCCTGGAGAGAGGAAAGGGAGGAGAAACCAGACTCCCTCTTAGCTGTAGGACTTCACCCATTGGTGTTTTCCTAGAGATTAGCTAAGGCCACTCTTTCCTATTTTGACTCTGCGCAAGTCTTGCTTTATATTCAAAGGCAGCTTGCCCCAGGACTGTAATCACAGCATAAATGGAGCGATGCAGGGTGTCCTTGAATCTCCATTTACTAAATAATCCCATACCCAGCATGTCTATGAGGAACCATTCAACCCACTGCCTGACTAAGTGCGTAAGGCATTTGAAAATACTAGCCTTATTTCCTCAAGAGTCGACAACAAAATGTATGGCCATGGTGAAGTTCTTGGCAGTTCTAGAAATAGTACCTGCTGAGCAAATAGGGTCAGAGTGGGTGGGTGAAAATGGATTGTTCTCAAAATTTGGCACATAAAACTTTAAAAGTGCTTTGTGAACAGAAATCATTCTCTCAGGTCTTGATCCTGCAACAGCTCTTGTGGGTAGGCTTCTCATACATTTAAAGATTTGCTTATGCTTTTGCAGGGTGGGGTTTTAGGCTAAATAAAAGAAGGTGGAACAGCAGCCATAGGAGATTTCACCTTCAAAGGAAGACATCTGTGCCCTCTTTTATTAGCTTCCCCTGTGAGCCAAATACTTGACTAACTCAGTTTGTTCATTTTCCCACCCTCTGAAAATTTAAGAAGCAATTCCTCTAAGGCACTTGTTTTGATTTTTCCACTTAGGTATTCTAGGAACTTGCTTAAATCATTTGAAAATTGTGTTAATAACATAAAAATCTTACTGATCTGAAATCTTTATATAATTAAGCAAAATAATACAGCTCCCTACATGGAACTAAAGTATTTGGAGGAAATTCTCAGTGGAAATAAGGATGACTCATTCCTCAAGCAACACCAACAATTAAGTATACATAAGCTATCAGTTCCCAGTAGAAAAAATGGGGACATTTATATAATAAAGTGTTTTCCTAATCTGCGTGGAAAGATGATAAGGTATTTCTACCAGCTGAGACTGTATTCACAGACATGTTTGCCAGTGTTCAAGTTTATTCTCAAGAGCAACATCTAGTGAATAAGAAGATACTGGTGGTAATTTTAAGCCTCACATTCTTGGGAAATCATTATTCTGCCAATCCTTTCTGATGCCAAAGCTTGCATGCTGTGCATTTAAGATTTTAGGATGAAAGAGTGAAAAAAAATACATTTGGGCATGCAGTGAAAACCAAAGAAGGGTTGTGATTTGGGCAAAGCTCATATATAGAGGAAAATCAGCCTTAAGTGCTATAAACTCTTAAATCTGAGGTCTAATCAAAGCATGACATTGCAAGTCTTGTGCTTGATGAAGAACTTTGCAAGTGGCCACACAATCCCTGAGATGTGCTTACATCACCTCTGCCTTTGGGGGTTTTCTCTATCCTGTTGACAGAAAATCCACCTGTGGAGGGATTCAGCAATTCTTAACTTAAAATATCACCGGAGTCTTGTTTCGGACTAAATGTGATTGGCACCTGTCTCTGCTCCAGATGAAAGCTGCTCAGACAGGCCCCACGCTGAATGCTGTGCAGGACCTCAGCGCGCACAGAGAGGTGCTGGTGACACAACCTTGCTGCGCTGCTACACTTTGTGCCCCAAAGCTCTGATTTTCCCCCAACACAGATGTGGCATCTCAAGCAGATTTGCCCCCTTTTTTTTTTTTTTTTTGTACTACACCCTCTTTCCCATTGAAATCTCACCTTCTTCTCTAAAGATGGGGACGGAGGCTGAGAGGAGAGGCTGGGCAGGGTCATCACAGAGGCCGATATCTGGGTACAGTCCTTTGGCCTCTGCCTCCTGGGGCTCCCCTCTGCACAGTGGGACAGTGACCTTGCCCCACTGCAGGGTGGCACAAGGACACACTGCACATTGAGACTTTTGGAGGCTAGAGGGAGGGTGCTGTGCAGCGCCTGGAGACAGGCAGCCTTTTGCAAACCTCTCCATCACAAGTGCTTACATCTAAGAACTGCTCACCTGGTAACAACAACACCTTTACTGAACCTCTGTGCCTTCCTGAGCACCAGCGTATCATCTCTGCTTTCATCCTTTGACTTTTTAGAAGCAGCCTGTCAGGAAACCCAGTGTTTATAAACCTACAGCTCTCCATATAGGGCTTTCTCGATTGCTAACCTCATTACATGTGTGTCTCTGCTTACACAATACACCTAGTTACGCTGCTTCTTTCCTAAGGAGTGAGACACTTCATAAACTGATGCAAGATTTGATCCACCCTGTTTATAGCACATGTTGGATGAACCCTAATTTGCAGGAAGTCTTTACAAGTGGAAAACCTTGCTAAAACACATATTATTGAATGGGTATCTTGCTGTGCTTAGATCAATGAAGCTTATACTGTGGCTTAGGCCTAATCTTAGGACAATTCAGCAATTCAATCTACTCATGTTAGGCTACTGGCAATGTTTCAGGACACATCTTGTATCTACTGATCAACTGCATTCAGTTTGTGCATAAAATGAAAAAGAAATCAATGAAAACATTTAGAAAAATAAAATAGAGAGATAAAAAGATAGGCTTATCAAAAAGCAAATGGACAAACCAGCCCTGTAGATTCTGTAGTGTGATGACAGATTTCTCTAAAACAGCATCTTTTGCTTGGTATCCTAGAATGATTTATAGGTCAGCACACTGGAAACTTGAGTTTTAAGCATGTTAATGCTTTAACTCTTAAAATAGCAGCAACTGTGAACACGTGGTGTCTGTATGTTGGACCACTGCAAAAAATCCCCTGGAAAGCCATCGGCAGCAGACAGGACCTCAGTGCTTGGATAACGTGATCAACCAGTGTATGTTAGACAGGTTTCCTGGGACCACACAATTGTGGGGATGGACACAGGCTAGGGGGTTTCTTATTCCTACAGCTTTTGTACAGAGAAGCAGGCAGTGAGAGGAAAGAGATGATGTTAATGTTTCTACTATGGTAAAAGCTTCAGACACATCTCACCCATTAGCTATTGGGAACTACACAGAGACCATGAGAGCGCAATCCACAGAAAACCAGTCTGTGACAGACGAGGGGCTCAGGGAACTACTTGGTACAAATGTGGAGCTGAGAATTCAGCTGTCTGGATTTAAGCATCCTGGAAGCGATTTTCCCTGCTGGTTTCATCTCCAAAGGGGGAAAATGGCAGGCCTCATAGCCCAGATTCTGGTCTTGCAGTGCATTCCCCTGGTCTGGGGCTCGGTTCTTGCTAAGTGGCTTCATGCAGCTAGGGATACATCTTGACATGTGTATTTAATGCTTTTGATAGATGCTTAGCTGACAGTCTCAGAGGGTGGTTTTGGAGCATATTTGCCTTCAGATATGTGCAAGCCCTTGATGTCAGTGAGCACTGCCTTTGCTTCAGAGGGACCTAGGATCTTATATTTTAGTTTTCTCTCCTCTGTCAGTTTGACATACTGGCAACCCCAAGCCTCCCCCTTTTTAATTATCATTTTTAATTCTTGCAGCATTCTTATATGATTGATCAAAATGTGCCCAGTGGAAGTCAGTGCTGACTTCATCATTTTAATCTTTTTCTTTAGACTAATCTCTGCATCCCTTGATCATTTCTGGCATTCTTCCCCAAATGCTTGTACTGAGTAAAATATTCTATATTTGTCTATATTTTTACAGGTTGATCTGAGGCAGAACCGCCTCATGGTGAATTTGTATTCTGAAGTCTGTTTTTGCACTTGCACCTCTTTCACTGCTTTCCAGATGTTGTGATAAGTTCCTGTTTTTTAGACAGGAACTTATCAGAAAGGGACTTGTTTTCTCTTCTCAAAGATCTGAATTTGCTTTTGTTTCTTCGACTTTGCTCTCTTGTTTACAGCTCTAGCTTTCCAGTTTCTTTTGCTTTACTCCCCTGGTATCCAGCAGTGCCCACAGTGGTACTGAGAGTGAACTCGATCATAAAAGAGAGGGAAGGATTGCTGTCAGAATCGCCAGGGCTCACCTGTGGGGCATCACTGTCCGTTTCGCCTACCCGGGAGCGGCACTGACAGCTCCTGCTGCTGCTGCAGGAGGGGACGAGTCGTGTGTACGGCAGCACCATCCTCCCCACTCCTGCTACGGGAGCAGAAGGTGCAGCCCTCCTCTCTCCCTGCTCCTCAGCCTCAGCTAAAAAACAATTTTCCCTACATTTTTGAGAAGCCATGAGCTTTTCCTGATGTCATCAGACTGAAATATTGTCTGTTTTACACTTTTCTTAACATGCCTTCCCTCCTCCATTCTGTTCCCATTGCTTTGGCTTTGTCACAATTTAAATCATCTGTCTCTCTGACGGTAATCAGATTAAAATATTAGGTTTCTACTTTTGAGATTTCTTGTCCTGACACTCAGATTCTGCAAAAATTAGTACCCTAAAAGTTCTATCTTCATTAAACTAAATGGAAATTCTCATTGTCTGTACTCCAAACATGGCTTCCATAGATTATTTTACCATTACCCTTAAAAGACAAATGTAACAAACTCTTCTTATGCTATGCTGATTTTCTAATTTCTTTTCCATTTTAATTTAAGTCAAAACCTAACCACTGACTTCCCACTGCTTTGTCTATTGCTTCTCTTCCAGAAAATCATCTTCTGCAAATGTTGCATTTGTAACCTAATAGCACACAAACCAGAAAGCAACCTTTGATTTTCAGCGTTATGCTCACTGTTTAATAAATGCAGATTTTCAGTGCAAGGTACCCTTTTTTTTTCCTGTGATGTCGCTGTGAGTATGCAAGTAAATCTGCCTTTTTGATCCAGTGGAATAAAAAAACCCAGATAACTCCAAGTGGAAACTGTATTGAAACTGTAAAGATGCTAATGTGTTGAGAAGCTGGCCAGGTCTTAGATGAGATGAAAAATGGCCTCTATTTCCTATGAAATAAAGATGCAGGTGGAGAAGATGAATAAAATCCTCTGCATAAAATGGAAAGTAAAGATCTTTCCCTTGTTTCCAATAAAGTGCCACTACAGGGTCTCCCAAGAGACTTCTGTTAGTCTATATATTTTAGATTCCTAGAGCTGAGTTGTTCCAGCACAAAAATAATGAAATAATACCAACCTACGCCACATCACATCCTCTTGCCTTCATATCAGCTGCCTGAAGTTGTTCATTTTAACCAAGGTACCACATCTCATTATTTGTAGTTTAGTTTAGGTTCTCTTCTCATCACAAAGCTGATGGATTTGCCAGACTTGCAGGCTCGAGCGCGCTGGCCAGGTGAGGACTGGGCTCTGCCATTACAGAGACCTGCAATGCTGGTAGCCCTCAGCATGGTCCTGTAGTCTGAATGTGAGCACTGGAAAAATCCTTTCTTCTATAGCAGATCTTGACACATCATACACTTAGTGCAATATTGCACAAACTGATTAATAATTACTTCTCTAGCAGTAAATATAGCTATAAACAATACTGACATAGAAATGATTTAGTAAGTGTGTCTTTTCCTTAGTGCATCAACACTAATTTTTTTTTTTGGACTTAACTACAACACCCACATTTTTATTAATTACTTATAAATTCTCTCCATATGGGACTTCTCAATTATTAATTGTTCTTATGACGGAAGAAACAAGCCCGTTAGGTTGCAGACCGCTGTCTTGTTACTGATGTGCATCTGCGCACAGACTGGAGCTGCTTGAGTGACTCTGGGCTGCTCCTCCAAGGCAATATCTATAACTAAACGCCAACAACCCCAAGGTAGTGGCCTTTTTACCCTGTTGCAGGCAGTTTGCTGTCACCATGTACACTGCGATCTGCTGCTGTCCTCTCGACCAGCCACACAGCACACGCACTTCTATGTTTAATGGTCCTCTGCGTGCTCATCCACTAGCCTTGACACTGGGTGACATCAGTTCCTTTCCATTCCTGAGAGCTATATGCTGGGGTTAGCAAAATCTTAGCTTTTAACTTTGAAGACGACAGTTTTCAGCATGTGACTGTTTCATAAGCAAGAAACATTCCAGAATTTCTGGAATTAAGTCTAAATGACTTCATGTAATTCTCACCTTCCAACTATTGCTTTCAACTTTGCCTTTTATTCTTTTGAGATGCTCCTCGTCATGTCGGAGATCAGAAAACATTAAAAGTAACCTTTCTGTAGTGCTACAAGGTATCAGGAGAGTTGTTGCCTGAGTAATGGCAGTGCTTAATTTGAAGGAAGGGGAAGTAACCAGCAGACTAATCCTCAGGAGAGGAATTCTGTCTAGAGACAGGTCCTCCTATTCTACTCTGAGTTTCTTTTCCCTCTGTTTCCCGTCTTAAACCTTCTTTTTCATTGACTTAGAAGACTGTGGGTATTTTTTTTTATTTTTTATTTTTTTTGGTAGGGGCCTTACCATGTTCCACTGTAGTACCTAGCACTATGGGGACATGAATTTTAATTGCAATGTCCAGATTCTATTATAATGACTGGTAGAAACTTGGCATCTTGGTGTAGGACACAGGCAAGCCACGAACCCTCTCTGATCCATACTCAGTCTTAATGACACTGTTCACCATCCTAGCCTTGTACCACTGTCCGAAGTTGGTTCTTTATATGTTTTCCCATCAGTAAAGTATATGCTGAAATTCTTATCTACCTCCTAGGGGTGTTATTAGGTTTAATACATTAATATTTATAACTACTTTTATATGCTTGGATGAACGTAGCTATAGATATAGCAACGCTCTGCCTTAATGCCAGTCTTAACATTAATAAAGCACTATGGAGGGGAAACGGGGGATTGCGCACAACATCCAGCCTCTCCGAGGGCAGCAGGAGCCAAAGGGGAAATTAAGCTGGGCGGATCAGGTCTTGCTGGAGGCAAATGAGGCAGGAACATGTTGGGGAACACGGCGCTGGGACCGCACAGAGCCGTCCCTCCCGCCCCAGCGCTGCAGTCAGGCAGCCACCAAGCCTCCGCGCAGGGGAAGTCTGCGGAGATTTCACTGCTCCAGTTTTAGAATTGGGTAATTATAGCTGGTCACAGTGTTCCAGCACTGAAGTAATAATTAACCATGTAGTGCACTGGTTCTGCTGCCTGACAGCTCTGCAGTCAGTCTTTGAAGGCCTGGTTCCCTCCCGCTCTGTAAATGCACTTTTGCAACAAAATCTTTGCCACCGTCCTCACGTCCTACAGACAGTTTGGGTATAGGGGAAGATACAAGTCAGAAACCCCAGGGGTCAAACATGTCTATCTAAATGCTTAGCAAAAATACCATTTGGGCTGGGAACCAATTTCAGTTCACTTCCAAAAAAAAGAAAATTTTCATTACATGGGATGATTTTTGAAATGCCAAGACCATCTATTTAGAAAACTCTTAATTAAAACAACTTTGTATTTCTGAATTCTTACTCTATTATCTTTACAAAAACTTCAGGTAAAAAACATATAATGCAGACATTATTGTGGTACAAACTCATTTAAATTTCCAAAATTCTCCTCTGCAACACTACCCAACTTCACAAGTCCCGGGTAAGACTTTACCTACAAGTTCCTGTGAAGACATTCCCAGTATAAAGCAAGTCATTCATCATGTCTTCCAGGAACAATTCACTCCCTCATACATTTTTGCTGATTAGGTGAATGTTTTCATAGAATCAAGCTCCTTGAGGACTGAAAGAAGAAGCAATAACACTGGGTAGATGTGAAGCTATACTGAATTTGGGTTGCATTCATTTTGAGAAAACAGAAAGAATGAGAGAAGCAGAAGAAGTGAAGGCTTAGGTATTGAAGCTGCCAGCTGCTTGGGACAAATCCTGCAGGCACAAGATGTCTGTGAGATGCTTTGTTGTGGTGGATCTGTGTGTACTCCATAACAGGCTGATTAAATGGCTGTGATCTTTGAAGCCTTTGTGAGGGTAAGGACAAGCCCATATGTTTTCTGTGCCTGCAGGGAGTGTCTGGGAATCTCAGAAAGATTAAACCAGGCACTTTTCCACCAAGGGGATCCACCCACCCATGCCCGTATATCTGTGTTTTATAAGATGCAGACTGTGCTGAAGAAGCTGATACATTACAGAAGTCAGGACGTGAGCCAGTCGCAGGGGGTTCATGCTGTTCAAAGGATTTTATTTTAGTTTATTGGGCTTAAATTTTTCTGCGACTGCCCACTTAGCAATAAATNAAAAAAAAAAAAAAAAAAAAGTCTTCCAGCAGTTATCTGGCTGCACCGATTAGAAAACCTTCAGAAAACAAAACAGGGCCAATCCCAACTTGTTGTATTTCTTGTGGCTTTAGGGGTTCGTAACAGAAATGGACAATTGCTCCTATTGCAGCAAGTAATCAAAAACCCTACTGAGAACCTAAGTAAGGGCAAGACCAAGTCCTAGGCCCTAGTTCTGCAGCTCTGGGAAATGAAGCTTTCGCTAAGGGGTAACCCGAGGTTACTGATAACAGTAGTAGGTTCTCCTCTAGCACAGCTGCCACTTGAAGACGGCAGGAAACTGCCATTGGCAGAGAAAATTTGTTCTATACATGTAATTGTTCAGAGACTCAACGTGTTCCAAACACTTATAATGAAATTAAAGCTACAGCATTAAAAAGTTCTTGAATATGTGTTGTGTATATATATATATATATATATATCTAGGGAGAATTTGTGTAAGTTACATCCCACTGTTGCACATTTGACATTTCCGATTACAAATAGGAGAAGAGGAAATATCACTGTTCCAGTGCATTCTTCTGCTGAGAAAAATAACCCATTCAATTAAAGTGAATTGATTGATCTGAAGACGTCTGGAAGCTATTTCTGGACAATATTAAATGACGGATAAAAAAAAATGTATAGTTCGTAGGGAACATGGCAAATGATATCTTTTCTGATGGTTTATCTAAACTAGTTGATAAAAAACATCTGTTTCCTAATGAAATTGTTCCCCAAAATAATGATTACAGGGTGCTTCAGGAAATATTTAAGTCTAATTTAGCTTTATTACCAGTGTTCTAGGTTAATGAAAAGCATTCCCCAGGCAGCTGCATATTGCCTGCTATGTTCTTTTCCTTGCTACATATCTCATAGCATAAGCCCTAAGAATATTAAAAAAATATATGTTGCAGGGCCATAGCACACTGACAGTCTAGTGGAACAGGGTTACCTTAACATGACTTGGTTGCCTTGCTCTAGCATCTGACATCTGTCACGTTGGCAGCAGAAAAGAAGTAGGATTATTTGTATATAATAAGCTAGCTATACAAATAATTGTTTAAATTAAAAAAAAAAAAAAGAAAATTGAGGCATCCCAATTAAAATTCTCCAACACTAGAGAGCCATAACTCCTTCCTAAAGGAGATTTTTGGCTTGAAATATTACATAGTGCATTATATCTCTGCACTTTTCAAAGAACACCACCAAATGTATCAGTAATGCAAAGGAACAGCCATTGATATGGTAATCAAATGTAAATGTCATAGTAGGTTACCTGAGATTTTGTATTTTACAACACAATTACATTCCCACTAAATTAATACAGGCAGCAAGTCACGCTTGGTAGCAAATGCCTACTAAATGGTTGTCTGTTACAGGCAGAAAAATGCAAATTTTGACTAACGTTAAATTTCACTACTTTGTTTTAATAGTCAAACAATAAAATTCAAGCTGACCTAATTCTCAGTGGTTTGTGGGTATATCTTTTTCTTATCTAATTTCTGGTTTTACAACCTGGGTACCCAATATCCTAATACCTAATACTGATATAAGTTTAAATGTGTGGTTTTCACATTCCATATTTTGGTGTAATTCTGGATAGTAAAAAAGAGAACTAATCACTGGCAGAAAGCATAAGCATTATAAGCATTCCTGTAATAGTTTCACGTCCAAAGCGGAAATGTTCACATGGCTTGTGTTTCTAATACCCTCCCTCTTATATTCACACACCTCTAAGGCCCAAATTTAAGTGGTTTCCTGAGTTAGGATTTGTGTTGAAAAGTTAAAAGTGGATCAGTCTCTTGTCCTGTTTACAGTCTTTGCTGTTACCTCTCACCTCCTGGCATGCCATGAGTTTCCCTACATTAATGATTTGTTGCTTCCAGTTGGCAGCGAGGAGCTGTGGGCGTTTGGCAGTGCAAACGCCTTCTGCACTGTGTTACTTGATACAACAGGCCCTTCTTACTTGTCTTCTTGCTGCACTAATTTAAAACCTTACTTTCAGTTCCATGACTTGAGACTGGCGATGGAGAAAATCCTGTATCCTGATAAAAAGTCCATGAGGAATTGGTATCCCACAGATTTCCACCCAGAAGCTGAGAAAATGTCCTCTTTTCAAGGACTGTTCAGACCAAACTGGGTTGTTTGTTTAAAGTCACTATGTCTATGTGGACACTTTGATGTGCTGGGAGACATCCGCACTGACCAGCTGTAAGGGCTTGGATAAGACACACTGCATCTTGTCACCCTTCTCCAGGGCCTGATGAGAGACAGTGGAAAGTCATGGAGCCTACCAGAAAATAATAATTAAAAAAAAAACACGATTGAAACCTGGGGCCATTTTCTTGGCTGTGGTAGCTCAGAATAGCGTTCCCAAAGTCAATACCACTACATTTATTTACTCTCACAGAAAAAGCGTAGTCCATGCATCCATCAGCCTTCCTAAGCAATAAAGTCTTCCAGGCCTATAACATAGCTTTCATGGTGGCATACAACAAAATTAATTATGACCATGAAAACAGCACAGATCAATCACTGGAGTAAAAAGCCTTGTTACTTACAAAGACAGACTTGCATAAAGTATTCACAAATCATAGGCTGAGTCAGGAGAACCTTTCCTGTAGCCATCATCAAAGGCAACGAAATAAAGCATTTGTGCTTTTTCTGTTCTCATCATAGATGTGAATGCATGCAAGTTACTCTTGGATTTCTTTCTACAGCCACAAACCTTAGTTCAGTTCTTGATCTAACGATTTGTCCTTGTACTTACAAAAAAAAAAAGGTTGGTAATGTAGCATTTGTAGCTGGCTGCTCAACGAACAGAATTTGTAGTAGAACATTCATTTCTACTTGATTTATTGATAGTGCTTCTGCGTCAGGATAGATTGCGTTTCAGTAAAAAGGGCCAAACCAAAATGGTATTTGGATTAAGTATAAAGCTTTGGGCCCTGACCTGAGCGCACTCCTACGTCTCAGTGACTTTATCATCCAACCATTGGTGAATTCAGGATGAAGAGCTCAGGAAGTTGTGTCCAGCAAATACAAATATATTTGTATATAAAATACACTAACTTAGGCCATTTTTTGGGTACTGTTTGTACACTGAACTTAAGTAAGATACAGAGTCTTTGTGGAACCAGGATTTGGGCTGTCATGTAATAAAGAAAACTACATAAGTTAAAAATCATTTTCCTTAACATACAAACAAATTCATCTCTATGATGTAGACAATATTTTAAAATATTTTTTTTCTTCCAAATGCAAAAAATAAAGAGTCACTGCCACAAATTTATTGCAAGAGATCCATTGTAAGAGGTAAATAGTAGTGAACTGTGTAAATTACATTAAAAATTCCGTGGTGATGTCCTTGTAGGAAAAAGCCCAAATATACGCAAAGCCAAAGCTGAACATGCTTACGAAATAGCGAAAAGTTTTAATATCTTCTGTAGAGCTGGAATGAGTATCGTCAAAAAATTCCTTTATGATGTGAAAGAGGTGAAATAGAGGGAAAATGTGAAAGCTGACTCACACAATAAGTAACGCTAGCAGTGATCTACATTTCAGGAGCATCTTCAGAGAGAATGAAGTCAAAACAAGAATTACTAGAACAAAAGAATGATACCAAGGATAGAATTTTATAGGCCTCCTTCTATGCCCAGATAAAGCGAAATAAACTAGAAGGTTGAAAGCTGAGAGAAGATCATGACATTAAATGGAATAATTTAGCTTTTATTTTCACATGCAATTGAATGTGGAAACAGAACCAAGTCAGACTCAAGAAATCCTTCCTTCTTTGCCCTCTTTTTTTTTTTTTTTTCCCTCTTTGGTCTATCCTGATGGAAGAATGGCAAATTTACTCATAATAATTTAAAAATTATTCCTGAATGCAATGTCAGAACTGCTATATATCACTTGTTATGTATGTAGATACTGTGAGAATCTGGAGGAAGGATGTTGAGCGGGGTCTGGATTTGAAAACAGACACAGTAAACATCCATTTAAAGAAAAGAAATACATATAAAGAATGACTTGAGAAGGAATAAAATACAGGAAAAAAATGGTCATTCATGAAAAGCAACATTCAGTGATGACAACAGCACTTTAGCTACTATGACAGCAAATACTGCAGCCCCCACCTTTCTTTATATACTGCTTTAACCCAGTCTTTGTTACACATCGCATTGTCCTTAAAGCCCTGACCAAATGTTTTGAGGCAACACTGAAGCAGTTTGGGATCAGCTTATCCACCTCGTTTGGGTGTATGAATGTTACATTTTTCTTAACTCTTATTAACACAGTGCCTGCATTTTCTGAATCTGTATGAAAGTTCAGCTCTCTTTTTCTTTAAAAGCACGTACACTTTTATTCAATATGTTTGACTTAAGCCTGTCTATTTTTATTGGAAGACTTTTCTTGTATATAACTCTTTACTATTTCAAGATATTGTAAGTTACCACAAGAAGCATTTACATTATAATGAGGAGGCAGCTGTTTTAACCTGATTGACCTTGTTAGAGCTTGTCTTTCAATTTCTTAATTAAAAGGATGCAATTTTATTTCTACAAAGCACCTTAGGAAGATGAAATTCTGAGCCAAAAATAAACCAAATCTCTTCTGGAATATATTTAAAAACAAATCTCTTATCATATTCCAATGTGAAAGGTCGTTCATTCACTGCCTCTGACTAATTATAATTAATTTGGAAAACAGAATGTTTCTTATCCTCATTAATATTTTCTATTGCTATGGGGATAGAGGTCTGAGACTTGGACAAAACAAGAAAGGTCATAAATGTAGAGCACCATTCCTTTTCTTTCTGAGAATCTGTTGAAGTCCTCAGAGAAGCAAGGCATTTAAGCATGTACTTAAGCGCTCCCCTTCCAGTGACACACATCAACACATTTTTTCGTTTGCCTGGAGATTTAGGTATCTTTTTATAGTGCTTGGTTGAACTGAGAAGCCCTGAAATTCAGAGAGATAGAGCACAGTTTGCACTGTGGGAAGATGGGGCAATATAAACACCAATGTCCAACTGCCTCATAAAAAGGAATCTTAGCATTAGTTATTTTTCACTCCATTTGGTAGGGAGAAAAATAAACCATTTAAGTATTTGCAAAGTGCTCCTTTGATGCTGGTGCTCTGCAGTGAGGGTTATGCACAGATACGTTCTTTTCAGAGTCTGGTAACTATGAAGAGTTCACATTTATCTGACAGACTGTTCTCCAGCCACTCCATCCATACAAGAAACTCCATCTATAAAGACGATAGTAAGTCCTGGAAAGTAGCTGCCAGGCTTCTTATCAAAATGGTAATGAGACCGGCATTTCAAGGAGCACAGGATATGCTACAACTGGCAAATCCAGCCCGACCAAGCCAGGTCTAGGGAGAAACATTCAGCACATGAAGCCAAAAAAAGTATTGCAGATGCATAACCAGTTTAGTTGTTAAGGTGCTATTACTTTCCGCATAGTTTCACAAGAATTTAACAAAAACTGATGCAAGAGATCAATTCAAGCATTGCAATTGCAGTCTGAAGAGACCCAGGACTGTAAATGTTTACGTGTATTAATAATACCATCACCAATGTAAGTTAAGGACAAAAAAATATAATCTTTCCTGGCATACATAGACCTGAGCTTTTAGAGCTTTGCCAAAGTCATAAGAAATCAATGGCAGTGCATCTGTCCACTGACATCAATGGGTTTGCTAAACATTGAACAAATGTGGGTCATTCTGGAAGGTATTGGTCTGTTTTCTGCTGGCAAAGCATAATTCAGTAGCTGAGTTACAAAATACTTGATTTTTCCCCTAGAGTCAGTTAACAACATATGCAGGAGGAAGGACTTTTGCAGGGAGCTTTATGTGCAGGGAAAAGTATCTTCGTGATCTTGCACAATTGTAGATTTAATTACACATACCATTAGTTGCCAATGTCCCAAGTAGTGGTATTTAAATATTAAAAATAATCAATTATTGTCTAAAATTCACCTTGAAGTTTTTGTCTGTAAATTGTTAATAGACAGGATGGTTGACAAGATGGAGATAAAGACTGCATAGCATAAAACAAAACCTGTCGTTTGCAGCAAATGGACTGTCCATTTGATAGGCTCTAAACAACAGTGATCTTCTTGCATGGCACAAACAGAGGAGGAGGCCTTTGTGGTGATACTGCAGGTAGCAAAGATGACAACTTTTGAGCACTATGCAGTTATTTTCAGCAAGGGGACACCTAGTCAGTCACTTTCAATGAATGACGTCTAGTTCATCCTTGCCACTAGATGACAGCACAACAACATGCTTCTATAAAGAAACGGGTGTTTTGCTATGGGTTAAGAATTTCTGGAGAAACAGGTTTCAGGAATTGCAGAATTATCCCCATGGCCAAAAGAGAAGAAAAGGGATTTCCATGTCTTACTCAGTCTTTGGACATCATCATCAGACGTGAATGAGGAGGAGGAAGTGGCTTATCATTTCCTTGACTTCTGTGCTGCTGAGCCAGACAAAGAGCGTCTCACATACAACTGACTGCTCCCTCTCTGGGCATTTTCCTAATGTTTGTATAGCTAAAGCAGAAAGGAAGCAAATGGGTTGGGTAGCAACTCTCAATGCAAGAACACACACAAGACTACCAACTCCAACAGACAAAGGAAGTTATTTGATAGGAAATTATATCCATACTTCTGAGATCAGATGTCTTCATTTAACAACTGTTTTCTCAATGCCACTATGGTAACTCCATTAACAGAGTGGATTTGCAATGCAAACACTAGCTGACTGAAGAACTCTGGTACTGATTGATGTTTTTGACTCAAAAACACCCATTAATCCTGCCATTATTTCATGACCTTATTGGAATATTCAATACTTTTGGTGAAGTACTTGACAGTTGTCCCAATGAGAAATGAAGAAGGTGAAGGGGAGAATCCATTAATTTAATGCTATGAGTATTAACTACCGAAATCCTCTTCAAAGTTCATCCAAGCTCTTCGCTACTTCAAGTTATTCCATTCCTCCAAAGTGAGTTGCCCACAAGAGAAAGAAGAGGAGCAATGCTACCAGCCCACAACCTTTCTTTCACCTATGAAAACAACTGGTATATTCCTGTGAACACTTTTGCTTTTGACAAGTCCTTTTTCCAAGAAACACTGCTTATTTCTAACCAGCTGGAGAGAAGGTTTATGGTTGTCTGTGTCACACAAAAAAGAATGATAGATTCAGCTTGACTCTAACAGTTTAAAAACTTAATGAACAAACTTTTTTTTTCTTCCTTATCCATCCTTTCTTAAAAGCATAAGCGTTTAAAGCTCAATGAAAATACTATTTGTTCCTGCCCTCCTCCACCTTCAGGCAAGTGACCCTGATCTGCATATGTGTACATATTCACTACATACAGGCTGTGACACAACAGAAATGTAATATAGTAGTAGTTCATGACCAATTCTTAAACATGTTTACAATTTTCTTCACAATTCTGCTTTCTTCCAAAGGGCAAGGGGAAATTACAGCCCACTGAGAAAAGGAGGAGAGAATGGTTTTGTGTGGGCAGAGAATAAGTATGCTCCAAAATTCTGTGGCTTTTTCTTTCAACTATTTCTTTCTATTTGATAATACAGCCGATGGGTACCGTACAGGGAGTACTTTGTCATAGGCGAAAAATGTGTAGGAGAGAAAAAAACAATAACAAAAAAAAAAACAAGCGAGCCACTAATTGTTTATAAATATATGCTCTCAACCCCAGCAATCAGCTTTCTGGATTTCTAAGTTCTGTTCAATTCCTTTTATTTGAATAAAATTATCAACATGCGCCTTTTCTAGCATGATTAAACCCATTGCTTGCAGGCAGATCATGACTGAATAGAAAAGATTTGCATTTCTTGAAATACCTACTCTGTGTCTCTCCGGAGGTGTTGCTATGTATATATACAAGCCCATATAAGCTCATGCACATATGTTGCACATGCACACACATGCGCATACAGGCAAAGAGATGGGGGAGAAGGGAGCAGGAAAAAAGTGAGGAAGAGGAAAACCTGAGAGAAGTTAGACAGAATCATCAGGATATTAAAGCCAGATTTTTCAAGCCTCTGCACCTAGTCACATCCACTGTGACTTTCAGGACATTTTAGTTCTGGGTTTCTCAGGAAAGTTTAGCACCCAGGATGCTGAGCCTTTCTAACTCTCCCAACCACAAAGCTTAAGGAGCTCAGCTGGAGGTTAAGCTAGAATACCTGTGTTTTAAAACTGAGTAGGATGTGAAAAGAAGCTCTTAGCTTGGAGAAAGCTTTTCCTTCACATAGTTGTGCCTTGCATACAAATGGTTGCACCTGCAAATACTATAGGCACATTTGAGCAGGACTGCTGAAAAGCTGGTCATAAAAGTAATTTTCCCCAAAGCCATGACTATAAAAAAAAATCCTTACCAAAATGTTATGTTCTTTTTAAATCTGTTTTTATTTTCTCTTATTATTTACTGTCCTTCCCCTCCTATCCATTGAGTACTGAACTACCATATGCAGCTGTGCTAGCAGAGAATCATAAACCTTGCCTCACATTCCTATGATTTGACATTGTAATGTGTTCTGGTATTGCAATAATAAATGAGAAAATTAAATGCCTGTAATACAAGATCTCAGCCTACGATAGTGAGGAAAAAACATTACACCACTGCTGAGAGACCCTACTGGACTCCTCAGTAAAGAAGCCTCAAATCTAGACAGGCGGGACGAGCAAAGGACAGGAAAAAAAGCAGAATTATTATTCCACACAGGAAGACATTCTTAGGCTCCTTTAGATTAAGTGATTTGCCCAGGGCCACACAAATACTCTGCGGCAGTGCCTGTTTCCCTGCATGTCATGGAGCCTTTTGCAAATCTGTGCGCTCCACAGCCCATGGGCTTCACGTTGCCTTTGGACCTGTCCTTCCTACTGCGAGCTTATGCTTCCAATAAGGCCATGACTACAAAAGCAAGCAGTCATTTCATATAGTCTTTAGCTTTATACATAGCTTTGGATGGATACTCCACAGAACTCCAGAACTCCTTTGGATGGATACTCCATAGAACATGTTCCTCTGTTTATGTTTGTTGTTGGAAAAAATGTTAAGTGTTCTCTAAAATGAGGTAACTTCTGAGAATTTCTTTGGTGTCAGTAAAGTTGTATCTATAAACAAGGAGCAGTAGCATTTCCACAGCTTTGTTTTACATTCAATTTATGCTACATTTTTTCCCTGTTTTTTACTAATATAGCATCAGTACAGCAAGGCATGAACAGTTTTTAAAGTGGATTTATCAGCTGAGATGCATACCATTATGTAGGAACTGTTGATTTTAACTTCAACCTGACATCTTCGGTTAGATTTTTTCTCCCTCCATCTTTAGACAACTGGACAGCTCTTGCTCACTTAGTTTCCAGCCTTCAGCCTGAAAGCAACATTATGGCTCTCCAACAGCCCATATCATGTAAGCTAATAAGTTACTTGAAATGAAATGCTATACGCTTTGTGAAATTGCATGGACAACCAGTGCTTAATTTAATCTCACTGGGTAGAAGAGGTTTACCTTGCTTAGTGATTAGATCTATTTTGGGTCAATAGTAAAGCAAGTTTGCTATAGGAGGATTCAACTGTGAGGAAGTTACATGGCAATCACCTGCCTGCAAGGAGAAGGAACACAGGGGATACCTGTGTACAGAATATTCTACAGCAGTTCTGTCCTCCCCAGCTACTTAGAGTGTTATTTATTTTAAAACTTTCATTTGTACTTTCTCTTCAAGCAAATGTTGGCTTTTCTGGATTTAAAACCTTTCTGTCTGTTTTGGGATGAAGGCCTTGCCACGTCCAGCTTAGCGCTGTGGTTGACTCACTGTCCAGTCACAAGTCAAAATAAAGAAAGTCTAATATAAATAGAAATATATTGCAGAATACTATTCTAGAAATTTTAAATCTAATCTAATGCAAAAACATGTTAAATACTTTCACATGAAAACAGAAAGCACTGGAATTTCTCTAGTGATAACAAACCCTTAAATAAATGTTTTTTTTTTGTCCTTAAACTATTGTTCAGGAACAACAGATTCTAAATAGAAAAATACCTCCAGGAAGCACTATGTTTCAGGGGAATGTAAACTCCCCTAATAAAAGGCTTTTTTTGGCCAGATGTTTTATGATACAAAGTCCCTTTGGCTCAACAGACTTGTCTATTAGCATGTACCTTTCTCCGGGTAATCTTTGGAGCAGATCACTAAAATATTGTTTATTTTTGTCAGTTCTTCAGATACAGACTGAGTGCTTGAGGTGATTTTTGGCAACTGTGAAATAAAACACCTTCATGGTAAAAAGATTTTATTTTTTCGGGACATTCCCAGGAGAACTGGATCATTCACCTGGCAGTTGCCATTAGGTGAGCAGCAGATCTCAAACCTTAGCGCAGAATTCTGTCTTTACCACTGCATATACCATAATGCAAGCAATTTATATTTCCCATTTATGTTAATAGCAATTTATTAAAAATTCATCAGGACAACTGCAGTTGGCAGAATCCTTCAGAATCACTAAATAATTAATAACTCTTCCACAAAGGTGACGTAGGCTCAGTATGTAATGCCTATTTTTTGGCTTACTATTGGAGCATTCTGTTCCCTGCTAGAGTAACTACTCTCCCTCTGGCATTGCCAGGGAAGAACTAGGCACCCTTCAAACCTAGCTTGTTGTATAAGATGCTGCCTAAAGTAATTTTTCTGAGTAAATAATAAGGAAAAAACAAAACAAAAACAAAAAAACAAAAAAAAAACAAAAAACAAACAAAAAAAAACTATGATCTAAACTCTGCTCTTTTCTGGCAATTTTCTCTCACAGAGGTTCACAGACTGTGACTGATTGGACCTCTGCCTCAGATCCTCTTGACAAAATACATCCAGAAGAAGCAGTTGTGTTTCCACCTTTTATCTAAGTGCTCAGAGGTTACAACAGGATATGGAAAATCCAGACTCAAAAACCTTGTAGCTTAGGTTTTTACGGCACATCTTTGGTCTCCCATAAAAACCTGTTTACCCAGCAGCCTACCTAATTTTGAGAGGTGCCCTCAAATTTTGACTGCTGGCATTTCCATTTTACATGATCTCTTTCAAAGCCTATTTTATTAAAAAATATAGACATTAATAGCAAGAACCTAGGACTCCTCTCTCCCAAGTGCAGAGCCAGATTTTAACCGGGCTCGCTGTTTCTCTCCTCTCTCTTTCTCTCTCTGTTTCTCATCTCCTCTATCTTTGGCCCAATTAATATTCAGTTTTGCCATGCAAAGCGCTACAAATTTAAGAGAGGAGTATCCTCTCTTAGAATACCCAGTAATTGGGTGTGGAGGACAATGTGATAGAATTCTCAGGGTCAAATCATCCTCAAGGAAAAGAGAAAAATGAATATGAATGTCTCATATCTTCATTTTGGGCATGGGAACACTCTGATTTTGATTCTCAGCAGGTTTGAAAGGGACTCTGAGCTGTTCAGCATTGTCAAAAGGCATTTCTGATCATGATCAATTATTACTTTCATGGTGGACAAGTTTTACATCTATAGACTTCAGGTGGTAACTGAACAATGAATTCAAGGATCTAAATGTGGATATGAGTGTCTAAAGCCACAGTCAGGTATCCAAGTCCCGCATACATGCTTTAGAAGATGTTTCTCTTACTAAATTGTGATTGGGTGAATAATAAAGGTTCTAAAATAGTGTAATTTTGTGCCTTTTTAATACTCTTCGAGGAATAACTTCAATAATTTCAATCATACCAGATGGCAAAAGAGGAGGACTTTCATTTCAGGTTCTGTAGATCCTATATTATACATTATTTATTTTTTAAATATTTTATATTTTAATTAGTACAGTAACAAAAACATATAATCATTTTAATGAACAGTGAATGTCTGGAGTCTGTTACTATTAACTACACAAAAAATATTGTCTTCTGTAGGGGTCCAAACGAAATCAGTTGTGCACATAGGGTTCTAAGGTACTAATCAGCAAATCTCGTCCTGCAATATTTTACCTTGTTTCCATTCCATAAAATGTTTCTGCTTCCATTAATCTTAAAAAGCAGCATTAGAATGTAATCCTCCTTCCAAGCGATTTGAATGAGAAATTCTCTTGGTTTCCCAGGACAATAACTCCTAAACTTGAGCCCGCCACAATCATTAGTTTTTGCCGGACTGTGAGACAAATCACTCTTACTAGCATAAGCTCATGCTCAGAGTCTCTAGAAGTCTCTAAGGAGCAATACATATCTTCAATCTTTATCAACCTCATGGCAATCACCAAACATGTGAAATTGTAATGGTTACATATTTGAGAAGACTCACACATCTACACAGAACAAGCCATCTCCTTTCTCAATATATGGAACAGAGACTCCTATTTTAGTCTCTCTCTCTTTTTTTTTTTTTTTTTTTTTCCAGAAAGGATCCTTTGGCTTCGTCACTCTATTTCTAGATGAAAACATTATCAGAAAATTTCACAAAATGTTAGATAGAAATATTGTCTGCTAAGGTTACTGAGCAGTTAATTAGGGTGCTATCAGTGCAATGCAAAGAAAGGACATCCTGAAAAATCAGCAACAATGAACCTTAAGAGAAAACCTCTTCTGATAGGAATTTCTGTATTAATAGCTTTTTCAAGTGCCTATTTTTAATGCAAGACACAGAGGGTCAGAATACAAAACAATCTGTTCTCTACATGTAAGACTCTATTGCTTATTTTGCCAGAAGACTAACATGTAGATCTGCAGGTAACTGAGATCAAATGTTTGAAAAGCACGCTCCCAATCCCTATGACTGTACTGCCATATTACACTGTAGGTAGCAATCTACAGCATTTTAAGAAAGATAAGGGAATGGTTGATCTTTGGAAGGGGAAGATTTTATCTTGTTTCATCACTAGATGACTTCTAATTAGGAAATTGAGAATAGATTGCCGATATGTGTAAGAAAAATGCATATTGGATTGGAATAGTAAATGAAAAAATGTGATAGCAGAGGAAATGAGAGAACAAAAATCTGCTGTGCTGAAGCTTGTTATAGTGAGACAAAAACTTTAAGGTCAACAGTGACTTTTTAACATTCAAACTGGAAAATTACTCTATCAGAACCTATTTACTTAGGCAAGAGAAGAATATATTTGTTTAGCAGAAGAACTCTTGCTTGTTTCTCAGATAGCCTGCTTTTAATATGCCTCTGTGAAACTACTATCCCTTAATCTTGCTCTTTTACAGTAAACACAAAGACAAAAGGTGACGCAGAACTTTATATCCTAACACTGTACTGCTCCTATAATGGGAATTCCTCTGAGTGACTAATGCTGCTTAAAACTCCTTTCACTAGTAGAGTGGCAAATGGAGTTATGCTAGAACACAGATCTATCATCTGGATTACTGTGAGGGAAACTCCTGTGAAAATGATGCTGAGTAAGTTTTTGCCCCCTCCAAGCCTTCCTTGACACTGTGATATTTAGCTTCCCAGAGTGTGCTTCTCAGAGATGTTGGGTTCTCCCTAGCTGAGTAAAAGGGTAACTTCATATGCTTCTGTGTCACCTTGAAAATCTATTCTATTAGAGTGTTCTTGAAATCTTCCAAAGCCACTAAGCTAGACTCTTTATAATGGCTCTGTATCAAAGGTTTTTATAAGCTGGAACCATTGTGGCTCACTGCACTGCACCCTCCCAGGATTGATAGCATCCATGCTTAGGCTATCAAAGCTGCCTGCAATACTGCAGATGGAACTAGATTTTATATTTTAACAATACTACACTTTTTTCATTAGTATTCTCTGTCTCCACTTTTTCCTCTTTCTATTGATACATTTCAGTTATTTTTTCCCCCCAGTTCAGTGGGTTGATGACTTCAAGGACTTATTGACAATAGCCCTTATATCTTCTTTTTCTAGCCAGTACTCTGCACAACTTTTTCCATTTAATAAGTACTTCCTACTTCCTTACACAAGCCCAAATTACCTACATTGTTGGAGTCCCGGAATGTCAGTTGATCCTAATTCAAATACAGTTTATATCTCTTGGTGAAAGCCACTGAATGCCCCTGTGGTTACCTAACTATGCAGCCTTCCATTATATCCCAACCGACTCATAGGAATTGCACGTCCTGACACCCCTGGTTGATGAGCAAGGAGACAAAGAGAAAATCATCTTCTTTTGTCAGGCAATGTCTAGGTCTCAGTGTTATTATTACTAAGCTTGCACTCTTTCTGCCTTGCTCTGAGAGGCAATTTTTTCTTTAAAGAAACTAACATCTAAATAGAGGAGAGAAAGGATGGAGAAAGGGAGATTATGCTGCTCCTTTCAGAGGGGAGTAACAAAGGTACAGGGAAAGTAAGGGACAGCCCCATGGTCACCCAGGAGGTCTTCAGCATGCACGTGTTCCAAACAAAGCCTTCGCTCCTTGGTGAGGAATCTAGGAATTGTGAGTTGCCAGGCTATTAAAGCTCTTTTGTTAAATCACACTTGCTCTTTCAGGTGGCTTACAGCAGGGCTGTTTTATGCGGATCTTCTACGATGTTCTCATTAATCATCTTCAGACTTATAGCTTTGGAGATTCAGTATCTGTGGTTTCATAGAGGCTGATATTAGGTTGGGTTTTGTTTCTGTGCATGATGAAACCTTTACTGAATTCCCTTTGCTTTGTTGACATTAGTCTTCCCTCTGTCCCTGCAGCTGGCCAATGTCATTTGTTACATTAGTGTTGTCTTTGTTATGCGTGTTACCAAGAGCACATGACTTTTTGAGCCAAGTGGTACAGACTGGCTTGTGTATGGACTGACTGGAGCTAACGGCTTCTGGTGCAGCCTGGCTCCGTGTGCACTAAATCTGGGATAAGGCAACATTGTGAGGCTGGCTAAGCTTCTGAAGTAGACTGAGCACTGGAGCTTGGTATCATGTTGGAGGAGAAATTTTTCCCAGACTGTGCATTGTGTCTCTATAGCATAAAGCTGTCCTTTAATCAATACTGGGGTCTCTCTGTCCAGAGAATGCATTGCTTTACTCCAGAATGGAGTCAGGCTAGGCATATATATGTAGCATGTATATGTGTATATAATATACACCTGAGAGAACTCGAGAACTGTGGGGCCCCGGCTTGCAGAGCCATGGCACTGCATCAGTACAGCGGTGTAACTACTCTCATTGAGACCTTCCACTCAGCACGGGGCTTCCTGCTCCTTCAGCTCCAGCATGGCCTTTTCCCAGACATTCCAGACAGAGGATGTCATGTCAGCAGAAAGGATTAGTAGGGGACAAGCAGGGAAATCCATCTGGCAGCAGCATTCCTCTTGTATTCCCTACTTGATTTGTCCCAGCTTTAGAGCATGGCCATGACCATGGAAAATTACCATTAGGCAGGACAAACAAAACGTCGGAGAATATGGTGACTTAGATCACCTGCACTATCAGACACCATGGAAGTCTCCAGCGGTTTCTGAATTTTGGAGTAGGTCATGGCTACCAGGATGGGTCAGGAGCACAGGTAACACAGAAGTGATTGAGAAGACAGTTTTATTTGGGAATGGTGTGAACCTGAGATAAATGGTGATGTATGATAAGAAAGACATAGAAATACTTACAGCTATGCTCTTCTCGGGAGATTTTGTCTTGGAGAGATAGATAAAAATGGTACTAACTTTGCATGTGTGCTTATGATCCCAAGAGCAGAGCAGGGCCTTTCTTCACCACAGAAGCACAGAACAAAACAAAGAGTCTGCAGCAAGAGACAGAAATTACTTTTCTGTTCCAGGATTAAATCTATTCATCACACCATCATAGCTAGAATTTTTGTGGCTTGGTTCCCTTTGTTTGGTTGCTTTGCATTAATATTAAAGGATGATATTGGTGGGGAGAAAGAATGTCTCTTGAGAAACAGAAATGCAAAGGAAAAAACCCTTTTGTTTGCAAGTGCATCAGACCTTATAAAAGTATATAATCCATGGATCATTGGCATGATCAGCTGTAATGGCTCCAAAAGAGCCATTGTGTTAATGTGGCCGATGAGCATGAGAACTGCCTCTGCATACTAAAAATCCTCATGAAAATTTTAACAATATGTGGAGAGTGGGCAAATGCAGCATGTAGTTGTTGTTAAATTTGAGAACACAGTATTCTAAATTTCATCAAAATGCAGAAAAAAAATAAACTAAAATATATCCACCAGCAAAATGTAACTTTAATAACATTTGATATTTCTTCTCAGATAGAGTAACTGATTTGTGACAAAAGAAATAAAGTAGGTCTCATTTATTTGGACTTCATAAAGGTTTTTGATATAATACCATTTGGGAAATTACTACTAAGCCAGAGAAGTTGGGGAATAGTACTAGAAATCTAAAGTAGGCAAGGAAATATCTAAAGAAGAGATTACAATTTAAAGGGAAGGTATTGTAATGGAAGGAGCATGCTAATGGAGTTCTTCAAAGGCTGATTTAATATTTTCATTAATGACCATGGCGCAGGCAGGAAAAAAAGTATGGTAATGAAACTTTCTGAAAACAGAAATTTGAGAGATATCATCAATATAGAAGAGGACCAGAAAACTGTGTGGGATAAGCTGGATGATTTGATTATCTGACGAATCTAAAGAGAATGGGATGTAATAGAACACATTGCAAAGTTATGTGGCCAAAGACAAACAGCTGAATTTTTGCTTTTAGCTGGTAAATATAGAAGTCTGCAAAAGGAGAGCTGGAGCCTTCATCAGGTGCAAGTATAAGGACCAATGTAAAGTGTTCTTGAAAAAGGAAAACATTGTCTTAGGATGTATTAGGACGGTATTAGTGGAGGGAAACAGTATTGCGTTTGGACAGTGCCATAGCACCTACCTTGAACATGGTGAACACTTCTGGGCATCCAGAAAAGATTAATCCATAGTGACACAGGCTAAAAGAATAAGACTACCAATAACATTAGAGAAATGTAAAGAATTTTGTTTAGCTAGCAAAACAAAGGCTGCAAAGTGATCTGACTAATGTTTGTAAATACTGAAGAGAGGTAAACACCAGAGACGGAGGGTAGCTATTTAAATTAAAAGTATTGCCAACTGCAGACAGTTTTACATTAGCAACAAATACTTTTTAGCTGGAAACTAGAGCAAGAATTCTAGTCATTAGAGAAGTGACATGCTAGAGCAAGTTCCAATAGAAAGGAGGGCCAAACACATAGAGGATTCTAATACAGAACGTGAACAGTTTTGCGTGTTCTAAAATGATTCAGTTTGTGATGATGTGTTGGTACTGAGGGTCTGGATGTCTGCTCCACTTCCTTACTGTCAAGGGCAAAATCTTATCAACATGAATATAAGGAGAGAACATATTTTATGGTTGTTACTTTTATTGCATAATCTAACAGCTAAGGTAATTTAAATCTTTCGGGTAAGGTGCTCCCAATGCTTGTGCAATGTCCTTAATATTGCCCTACCTCCAATGTAAGTATTTTGTGTGACATGCTTGTGCATATGTCCCTTGATGGTTAATATTTATCCTGTGACAATATACTCTTCTTCTGGAAGCTCCCTCTGCCTCTACAGATTCTTTCATTAGAATCACCAATTACTTAAAATGTTTTGTATTTCTCAAGGTTAAGATTTCAAAAGTCAAAATTTGCACGTTGTTCCTTAGAAAGTTTTTATACTGTTTATAATTTTTCCACTTACACAATGGTAATAGATAACAGCATAGAAAGAAAAGTATTAATAAAGCCATTGAAAACTAGGTTGAATATTGTGACACATCTAATAAAGATTATCATAACTTGAATGATTTCATTTCTTGACAGAAAGGAGTGGACTAGAAATAATGAGAGATTTAGACAGAGAAGAGAGACAAATACATTTGAAAACACTGAATAATTACTATTTTCTCATGTGTCCTTATAACATGGTCTAGTCTCCCACAGAGATCATACAAGGACTGTGCAAGGCTCGTGGAAGGGCTGTTCAAGGTTCTTCATCACAGAAGAGTTATCAGTAAAGACTGCTATTTTATCATCTTAAACTAACTCAATCTTCAAAGATTTTGTACTAACATGTAAAACTATGGTGCCTATGATGCTTTTGATGCTGATTTTCCTAGGTCCAGCAACGGTTCCTTCTCTTCATGGTAGGCCATTTTTACGCTATAAATGTAATACTTGAATGAAAAACAGATAAAATCAGAAAAGGAATTGCATTTCAGTTTTAGAAGTAGATTAATTGTCCAAGGTTTAGACCTAAAAAAAAAATAAAAAAAATCACCTAACAGTATACCTCTTCTTCATTGCTAAAGTTTCCTAGCAGGGCTATCATGTCTTGGTCTTATCAGAATTGTTTAAGTGTAAAGTAGAGACACAAGACACTACAAAACATAATTTTAGCTTCCTATTTTCACAACTAAGCAAATTCTTCATGATACATGGTTCTCAAAAAAAACCAGTATTTTGTACGTATCATGTAAGAGATTGCTCATTTTACTATCTGTTATTACGTAACTATGTGTGATTGTAGGGTCAGTTTTTATCTCCCATGTTGTCTTTGAATCTGTGCAAGCATTTTAGAAAACCTTGTCTCTCATCTAAAGACAATTAATGACCTCGGGTAAACAAGCAATTTAAATATTTTTTTTACAGTAAACTCTAAGTGCCTGAAGTTTTATCTGTTCATTTAATTTTACTTCTGGATGAAGTTCAATAAAATAGTGATGTTGCTGAAGTCATCACATATATTCCTTGGACCAGAATAGCCTGATTATTGGAATCGGACTCCAAATTCTTCTCACAGTTTATGCCTTGCTGCTTCAGCACCGTGAGTCAAACTAAATCCCAGATCTAATGCACACAGATCTCAGTTGCTAGGTGTCCAAAACTGCTGAAGAGTGCACCTTGAGTGCATTTCTAATTTTTGTTGTGGTATTTGGATAGGTAGGGAGGAGCAGTAACTTGCTTGAAATTCTCTATTTTTTTACCTTTTTTGCTTCTGAAGATTTATCTCTCTTCAGTCCTTTGGCACCTGACCTTTTCTCCATGAGGTCTGGAAGGTAACGATCAGACACTGCTCAGCCAATTCCTTAAGATTCTATGGTTGAATGTGATTTGGACCCTCTGAATCATATATATTTAAATTATCTAAATATTCTTTTACCTGCTTTTTTTATTAATTTTGCTGCTAGATATTCCCAAAGCCTCTTTAATATTTATCTCACTGAGTTCCATGCTTCTTTCTTCTTTTATATTAAAGGCCAAAAAAAAAAAAAAAAAACACACACACACATAAATGTTGAGCAATTCTCTTTTCCTCTCTGGTCAATATAAGATGACCTTTCTTTATTTAGAGCGATCTTTGTTTTCTTTTACCCAACGAGTATTTACTCTCTTATTCTTCTCCCTCCTTGCACCTTTAACTTTTAATTCTGTTTTGCCCTCTCTCTTCTTGCTTGTTATGCCTATTGTTCTGTATTACAGATGTCACTATTTGTATTTGTTCTTCTCATCTATTATTATGCTTTTTTTTCCTCTTTTTTTTTTTTTTTGAAAATAGTCTGTGTTGCCACATCTATGGCTAAGGGATATTTCTCTTCAGAATTACACATTAAAATATATTTGACCTAATAAAAATATTAAAGTATCTATTTGATATATTCCTCATACATACAGGAAGAACCATGTCTGTTCCATTTTGCTGATTTAAAAAAATGGAATGGGAAACTAATTTAAGGACGATTGTTAAATGCAAGTGTTTGAGTATGAACACTGCGTGAGTATATGCTGGCACCAGTGATGCCTAAGGGAACTTTACAATTGGCTTCAATATAGCTAGGATTTTATTTTGTTTCTGCACTTATACATAGACCTTATCTTAAACCCTTAAGGACCTTCAGACCCACTGACTTAACAGAATTTGTAATGTGATAAAAATATTCCTCTGCCTAAATGTTTGCTGAACTGGGACAATATATTTTGGACAATATTTGTTTTCTTCTTCATGTAGAGAAAAAATTATTGTAAAATTAAGATTTTTGTGCTAATGAACAATTTGAGTCAATCCTTCACGGGCATCTGGTAAAAAGCACTATAAAAATACTTCTGGACGATTCGCTCTTCTAAATTATCTGCACCATCTACACTCTCATTTGTACAGATGCCATTTTCTAATGTGTTCTGCATAAAGTGTAATTCAAAAGTTGCAATAGAATAATTAAAACTAATAGTTAATAATCTTAATTAAGTAATACAAAACAATTTTTAAGGAGTTAAAGTATTCTATTTCAAAAAGAGACGGATTTCATTGTTGTTGATGATTTCCCTTGATATTTTCATAATTTGTGCATAATGTAAAACAAAAAGCCTTCAAAATATTACCACCAACTGCTATTATGGGATAGATGTGTATGCATGTATGACTTTTTTACAGATTTATGCCTTTATGTCTCCAAAGGAGAAACATGCAACATGTGGATAGTTGAGTGTCTTCTAATGTAGGGTTCAGAGAGGTTTGTTGGTTGTAGAACACTCTGCAGAAGGTGGTGCAATTGATGTTCCTATTTTTAAGTATGGCTGAAAACTGTGGTGAGAGAATAAGCCCCATCATCTGTTTGCAGACTTAACAGTTAAAGCTGGAAAAAGATTACATCATCTCTACCTTGTTTACTCATGTAATGTCTTGGTTGGGAGTAGATCTTTGAACTGCATCCTGTTATTTTAAGGAAATTGTTTTCCTATGCTGTGTGGTTAGAAGTATCTCTATGCATACGATAAACTGGAATTACAATTTCAAGTTTTGTGCAACCAATAAATACAGGAGGTCTGATTTTTTTTTTTAATTAAGGTTAACATGGAAATAACAGACATGATATTAACTGCATTGAACCTAAAGTTGACTGTAAATACCCTGAATCCAGTTGTAGCTTTATTATGTAAAAAGTATCTTGGTCTTAACTATTGCATTCAGAATCAATAATAATAAATAAACCAACTAGATCTTCAAACAGCACATAGAAGAACTATATGTAGACTACATTTCAAAGACTCATTTTGCTCTTACATGTTACTAATATGGATTGGTAGTACTGTACTTTGGTTAATTCAGTTTCCATACGGTTTTATCTTATGTTCTAGAAAATGCACAAGTGTGGAGAAAGATCCTCAGTATCTGTCTTACTGGCTGAGCTGCTACAAACTGCAAACTGACATGCTATGAAGGATGATAAATAGAGATGCAACAGCCTGAAAATTATGGTTATGAATAAAAGATTCACCCTCAAAAACATGATTTTTATATAGTTTATATCATAACAGTATATAATTTTCCACTGTCACTTACTCCTCATTCGTGAGATTCTTCACAGACAGGTAACTGGTACTTCCAAGTCAGGAATATCAGCAACTGTTCAATAGCTAAAACAGGCAGTTGCATGAGAAATGGCCATAACAATGAGCTGAAGCTGATCATTCGGGATCATTTTGTTTATATTGATCTCTAGCCAGTTTTTGCATAGAATAAAATATCTTAGCCAGTCTGCAGCACGGAAATAAATATAGATGTGTATGGATGTACTGTCTGCATCCTTTCCCAAATGTTGGTGTGCCAGCAGGACCTTTTCCAATTTGCTTGTCTTCTTTCTTAGGTATATTAAAGCATTTTTCTACCAAGAACAACTAATGTAAAAAAAACAGATCACTGGGGCTCAACTAAATATAAAATGAAGATTTCTAAATATTTATGAAAAGAGAGTTGCCAAATGCTGTGATATTTAAGTAAATCAACAAATATGGTTGTTGCCATTAACTAATAAACACATATGAAAAAGAAACTGAACAACCATTATTTCTGCACTGCTCTGCACCTGTAACTCCCCCAGGGACTCTGGTATGGCAATGCATTACTGGAATCTGGTAGGTGTAATCCTGAATTAAATACAGTGACAGATCAGCACCTGCTTCCTTCTACCAGACTTTTCTCTAACACAGCCACCAAACAGTATCAAACATGCATGTGCATGTGCATGTGCATGTGCATGACAAAAGGTCATATATTACACCTGCAGTCATGTCATAAATTGAAGTTCAGGCCCACCAGCTACCATGGCCTCTCTGCTTCTATAAAAGGAAGGAGCAGAAGCAGAACAGTGCCATAATTCCTTGGTGTTACTCTGTCCCCATCACAGATCCTTTGTTAGAGTACAATGTTCAAACCCTCTGACACTGTGCTCTGGTTCTGGGCTATCATTTCTTCATTACACTGCCCTCCATTTCTCTGGAAAAAGGGATGGTTCCTCATCATGCAAAGAGGGAAGCACTTGATGCCTATTAAGTCTTACAAATAATCTCCTCCAGATGCACAGTGTTTCTCACCAAACATTAAATACACAGAAGATAAACTCAATGTTGTGCAGCAAAAATGCTCCACCTGCCCTAACAGACACAAAATGTGGTGTGTATCTGTTTCCGAGTGGAACATATCACCATGATAACAGTTCTATATTATTTAATACCATTCATGTTTGATTATAGAACCAGACTATTGAGTTCAGAGGTAAAAATCTCATAGCATTTGGATTGTTGTGCAGAGATCATTACAGAGATACTGCATGCCACATGCTTCCTGTTGTGCTGAAGCTCTCTTTTCTGCATTAAATTCTTTTTTTTCTAAACTATGGGTGATCTTACTGAGTATTTCAGAGAAAGGGGATTTTCTTAAGTGAGTTGTAATTTTTACTTTAAGAGGCTTCTAGATAAGCACAAATAAAATCTAAAAAAGTGTGAACTAGGAATTTCAGGTTAAATCACTCAAATGCTAGTGATGCAGTTTACACTGGCCTGATTTTCAGAGGATAGGGTACAAATACTTGAACTTACTCTCAGTGGACTGTTAAACCTTAAAATTTTCCATTTGATTCTGTCAGACTTCATGAAGTTTGCCTTGTACTGCTTGCCACCAACTTTGTGAGTGAACTGTCATCATTCCAAGGGGACAGAGGTGATGTTGGGATGCAGGGCTCAATCAAGATTTTTCTATATTGTATTACTCTTGAATATCGACTTCAGCGTGCAAATTGAACTCTGATTGATCAGATGCTCTGATATTAATAACACACAGTAAACAGGCAACACTTTATACTCTTACATAGCTCTTTCAGTAATTATGTCTATGATAAGCACAGTCTTTTGAAAGGAGACAGTGATGAAATGTAGTCGATACTTGTTTCAAATCTTCTTGTGGTAAAACTTCTGTTCTTTCTATTTTCTATAAAGCAATTATTTCCAGCTGATTTAAATCTGGGTCCTGGTGAGTACCATTATTCCCAATGTATAACACTTAGTCAAAGGCCAAAGGCCATACTGAAGTTAAGACCAAATAAGAGCACAAATCATTTAAAATAACATATAAAACAACCACCTCAGCTGTTGCCTCAGGAACTAAGAACCCTCTCTTCTCCATTATTCTAATCTTGCCTTAGCATGAGGCAATGGCACAGAGACAGTAGCTACATATGGAATTTAAGAAAGTAAACCTGTCATAAAAAATAGCATTTACTACTTCAACTGCATTCTAATTTAAAAAAGATATTTGTGTTTCTTGGTATTTATCAAGTGTATAATCCTCATAGCCTGCACTTCAAGTGGAATGTCTGCAGTTTTGTTATAGGGAAAATATCTTCAGAGGGATGGGCCTTACCTTTTATGATGAATGTATTAAAATTCAAATGATATCTTACGGAAAACCAAAAGCCATTTATTAAACACTGCATAAAAATTTTAGAACAGCCAGGGTTAGATTCTGCTCCCTGTGGAGACAGATCACAGTAAAGCATAGAACTGAGAAGGTACTAGGAAAAATTTCAGGGACTTTCCTTTTCAGGACAAAAAGGAGGTTGTGATTTCTCCTCCATGCAAAGGGATAGGGCTGCTCTCATTTAATGGAATGGTCTGTTACTTAGTGCTCTTTCCCATATCCTATTTCCATGCTAACAGGGATAGGCCAGTGCATTATTATGTCATGGTATAACCAGATTAAGCTGCATGTTGCTTCTCTTTGAAATAAAAGAGTAGCTACCTGTGCACTTTAGAGTCTGAGAGCTGGAGAACCCCTCCCTGTCTTAGAAGAATTAAAATATATCACCTAGGACACACCTTTTGGCCTCCTCTCTGCCTGAGTGGAATGGCAAACCTAGCAAAAATTTTGTCTATAGCTGTTAGCCATTTTCCTAGTGGCAGACTGGACAGAATTCTAGCCTACTAAAATAACAGACACAATTCTTTGCATCACATATTTAGGCAAACATACTGCAATGCATTTAAATGTTCCCATGTGGCCTAATGTTTGCAAGAATGGAATTTATATGAATGTTTTTGTTGCCATTCTGTTGGCAATCAGTCTAGGCTTGCTGTCCTGCCAACGAGGCGATCTTAATAGCACTATCTGTTTCTTGAGTAGCACCATTTCTTTTCTGTAATTCTCTACTTGCTTATCATGCTAATTTTGGTTTACTTAGAAGCTTCTTGCAATTGCTGTGCAGCTTTACTTTGTAGTCTAATTTTTTTTGCACAAAAAGTAGGAAAGCAAAAGCACAATTTACTTTAAAACCTGTGAATTTCTCTACTAAATCACTAACTTGGAGAAGATGAGTGATTTAGTAAATTCATCTGGGAGCCTTACAAAAGACTGAATCTAAACCTCACACAACTTGGCCTTTCTCTTGAATTCAACATCACAGTTTTTGATTTATTTATACAGACATATCATTTATACAAAATCATATCTATGATTTATACTAGTTAAGAAATAGCATCCGAGCCAAGTTTCTTAACGTCTGAATCATAATATCATAACCCTAATGCCAGATGTGAGGCTTCCTCTTGCAGAATTCAGCTTGTAGTAAGTTTGTACTTGTGCTGGCTACTTATGGCTCTTGTACTGGGAGCCTGACGATTCCCTCTGCATTGTAATGGATAACACGGATGTCAGGGAGAGCTTGAGCTGGGTTAATGGGAAGGGGAGAAATACTGCTCCCAATGCCTGCTACAGAGAGCACTGTGTGGGACTGGGGAGAAGCTGTGCTGCTTTGCAGACTCCCCTGTGCCCACCAGCAGTAGGACAAATGATACTGTCCTTGGAACTGTTCAGGACAATCCTGGCAAACAAGAGCTTGATGATTCCCATTCACAGAAATTATAGCAATAATATCAGTTCCTTAAGACTTTAAAGGTTAGAACACACTGTAATAAAAATGAATATGAGATGGTATTTTAGTACTGTTTAAAACTCACTACTGCTTTTTTTTTCTAGCATCTTTTCTGAGTTCACTTTAAAGGAGTTTGCAGAGATACAGGCATATACAGTTTACTTTTGCACACAACCTACAGTCAGTTTCAAACTCCTCCTCCCTACCAAAAAAGAAAAAAAAAAAAAGGAAAAAAAAATATAAAAATAGTGGTATATCCCTTATCTACTATGAAATATATGTTATCTGGGGTGTGGAAACTCTTCAGCTTTCTCACTTTTCCATAGTTTGGTCAAATAAGAAGGGAGATTCTTACAGCAGAAATTTACAGCATTTCTTTTTCTTTCTAAAGCAGAGCTGCAAGTCAATGTATCTTCTTGAATCTCCAAGAAAGAAAGATACTTTGAAGCTTATCAATATGGAAACACTTCACATAAGAAACTTTAAATTTTATCTTAGTTCTGTAAATCTATATAAGCCATATCCCTCACGGAAAGGTTGTTTGTGTGACAACTAGAGCTAGCTTGCAATAAAATAGGAAATTGTGAAAGTGCTTACCTATGCTTCTTTAAGTGCCATTAATATCCTGTAACTTTTCTTCATTTCTTTCTTCTTTCCTAGTAAAGCACAGAACTTTGTAAATAATATATTTTAAAATTTTGAATGAAAATGTTTCCTAAATTCTTTTGACCTGCCATGTCATGCCGTGTGCTAAAAGAAAAACATTTTCCCCTTGATTTTACAACTACTCCACTTGCTTGTATGCCCAGTTACCATCACAATATGAATATTCTTTGCGTTAATATTCCTATCCATTGTTTAACAACTTTTGAGGTTAACATATGTACTGCTCAACCTTCATTTCTGTATTTAATTACTGTAACATGTGTTTTAGTTGCTGTAGTTCTTCACAATATTGCCTAACAGATTTCAAAGGTTAAATGTGTTTTTTATAATACATAAGAGCTTTCTCGTTTTCCTTTTTGTGATAAAGATCCAGTTCTTTTTATATTAAAATGATCTTGCTTATGGTTGTACTTCAGTTAAGCAGGCACCATGCACAATTTTCATTTCGTTTCAAGCCTTGCCAAAAGAATTAAAATAAAACCCAAAACAAGCTGAAATACTTTATCATTGTTTTCAAAACATCGTAATGAACTATGAATAAGGCAAATACTGATGACCTAATGGACAACATTTTCCTGAGTTTTACACTGAACTTCCATCTTCAGCAGCTCCTGAGAATATGCATCAACTGATACCTCTGGAAAAACTGCACTGTTAACTCAGACAAGTATCATTTGGAGAAAACAGTTTGCCCCAATATATATAGCTTATGTACCTGTGATTTAGCTCATTTGGTGTGTTGCTTCTCAGTAGATTATAATTGTGACATAATATTCTTGTTAATAGGGTCACGTGCTGATATAAACAATAAATAGGATTTCCCTAAGCTAGACCATCAGTAGTATTCTTTCTTTATTCCATTTTTATATGACCCCTGGAATTGCACACCAGTTTATATGACCCCTGGAATTACACAGTTATCTTACTGAGATGTGCTTTCTTCCCAATATTAGAGGCTGATTTGTGTCAGTTCTTCTTTATGCAAAACATTAACCTTTTACAGTACCAAATTAATCTATTCCAGATCTTTTGAGGAATGAGTGCATGACCATAAACTATGAGAAAATATAACAAATCTTTTGTGGATATAGGCTACTTATAGGTCTAAGCAGGCAACTGAGATATGTTACAGAACATGTCAGTTTTTTTCCCTGTTTAATTATTCCATAATAAACATAAAAAAGGAAGAGAAGAGCCATCAATTTTATACAAGCAGTTTCTGGATTCATTTATGTCCATGGGGGCAATTTTAACCACGTCATCTTTTTTATGTTTTCAGAATAAAGCTTGTCCAAAGTGCCAAACTCTGGGGTTAGAAAGGTCCTAAGCAAGCTCAAGGCTGTAGAGAATTAATTTTTAAGGAGATCACTGTCTGTTTCTTTATTTCTTAAACTTGACCTGGTCAGGACATTTAGGTAGGAATGCAAGATGGAAAAAGATAAAGACGAAGAAAATCTGAGTCCAGATGTAGCTTGTACAACAGTTAAAACTGTGTGTACTATAAAATACTATAAACTGAGCATCTCCAGTTATTGGAGATACTTGTGAAAACAGTTGTATATTAGCAAAATTCACTGATCCTTAGGTTCAAACCATAAAACTGGCACATTTAAAGAGAAGTTTCCCAGCATTAGGAGACAGAGATAGGCCTTTCCACATTCAAATTTCATTGTTTGCTGTCTAAAGAAGCACCTGCTCCATTCAGTCTGTACTGATCAACTTCATTCTTGATGGAAGCAGCTTCTACTGTACATGGTGACAAACTAGACTCCCTGCTGTGCTGCAAAGTGTTCCGACTATATTGGCTGATTCTCTACTAGCCTCAATGCCTAGAAAGAACAATAAAAAAATAGAAGGAAGACCCCTTATGATTATGAAAATATTAACATTTCCTTTTTTTTTTCTTTTTCTTTTTCACAAGTTATATGAGGGCTTGTAATTTAAAGCTCCTTTAGTGTTATTAGTTTTTTCTACTTTTTTTGGCTATTTCTAAAATCTGAATTCAAGTTATCAAGCTGAGCTGATTTGAAAATTGGTGTTTATATTTTACGTATTGTGTTGTATTCTTTCACACGTTTCTGACCTTGCATCAATAAACTGGTTTCTTTTTCAAGATATGAGTGCTGTTTCAATTATCCCTTAGAATTTTTTATTTGTGCCATGCTGTAATTATACCTTGCACATATATTTCGTAAAGTTTGCCATTGAACTGAGAAACTGTGCATAGTGTTCTCAAAAAAAGAAAAACAGTTTGTTGTGTGCGCTGTATTAAGTATACTCTGAAAACTTGTCCCTTGTGCTCAAAATGTAAATTGGATGCAGCTAATTGCATCTACTGCTGGTGATCACGTTAAGTTGGGATTTCTGGAGGGGAATGCGCCCACACTCCTCCTCATACTTAGATATAGCTGTGAGTCCTCCTTCAAATATTCTTTGTTATTGGCAGGAGTAGATTTCATTGCCAGCATCTCCTATGAGAAACAAAAACACTTTGTACTCTGCATGTTGATATAAGCCTGGAAACGTTTTCCTGTCTTGGACATAAAATAGGTTTCATTATTTTTTTGTGTGTGTGTAAAGCCCATTTGCTGAAATCTTAACTGATGAAATGGTATTTTTAAAGTAAAAGTAACATTACACCCTTATGCAGTTTGTAGACTCTTTCAGTCAAAAGATGCACAAGATGCAATGTAAAGAGAGGCTGCAGTTCTGCAGTCAGCAGCTGCAGCTGCTGAGGTAGTGAAGAGGAGAGTTCATAAATGGATGTGATGCTTTTACTAAAATACAGTGTCATTTGTGGATGCCTTGTGGGTGCAGTCACAGGGTGTAAACTCTACAGACATCTGGTGATGACAAGCTCCCAGCAAGGAATTAATGACAGGCTTCACAGAAGAGGCTGTTTTGGTTAGATGCAGTATCATTGTTACTCTGCCAAAAACATGAAGACCGTTCCTGTTTTTGAGGAAAAGAGAAATGACTAATAGTGAGTTAGAAGAAACAGCCAACTGGTCTTAAAGAAGTAGCTGGTGAGTTGACTGATGATACATTGTGGCTTGAAGAAAATATTTACTGAGTACAAACCTGTTTCACCATGACAAAGGAAGTGATAGTGACACTGTATTACTGCTCAGGACCCAGAATCCTTAAAAGTGTCATAATTCAACAAACATCCTCTCTGCCTTCCATGCAAACAAAACAAATCAAAGAGAGTTTTATGATCAAGTATCAAAGAAGAAAAAAAGAGAAATTTCTTAGGAAAGTCCTACAATGCTTTGCTGATTTTCTGTTGGCTATCAACAAAGTTTTCTTCTTGCAGCCATTTGGAGATTATGAATAATGTCATTTCATATAGAAAGAATGAACAAACACTGGGACCCAGAAACAGGTCATGAGAAGAATCAGCTTGTTATATTGAGGACAAAACCATAAGACTTTGATTTTATTTTCAAATTCTAGTTAAGCTACTACTAATACCATTATTATTTCTCCAAAATGATATTCTTCCTCTTTTCTGGATATTGCAGAATTCACTGAAAAATAAACTACAATTCCCATGCAGCACAGAGCCACACAGACTCTTGAATATCACTTGACAAGTAGAACAACTTTTATAAGAACTTGGTTCACTGAAACTTTGAGGCTGGCAAGGACAAAATACTAAGGGTTGTTTTCATGATGCTGTAGGTGCACGCTTGGGATAACAAACCCGCCTTGACAGATTTTCACCTTCACTGCTTGTGAATGCTCAGTCTTCAGAAGAAGGAATCTTTTCAATACTAATTTAAAATATCAAATAGAAAATGAGGGGGAACAGAGATAAAAGATAGAAAATTATATTTTCATCGGGCTGTGATGTCCTGTGATCTCCTCACATACTACCACTTGATTTGAATGGAGTGCCATCTGACAATGTCAGTGAAACTGCCTATATAGAAGTTAAGCTTTGAATGCTTTACTTTCCATCTAGACTATGGACAAGGCCAAGATTTCTTTAGTTTTTGATCGACTGACCTGAGGTGCTTTTAAAGAGTATACTTCACAAAGGACAGGTGGTTCAGAAGCATCTGAAAACAGGTCCTGTGAAAGCACCTAAACTTAGCATTCAAAACAGATGTGCTCAGAATCGGACAGTCTGTCTGACATTATTTGCTTTTAGCACTGATACAGTCCCTGAAAGAAAACAACAGTAAAACATGTAGGCAAAAGTAGGGCCCTTTTAAGGTGTGATGGCCAAAAAAGTTAAACACCTTAAAAGTAGGAAGGTGATGGAGATTACATTATTGAAATGAAGGGACAGACTTCACCATCTTCATGTTTGTTGTTTGTCAAGTTAAGCTAATTTGGGGAAACACAATAGCTACTGAATGCCTGCTGTGCTATTAATTTAATTCACCAAAATCATTAAGACATGAGGAAAACTACCAATTAGTGCAAAGTAATAAAATTGATATGTAAGTATGATTTCATAAAACACTATGACTTAATGACAGGACTTAAGGAAAGTATAAAATAATCTTCAGAGAGTCAAAACCTATTACACTGAAATTAGCATTAGCAATGACCTGATAATTAGGGGGAAAACGCTGTCTGCTACCCAGGGCATAACTACAGAAGATAATTACTGAGAATTATACAAAAGTGACCCTGAGACAGCAAACACTCTTATTGCAGTATACATGGGAATTGTACGCGTTCTATTTCCTTTTGTAAACAAAATGAGTTATTTAGCATGTTTCTCAGGGCCAAGTGGTTATTGGCCAGAAAAAATTGCCTGTAGTGGGTTATCAACTGTATGGTCCTAGAAGGGAAGGGTATACACCATAAAAGACTCTTCTGTGTGGTAGCTTCACAGGCAGTTGACACAAGGGAGCAGCACTGCCTGCACTGGGCTGGCAAACTGCAGCAGCAGGGGGAATTATTTAGCTGCTGCATGGAGAGATTGATGGGATTGGCAGGGGACTTGGATGGAAGTACATATACTGAGGCATCATCCAAGCAGTGGCGTCGAAGAAGAATCTTGGCATCTCTGTTGGCATTATGCAATATGACACTCGATACCATATTCATGGCTAGGTGACAATGATGCCCATGTGAGTGTATGGGAGAAGCTGTGGTATGTGGAATATCGGTCAATGTCTGCGGCAGTGCTGTTAAGGCAGCAGTAAGGACAGAACCCTGCAGTAACTCGCAGCAGCACTGGCTCCAGCAAATACGTCAAACCTGCCTTCCATTTACTATGCTCATTTCCTTTAGAATATAAAATAAAGTTCCCAATTTTGGGCTTGAGCCCAGTATATCGGATGGCCTAAAGCACTGGAATGACAGTAATCTTCAGCAACTCCCTTTCTCCATTATCATATACATAAAAGCTTTTTTTTTTTTTTTTAAAGACACTTTCTCCAGCAGACTGAAAATGAACTCTATCACAAACTAAAGGCCCATTAGAAACCTTGCTTTCAACTGTAAGACCTTCCCTTCACTTAAAAAAAAAAAAAAAAAAAAAGTTCCTACCGAACCAAAGGAATCTATGGGCTATGCATTTTCTCCCTTTAGGAGAAGGGCAGAAAGACAAGTGTTTTACACCAGGGGCTGGTCACGGTGCTGGAGGCACTGCTCTGGCAGGTGCCTGCTGCCGCAGGGAGGAGCGTTGCATGGTGCTGACGCAGAACTGTGGAGCATCAGCATCATGTTGGTACCAACGGAGACGGGGAGACTGAGGCAGAGCTGATGAACCTCAATAGATAAAAGCTATGAACTATATAAAAGCTATATGTAGGTCATACAGGTTGAGAGGACTACTGATGATGGTGTTTTAAAAAGACCTATTCTGGTCTCCAGCACACATCAAAATCAGTTACCTAAGCGAGAGCATAAGAAGAGGCCACAAACCACTACTCTCCTTACATCTAACAAGGTGACTTCCAGACCCAAAAATGGCATCCACACACCTTAGGAGACTCAAAGGTGGCAGTCGGGCAAGCTTTTAGCACCCACCACGCCGAGCCTCTGTCTCGCGTCCTCCTCAGCTCGCCGTCCACAGCTGCCTCACAAGGACTGTAACCCACTAAGGGCCAGCGGACAGAAAACGCCCCGCCGCGCGCCCAGCCGCCACCTCACGCGGCAGCCGCTACTGCGCGCCCCCTCGCGCGCATGCGCGTTCCCCTCCCGCCCGCCATTACTTAAGGGGAGAACCCTCCGCCCTTCTTTCCCGCGGCTGTAGGTGACGTCGGCGGCCGTGTCCTGCCCTTTCCCGCTGGCGTCGCGCATGCGTGGTAGGAGAGGGAGCGTAAGTCGCCATTTTGTGTTCCTTTCCTCTCAGTTCCTCGCCGTGTTCCTGCCCGGCGCCGCTCGCCCGTGCAGGGGCGGGAGGCGGTGGCTGTAACGGCCGCCTCCCCCTTCCCTTGTGTGGCTGTGGGGACCCCGCTGCCGCCTCGTGTCCAGGGGCTCCCTGGTGGCTCCTCTTTCCCTCCTCAGGCTGCACAGACACACGGTGTGGAAACGTTCCACACTGTTTTCATTGTGTTACTTGCTGGGGAGCCGCAGGGTTGCGCTGGGGCCCGTGAGGAGACCAGGCCCGGGAGCGGTTGTCCCGCTGGGCTTCCACTGCCCAGAGAGCCTCGGGAGCAGCGGGGACGCCCTTTGCTGCACCAGGTTCAGGTGGTCAGAGCTAAAGCATCTTCCTCGTGGCCCAGCGCAGTGCAAGCAGTCCACGTCAACCTAAAGAATATGGCCAATCAACCGGTTTTTTTTTTTTTTTTTTTTTTCGTTTTTTTTTTTTTTTTTAACTCGAGTGTTCCTGTTCTGTATGTTTCTAGGAGTTCTATAGACATAGTCTGCATTGCTAGCCTGTTTCTTTTGTAACTGCTCTGTAAAGAGTTTTAGCTGAATTTGGATAGCCTGAGTGACAGCTCAAAATGCTAATACTAAAACTATGTGGGTTTTTTTAATTGTTTTTTTTTTTTCCTAGAATATCATTAGTTCTTTGAAGAACTAATTTGTTTTCTAAGTTATTAACTCATCTAGAAGAATTAATCAAATCAAGGTGAGTTGAGGAATTTTTCATCCTAAAGAAGAATTAATATACGTGTAAGCCTGATGCTCAGGTTCGAGTTGCTTCCTGGAAGAACAGACAATTTAGGCCTAACTCAGAGATTTTTTTTTTTTTGGTGGGATTTAATATAATAGACTCTTAACTGATAATGTCCTTGAAAAGAGGAAAACAAAGTTTATTTCAAAGAAAAAGTGCACGCAATATATTGTATCTGAAGGCAGACTTCTTGAATTACATCCAATATTTGAAAATAAATTAGCAAGTAAGGCATTCCAGGACATGTGCTAAGATCTTGGCTACTTAATTTGAATTTTTGAAATGTCTATCAGAAAAACTGTATTAACTACTTGACCTTTTTCATCAGGGCAGGATGTCTGTTATCTCCACCACACAGTAACTCCTGTGACTTCATAACTGTTTTCATATTCCCCTCAAATGCTTTTTTTAGCTATTCAGAGTAGTTTTAAATCTTTGAATGGCAGCAGAACACCATTCCTAGCTTTAAAAGTTACATTCTGTGTGCTGAAAAAGAAATGCTGTGTGCACTTTGCTTTTTTCTTTTTTTTTTTTTTT
>VZSV01000005.1:13443201-13453521 GCA_013398735.1 Nothocercus julius
ATTTGAGATTTGGAAACTAGAGAGACTTTGTGTATGCAAAACTTGGTATATGAGTATATAGTTACACGTTCTGGTCTCTGTATGTATGTTCACCCTGTATTCTAGTAGTTATTGTCATTAGCTTAGAATGGAGACTTACTGTGGTATGAAGATAATTTCCTAGATAAAATGCCATAATAGATGATTTCAAATTGGTGTAGCTTCATGTCAAAATAAAATGAATTTCTTTGGTATTTGAGGTGTTGAACCTTCAAGAAAGAAATAGCAATGAAAGCCTAGGATGCAAGGACAATAATAGACACAGTAATCAACTGGTGTTGCTATTAAGGAATAAATCCAGATTCCAGTGAAGCAAATGCATAATACTGACTTGATTAGCATTGGGGTTTATCCCAGGTCATTTCTCTGCTTTAATCAAAATGCTGATATTTCAGCAAAAGAGTTTGCAGTTCCTCAGAAAAAGGGTGATACTGGAGCTGACTTTATAGATGCTACTTCTGAAGCAGCGATATTTCTTTGAGAGTTATTGCATATTTTAATTATCTTTGCATACTTATTAAGACGATTTTGTGTAAGTTGCTTCTAGTATAAATCAGCATTTTGATGGGGAAGTAATTGGCGAAACTCCGATAGGGTAGAAGTAGGTCTAATGAGCAGTGAATGTTTACCATGGAAATGTCTGCTTGTGTGATGCAGCTGACAGTTTCAGCCTGGAAGTTTGCAGCAGTGCTAGGCACTTGTGGTTTATACAGCGCCTTGTGCAGCGAGCTGTGGGACTCTGAAGCATGGACTTTCCCTTGTGGCTATGGACTGCCAACAGGAGTTCCTTCTATCTGCCTTTGAATTGTTCCATCAAAACCATAAATATATGTAAAGCATAAGTAAATGTGACTGAGAAAAATATCATTCATTCTGTCCACGTGCATTATGTGTTTAAGCTGTTATCACTTTAGGCCTATATACCTGACAAAGCTATAAATTGATTGAAATAAAGTATTTGTTGGGCTCTTATTTATTTTAGAATATATAGGCTGTTTATAGGAAGTTAGGAGCAAAAGCTGGAGAATAGAGTTAAATATTGCCAATATTGATAAAGAAACAAACATACAAGTTGGAAAAATGTAATACTGTTGTGTTTAAATAGCTTCTCATAAGCACTTAAGAGTCTCATTAGTCCAACATCAGAAGAGTAATGAATATTAATGAATGAGATCAAAGACAAATTTAAAAATCAAAGCAAGTAAACAACAATTATTTTTAAAAATTATGTAATAGGCAAATTTTAACTGCACATAAAGCTGTGCATCTTAACAGCTGCATGAAGCTGAATATTTTCAAAAAAATTCTTATGCTAAACTACAAGTGCAATTATATAACAAGGAAAACAAAAACATGATTCAAAACTTGAAATGTTTATTTTGAATATATAATATTTAAATACCTGTAAGTTAGTAGCCTCTTGATCTCTTACTAAATATGGTATGCTCTTAGTCAGTGTAATCTTAACACTTTCAAAGTAAGATTTTAGTTGAGCATTTATGCATAGAATCATAGCTGTTCCATGCTTTTTTATAATTTTACTTTCCTTGCTTACATGCAAAGGAATCTGCATAATTCAGACTTGAATGCATGGCACTTGCTAACCAGTGGGCTACCCAAAATCTGAGTTGGAGTTTATAAAATTTAGTAGGCAATTTTTATTTTTTTTTTTTAGATTATGCTCCTGGCTCAAAGCTCACATTCACTTTAGTCTGTGTTACGTATCTGCCCTATCTGTTACATATCTCTGGCTTGCTTGAGTCCCTCATGAGCATCTGTCACTGTTGTGTGACGAGAAGCTTATGTTAAGGAACGTCCATTTGGTGCATATGACAGTAGTTTGGTAGACATTTTACTGTGATTTACCCAATTCACTCTTGTACATGAATGGGGCCTCTCTTATCCACAGAATGCAGCATATGAGTCATGTCATATTTCAAAGTGTCTTTAGTGGGGAACTACTTGAATAACTTAGAGAATAAAGGATGTCGCTCAAGAACTCAGTTGTCTTGCTTGATAAGGTTTTTTATTTGTTCATGATTATGCTGTGTCTTAACCTCTATTGATCCTTTCACTATCTAAAGGAAGATAAAACCTTCCAAAATCAGCTCAGCTGGAATCATTTCTCTTTCTTGCCATGATGACCAGAGATGGATTCTGAATGCAATTGTTTCCATGCTTCTGGCTGTCTCATGGGCCTGAGAGAATTGGTACTGAGCACTGTACCTCAGCAGTGCACTACACGGCTATAAGGGGGACTCTGACACCTTTCAGTTTTGTGCTGGAAGTTGTTAATTTTTAGATTGGAAGAAAAATACAGCAAGATTCCCTTCCTAATCTCTACCTCCTTCCCCATGCTCCCCCCCCCCCCCCCAAATTTTTGGAGTAGGGAGACTTGTGGGGAACCACATTAGTAGAGGACTTGGAGATTCTTAATGAGTGTCAGGAAGGGAAAGGGGAGGAGAGGTCATTCATGAGAGGAGAGCATGACTAGAGGAAGCTCAAAGTAGAGTTTGGCAAGATTATGAGGGGTCCTTCATAATGCTACAACAGGCTACTCGTGGAGCTCAGGGAAGCGTTAGCTTTATATAAATATGCTGCTTGAAACTTGAGGATGAAAGTTGCTTATTCAACCTTACTTAAGTGTAGTTAAAGGCAATACATCTTTGGACGAGGATAAATTATAAGTTAGCATTGGGAAGGGGGTACTGGAGAAGCTATCACACTTGGTGCTTTGAAGCTTAGCAGTCAGGCAGTTTGCACTTGACTGCAGTTTCATCCGTGTTTTGAGCCTGACTTAAACTGTCAACTCAAATCAGTGAAACCCTGAGAAGGAAATTTCTTATTGATGCCTTAACTTTTGTTGTTTACCTCTGTAGCGTTAGTGCATTTGCAGAAAAGCAAGTATTTGTACGTGTGTCAGGACAGATGACTGTTCAGGAAAGCTCTTCTGAATGTGAACAAATGAAGATGCTGATGGTAAAACGAGAGCAAGATCAGAAACATCTTCATCTTGATGTCTGATTTTACAAATGTTATTTATGTCTGGCATAAAGCATGATGGCTATGCAGCTGTGCAGACTACTGCAGTTACTTAAGCTATGAACTTTGCATGCTGGTAGTACTGCATGGCGCAAGTATCATCACAGTATAATCAAGTGAAACTTCAAAAGTTTATTGAAATCTCCGATATAGATTGGGTCGTTGATCAGCTCTCTTTATATGTTTGCAATCATTCATTTAGTAATTCTTTTACCATGTTGAACTAAAAAATACCCCTGAAGATGTGTTCATTTCTGTATGAGATGATTTAAATGCTAAGAATAAGTTTAACTTGTTTTTATTCTTGTTTTTTTTTTCTTCTGAATTTGTTTTATATTTGTATAGTAATTTTTTCAAATCCTATGAGGATTTAAATTAGCTTAATCCCCAAAGGCCATGAGGAAAATATTACTTGAAAGGCTTTGATCCAGGGGGGCAACACAGGAGGTATTTTGGTTGTGAATCACACAGTCCATAGGGGAACTAGTGATATTATTTGTCAGTTACTTTGAGATTCCTGTAAACTTTAATGGCATTGTAGAACTCATGAGGTTTCTGCTAATACTGTCAAAGTAACAGTTTTATTTTGATATCAAGCTAATGGTATCTAACAACTTCTGGTGTCACTGAATCGAGTTCCTCAAGCGGAAGGAACAGCTGACACCCCGGTCCGAGTGACTGCCTGTTTGACCCACTTGCCCATCCACGATGTCAGCCCAGCTGCCTCTCCGTGCCGAGGAGCGCCGGGGCCGACAGGCGGAACGAGCCGCGGCAGCTCTCGCGGCTCCTCTGTCACACCGCGCTGCCCGCGGCTTTCCGGCGGCTGAGCGGAACGTGGCAGGGGCTTCTCCCCTCAGCGCCGCGGCAGCCCCTCCCTAATAACAGAGGCAATGCAGCTTTGGAAGAGCTGTGGATAAAGATGTTTCTGCAGATGCAAATATAAACCATGCTTTATAAACAGTCTGTGAAAATCTCCGGGTACTGGATAAAACGCTTTGGATTACATGAGATGTTAACTTCCAAAGAAGGCTTGTGGCTACCTTCTCTGAGAAGAGAGGTGAAATGCTTTGGTATTTTCTTTAAGATCATATGCTATAAAGGGTTTTATAGTTTAGTAGGCCAGTGACAGTGGCCTCTAACTTCATGGTAGGCACATTCTTGGCATTTGAAATGTGTGAACTTTAATGGAGATCACATTGTATCTTCCCAGAATAGCGCAGCTGGGAGTTCTGTCCACTGTAGGCCAAGTACCTTTCCATAATATCAACACAAAGATCTTGGAAACCTTGTGATGACAACAACATTATTATCTGGCATTGAGCATGTGCAAGTTGCTCTTTAAAGTTCATATGCAACTGGCTTGACTGCAATGGCTTATTTTATTCTGCTCTTTGAGAGTATTAGCAGAAGTAACGTAAAACAGTACTTTGTAAATGTTGATCAGAATTTTTCTGATGTCAAAGATGGAAAGTTTTTTTTGCCGTTCAAGGTTGATAATACTTAATATTTAATTTCTTTATTACCACAGTAAAATTTCACAGGACAATAATTACTAAACTGTGTTAGATAATTTAAGGTGTGGAGACAGCTGACCAACAGTAGCACTCCGTTTAGGATTATTTGGTTAGTTGTTAATAGGAGCTACAGGAAATACATAATGTGAGTTCACTTTGACTTGAATTTGGTTATTGAGATTTGGAAACTTCAGCTAAATATTTTTGTTTACAAAATTATGCTATTTAACTCTTCCGATTTAAATTTGGGAAATAATTATATGCTTCATTTATCCTTGCTTTCATCAGTTGCAGCAAGCAAGCAACTGCAGCAAGACTATGCACTCCTGGCATTATGCTTGCAAGATTAAAAGAGCAGGTTTGTATCATTAAAGTTTTCTCTTACTGCTTTTTTTTAATACTACTGTGTATTACCTATTTTAATTTGCATCAACTCGCGTTTAATTATATGTACACTTGACAGATATTTAGAATTTTAAATGATTTTAACAGTAAAACTGAGAGCAAGTTTCATGCTGCAATATGGAAGAGTAATCTTGCTATATTATGGTGTCTCTTGCTGTTTAGAGAGTGTTTCTTCTAATCAGTGTGTCAGGAGCTGTACAGATTGCCGTGGCTATTTTATGTAATGTTTCCAAATGAATAGTGTAACTTCATTCGGTTTAAAAAAAAAAAAAAAAAAAGCCCTATAACACCACTTTAGTGGAAATGCTTTTATTTTTTTAATTAAAGAATGATACTGCTTGTAAATGCTTATCTATTTCTGCTACAAACATAATGCTGCTTAACCATGTCAGCAGGCTAAGATACCTTAAGATAACTTAAAATTTCCACATGTGGATATCCTTATTTCTTGATAATTTATCATTGTTTTGCTGCAACCCCTTTTTTTCTGTCATAGCTAGATAGATTCAGGAGAGGTGTTCAGCAACCAAACTAAGCTTGGGGCTTATGACCATTTGAGGATGGTAATGAGACCTTTGTGGAAAAAAAATGATGCTAAAAGATAGATCAGAGCTTGGCTTCAGGTAGTAGCAACCATAAACGGGCCTCTATTCTTGCTCATATAAGAGTGTATATGGCAGGCCATGAGTGAAATGATGCATTTGTTGCACAAGTCAGAAATAATATCAGGTATTAAAGATAATGTGGTTGATTACACTGGGGATAAATCTGATCTTAATGACTTTTATTCCATGTTGTGCTATATAAGGTCATTGAAAAGGAATGCATACCTGGTATTTCTGTTGAGAAAATGATGACCAAACCACCACAAACCCTGCAAGAGCAGGACTGTGGAGTGTATGGCACATGTATGAATTGGAAAGATAAAGCCCCAAGATACTGATAGGTTCAGTGGAAGAGCAAGGGTCATCGTGTAGCGATAGATGGACATGCGGTAAATTGCACAAGATGTGAGAAAATGAGGATTGTGTTTATCATATCTAAGGGAGGTCAAAGTGTGTGTCTGCCCATAACCCTCTCAGTGATCAAATAATTGCACTGTGCCTTTGGCAGATACCAATCAATAGGGCCATCATAAAGTGCAGCAAGCTGCAGCTGATGAGTTCTGTGAATGGCTTACAGAGCTATGATAAAACACCAAGCAAAATGTCATCTTTGAATCCAAGACCTGTGTGGGAAAAATTTGGGAATATAAGGTCTCCAGAAAAAATGTGATTCAATGTTCTAAGATTTAAAAAAAAAAAAAAAAAAAAAAAAATCTGTTGATCATTATAGACAGCACCTACATTCAATATGACAGATGAGAGCGTAGCAAGGATTCAGACTGACTTTGTATGATCAAGTGAGTAATGAACCAACTTTGCAGAGTGCGAGTGCAGTTTGGTCAGTCTAGCCTCTCAAAAAAAAAAATATGTATTTATGTGTATATGTGTGCATATATATACATTTATATACGCATACATATGGGTACACATACACACTAAGTGAAGCTAATGAAAGCCTGAATCTGCTTCTTTATGAATGAGAACAGTGTATTTATAAATACATGCTGGTAAGTGCATGGTTAATAATTTGTGAATGCACTTGAAGTAGTCTTTTCAAATCTTTTGGCAATATTGAAGATACAAACACCTGAAAGTGAAGTTCTGTCAGCTAATTAATATATCTGCACCTTTGTCTTCTGATAAACCCTCTTGTTGGAGTGACTGTCGCCTTGCTTAGCCAGATCTTTCTGGTCTAAGTAATTCAATTAATGGTTATCACTTAAGTGAAACTGTGAAATTAAAAGGGTATCTTAAGAGAGGGAAGAGTGAAGAGATGTCCTTTCTTCATAGGGTAATGAGGCAGCTGAAGTAAGTCCTGGTTCTTTTCTTCCAGCAGAAGTGGAGGAAGAGTGTTTTAGAAGTTTTCTTGAACAACTGTTAATTTATTTTTGAGGGGAGTGGTTACTTGTAAAAAGTCTGTTATGCCTTTGTGATGCTGCTTTAAGTTTAAATGGCTCCCATCCAAATGTGGGGGGGAGCCCTTGCAATAGCCCAAGCCCATCTCTCTGCTGCCGGAGTTCTCATATGTACGTAGCAGCGTTGAGGAGCTCTCTGCTCAGAAAATTGCCTGTCATTTGACAAATGCTGCAATAATTTGCCTGGGCTACAAGCTTGCTGAATGTAGTTTAAGACAAGAGCTCAATTTATTCAATGTCTTTGTGCTTGTTACTTGAATGAACACTTCTTGCCTTGCTTTTATAGATGATCATGTAATACTTAAAACCAACAGCACAATCCTCATAATGTGATAGCTGAACTTACGGTTCATTACCTTAGCCAGCAATAAAAGCTGCAGTTAGTGATTTTGTTTTACTATGCTAAAAAATGGTGACAGCTTGACACGTAGTATCCCTGGGATCACTCATATGTTCCCAGTAGCAAAGGTCAGAAGAGGTCATTAAAATGCATGGCTCGACCTCGTGTATCAGGGATGTACTTTCCCCGATGCTTCCTTGGTGGAGCCCCGGAGGTTGTGTTATGGAACTGTGCATGGCTGGGACCTCATCTGCTCTTCTTATTGGTAGTCTTCGTCTGATGAAAGCACGAGCAGGGGAAGCTGCCACTTCAGTATTTTGTTCTACAAGGTCATCTTCTTCCTGCTTAGATTTTTGACTTGTGCAAACTGATCCTTGACTATGATCTTGCTGACAAACATTGCAGGGCAGTTTCTCTGTAACTTGGAAGTAAATCAACACCGGCTAAAACTGCTTTGACTTTAAGTGCCCTTTCTTCTCATGGTACCTGTTATATGATGACTGGGTTAGAGACCAAAAATTTTGATGCTGTTGAAGCAGCAGCAAGAAGCAAAATCTGGCTTCAGATTTTTTTTGTTTGTTTTTTTCTTCACAACATGAGTAGCTGACCAACTTGAATGTGGTGGTTAATATATAGACCAGACGCTGTCGTTTTACTGATAGGTTAGGTCACTACTAAAATATATTTATTATCCCTTTGCAGCTATGAAAAGCAAGTGAAATTCATTGAGGATATACTGCAAAGATAAGTGTATTTATTGCATTGCATTGACAAACGTTGCTTTTTTATATTCAGATTTAAGTGCAAGGATTAAAGATAAAGCTGACAGAGCAGCTTGTTTAGCCACCTGGCTTCCCTGTCATAGAGAAATTGTTGAGCAGTAGAGGGAAAATGTAAAGGAAGTTGATGTGCTGAGGATGGCCAAATCTTAGAGAGTGGTTGCTGACTTAGGCTTTGTTCACAGTGGTTAAGTTACTTCATTGTACTTGTTTAGTACAATTAATGCTAGGTGTACTAAGAAAAAAAGCACAGGTAATGCTTCTGGTCATTATCTGAATAATTCCACATGGAAAACCAAAAATTTTAAACTGCAGAGTGGTATTCTTTCTAGTTATTTTGGATTTACATGCTGAGTTTTTAATTAGTAGTATGCAGCAAGCAATTCTACAGAAAAAGGCGTTTAAGATACACTCCGCAGCGTGACCTATCTGCTTTTGTCACTGTGCATGAAGTGGGTGACTCTTGTGATTTAAGTAACAGAACATAGTACTTTATCTTTCCATAAGTTATCTGCACTGTGACAGTAACCTTAGTGTTTGAAGAAAGTTCAACTTGGAGCATATATTCATAAATGTGCAGCTTAATTGTTCTTCAGTTCATATTTAAATCTTTTTTCTTTTTTTCTTTTTTTTTTTTTTTCTGAAAGGGAATTGGATTTCTTTGTGCATCCTGACTGAGTCCCATTTCCATCAAGTGGTTATACTGGTCAGAATTGCATGTTCTGTAATCTTGTGTTGGGTTTCAACAGTTTCTTCCTTTCATTTTGAGATTTTTTTTGTTAGTTTCAGAAATGTTGAATTTGAGAGCTACGATAATTAAAGCAGCCTGCAACATAGGAGACAGATTTAAAATTTCAAGGTAGTCACATTATGCAGTGAAATCTAGGTTATTACAGATTTGTGGTGTCATCAATTGTAAATCACTGTGATCAACTGTTGAAACATTTGTTAAGCAACAGATTTGTGGAACATAGCAGAAATGAATGTCTGCTATGCTGTAGTGTAAGTTGATTTATTTTCTCAGGGTGTTTGCGTTTTATGACATGGTTAGTTCATTTTTTTTAATGCTTATATGTATAGTTAAACTGTTTATAGATAGAATAAAACAAAGGAAGAAATAGTGGATAAAACTTTTTTTAAAAAGCTTTTAAGAGAAGCAAGAAGGTGCATGTACGTTTGTGGAAACAGCAATGTGAGGGTTTTTGCTGTTTGCACCTGCTTGATCTTTTGTTTAAATGTATCTATCTCCATGCCTGACTTAATACACGCAGTAGGTGAGCTGTGAAGCGCGTATCAATGCTTTAACCCAACTTTTATTTTCTTTTATCTAGACAATTTTAGCTCATTTCTCTTCACTCTTTCCTATTCTGTTTTTGGGTGCAATAGTGTTTCAGACTCCTTTTGCTGTCTGCATCCTTTAGGGGTCCCATATCTAGAGAGCTACTCTTCTTCGCTTTTACTGCACAAATTGTCAGGCTGGCCACCCTCTGGAGGGCTCCAGGTGGGAGAATCTCCTGCATGAAGGAAGAGATTAATTCTACTCTAGGACAAGCAAGTATTTTTTTGATGCATAGTCCATTCAGGTGGAAGCTCCCTGTGCTGTCATTGTGAGCTGGTGTTTACGAGTGAGCCGGATTCTGAAGCTGCTGCCCACCCGTTTGAGTACTAAGCCAAGCTCAAGCTTCTGTCATCTGCTGCTCTGCATAAGTTACTCAGTTAAGTCTGGGGTTAAATTAACAGAATCAGGCAGCGCTTGCATTGCCTTTGGGAGGCAAGCTGCCTGGGCCAGCCGAAAACAGAAATGAAGAATCTCTGCTGTAGAGCCTTGTACTTGTGTTAAAAGCATTTGGAGAGTTTTGTGTGTTGCTCCCTGTTTCGGGAAGAATCTGGCTGCTTTGCTCTTAAGCTCTGAATAGGCCCCATGAACTAGATCAATTTATTTTTTGGCAAGAATGTGTGGCTGGAATTCCCGATTCTCTGGGTAGATTTGTTTGAGCAGTGAGTCTGTTGCCAGATACAGAATACAGGAGCCCTGGAGGAACCTCTGAGGAGGAAAGAGGGGGAGCATCCTTCCTTCCGCAATCTGTGTGCGGCTTGGTAGAAGGGTGGTTGAGAGCTATTGCATGAATTTTCTTCCGTTTTAGAGGCCTGAGGTCTTTTTTTTTTTTTTTTTTTTTTTTT
>VZSV01000005.1:13453938-13468906 GCA_013398735.1 Nothocercus julius
GGCACTTAACATAGATATGTTGAAGGATTAATGTCCAATCAGTTTTCTCAGGCAATTGGTATGAAAAAAAAAAAAAAAAGTCTCACAAGACAAAAACTCTGTGAATAGACTGTTACGAAAAAGGAGTTTTGTGAGGGAGCTTTGTAGAGTGTTGACCCACCTCCAAGAAGGGAAAAGGACTGTTTAAGTTTGGAATGTTTAAATGACTAATCCAGTTGTAAAGGATCAAATGAATGGGAGGAGAGGAAGAAGGTTGCTCTGTCAAAGTGGTGTCATGTGCTTGAGATGCTGACTGTCCAGGAACAAGCAATCCTGAGTAGTGACTTATCCGTGGTCTAACAGGTGACCTGTTATCTCCAAAGGACCCTAAATAGTATTTGACTATAAGATGATGACATGCCTAGAACATGTAGAGTAGCTCTGACTATGTTATCAGATCATGAAAACAAAGTTCTTCCATGCGCTGCTGGTTTCAATAGTCTCAGGTTTTATTTGAGGACACAGAAAGTTGGAGGGCAAGTGGTGAGAGTGGAAAACAAATTCCATTGAACTAGTTTTTCGGTAGGAGCTCAGGAGTGTTCAGGAAATGCTGTATACTCCCAAACAGCAGGCTGTGTGGTCACTTTGTCATGCAAAGGCAGAACTTGGTAGAAAAGCTTCCTTGCTAATAGCTCTTAATGTCTTTTCTTAATTTCTCATGGATTTGGGAACTGGAAGCACTTGTAATAGCTGACCTTGCACAGAACAGTGGGAGCAGTCCTACCTCGAGTTAAGATACGGTGGCTGGTTGCTAGAGGGGAAAAGTGTCGTCTTGGAATGCATTTGTGTGTTCTGTGGTGTAATTTAGAGAGCTTAGTAAAAGCAGCAATAATCTTAAAATATTTCTTCTGAACTGCCTCCATCTATCTGAGAATTCTGAGGCAATTTTCTGTAGTGACTGTTTGCTTCTGAGAGTTGATAGATTTTGAAATTTTCCTAGGACAGTTGTTCATGGTAGGCATCACTGGATTTTTTTATATATACACACACACACACACACACACACACACACACACACATATGTGTGTATATATATATATATTCTGAAAATATAATTGCATTCAAGAGCCTGGATTTAATTTTTTTTATGTCACGAATTTTCAAGTAGCTGACTCAAGAAACTTGCCTCTAAAATGAGGCATGATAGACTGTATGATTAGTAGGACTTTTAAAAAGATAACATTTACGTAATAGAATACCAATTATTATTGGTGCATCAGGGCAACTGCAAGGAGGCTCCTTGAATGGAGGTGACATTCTTTGGGCGAGAGGGATTGAATTTAGGCTCCCTCTTACACAATTGGTTAAGCACTGAGAATCTTCAAATAAATACTTGTGCTTTGAGGTCACTCAGGACCTCATGGGCTGCTTTAGCTTTCCCTGATAAAAGTAAATGCAAGCATACCCAATTGCTTAGATTCAGATTAACCCTAGCACTGCTTCAATTCAGAAATGCTACAAAGGGAGAGCTTATATATGCAACAGTGAAGTGGAAAAATGTTATGCCTATTTCCTGGGAAGGGAGGAAATCCCTTTATTCTTGTACCAAGACTTGGTGAATAAAATATGAGGATTGTTATGAAACATAATTCTTGATTGGAAAAGTATTTTCAGTGCATGCAAGTTATCTGTTCTGATTTGCTGTCTCAAAATATGGCAGTAAAGGAACTCTTTATTGTATTTTGAATTGTATGTTGTATAATATTTTTACACTTATTTATATAATAGCTATTTAAACTGGCTGTTTTTCTAAAACTGTTGTTTTCAGGATGAAGTGTTCAAGTGGTAGCATGGAAATGGTAGAGGAAACAAAGTATTGCTGCAGAAGGGCTCATACAGTAGTATTAGGAATGGCAGCAATGGAAGCTTTGCTGTGAATTGATAACAAATACATGGTTTTAAGTAACTAGGACAGAAGAAAAAAATCCTAAAATGGAGTGCTTGGGGGAAAATAGGCTTTCACATGGTAAACAGGTCCTTTTAGAAATTAATATAAAAAAAGCCCTGCTTCCAGCATAGAGTTTTATCGGAGCTTTTTTAGCTTAAAACAGTGTTAACATCAGCCACTTTGACAGGGCTCCACAGTACAGTGAGTTAAATCGTTGCATCATTTTAAGAACTCGTGTGCATTTGCAGTAGGCTTTTTTTTTTTTTTTCAGGCATCAGTAAGATGGATTATTTTTAAAAAGGAAATAAAGATCAAGCGGGGGTGAAGTTCAATGTATTTGTTGATACTGCATCTTTTTGTACATGTACAAAAGGAGATGAATAGCTGAATGGAATAATTTTTCTTTGTTACCTTTTATAATGGTTTTGTTGCATCATGTCTCAAATGCTTCAGATAGAACAAGGATGATTCTGCAGTCACACAGTAATTCTGCATTCTCTGTACGTAGGTCAGGACTGGTGGGTTCTGAGGCATCCCTCAGTTGTAGGTGGTGCGGAAAGTGTCTTCTGTGACGAACAATAACAACATGCATGTTATTCCTTTACTGAAAAAAAAATCAAGAATGAAATGTAGTTATATACAGCATTTTCACTAATGTTTCTTTATGTTTTGCCCACACTGGGGCCTGTTGGAATCATGTTGTGTATTTTAAAAATGTATGTCCAAACAAGCTATTCCCTAGATGGACGAGCGCTTTCTTATTTCTGAATACTGGGACTGAAGCAGCGCTTAGAAAGATTTTCTGGTTCCTCAGCCTTTCATCTCTGCCAGGGTATTTACTGCATGAGCTTAGTGGGCATTGTCCTTCACACTTCTGAAGATTAATGTTTTCCACACCTTGAAAATTGAGATTACAGAATCAAATGCAGTGTACAGTCTGCAAGCACCTTGAAAGGTTTGCAGTGTAGTAGCTGCCAGTTTTATGTTAGACTTTAAGTATGGATAGAGAATGAGGTAAAAGCAATGGCAATCTGTTTTCCAGGTGACCATCCTGTGGTCTTAAAATCCTTTTTATCGTGGTAGGGCTAAAACACTGTGGTTTAACACCATTTGAAATGTGAATTTCTACCTGGTGTCAAATGGCATAACATTACCCTCTGAGTTCAGAAATAATTCGGAAGTACAGCAGTCCCAGGATTAGTGTTTTGCTGTTACATTACTGCTTCTTGGGCAGGGTGGAAATAGTGGTTGAAATGAAATCTGTGGTCACTTATGGTTATTTTCCTAAGAAAAATAAAGCAGTTGTTGAAGGGAATGCCTTATGTTCACTTCTCTGTAGACTGCTGTTTGTAAACTACTACTTGTGATGAAGACAATTAATCTGCAAATGATATTAAAGCCTGAGGAACACGTTATTGTTATAAACTTGGATAACTAATATTTTGTCATGCCAATGTGTATTTTACCTTCAGTATTGTAACGTACAAGAGCTTAGTTTTGAAGATGAAGTTTTGCATTTAATGAATCATTCTTTTTGGAAGACAATGCATTAGTTAAATTTCAGTGTCTATCTGAATTCACTTCTCTGAATAAGTATCTGCTGCTGACACTGCAAAACAATATGGTCTTTGCCCCAGCATATTGTGTATTTTGTGAGGGGGAGTAGGGCTACAAGGGGAGGCAGGGGGGGGGGGGGAGTAGGAATGAGGGTAAAGAGGTGGAGTAGTCCTGAGCATAAACAGGGGCAGTAGGACCGAGGGAAAAGAGGGGGGAGTAGGACCAAGTATAAATATGGTACCTAAGGCTGAGGGTAAAGGGAGGTTAATTTTATACTCCTAAACTGCCTTTTTATCAGAATTTCATAGGTTATTGAAAGTCTTAGAGCTTACAAAGTAGTGCCCTTAATTTGCTTTACATTTCCCCAAATTTTTTCTTATATTTTTGTGAAATATTATTTATAGGAGGTAGAATTATTGTGAGTTGTGCACTCGGAAGTTAAGCATGGTCCTTGTTTAGGACATGTTCTGTAAGGTCACTTCTGTCACTACCATCCAGATGTCTGTCCTCAGGGACTGTCTAAACATTGTTTGCCCTGTGAGCAGGGCCCCATGCTGGTGCCTTACCTCTCTCTCTATTCTGTCTTGTTCTCCTCCCATTGCTTTTCAGTGTGTTTTTCTCAATTAAATTCTCTCCTTCCATCAGTTTATGGAATTACATCAGTTTATCTCGGAAGGGAAGTAAAGTGAGTAGGTCCACTCCAAAGTACTGATTTTTCTTTTTTTAATTATGTTTAAATTGTTTTAAGTATTCATAACATTTGTCTTTAAGAGTATTTTGACATGTAGAAGGCACACAAAGTTGAATTGGAAGTGATCTTGCCATCTATTCCCCTGAATATCTACTGAGCTCGAGTAGGGTGAGAGTAAAGAGTGATCTGGAGATCTTCAAAATGCACCTGTGTGTGACCCTGTGCCATGTGCTCCAGCTGTCCCTGCTTGAGCAGGGAGGTTGGGCTAGATGATCTCTGGAGGTCCCTTCCAACCTCAACCATTCTGTGATTCTGTAATGTAAACCACTTAGCAGAAGCAGACCTAAAGTTGCAGTGGGGATGGCTTTTTACATATCCTTGCTATGAAATGTTGTAGTGTAGCCTCTCAAATGTCCTGCTACTAATGGTCAGAACTAAAAAGCTGCAGCAGCTAATTGATTCTTTTTCTTAAATGTCAGTGCTGTGAACTCTGTGTTAGGGAGCATAAAATCTTATTTCATGCAAACATAACTTAAAATTTGGGTAAACCTGCTAACCTGTGGGAAATTATTCTGTTAATTTTTATTATCATAAAAATGAAATCATGGGTTAAGTAGTGGTAATCTGACCCTATTCATGTTCCATTATGTCTTTTTTTAAAATGGCTGGTTCCTGTGGGTCTGGGACCCAGTGACACACTGTGCCAGGGCCCATGTGTTGGCAGTCGGAGTTTATGTGACCACTGATCTCAGCTACTGCAGTGGCCAGGAGAAGGGAGAGCAGGATGTTTCTTTAAGGGGAAGATTTTGTTAATAGACTAGTAAGGGAAGTTTAACCTTCCTTTCTAAGAAATGCTGTGGCTAAGCAGGTCTCTGCTGCTAATAGTGTTTAGTTTTGCAACCTAGATTTCTTCCAGAAAAAAATCTTCGTTTGCTCTTGTGTCACAGAGCTTGGATAAGACTGAAAGTCCTAGAAAGGACCTTAAACTTACAGAGTAGAAATAACAGCAGAAGGCTGGTGCTGAATACACAGTTCTGAATTGAATAGACTATAACATTTTTTTTGGCTTTCATAGCTTAGAAAAATTGCTTCACTGTTCCAATACCTAGCACAAAGTAATCTAATTAGCATCCTATCTGATTACACTTTGGAAGTACACAGTGCTGTGCTGCTCAATATTTGAGCCCTGCTCCTGAGGAGTATCCCAGCTTTCCTCCCATGGGACTAATAGATGCTCAGATGTAAGAGACGGTGCTTGTGTCTCACAGTGTTTGGAAGCCCTGGTGCCAATTCAGCTGACCAGGTGGTTGGCTTTGTCTGATGTTGTCCCTCCTCACATCAGGCAACAAATTCCCGTGGGAAAGGTAAGAAGCTTGCTGCCATCTGCCTCTATTAAAAGTTGTTTTTAATCTTGTGATCTGTCACCTCATAAAACCCTGTTTTGAGCAGTTTTCTCAAATAATGTTATGTTGGAGCCAGATGATCAGAAGGTAGAGAGAAAAAGCTTTTAATTGTAGCCTGTTTTGTGTCAGATGTGTCATAGTGTCTACCTGGATAGAAACCTTCAAATCTCTGATAAGACAGTTTTTGGGTGCAGAGTGATTTGAGAGGCTTTGAGTAACTCTGAGTATCAAAGGGCCTGCTCACTGTAACATCAAAGGGCATATTGCTATTCCAACACTCTCGAAGATTAAGTTACAGATCTGTATGTATCATATGTTGGCACGAATATTCTGGTATGAATACCTTTGTTCAACCCCTGGATTATTAAACATTTCATTTCTTTCTGGCAAAACAGAATGAAAGGAAATCTAAGGGAGCTTCCTGAAGCAGTCCACTATGCACATCTCCTGAAATCATAAGGAATTTATTTCTTCTTGTCCATCTAAAAGTGTGAACATTAACATTACATTTTATGTTTCAGGCTCTCTAATTGCGTGTTGTTCAGGAGAGTTTGTTGTTTAGAATTAATAGCAATGAGTTTTCAGCTCCCACTTATTTCCTGAGGTTACCTGACTCTCCAGGCCCTTTAGAATAGATGCTCACAATTGACAGTGAAAGGGAAGTTGATTCTCTTCTTTAAAGTAATTATATTCGTTATTTTTTGTCATCCTGTGGGTTTCTTTTGTATGCATTTTCTTGGGGTGGTATCTTGTAGTATACAGATGACCATTGTGGAAAAAGTAGGGCTTCCTTCAGTCTTCAGTTGCCTGATACGCAGTAGGTTCCTCCTGCCAAATACAAATTTAATTCTAACATACTTAAAAGGGAAGGGATTTCAAAAGCCACTACTCGAAGCTATTGCTTTAGAATGGAAAAAAAAAGTTGGGGGGCCATGAAAACAGTGAGAAGGAAGGATAATGGTTGCATGGAAACTGCTCACTGCAGCAGTTCTCCTGCACAATATCATATTGTAAACTTCACTTCTCACAGCAAGCTACCAAAAGGGTATAAGGTGCTTACTTTTATTGGAACTGTATTCTATTAAAAACTTTTCATAGGTGTTGCATAGTAAGTGGGGCATACTTGAGATGTCAAAATAAGATGTTGGTTGATTGGAGAATGCAGCGATTCAGAGCGCTCTTGAAGGTTTTTATTACAATGACACTTTTTGCAGTGTTTTGCTAAGTAGAAACAGGTAGAAGGGACAGGCAGATAAGACACATATTCAGTGTTCAGATGAACAGGAGTTAATGATGGGAGTCTTCAGGAATGATGCAGTCTTCAGGAAATTGCTATGTTACTGTATTGCCATGCATCAAAAACTTTTTGGACTATTTTCAGAAGATATTTTGACAAGTTCAGGGAGGAGTTGGTGGTATCATTAAATATCACCAACTGGCAACTTCTGTAACAATCTTTTTGGTATTATAGCCCAAGGGAAAGTCAATAAACTTTATTTCCCAGAATTAATGTAATTATTTTAATTTTTTTCTTTTTCTCTCTCATTCTCAGAAATGGTGCTGTAATATAATATCAGATGGCCAAAAGCAATGCAGGAACTCAGCGTCCCATAGGAAGATGTTCAAATGTAGGAAGACTGGGGGTGGAATAAATCATATTCTCTGATTTTGTTAGGAACGAAATTATTATAGAGAAGCAAATATTCAGGCAGTTGCAAATAACAATATTTTGAGAGGAAGAGACAAGCATGAAGCTGCTTGGATTACTGAAGTTGCATTTTAAAGGGTTTTCTCTTTCCTCTTACCTGCAATATTTTCCTTGCATACTGTACTATCCAGAGGAATTCTCACTGCCACTTGTGTTGGTAGTGGTAGTATGCTATTTCAGGTCAGCAGCTGTCCTAGCATTTTGGTTAATCTTATTCATCTATGCCTCTGTTTGGTCCAGTGAGAAATTATTTTAAATGTTGCAGTGAGAAAGCTTGCACTGTTTGCTTTAAGTTTGGGAAGTGGAGCGGAGGCCGTACTCAGCGTCACACCCGAGGTGAGATGTGGTGTCCTACAACTTCCCATTGGGATTATGGGTTATGGTTATTTACCCAGCTCCCTTGTGAGAACTGTGACTTAGAACCGTCGCCAGCAAAGTTATTTAAGGCTGAGCATTTTGTTGCCAGGTTTGTGTACAGAAGTAAATGATGGGGAGTATTTTACAGCTGTGGTTGTGGGGCTGTCTTTTCTGCCACAACTCAGGAGTTCACAATTAGCAGCTTTCACAGAAAGTTAACTTAAATGTGAGTGTTAGTCCAAGCCTGCCCTGAGAGTCAAACTTTAGTAGCTCCAGCAAGGTGGATAAAATTCCAGGCAATTCTCTCAGATATCAGTAGCGTATGAGTCATGTAATGCTTTCTAGTTACAGACTGAAATCGGAAGTTATCAGTGTTAAAAGAAGTCTCCATTCAGTTAAAACTGAGGGTAAATTTTTCAGATGTATCTGTGTGAAGAGCTTAAATTCCAGTTTTAGGAGAGACTTGACTTTCAATAACGTTAACAGCTTTTAACCTGATGAATTCTATGAGCAGTAGTAAAGACTGAATTTACTCTTTGGTTTCCTTGTGGTCATTCCTCAGGAAAACCTTTTTAGAGCACAGTGATCTGAAATGCTCTTGTCTGACGCACACTTGAGAATGAATGCACAGAGAGGCACATGCAGAGAACTAGCAGTTTTTATCATGCTTATTCCTACCTTTGTTTTTCACAGGGGAACTACCCATGAGGACAAACTCACAAGTATGTTAGAGCCAGTTTTGCAAAGCAGTTTCAGTTTCTGATGATGCAGCTAAGCATGTTTTACAAACCCTTTGTGCATCATTAGGCATTGGAGAGTTAGGTGACATGCATGGTAATTAGGTTGTGTGATTTTTTTCAAAACATGGATAAGGCTCATAGGTCACTTCAGTGCTTTGGAAAGTGGTATTTTATGATGTTTATGATGTTTTTCATGGTGACAAGCTGATCCTAGGGTTCTCTTGTGCAGAAGTTCTGTAGCACATTGACTTGCAAGCACATTGAGCCAACATTACATGAAAATGTAACATTGTTCATGATAATAGAGGCTCAGTGAAGGCTCAAATAAAGAAATGTAATTTACCTCACTTGTTTTTACTTACTATATAGTTATTATCTCACTGAAGCTCTGCAGGTAATGTAATTGCTTGTGTTAAATTCCTGTTTTGTCACCTTCCTAGGATGTTTTTGTCCGAAGACCTAATTACTTCACCTCTCACAAGCATACATTTTACACTTTGAAGTAATCTTTAGTGGACAAGTATAAGCTTCAGAAATGTGTTTTGTTGGTGCATTAACGATGTATGAAAGGCACAGAAAATAGGGGAGCCAGAGACACGTGAGGCTTGCCAAGGTGCAGCTTTATCAGGAGAGAATAGTGGGATTTGCTTAGTGGTCTTGATTAAAGCCAACTGTCAGCCTTTTCTTGGTGAAAGGGAATGTATTGCACAGTATGTTGTACCTGAATATGCCCTAAAGATAGGACACAAGCAATATTCTAAATAAAAAAAAAAAGTAACCATTAATGGCACTCATTAGGAGATGCCACAGTAGGATGCAAAATAAGGTCACTCGTATGTAGAATCTTACTTGATACTTTTGAAAACCTTCACGTTGTTTGGTTTGTAGGTAACTGACAGATGTAATGAGTTTTTGCATACTTTCAAAAAAAAAAAAAAAAAAAAAAAAGAAAAAAAAAAAAAAAAAAAAAAAAAAAAAAAAAAAAAAAAGAATTCCACATGAGGAATCTGTAGTTAATGGGAGCCGCACAAAGGATTATTTTACTCGGTGGTTTGTTTTATTCCTAGGTGTGCATGTACAGATCATTAGTTTCCTATTCATGGTGCAAATATTTGTGTAAGAATTGGTTCAAAATTCTGAATGACCAAGCAAATTTTATAATTTCAAGTAATCTTCCACACGCAGTTGGCTCTGACTAATAGAATTACGTATGCGTAAAATTGCTTTTACTGTAGAAGCCAAAATGCAGAATAATAGCTTGTCAAACTGTCATTTGCAAGTGAGATCATAGATTTCGCAGTCCAAATTAGGTTGTGTTCTTTTTCTTTTTGTCAGGTCACATTCTAATAACCATATTGTGCATTAAACCCTGTGATTATCCGAACACTTGACAGATGGTAGGCTGCTAATTTATATGTAAGAGACAGTGATTGCCTGTGCAGTAATGGCATTCAACTAAATATGAAATGTCAAAATCCACTTTGTTGTGTTTTTACTTGACTTATTTGAGCAAGGTAATTCTAGCAGAGTAATTCCTTTCATAGCTAAACATATGCTTCGTTTACTAGTGTTAACAGATTTTAATATAAAAATTTCCCCAAACCAATAGATGTCTGCATGTTGGTCAAGAGCAGGGGAAAATTTTAGAGTACAGTGAAAATGAAAAATATTATGTTATTAGATTTAAGCTTTTAATATGTGTATTGAGAATTTTAAGGAAATCAAGTTAGTATTAGGATCACCTAAGAATTAGTGTTATGTGGTTAAATGGCTTTATGCTAATACAGTTGTTCTAACTCGATAACACAAATTAACAGAAGTCTGATATGAAATTAGCTGATTGCTACTAACTTCTTGTTTATCATTTTGGTTCTCTTGAAGGACGCTGCTGAAACCAAGTGTTCTGAGCCCAGAGGGCTTTGGATTTGACAAACAGTTGGGCTTCTAATAGCTCAGGGGAAAAGAGCAAGGAATGGGTACATTTCACTGCCTCCCATGTTTAAATAGTTGTCTGCACAAACCACATGGTAATTGTTGTAGAGATGTCCCCCTGAACCAGTATTTGTTCATCTTCATTAATGTATTTCAGAAATATTCTGCTTGCCAGTTGTTTGTTGGAAGGAACTAGAGCTGTGGCTCCTGAACAGTAAATCTTTTAAGCCTGAAGAAGGTTGATATGCAGCTGAAATTTGCTGTTTTACACTACTGGGGAAAAAAAAAAAAAAAGGAAAAGAAACATGCAGGTATTAAACTCTATTGTTTATCAGAAGAGAGCAGGAGTAGAAACATTCCTGTCAGTCTTAGTGGTGTATTTCTGTAGCTCACTTGCCTTGGTCTGTCAGATTTTTGTTAGGCATTTGCAGCAAGTACTTCGAGTCAGTGAGTGCTGTGTTGGAGTATTCAGTAACACTTGACATAGGCAGGAATGAGCTCTGTTCTTATTCATGTTCCTTAATCACTAACAAAATTAGTTTTCTGTACACTGTTTCGGTAGGCCAACCAAGGAGTTCTTCTGTCCTAAAGAATGGTAATTGCTCCACTTGTGTTTTTGTGGTCGTCCTGTATCGTTGCTTTCAGCGTAGCGGGTGAACTTATAGACTGTAAATTAGTACTTGAAAAATAGAAATGACAAAGATAAGTAACTTAGGAAGTTATTTGATTTCCAAGCTTGGAGAAGTGTTTGTCATCAGTGTAGGCGGCTAATGCACATTATACAAAACACTTGCTTTAAAAATCCTTTCTCTAAGGCATAATGTTCTTTCAGTTTTAGGATACATGTATAATTCTCTAGCAAGAGGAATGTGCTCAGGAACTTGATAAATGAAATAAGTGGCGATTCTGTTCCGAGCTGGATACTTCTGTCTAATGTGTTCTAGCCTCTCAGGCATTATGAAGATATATTTGGAGTTACGGATGTTTGTGACATTCTGAAGGGACTGCAGAATAGGGTAGTGTGTGGCAATCTGTATGTTATATTGCAGTGATATTTCATATAGCCTCTTCCAAATACCTGGCAAAGGATTAGTTTTTGTTTTGACAATGTTCCAGATATGTACTTTGAGACTAAATTTAAATAAATGTGGTTGCAGCCATTCAGCGTTTCTGCAATTTTACGTTTGCCTAACACAGATTGAATCATTTGTAAACCATAGCTTTCAAGATATTAATGCAATTTGATATAATACTTCTATCTATGTATATTCAAAATAGACACATTTACTAAAATGAGATTTCGCTGTACTTAGTAGATTGAGAACGATCAAGCTCTGTCATTTTGTTTTAAAAAATGTACTCCTTACCTTTAGTGTAAGGTAAGTGGGGACTTCTCCTTTGGCAATTTATTTTTCATTTGGAAGCTATTTTTCCAATGGTCTTAGTGATTGTATTCAAGGGTATTAGCACAGGGTCAAGCAGCTGATTAGATCATAACTGTTACATTTTGAATAAAAATCCTGCACTAAGATATCTGTAAGTGGATTATTAAAAGAATTTGCTAATGTGTTTGTGGTCTAAGTTACTCTTCTCAGATCTTCTGTAATACTGTTTGAACCACCAAAGCACTAAAATGTTTGCTAGAAGGTGTCACAGGGATGGTTGAGAAGGAATTAGGATCGTGTTGTCTTGGAGAAAACTTTCTGAAAAGAATTAAGACAAAAAAGAGGTGACTGTGGGCTCTAGGATAGGTAAGACAGTCACCAGAGCTGCAAACAAAGATGTGGTGTTAACAGAATGCTTTTTAAACATTCTTGTTTGTACTGGAAGTGTTGTCTCTTTCTGTAACTATTTTATGTAAGATTGGAATCCTTTTTTTAATAACTTTTTATTTTAAATGTACCAAGGTATTTGCAATGCTTTTGTTCTTAATTGAATGAACTGTTTCCTTTAAACAGATTAGTCTGTATGCAAGTGACAAAATATTGCTGTGAGCAATATTACTGTTTGCTATTGAAACTTTGATCAATAGATTGAATTGTTATTATCAGATTAAAACTATTAAAGGCTAAAATAATGGATTCCCGTCCAGTTTGCTTTGTGGGGAGGGGGGGATCTTAAACCAAATCTTTTCTCATTTAAATAGTGGTTCCTTCTAAATATGCTCATTATTCAAAACCATCTTCCATTAAATTAATTTCAGTGCTGATGTCAAAGTATTAAAAATGTACTGTATGATCCACATGCAGTATTAGTAACTGTTTAGAATATTTTTCATCATCCTTAATGGATTGTAGACATCTTTCCAGACACTAAAAGTGTTAGAGATTGTAAAGGATCAGTATTACACTAGTCTTTGAAATATAACCTGTTACACAGTAGGTTGTTGTGCAGTAAAAAGATTGACCTCTTTGGGATATAAAGAGAAACAAAACAAAAAGAAGTGCAGGCATGAATGACTTTGGAAGCAGAATAGCATGTTTAATTATAGTAAGCAGACAGTCTAAGAGCAGTGATGTAACATTTCCTGAGTGGTCGAAAAATGGGATGGTCTTGGAAGTACTTTCTATCTTATTGTAGTTTTGGGGACATAAAACCTGTCTCCACTTGAGACATCGGGGTGCTGCAAGTCCAAATATGCTACCAATTTTTTTCCAATTGCTGGTAGCTGGAAGCAAATCATGTTTCTAGTAATGTTTGGTGCCTTTTCTTTTAATCTTGTATTCTTCCCTGAATCACCTTGTGTGTACACACAACTGTGTGTAATTATTGCCAATTACCACATTTATTTGGGTTTCATCTCTAACCCCATAGCTCTTGGTATAAACTACTTCCTATTGCCTTCTCCCGAAGGCATGAAAATCAGAGGACTACAGGATAAGTTGCTAAAAGTAAGGCACAGTGGTATGTTGTAATTTATGCCCTGGAACTACAGGGAAAATGGGTCTTGTTCGGGGTTCGGACTGCACAGAATTTTGTTGCATTGGCAGATTGAGGAAATCCTCCAAGTTAATTGCAGTGTGTGTGTAGTTGCAGCTGACAGGTGTCTAAGGCTTCCAAATACAGAGGCAATAATGTAATCCTGTGCAAAATTGAAGGGACAGGAGAAAGAAGAGCAATAATGTTGCTTTTTAGTTATTGTGAATATTTTTATATAGCATTGAATAGCCGATCAGTGTAACTGAAGTCATGCTGTTCATAAATTGACATTTTACGTGAGTGAAGGATTTTTTGAAGTGAATTAAGTTCTAAAATAAAGACTGAGATTGTTTGCATTTCTATAGCATATCCATCTAAGGATCTCCTAGTATTTCATGAGTATTAATGAATTAAGCCTCAATGTGAGGTAGTTATTATCCCAATTTTGCAGAGATTGCAGAGAGGTTAATTAACTAGCCCAGAGTTACTCGGTGATCTGTGATGAAATTGGTTTCCATTTTAAAATGTCTGGATTTGCACTCTCATGCCTCAACTGTTAGGCTGTGCTTCCAGAATCATTTATTTTTGTCTGGAAATAAGCTTTAGCTAATGAAGTTGTAAGCTTGGTGTGTGTACAAAATGGAATTGGAATGACCAAATCTGTTTTAGGTAGGTACTTTGATGCAAGCTTTGAGTATGGACAGCTGAACTGAGTTGTTTGAGCTGGATGCAGGCTAGAAGGAAAGGCTTAAACTAGATGAGTAGAAGAAGTCTTAATGCAAAGTAAGTATTTATGTTGAGGTCTATGCTGGGGTATGCTGAAGTATGAATTAAAACCAATGTTGTTCAGTCTCATGTTTTCATAAGAGCTTCACTTAATCTAGCTCAACGCAGATGCATAACTTTAAAAAAAATGAGTGAAAATGACACTTGTCGTCTTTTAAGGGTCATTTGGTGATATATCTTTTTGATTGCAATTACAGAAGCAGCTTGGGGGGTGGGGGGCAGAAGGAATGGTTCCCGTTAACTATTTGCACTCTTACTAGTAGAAGATATTACTTTAGCTGAAGAAATTTATTAGTAAAATACTTTGTTTCTGAGAGAATCTTTAGTTGACAAATGAACTCTTGGCAGGTAGTAATAAAGCTGATGTGTATTTAAAACCCATAGTGACTTTCTAGTTCTTCGTATATGTGGCTGTACAAATGATCTTTCTCAAGCTCAGGATAACAGACTTTTTTTATACTTCTTGGCATTGCATTTTGTGCTTCACTTCCTATAAAAGAAGTTTCAGTTGATGTCTGAAGTCCACTAAATTTTTGTTACAGAAATGGTGCTGGTTTATAGTCAGGAGATGATGATGTGCTGTGTGTCCTGACGAGCTAGGGAATGCAGAGTTCCTCTCAGATTACTCTGAGATTTATTTCAGTGTGTTTGGCTGGAGTCCATCTAACCTTGCGGATCTCCTAAAATATGTTGAGATTAGGGGCACTCGGACTACTGCCTGACCTGCAGCAGCGGAGTTTTTAATCTCTCACACTGCTTATGGGGGAAGCTTTAGAAAAGAAATGGAAATTCTGATGGAAATCATGGAAGTTTCTGTCAATGTTGTATGGCTTTGGTGGGGAGAGGGGACCAGTGCCAGAATGATCACCGTGGGACCAAGGACCAATGCATCATGTGCTCAAATACTCTCAAATTCAAAGCAAATCTTGTAAAGGGCTTTTTAAGAGT
>VZSV01000005.1:13469151-13492442 GCA_013398735.1 Nothocercus julius
CTTATCTATATCTTGATAAAAAGCAGCATTTTGTATGTTAGAGGTTTTCTTTTGAAGGTAATTATGGCTGAGGCAGGTAGCTACAACTGTTCTTGGAGCCATAGGAATGCTGTGCGCTGAAGCTGTGTAATAGTAGCCAAGGGAGAGGACACGATGTATCTGCTGGTGGACTGCTCAGCTTGAGGAGCCCTTCCAGTGAGACTCCTGCCACAGCCATCTTGTGTTTGTAGGCTCCACAATGCGGGAATGGAAACTACCTCACAAATTCCTTATTGCTGTCATGTAGCAAAGCTGACACTTGCTGAGCTTGCCAAGACAAGAGAGGTGCTTAAGAGTTCGTCCTTGCTATGCTGAGTTTCAATATATTAAGCTCATTTGAGTTTGATTTACATCCCTGTGTGCCTTGCTCTTATGCCCATGAGTGAACGGCATGCTTGGGTGTTTGCTTTGATACAGCTTTTGCATTTGTAAAATGGGTGCAGCATTTATATAATGCTTTGAAATCTTGAAATGAAGTCTGTTATGAACAAAGTACTATTACAGAAGTCTTGGAAGCTCTGAAATAAGAACTAACGATTTCAATACTAAAACTCAATCCAGTAAATCAAAGAAAAATGCAATTCTGTTTAATTGCTGGGGTTACAATTCATTACTCATTCTTTTAATTAGCAACACTTGACTTTATGCACCAAAATGCCCCATTTGAAAAGTGATAGCTCTTTGCTGACAAGGGTTGTGTGTGTACATAGAGAAAGGGAGAAAACAGTTTCTTGAAAAAGCATAGTAGTGGCACCACCTGCTCTTTTTGTAGAGCACTGCTGCTGCGAAGGTCATCCAACAAGTACATAACGGAGTGCTAACATTTGAAGTAGGACAATGCAGTGATACGGCATTCTTTTCTAATATAAACTTTTATTACATCTCCAAATGCTGTAATTTCTTAATATCTGGGTCAACCTGTTCAGAGAACTGACCTGTTCTGAGAAATAAGGAGTCTGATGGACCTTTCTCCACCTTTTCCTAGTTTCTATGCTCTCATACCTTGTTTTTTGGCCTTAGGTAAGTGTATATTATAGTACTTGGCCAACTTCATACAATCCTTCTAGGTTTTGGCTTTTTGTCTACGCAGCAAGAAAGGTTCTAAAACTCTTCTGAAGGAAATACTCTTAAGTTGCTTAAGTTAGTAGACTAGCAATGTCTTTTCCATTATAGAACTTTGAAAATGGTGCTGTGACCTGTAAGTGCAATTTTTATAAATAAGGATCAGGGAAAACAGTTTAGTTTTTCTGCAATACATTAGTCACTTATTGCGTGTAATTACTTGGAGACTCAGAATAGGTACAGTCATAATATGACTAGTTTTGGAGTTGAGATTTTTTTGGTAATTTAGTTGGTAGGTTACTCTTAGGTTTTGTTTGACTACTGTTCTTTCTGTACTGAGCAGAAAATACCTAAAAGCAGAAGCGGATTGACGAGGAAATGTTTAGTCTTGCTGCCACTCAGACTTCAGAGAGAGTAGAGTGGATTGTTCAGTTATATAGATGTAAAGTTAATAACAAGCAAAAACTTGTTATATTCATTAGATTACTCTTTTTCTGAACATGAGAGTTGCCTGAGGGATAGAACACATGTTGAAAAGTGGCTGTGCACATGCAAAACAAAACTTAGTGGTCAGACCATTGTGAAACTTGATGAAAACGTTGCAAACAAAAGCAGAACCAGCTAAAGAAAGGTATGCTCCAAGTTTTCACTAATTATTTTTATACTGTGCTGAACATAAGTGGTGCATTTCACTAGACTATTTGATGTTCCTTGCCATTTTGCAGGTAATGCCAAATAGAAAACTGTACTCAAAAATAGAGATCAAGAGAGCAATACCAATACCGATAATTCTGTGTACAGCAGTGAGGAGAAGGTGCATGTGGGAGGTTTGAAAGTTTTCTGTATCTACATCAATTCTGAAGGGAGGTTTGAAAGTTTTCTATATCTACATCAATTCTGAAAATACAGTTGCTTATATAACTCATTTGAAAAAGATTTCTTTCTGTTGAGGTTCTGTGATATGCTTATGCTTCCTTAAGGCTGGAAATTAAGATTTGGTAGTTTTGTTTTGTGGTATTTCTTTGAAGGCATTTAATCTGGGATTGAGATGAACTATACTGTAATTATTTCACAAAAAAAGCCAACCCCTCTCATTATGTATTGCTGTTTGGCCTTCACTCCTTGACAATGAGCCACTAAAATGTGGCAAAGGAGAAAGGTTCTACCCTTTTCTGGCTGGCTTGAGGCCACCAGGCAGAATGTTCACAGGCACTTAAACTTGCCCTCTTTACGTAGAGGTAGAATCAAGTCAGGAGGTACGCTTGCTAAGAAATAAAACGATGCTTTAGCTTGAAACTTTAGAGTAACTTCACATTACCCTCCAACTTGATGTAAATACCTGTCACTGTCCACCCCATATCTTTAGGGTATTTCTCATGCATACTCAAAATTCTGATAGATCTTCTGAGTGGAAGAGCTGAAGTGCAGTTCATTTTTGTGACTTTTTCCACAATTTTTCTATGTTTCCACCAAAAACATTTTACTAATAATCCTTCTTTTGGGATCCAGTAGATACTTTTCAAAGGCTTAACTCTGAAGGGACAATATATTATGGAAAAAAAAAAAAAAAAAAAAAAAAAAACAATTCTCAGAGCCCCCCAGGTTTCAAGCATTTAAAGTTTATTTTGTCAGTTAAACTTTCAGTGTTTGGCATGATTACTCTGGTATTCCATACTTAGTGTTCCTGAGCAAACTCAATTATATGTAATAGGCCTTTCTCTGGAAATTTTGCTGTAATCCACATCATGCAGCTTAGGTGTGAATGGGGAGCTCTCTGCCAGAAGGGCTAGACACTGGTCTGACAGCATTGTTTCCATGTTGTCTGTTGGCCACAGCTTCTGGAATAACTGTGCTCGTCCAGTGACATTGAAGCACTAAACATCTCTCACCTAGCCTTTGAGTGGCCTTTGTAGTCACCTGTCACCATGCCGCTTACTGATTTTGACATGATGGTATCAAGGTAAATGCGAGGCTTTGATTTTTGCGGGTAGATACTGGTAAGTCATTTCACCCTTTCTTTGTGTCTATGCTTTGCTTGCTGACTATGTACCAGTGATCCCATTTTTTCAGGGTTTATCACCTGGCAGTTTATAAAAGGGCTTCCTTCCCTTTCTCCTCTTGCTTGCTACAGTCCTCAGGATTATCAAAGGTACTTGCACTGCTCAATGTCTTTTATTCATGTTAAGCCCCGGCCACTGATGTGCTAAAGCAGAGGAGGAAAGTATTTCATCAAAGCATTTGGGTTCTGGAAAACCAATACCTACTACCTAAGAGGGGGCATCAAAAGAGACTATGGATTTATGCTGTACCTCAAAGCTTGTTTTCTTTTTTCCAACTAATATTCCTTAGCACAAGACCAGAAAGTGTCCACAGCAAAAGAATTCTTCAAAATTTTCACCTATAATAAAGGATTTGCTTTAATACTCTAATTTGCTGCAGTAGATCTGTCTTAAAATCATTTGAGTTGCTAGACAGGTATTACAACATGTAAAAATTACTTAAGAAAGCCTTGATAATTGAAAAGCTTAGAAGAAAACTGAGTTTCCTTTAGATTAAAAATTAAGGAAAATAGCCTATTTACTGTAATTTGAGGGTAGGGGGAAAATCTTATCATGGTATGACTGTTCAAATGTCTACTGAGGATGATAACTTACCAACAGCAAAAATGTTCAGAAATTGTTTTATAGTAATTCTTTGAGTCTAATGTATCTATGATATAAGAAGCAGAAACTTGATCTGACTAAAGTCTGGAAAAAGGGCATTGACATCTGGAGGGAAACAGCACGTTGCAAAAACTAAATGAGAATAAATGCTGAGAAACATGTGGTTCCTATTTATGTTTATAACAGGAATGCAAAAATCTATCAGATCAGTAATAGGAATCTGGAAAGTAAAAATGAACAGGAAAAAGCTTTATTTCTTTGATTTGGCAGCTTAACATTGGAGTAACATTGCATTTATAACCTGTTTCATGCCTAAAAGTGAGGTTAAACAAAAATGAAAACCCATCTAACTATTATAGCAAGTATGTGTTTCAAATTAGTGTTGGCTTGTTGCAGCTGTTAATGCCTCTGCAAAACAGCTGTCACAGCGGAAGGCCTCACCTGTATGAAGTTGAATACAGGAAAAAATCCTTTGCAAGATTGGAGTTGGAGCTATCATTAAATGCAAAATGGTAAACTTGGAGACCTACACCTAATGCTGTAATTTAATTATATCAGGGGAAATAGTCTGAACTTCATGATAAGCTCTCTGTGTAACATTTAAGCTATTTTGAAAGGAGGTGAAATAAATTGGTCTTCTGTTAGCACCGGAGTAAACCTGTGGGCTTTTTTCAGCTGGGCGTATTCCTGTATACTATATGATATGTTTGTTTAATGAGCATCTTGTGTTGCTTGCTGTTTTCCCTCACTATACTGCTGGCCCAAACAAGAAAAGCTTCAGCTGTGAGAAAGAAAAGCTTTTTTATCTCGCCTTGGTAAGAGGCAGTAATTACATGCATCATGTCAGTGTTCTCATTTTGTTTGCCATGTGGCCATTTCAGTATTGTCATCTGTCACGTCCTCAAGCTAAGACTTAATATTTTTCTCCTCTTTCTGGGCACGTAAGTGAATTGCCCAGTTTTCCGTGGCCACGTTCATAGTGAGCAGAGGGGGAAGCTGCCTTGACGTGCAGCTCCGAGCCTTTCTGGAGGTTGTGCTGCCACTGCTACCTTCAGGTGGCCCCTAGGGGACTGCACAGAAAGGTAGTTGGAATGACAAAGTCGCAGAACTGATAGCTTAAGGGGCAAATTAAGGATCTTTTGTAATATATTCAGAACAATAAAACAAAGGCGATCTTTCAGTTTTCATTTTGGAATATTTTTTCCTATAATAAAGTCTCAATATATTTTGAAAGTGGCAATTGGTATTTCATATTTAATTATTTCTCTCTTGTTTTATTTGCCTTATTAGTAACATGGTTTCATAGGAACTTGTTTTCAACAGAAACTTTTGGTTTCTGCTGCTGCAACTGAAGGGTATTAAAGTTGCTTGTTCAGTATTCCTGTTCTGGAGTAGATTGGTGGTAATGAAACTAAAGCATTTGCAAAAGCAATTTTTATGTTTGTAAGCTAAGAATATAAATCAGTCTGTCTCTTTTTATAGCTTTTTGTTTGTAGTTGTTCAGTTCACCTCCTTTGAGCCTCTTTAAAGATACATGTGTGGGATACTCCTGGCTATGGTGTTTGAGGTGATTTAATGTATCTAGTCAGAACTAATTAGAGGTTTTGCTGTGTTCTCCCTAGAACGCCACTGCAGGGAGGTTTGAACATGGCTTGGAGTTCATCTTGCCTTGATCTGTCCTGAGAGAGTCTTGCTGCTGCTTCTTGTTGGTACCTCATTATAGGGATGGTTATTTAAAACAAACAAAACAAAACCCACGTTATGACGTCACTGTAATTTGACATCAAAAAAAGAAATCTATGAGAAAAACGCAGAATTTGAAATCCTGATAAATGATCTAAACCTGTAAATATGGAGGTCTCTGTATTTGTTACTTGTAACATCATATAAGTATATCCAGAATTACAACTTAGAATTATGCTAGGTGTTTTGGCTACACAGAGCTGGTAAAGAGCACACATGTTTTTTGAAGCTCTGGCTTTCTAAATGACTCCTGTCTACTAAAATACATCTGTTATTCCATTTGAATTCAGGTATGAGAATGACTTGAGAGTCTGTCTTTTTAAAAAAAAAAAAAAAAAAAAAAAAAAAAAACTTGAAGCAAGGAAACATGAGATGTATTGCAGTCTGTTCTATTGCACATACGTGAGATGCCTCTTTGCTAGTGGTGTCTTTCTCTTGATACCAATGTTGTCAGGTGTAAGACTTCATGTAGTTACTTATCTCTTCCTTTTTCTTTACACTGTTACCTGTGGTTTAAGCAGTGACTTAGGTGGTGAGTACTTCAGAGCTTATGAGTTGGTTAATATCTTACGGTTCTTGTGCCTAATAACTCATGGATAGCAAATGTATCATTTGTGTCAAATACTATGTTAAATAAAGAATAGGCAACTAGTTTGGTTTGCTTGGTATTCACATTATCATTAACACTGCTTAAATACTGAACAGTATGCCCGTGATCTTGATAAATGGTGGCAATTTTTACTTTGTGTCCTTAAAACTTCTGCTTCAGTCTCCGTCATTTAAATAACTTCAGCAAGGGTCATGCTAGCTGAAAACACAGCGCAAGGTCTGGACTTTCAGACTCTTTCCTAGGGTATGCAGCTTTTAGATATATAAGCAGAAAACTGAGCTTGGGATTCAGTTCAAGCTTTATCACTGTTGTATTTGATTGCTTCCAGCTCTTTTCAAGGGGACTTGTCTGTAATCATACAAAATGGTGTAAAAAACAGCTAAATGTTAATATATTGTGGTAGTGTATTGATAAATCAATGCCTTTGCAGCAACTATTGTTGCTAAAGTGTCTTATATTTAAGAAGAACTCATTAAACCCCCAAGCAACCTTTTGAAGACTTAAAAGCATTGATTAAAAATATGAGTTAAAAGAATGAATGAGTTGTTCAAAGCCATCTGGAAAGTTTTCTCTAAGTGCTCATCCTATGTGACACCTTAGCCTAGGACACTGATTACCCTGGGACAAATCGAGACTTTGTCCCTTCTGTGGTCATTTGCACTGCCATGAAAGACCAGCACAACTTCTCATGATTGAAGTATAAAAAGGAAAACTGATCTGTTCTGGGGCTTTCCAGAAGGCACTTTTTAACCCACTATAGAGGGAAAAATGAAGTACATTTTATGGCATTTTTTGTTTTAAAATTCTGGTGTGGGTTTTAACAAGGCTTTCCAGATTAATGGATGTTGTTACTGCTTAACAGGAGGTGGATGCTCCTGTTGGCCTATTGCTTTTAATGCAAAAAAAAATTAGTCTATAATGAAGCTTTATTTTCTTGGAAGTTCTTAGCCTTCATTAAACTTGCACTTAAATACTCTTTACAGGGTGATGTGTAGGCCAAGCTGAGGCTTGAAAGTAAGACTTCCCTTCCTTAATACCAAAGAGCCCAAGTCCTCTGTTTTGATGGTGAGAACTCCACTGAAACTCTGATGTCAGTAAGCCCAAGTTCTGCAGTTTTTCTCAGTGAAGCCAAGGTTTTGTCGTCTGTCTAAATGCACAAGCTCACTCCTCTGTCCTCTATGGTATGAATTGGTTTTTGGTTGTCATGGTCTTTTCTCCCTCTTCTCCTTAAAAGGCTCTATCTTTATTCTCCAACTCTCGGCACGTGCTCTTCCAGGGTTATTTCCCAGCAGAAGCTCTGCCACCGGCATGTTGTGGTGCCAAGTCCAGTGCAGGCAGGCAGCTTCATTTAACTTGAGATCCAGGGAACTTCTGTAGGCTCTACCTCTAATATTCTTAGACAATTAGTCTTTCTATAGACTTCTACTGGCTTTAGGTGAGGTTCACACAGAACCTGCATGTCTAACACAGTAAAACTTCTCTCATCAAAAGCGGAGGAAAGCCTTTGGGTTTGTAGACTTTGTGCTGATAAAACTTAGTGCCAATAAAACTTTGTGCCAAGGTATTTGGCTTACATTTTTACAGCTATATAGCATCTAAAAGCACATCTGTGTTCAGTGCTAAATTACATGCATTTTAGTTTTTCTTATGACTGTTAGACTCTTGCCCTAGATTATCTCCATTTATTGATTTGGAACTTGTGCCAGTTTCTCATTTTTATTTCAGCTACCTTTTTTTTTCAGATCAGTGACTCCCTTTTAGTGATTCTTACTGTTCTGAGTGTGCCCTCCTTGCCAAATTCTGCCGGCCTCCCCTGGTAGCTGGAGAGGCTCTGTACTCTATCACCTAGTCCTGGTCCTACCAGAAGGCTGCTTTTCATCTATCTTACCAGTAACGGCCACGCCGTGCTTTATGTGTATTTTTTTTGCTATTTTTGTTTCTTTGTGTAGCTCTGCTGTAGACGTGACTTGCTATGCGTTTTAAAATGTTTGAATACCTGTGCCAGATGGAAACATTCAGTATGTCACCTCACATCTGAATCCTCTTGTGTGCTGTTCTTGCTGCAGTCAAACAGTCCCTTACACTTCTGGACAGATTTGTTCACTCTTCTCCCTGGAGGAGCTTTCAATTAGATTTTGCTGGATACTTTTTCCTCATTTCTCTCACCCCTGCCCCAATCCAGACAAACTGAAATGTCCTGCTTTTCCCCAGTTGCAGTCTTTTCTTGCAGCTCAGACTGTTTTCCTTTTGACTTTTTGTTTTATTTCTGACTTGTAAGCAGTTGTTCTAAGTGGTCTGAAGAATCTCTGAAAGACATTACCATTTAGAATATGTTAATTTACAGTATACAAAACATAGACTTTTAAAGATTTTTCATCAAAGCAGATAATATTTCAAGTATTTTGGCACATATACAAGTATATTATATATTCTTAATAGCATACTAGTTTGCAGTACACTAATAAAAGTACATTGGAGATAAAGGCATAAAATTAAAAGGATAGGGATGTGTGTATCTATGCACACTCTGTATGTATTTAGGCTTTTTTATTTTTGGAACTGAACTTTGTTTTGGCCTGTGTCCTTATTTGTCATTATTTATACAGAAATACAAATGTTTCTGTACACTTGGGAAAACATTTTCAATGCTTTGAAGGAATTCCAAAATTTTGCAAAACATTTGCAAAACATGCTTCAAATGTTTAAATGTTTTCATTTTTTTTCTAGATTTATACCATTGCAGTTTGTACTAGTTAATGGCTATAGACTCTTTCCATTGTTAGACAAAGTTAGATTTAGATGTGTATTAATTAAGCAGGAAACTGAGGGGTGTCTCTGTGTAGCTTGTTAGCAGAACGTAGATATAACTTCTTAAATAACTCAGATAAATATACAATTTATGCCTGTGTTATGGATGCAATTGGCTTTCCCTCCCTGTCCCCCAGTGCACGCTGGTTTTGCTGTACATGTCTTGGTCCGACTGGAGTATTTGATTTTTATGATTCATGTCTTGCTTAGTGATAGCCGGTCAGAAGCGTCCATGTTCAGCTTGATTTTTCAACAGTTATGCTGAGAACACTCATATCTTGAAAACAGAACATTTAGACATGTTGATGCTAGACACTACTAAACTTGCACTTTCCCCTTCTGTTTACGGGCACAATAAGACTTGAAATTTATTTTCATCCCAAGCTCATGGGAGAGGAAAGCAGTGAAAGCTGCCCGAACTGTGCCACCAAAAACTGAACAAACTCATTTCATAGTATGGTTTGCCCAGCGGCACTCTTGACAATTGCAGTTGTTTCATTTTTCCTTTATAAGTCCGATGTAACCCTTCCATAGAGGTTTTCAGCTTGGCTGCTGTGAAAATTTCTTTTCAGTTTAAGTCTAACTTGGATTCCAGGATGCATTTCTTGAATTAAATGTGACAGTTGGCTCTTCTAGAATTAGGATTATTTCTAGCCTTTAAAGTAGCCCTGCAGCTGCAAATACTACAGGGCTGCCGAAGAGTAAAGGTCAGGCTGGGGTGAAAGCAATAGATTTAAGCTGGGCAGACAAAAGCTCAGTTCCTGGCTCCTGCCTGACTTCCTGCTTGGCACTGGAAAACTCTTTTCAGGTTTTGTCCAATCTTTTGAGGATTTAATATTCATAAATCCCATTGTCTCTCCAATTCAAAGGAATTTAGATGTTGAAGCAGGTTTTGGAAAACGTATCTTTCATTCTGTGTTCTCATCCAGAAAAGAGATGTAATGATAATTTTGTTCCCTTTTTTTTTTTTTTTTTTTTCTGTTGACATGATGTTCCTTGGACAGAGGGTCTTCCTGTATGTGAAAAACATGAGAAGTACAGCAGGACTGGGGCAGTCTGACTTCCCAGAAGTGCCTAGAGGTCTGTAGGGGTTTCCTTCATGAGAAACTGGGAATGCACCATGCTGAGAACTGCAAAAGGAAGGCATTAACTTGAAGTGTATGGTACAGGTGTATAATAAAAATCAATGTGTCAGCAAATATTTTGATCAATAGTCTAATTGGAGAAAGGGAAAAAAAAAATTCAATTTTGGTGGATGTTAACTATATGCAAAATGCTCTGATCTCTTATTTTGTCTGACACCAAATCTTGGGTAGGAAGATTCTTTCGCCTGACAGTCTAGTAAAAATAAAACAACGAAGCACAAACCAGCAACAAGAATTCAGCTTGATTATATGGACAAAGTATGAGAAGAGTTTTTTTTGTGTGTTTGGCCATCTTTAGTGCCCTCTCGGGGACCTGGTCAGATCTGGATTTGAGACTAAGGGGACAGCAGGACTGATAATAGCAACTCCTGATGGAGGAGCAGTAACATCCCTGCTCTCCTGGGCTGCCAGGAATTCCTGGCAGTACCACATATTCCTGGGACACAAAGATCATAGGGGAATGTGAACCTATATTTGGTGTCTTTACTAGATTCAAATCCCAGAAATCTCGAGTGATGCAGGAAAAGGGAACTTTGACCAGTCTCTTTGGGCAGCCCTAGTGCTATGACACATAAGCCCAGCTGTCATCTCATATTGTTCTGTTTAAAATGAAACTTCTGATCTGTTCCTCATTGTGAAGGCAAAATATATATGTGCTTTGCATGCTGGCAATGTGGAATAATTTGAGTTTATTTTTCAGTGTAAGCTATTAAAATTACATAACAGATGTAAGGTTTTTAATGATGAGTAAAGAGTTTTAAAATATTAAGGCTTTTGGCAACAGAACAAGGCATGTTTATAACAATGCAGCTTTATTTATGTTCAGCTCAAGGTAGTTGTTTCTTAAGGAAATGTATAGCTTAGGAAGTGATTGCTCCCTTGGTACAAGTCTGCATGGGAGGCAGCAAGGCTTCTACATAACAACAAAAGTTCTTGGGAAAGAACTGGAAAAATTACAAAAGAGTTAATAAATGTGGGAATTGATCATATGGGACTGGGTAATAAAATTGCAATAACTTCAGGAATTGTATAATGATAGAGTTATTAGGGAACATTCATGAAGATGACCTAGTTCAGGCTTCCAAAAATGTTACTGAAAAAGTGTGTGTTAGACTTTCTTCGTAGGAACAAACCCCACAAAATTCTGCTGCAGTAAATTCTGCTCCCTTCCTCTCAATTCTCTTCTACACAAAGAACAGTTGAGCAGCTTGCAGTGGATATGGGGCTTTGCTGCTTGATTTACTGGCCATTCAGTGTTACGGACTGGAGGTGACCCCTTTGTATTTCACTACAAAGTAAAAACTTTAGTGGCTGTGATACCCAGGGTTATGTTGGAACATCCAGTGGTCAAATGCACCTAATAAGCTCATGCTGTATGACCTGTTTTTTAAACATTTATATACCTGATTTGTTGCTTTATTTATGCCCTAATTAGTAGTTCCCTTTTAGGGGCCTCAGTCTCCATCTTTCTCTTCGCGAGCCCTGGGCCCAGACCCCTCCGGAAACTTTCCTGAGTGAACTCAGTGCCTGATTGACACACTGGGCAGGGTTACTTTAGGGTTACTTTTTTGTCCTTGGTCCACCTCTTGTCTGTAAGGATGCTGGACAAACTTGAATGTCTGATGTGAAGAAGGAAGCCTTTCATCTGAACACATCATCTCCCAGCTGTTTAGCTCTCTAGGATTTTTGTCCTCTCTTGAACTCACAGGTCTTGAAGTCTTTTTTGAGAAGTCTTGCCATTAAAACACTATTACTTGAGTCCCTGTTCAGGTTACTAACTTCCCAAAAGAAATCTAGGCAGTTGCAGTGAAATATGTTTTTTCTTTAATTCTGCTTCTTTCTTTCATTTTGTTTCCAAATGGAGCGTCATGGAGTAGTAGTGATGTTGTTCTGTGTTTAGGTGTAATTTAGAATTCAATCTAAATGCTGTATTTGACTTTTCCAATAGAAGTTGAGTCTAATTTGATGTTTAGATACAGGTTGAATCTTCGGTCTTTGCATGTTAATAAGCATTCCGGAAGAGTACTGGCTTTTCACAGCAATAAATTTTAATGACCGCTGTTTGTACAGCGTTAGAAAAACATCTGGTGTTATCAAAATTCATAGACAAAGTGAACTTGTTGCAGTGAGGCCTGTACTTTTTTTCTACTCATAATGACCTCAGTTCATTGTACCTGAGTTTGTGTATATGTGCTAACATTAAGACCTTCGCATTATTAGATTACGATATCGCAGAAAGCTTGAGGATCTGCTTTTTTTTATGCACTGATTCGGTAATTTTTTTTCCTTTGTTGCAAATGAGTATACAAGCTGAATTTTCCTTTCTTGGAGAGACCAGTATGTGATGTGTTTAATTTACTCAGGAAGCATAGTACCTAATAATAACCACATAAAAGTTTTGGAAAGCCTCCTAGGCACAAATTTTCAAAGTTGCTGTGCACGCTTGTACTCATTATCCATCTGAAATAAAAAGAGCAGTTACTTTTTTGGAATCCAAAATTTTGTTTGCATCTGGGTGCTGCAGACTTGGGGTATAGGCTCTGATGCTCTCTCAAGGTGAGCTTTGTTAATTCTGGTTTGTACCTCTAATTTTTTTTAAATATCCACCAATTTCTAAAAAAGCAGTAAATGGGAAACTTTATCTAATTTATAGTTCCTGAGCAGACTGTTTATGGTATGTGCTTGAGCATCAATCTACAGTGTATAACTGATTCTGTTTTTCCCCTGTGAAGAACGAGGATTGTAATGCAAGTTCAGATGGAAAGCAGCAAGGTTGTAAATAGGTCTTAATCTTTCTCCCTCAAATCCCCCTGAAATAAAAATGACTAGGGAATGGAAGTGACCCTCAGGGGCAGGAATAACAGACAATGTGGAGCCGTGCACCTCTGTGTAATGGCTCTTCTCACAGGATTTCTGTCAAACAGTGGTTACAGTTTTTTCTCAGCAGCAGCATGTCCACCTGGATATTACAGAGATTCTTCAAGCAAAATGTTTTTCCAGGCGCTGGATTTTCTTCTCTGCCAAACAACAAAAAATCCCAAAGGGTTGTTTAAGAGGGCAAGTGAGTTGACTTTTGAAAGAGGATTTATTTTTTCTTTTTTTTCGCCCCCCCAGCTGTATTCTCACTTGTCTCTTGGCCAAATATTCTCTCCTGTCCATGTGATTGCAAATACAAGCTTAAGACGGCTGTGGTTTGGAAGACGATCTTGCATCAATTGCCAGCGCTGGGAATGAGAGTGGGATGTCTGGGAGGGTGCATGTCCTGGAAAAAAACTCATTGTTAGCAGGTAATACTGAAATAATAATTTAAAAATAGCAGCTCTTTAATTTGGACTACGCTTGCCCAAGTTGGCAGACTTGTATCTTATCCTTACGTGTAGGAGCTTATACTCAAATAAACAGTTTGCCAGCATTCTCAACTGAGATTTTTATTTTGGCGTTGAAATGATGCATTTGTTCATATGAAATAGAATTTAACTTTGATTATCCAAACAGATGCTATTATATGAGATCTTTAAATACTGCCTCAACCATTATGGTTGATGGAATTGGTCAAGTTGACTACATCTTCCATTTGGTAATTTGATAAGCTAAATCATTTTGTAGGTTCTGTTTTGTAGACATTGTTACAGAAGTCCTCAGTGGTTAGTTGTCATAAATCAGTGTAACTTGCCTGCTTCAGATATGTAACATAAAACAGCACTAGCTTTGAATCTTTTGACACAGAAATAAATGATTTGGGGGGGGGGATTTTACTTGGAAACAGCTGCTGTACCATACAGTGAGAGTCCTGTTGTGTTATTGTGGCTTGCATGGAGGGCAGAGTAAAGTGTCTTCTGTTGATGGAAATAAATGAAAGGAGGTTTGTAGTGCAGTGTTTTGAGTGTTTTTTGCCACTATGTTGATGTCAAAAATGACAGCAGATAGCATGGAGAACTCACTGATGGAAAATGGTTTTGGTATAATTTGCATTACTACAAGATTTTGGACTTTTTCAGGAAACAAAGTGCTGATATTATTAATAGCTAATCTAAGGAAAACAGCTTGTAAAACAGTACTTGGTGTAATTTCTTGAAAACATGCTCTTAAGTTCTTGTTCAATTTATTGCTATGGCATCTGGGGAGCTTCCAGAGCTTTAAAAAAAATAAAGTGAAATAGGCTCATCAAGTTATGATTCCTGTTTTTTGTGTTTTTTAAAGAAAAAAACAAATTCTGCTAACTGTCTACGTGATGCTGTTGGATGCAAGAATGAAGTATTGCAATTAGAAGAAAATATTGTGTTTGCTGTTTTGTGCCTTTTCTGTTGAGGATGACTTCACTGGAATACAAATACCTTTTGGGAAAAAATGGCTTGAGGAAGAATTGAAAAACCCCAGTATAGAATTTGAAATTTGTAGTTTGTTCTTATTTTTAAAAACAGTGCTATGAAATCAACTGTTTGAGGATACCTTGAAGTGATGGGCAATAAAGTAATAATAAAACCAGAATTTAGCATACTGAGTTAATTGTGAGTTCTTAAATGTACACTGAACCAGGAAGACTGGGAGGACTTCTGATGTTTTGTTGAAAGGGGAAGACACCAAACTCTGTATTGGTGGACTTGGACTAATCATATTTTCAGGCTTCAAATCAAGAGATTGAAAAGGCTGCGCTGCCCAGAGCCCAGATCTCTTACGAGGTGCTGAGGCTGAGGTACGTACGATTACAAATTAATTTGAAGGTGACTTTTAAACATGTTGATTGCTTCTGTGGCTTTATAACGAGTTTTAAATGATATTTACTTTTCATCTATGCCAGTCTCAAAAGCTGATGCCGTTGTTCATAGCTTAACCTCAAAGCGCTCATAGTGCAATGAGCAGTTGCTATAATTTATGCTGTGTTTTCTCATAGGATGCCTTTGGAGCCTGTTGAATTCTTCGGTGAGGCTGAATGGTTGTATTTACGTGAAAGCAGCTGGCTGAGGCAGGGCAGGAAAGGAGATGGCGGATCTGAATCCTGTTCAGAAAAGGCTGGTCTTGCTTTCAGGCTTTAGTGTAAGAGGAGGTATTTGAGCCCAGGTATCCTCTGGTCTCCCTACTCCCTTAGATCTGAGATTGAAATGGGCTCTAGTTAGCAGGTTAACTAACCACTCTTGGTAGCTCCCTGCAGGGCTGCTGCTTCCACATCTGATTAGCAGCTGCTTACCCAGGGATTTGTATTCTGTTCAAAAAAATTGCCCTACTCTGGAACAGTCTGGGCAAAGTTCTTAGCTTTTCCTGTCTGGGATCCTGCAGTTCAACTTCTGGAGTTGCTTGGGTACGCCCAGAGTTTTGCTGGGGCTGTCGGCTGGCTCAGCATTTAGCTAATGCTGTGGCCCATGGGTACCCAAGCAGGAGAAAAAGAGGAGGAAAGTCAGCTGGGGCTTTTCCTATCCTGTTTCTAACAAAATGAACATGCTCCCTCCTGCATCCAGGAGTGCAGGAGCTGTAGTAAGCAAATCCTTGCTCCCTATTTCCAGTCCTGGCCTTCTAGGTCACAGTCTTGTTTTTGCTCTCTCAGGATTAAACTTGTAATTGCTTTTTGGCCTTTTAAGTTTTCTCCTACTGGCACCTGCACAAAGGGAACAGGGAAAGTTAAACCAGTGAAATGCCTCAGGCTTTGCAAAAATGCTTCTGCCATGTAAAGTTTGATTTTCTGTGAGGAACTTCTAGCACTGGCCTTCACAAATGATCCACCTACTTGGTAAGTGGCTTCTGCTGTTCTCAGCTCCATGAGCCTTACATCGTTCAGCCAGAGAAAGGCTGTTGACTAATTTAAAAATAATCAAGTAGAAGTCAGTGAATTACTAGGTAGGCTCTCAAAGTTGCTAAAGTAACTTTGTGCTGTGCTTTTAAAGAGCAGAAGCAAATCTTAAGGGAGGTTACCTTGCGCAGTACCATCGCAACAACGGGTTTATTTCTGAGAAAAATCATCAGTAACTTTTAGAAAGATGTATGGGGAAATAGGGCAACACTTCTGGAGGGAAATCGAAATGCTCGTTTCATAATTTATTATAAGCCTTATAATAAGTACAATTTATATTCTTTGCAGAGATGAAGGTCTAAACTTTTTCTGTGGATACAGCTCATGTTAAAAGCAATTCATATCAGGAGTCCTTCAGATTTGTGTTAAGCGCTTGCACTGCCTTTCTTTGCCTATTGTTAGTGCTAAATTAAGTTTCATTTTGACAGCTGCCCACCAAGTCAGTCTTTGAGGGACTGCTTTGTTCTTAGAGTGAATTTGACATGAGGAAAATGGTTTATCTGAGAATAATATCCCTTACAGAGGTGTGTTTTTCCCCCCCCCCCTTATAAATATCCTTAGCAATCCTGAAGATTCTTGGGAAGAGTGCATTTTTTATTCTCCTAACATTTCTTTTTTTCCACTGTGAAAGTTGTGAAGTGTTGAAAACCTAGATCTTGGCTGATTAATGTAGCCTTTGAGATTCTCAGTTTCTTGGCAGCCTGTCCCTAAAGATTTTTTTTTTTNTTTTTTTTTTTTTTTTCTTCTCCAAGATACAGGGGAGTAAACAGGTATGTACTTCCCAGGAAGAAATGCTTGAAAATGGCAATGGAAATGCACTTCATTCCTAAATTTAAAAAGAAAACCATATCTGTGTTTCCACCCTCCCTCTATTCCTCTTTGCTCACACATTTGAATGGCTGATTTTCTCATTACTAGAAGAGATCTGCTCTTCTAGCACATATAAGCACATATCTGGGAAATAGGGTGCTGCTTATCGGGGTAGAGCATTGACACAGGAAAAGTTTGTAAAGCACCAAGAAAAGATGAGAAGTACTGATGATAAAAAGCTGAGGAAAACAGCAGATTTCTTAACTAAGAGGTATTCAATTTGTACAGCTGTACTAGATTTGTGAAGACAATACAAAATTACTGCAAAATTATTACAAAAATGATTATGTAGCAACAGTTGTCTCCATTTAGCGTTCTGAATCTGAATTTTTGCCTGTAGACTTTCCTACTTAAAATAGCTTTGGAAGATGAAGCAAACTCCACTGATTCAATGTCTCTCTGCTTTAAATCAAAAGCAATAGCTACTCTTTCATATAAAAAAAAATTAACAGGATTAAGGAAAAAAAATATGTACTTGGTCTCTTTTTGACTCTCTTAATCTCAGTTTGTGAAAGATGGTCTCAAAGCTCTAGTTTTCACTTTCTTTCCTTGCTTGTAGGAATACTTGTATGTTTAACATTAAACATATACAAGAGTATTTTGTGAGATGAATAAATTGTCCAAAATTTGATCTTGTTTAAGAATATACAATAATATTTAATCTATAAGCTGTAAGTACAAAAGCATGCCATTACATGTTAGATTTTTGTGCAAAGCTGATGAGGAAATGTGAGAGCGTTGGAATATATTTGTTACACCCCTGTAGTGAGCTGTTAAAAAATAATTCATGCTGTTGATGGATTAATTCAGTTTGTTAGATACCATATATCACTGCTAGGCTGAAAGTGGAGCAGATGTGGCTTCTGTGGCACTGATAGTGATGTGCCTAGTAAATGTCACTAAGAATTTAATTGTATAGGGCCCTGAATTTCATTAGTCAATAACTTTTTATTTGATAGTGTTTTCCTTTGTCAGTACGAAGATACCATTTATATATCTGATCTACGTCCTGAATTTTCTTCCACATTCCTTGTCCCTGAAATATAAATTGGGTAAGCAATTGCCATAAATGGGTTAATGTACTCTTATGCAGAAAGAAACTTACTTCAAGATGTCTTGGGTAGATGGAGGTCTAGTAGTAGGGCTTGCCCTAGTCCTGCTTTGTGCAGCCTGTTTCTGTATGCAGGTTTGCAGAGAGCATGTGGTGTCACGCATACCAAGACTGTCTTTCTGTAAGTGCATTTTTAAAGCAGTATCATGCATGTGTAAAGAGATATGTTCAGATTAAAAACTTTGAATAAACTTGGCATTTAGATTAAGATCTTTATTAGCTACAGAGAATACCAGCTAATTGTCAGGGGTTTCGGCCTGACTCCTTTGGTTCGGTGTTAAACAACTTTGACTAGGAGCTCATTCCTGCGCAATACTATCCACTTCACAGATGGACAGATGATATGGGAGTAGGAGAGGCAGTGAAATCAGTTTGCTATATAGATACCTTTAACGCTTGTATAATGTGATGAACAGTTAATAGAAATGATGCAAACAGATTTTCATGTTAAGTAAATGTACCTTGCATGTTAGTATCCCTCGATGTCAGGCTTGTTCTTGACATCTCTATGTTGCCATGCTACATTTTTCATTGCAGTGTATCATATTATTCCAAGTTGTGGTGTCTTTGCAGGTGCTCATCATTTCCCTTAATAGTTTTCCTTAACAAATTCCACATCATGAGCTAGGGTGGCATCCTGTGGCCTTGTCCTCGGTGCCGTGCAAGCTCTTATGCAGAGACTGTTGGTGGTAGGAGGTTCTCCGATGCTTCTGCTGTGCTGTATGCAAACTTCCCTTCTGCTTTAACAGGGGACTCAGGGATGTGCCTTAACATGGTGCTAATCCTCGTTTCCTACAGATTGTTCCCTGCTGCTGGGTAGGCAGAGAGCTTGTTTCAGAGATGGTCCTGGCTCTGCTGTGTTTCCAGCAGAGGTTTTTTGCACCGTTGTGGTCTTGCGCAGCTCAGCAGCAGTGTGGGTAGTGTCTGATGGCAGGGCTGAGCTGAAAGGTAAGTTTCAAGGAAGCTGTCCTTTCTCATGATACTGTTTCGGCTATGTGTAGAGTGTAATTAGCAGTGTATTGATCTCTCAAGTGATTTAGTTTTATCCATTTAAAACCTTTATCAGTCGGATATGCTCATGCCTGGTTTTGATTTGCCTTATTACTGTCCATGTAGACAAAACGATGACCACTTCTTTTGCTGAGGAAGCACGACTACAGCTCTCAGGTAGACATCAAAGAAAGGTTTCTTGGTTTGATGTTCAAGTTGTCATGCCTCTCTTCCTGGGTTAAAATCTTCCTTTGTTCCTTTGAACATTTTAGAAATTAGATTATATACCATGATGACACTTGCTGCTGAAGGTGCCAAAGGGGGAACCTAACTGCAGCTATCCCAGAAGTAGAACTTACCTGTGACACAAGTAAATGAGATTTTTTTATTACTGTGAGAAGCTTACACAGCAAATTGCACTTTCTACCTATTGATGCTTAATTGGTTGAGATTTCAAGACAGCATTTGAAAAAATTATGCATATTTTTTTTCCCTGGCTTTCATATTTCTTGCATGAGGTTTCCAGGTTTAATACACTAATGTTTTGAAGTATAATCATGTATGAATGAATTCCTTGCTTTTTCTGTGAAGTATTACAAGGAAGAGGGAAGTAAGCTCATTTAAAATCAAATGAGGTTTTGGAACAGGGCACTTTGGGCCTAGACTCCAATTGAACTGTAGAATTAAGGGAGTATTATCCATCATCACCGTATGTGCCAAACTTGGGATAGGGTGTGTTTTTTGTTTTTGTGTTTTTTGTTTTTTGATATATTCTTATAGCAATGTCCATGTAAGTCTTTGAAAGCAGGGCTTCCCCCACCCCCCATTGGAGACTGAGGTTTGTTCTGTTTAAAGGTGTCCTCAGGTGATTCCATTTTTTTCTTTACAGAGCCTTATGAGGAAAAGAACCCAATAAATCTTTTTCTTTTGGGGTGGTGGTGGGGAAGATGGAATACAGTTTTTCTTCTGAGATTTATTTGGCTTCAGTTTAAATGTCACTTTGATATATTCTGGGTTGCTTTTCTGAATTGTCTGCATACCCTTTGCTCCCTAACTATAGGGATGCTAACTTAATGTGAAAGAAGATCCTAAAATCAAGATAGTCAAATCAAGTCTTCATGACCTTCCTTCACTGAAGGCTGATCTTTGCTTACTGTGCACCCAAAGGAGTCATTTCTCCCAATTCACATGCTTATTTTATTGATCAAAGTTGCTCTCTCCATTTGTGTAAGATAGCTAAGATGTTCACTACAGCTTAGCTATCTTGACTTTCCACTTTGGGCTTTCCACTATTGGGAAGGTTTTGTAATGGACAACTGCTCTGAAGGGTAAAGGGGGAAAACTGCAGACTGCCTTCAGATGAATGTGAAAAGGAGGCGGCTTTTGAGTAGGTTAGTACATTTTCTGCTTCTGTCTCATATAATCTCCACCATTGACAATCAATGGAGATTTTTACCAAACAGTTTTGAGAAATCAAAAGCTATTTTAAGAGCTTGTAGGTAGAAATGAAGTAATGAAATTGGAAAAATTATGTGTTTACCAAACTGCATTTCACAGGCATTGCTGAAGATTAAGTTGTGGCTGATGGATAGGTTCTCTTTTAGCAGAGAATATAATAAACCCTCCTCTCTTGGTCCCATTCCAGTGTTGGATAATAAGAACATAACTAATTCATCATCTCCCTACAGATTTCCAGTAATCTGTTATTAATGCTTGTATTCAAGTAAATATAACTAAAGATGACAGATGTAAAAACTGTTGCATTCACATCCCAACGAAGCAGTGAGGTGTGAAAAATGGCTAGGAACTGTAAAGTATAGCCTTTTGCGAAACCTAATGACAGTGTCTAACTTTGATGAAAACACATTATTGTGAATGTCAGTGCACAGAGAATTGTTTAGACAGACTGCAGTGATTGCTAAAGAAATATCAAAGCAATAAAATATAGAACAACAGTCTTCCATTGGTTTTGTTATAATTCAAATATGTTATCACTTGTGTAGTATCATTTCACACAGGCACTCATATTCGGTATGACAGGTGATTCTTTAAAAAGAAGTAATGGTGAAAGGTTGCTTTTGCTTTTAGGATATTAACTTAGTATGGATGCTGACATATTTTGTTCATTTAAAATGTAATATTATGGTAGTATGAAGTGAAGACACTCCCAAATTATTTAAGCTGTTCTTTGTGGGTGCAGTTCAGTATGAGGTTTCAGTCATTACTAATTAAAAGCTCTGCTTCTAAACACAACTGTTTGACAGTAATTGTAACTAGTAGAAACATTTTATTACAGGGAATGTCATCTTTCTGGTTGTATCCTTCTTGCCTCTATGCAAACTAAGGAAGGCTGCTTTCTATTGATCACCATTAAATAAAATGCTTATTTATGAATGTTTGCTGTTATTTCAGGATTGTTTCTGCATTCTTATTAAAGACCTTAGTGCTGTTTATCTAAAAAATTGCAATATTTGGGGGGGTATAACTAATCCTTTTTTTCTTTTTTAAAAAGAGAGGTTTTATTTTAAAATAATAGGTCATTATGTACCTGAGTTAGAAAATCTGAGTTCCGTGAAAGGTGAGAGTAAATTGCAAGTTGTAGGCAGTCTTCAATCTCCTTCATTTAAATGCACTTGATACTTTTGTATCATCAAATGAATTTAACGCTTTCGTATCAAATTTCAAGCTAAGATTAGTATGGGGAAGTCATGCAAGCCGAACTACTTAAGCCATGATGGAAATAAGTTTTGAATCGACTGCATTTGCATGTCCTCTGTCCTATCATCATCTCTTTCCTGAAGTGAAAGCAGGAGGGTGAAGCAGGAAGGCTTTGCAGAGCAGCCTGCCAATGCAGGCGTATCGGAGGCAAGTCGTAGGCCTTGTCCTCTGGACATGTTCCTTAATGCTGGTGGTTTGGAGTCAAGTTTAGTCCCTCCCATTATCTGCTGCTTTGGCTGTTGTTCTGCTAATGATTATTGTCTTGCTTTTTGTATGTCTCCCTTCTGTAGATAAATATCATCATACTATTAGAAGAAAGTGTCATCCAAAATAAAATTAACTGCTCTGGACTTAATAGATATATCTGCATATAGTTCATATCAGAAATATACGGGTTTTTTTTTACTGTTTGTTAATCTTGACAAATTGAGTGAATTAATTTGGAGTTTTGCTTTTAGAAAGTCTTTCTTCCCTAGATGTAAGCTTGTAAGGCCATGTAAGCTTAATACTGCATTGCCTATCCTTTCTGAGTGTAGCTTAGATCATTATTACAGCAAGTGAAAATATTGTTAACCATTTGCCTATTCCACTTTAGAAAATGAAATACATTAAAAAAAAAAGTCAGAATAAAAATTTTAAAATCAGTATCTGTAATATGTATAGTCATCTTATATGTATAGTGACTTGTGCCATTTCTGGATTCCACTGCAGATTTCCTGTCATGTGGCACCATGTAGACTATTTTGCTTAATCCTGCAGCAAATGAAATACATCACACTAAGATGGCATGACAAACTGGAAACTAAATCAGTGCTGCAGTAATGTCTCATAATATGGTCTCTGTCATAGTAGATGGTTGAATTTCTTCCTATTTAAAAAAAAACATTACAGGAAGCATTTTCTCCGTAACTTATAAATATGCATCTGCAAAACCAGTTATGCACCTGAACATAATTGTATTTTATGGGTATTGCTAGTTGTCTTATTTCAGTCTTGTTCAGGCCTCCAAAAAAATAGCTTCACAGAATCACGGGATGGTTGAGGTTGGAAGGGACCTCTAGAGACCATCTAGTCCAACCCCCCCCTGCTCAAGCCGGCTTCGGTCTAGCCCCTCCTCTGCTAGTAATTTGTGATTCTTACATGCTTCCAAAACTCCTTTTACTTGGAGCTGCTAGTTGTGGAAAAGATCATTGTATAGCATGGTTTTAGTTGGAAATGAGAAATTCACAGATGCAGTGATGAAGTTGGGGTTTCTCTTTGGGAAATGGAGGTGGTCAGTGCTACCAGTCTCTTTCTCCTCCTGTTTAAAAGCAGCTGTGACCTCTAATTCTTCTTGGTGGCTTGGATAAGCTCTAGTAGTTGTGTTGCTTTGCAAGAGGCCACCTGCCTCAACTACATTTTAACAGGGTACTAAATAAAAAACAAAGTTAATCTTAACACCTAAATAGGGACTAACAGTCAAATTCTGTACTTCAAAATTCATACTTGGAGGAATACCTACTTTGATGTCTGTGTCACTGCAAAATTATATGTTGATACTGCACGGTCGTTTTGGGTTATGGTGAGCCCTGACTTAGTAATATCTGGGTTTTGTTGTAAACTTTAGTTAGCATTTAGGTGTGAAATAGCCCTTCCCAGTACTGAGTGCAGCAACCAGTGGTCTCAACAGCAGATATTAAGATGATGAAACCTTTTAACATTTCTCTGCTTTCTCAGAATGTTTTGATGCTGTGTCCTCCTATATAAATGT
>VZSV01000005.1:13492470-13505433 GCA_013398735.1 Nothocercus julius
ATTTCCAAAATCATGGTCTTTATTGATGCCTTCTGTTGACTATCAACTGGTAACCCAAGGTTCATTGCAAATACCAAACCATTTTTTTTGCCCTGTTATTTTACAAAACTTTTCTCATTCTCATATTTGATTTGTATTTAAAGAAGAACCAAGTCTGGCTTCTGGTGATAAGGTCAGAAGTGATTGCTATCACATAAAGGCAGAGTGTGAATGCTGGTGAAGGAAGCCAGGAAAAAGAGCTTGTGTAACGAAAGAAAGGATTACATCTCTAAGGGGAAGTGAAGAAGACCAGACAAGTTCTTGGGATGAAAGAAAAAATATTCTTAAGATCGAGTGACAGAGGAGGGAGCTGGGTGAAGGGAAGCTGTAGAAAATGAGAAAGAGGGATAAGTTGAAATGAGAAAAGTTAAGGAATGTGGAGGAAGTTCTAAGTTCAAGGTGGGTATTGGAAGCTATAGAAGAGATGCATTTGATGTAGGAGATGTGATGGTAGATGGAGAAGTGCAGGCATGAGAATATACTCCTTTTATTTCTGTTAAGTAGCTTGCACTTGAATTCATTATCATTGGACCTTTAGTCTTTGGAAAGCCAATTCTTTCTTTAAAAGTAGAATTTGCAAGTAGCTTGCTTCTCTGAGTAACAACATGGCTAGTAAGCAAGCTGCCAAAAATGTGCTGGGCTTAATTTTCTCACTGATTTCACTTTCCTTAGTGGAATTAAAGTTTGTATTGCATTAAAAACTGCTTCCTTGACGATCATGACCTATGGCACTTGCAACTTGTGCTTATAATGAATATGATTCATTGGCAGAGTTAAATGTCCTGATGTTTATAAGAAGTAGGGTGGTATCAGAAGAGTAACTTATGTACAGCATATGGCAGACTTTTCATAATGCAAATGAGGTGTTTTCTGGACAAAAACATTAGATTTTTCAGCTGAACAGAAATATCTCATTTTGGAAATCTAAATAGTTTGTTATGTTAACATTATTTTGTGCTTTCTTTCATGCAAGCTCCCTCTTAAATTGTGATTACAGTTTTAGTTCAAAGACGGACTCTGTAATGGAGCCTGCTCTGCATAATGGTTGGAGGCCTAAAATGCAGCTTCTTGGCTGCAGTTCAGAAAAACAAGCTGTGTGTGTTTGGTGTGAAACTGCAGCAACTAGTATTTATAACCAAGTATGACACAGATGTAGGTACAGGCTACAACAGGTAAATTCTAAGTGAATTGAGGTTTTCTGCAAATTGTTACTGAATTGTCACATGACATCTTTAAGGTTTTCCAGAGGAATATTACATGTTTGGGCTTTGTTCAGTAATCCTATACAAGCAACGTTAAGTATTGTTAAATTGCTTAGACTACTTTGACTTCTTTATGGTTCTGTGTCCTGGAGATAAACCAGACGTAGTTACTGTACCCTGAATATCAACCTTGTACCTTCATGCATACCACAGCTTTGTCTTCCTCCTGGCCTTCAGTAATGTTTGCAAATCTGCTGACTTCTTGGGTCTCTTGTCTCCTAAACAATACTTACTGCTCTTATCTTCAAAGACCTTTAGAGAAAGAAAAATTCAAGAGTTGTTTTATCATGTGTCGCTGCCTCACTGACCTCTCAGAGGTGCCACAGTTCCCGAAAGTCCCTTGAGGATTAAACATGTTTCTTGATGTGGAGGCAAGAAATGATTCTTCTGTTTTGTCAATTTGCAGTGCTAAATGCAGCTAGGGGTGTTTCTACCTTTATTAATCCTTTCTGTTATTGGTGGACTTTGTGGGTTAGTGCTGTTTTTGCTATTGATGTGCCCTCTTAGGAAATGTCCTAGCTGTTACCTGGCTTACCTATGCCAGACTCTAGAACTGCACTTCATTGTATTTAATGGGATGCAAATTCTGGTTTTGCGGAGTGGAAGGAAGCGCCAAGCCTTGTTTATATTTCACTTATATCTTTTAAAGTAAATATCAGAAAGACAAGTTTTTCAGTGGAGCGTTAGATATGTATTATAGTAAGCTTGAGATGTGAATTCTAAAAATATTTTCATTTATGGAATAATCCAAAAGCAGTAAGCAGAGAGAACTCCTTACTAGTGCTGTATTGGAAAGGCTTTTATTCGTTTGTGGGTCATGAGGGAGGGAGGGAAATATCCACAGGGATGTTTTAGAGAGTTTGTTTTTAATTAAAAATGGATAGGCTTCTTTCTGACTCACTGGTTTTTAATCCTGCTATATATATTCTACATGGTCGAATATCCTGTAAATAATCAATCATTTCTTAAGTTTAGGTGAAGATTTCTGTCCTTGTTGAGTAGGCTGCACAAAGTATGGGGCTCTAGAGGCTTCTTAGGTTGGAAATCCAGCAGTGCAAAGAAGAACTGGTAAAATGTGTTGTTGATTCTGAGACTTTAAAAAAAAAAAATGCTCTGTGAACATATCATACAAGATGAGAAACATCACACACTTGTGTATTAACTACAGCGGGAGACAGGAGTGATTTTTCTATAAAGGTTGTGTACTGATCCCTCCAAGAATGATGCGAGTGTAGTCAGGTCTGTTTTAAGGAAAAGAGCTGCAAAATGAGGAAGAAGGGCAAAAATGATCAAAAAGTAAGGAGATGAGGGTAGAGGAAAGGCTGTCAGAAATACCAAGCAGAGCTCAGGCCAAGAGAAAATCAGAGGTGTGCGCTGGAGATGAACGCGTGCTGTGGGGCAGGAATCACTGGCTCTGGTTGGGATACTTAGTTGTAGGACTGGTGGCAAGTCTTGTGCCTTGTGAACTAAAGGCAAATTTTATTTTTAAAGCAAAGATATGCTAGGAATATACTCTGCAGTCAAAGCTGTTTCACAAGTTTTCCTTAAAGATAATTTTCATACCTATATAGAACTATAGTCTAACACTAACAAATGTGCATTGCTTTCTGTGACACGAGAGGAGGTACCGTAATTACCTGTTCTTTTCATTTTGTATTCACTGCTTGTTATGAGGTATACAAAGCAATATGATTAAATGCTGAGAGGCGTATCATTGGATTTACTTAGGTGATTGGTGGTAATAGCAGTGCATTTTCTATATGAAATTATATTTTGGATGTCACTGTAGCACTGTAATTTATCCGTTTTATCTAATGGTTGAATTTAAGTTTTGCCGATGGTCAACACTGACATTCAATACCGTGTCTGTGCTTGTTTGTTGCTTCATGTTTTAGGGATGCTGCTGGTTTTTATTTATTTTAGTTTAGTTTTCATTCTGTTAATTATGGCAAAGTCATAGCTTCATGAAATTATATTTAATGAACCAGTGTTCCTGCTGATAGCACCACTATAATTGGATCTGGAATTTCTGTTAAAAGGTGTGATCCTGTTTTTGGTGATTAATAGCTTATTTTTTTTAAAGCTTGTTTGGATTGAAATTTGGTTAACAAGTTCATCTTAAATTTAAATTTGCTGAAAAGGTTGCCTTGTCATATTTTTGCAATGGAGATAAAAGACACATTTTTTTTTTTTGAAGAAAGCTTTCTGCAAAGCTTTCACTTGCTGGAGAGCTTTACAGGAACAAGGGCTTTAGTTTCCTTTGATTACTAAAAAATGTTTTTTTTGTAGCTTAGTGGGAGAAAAACAATCTGATACTGTATTTTGGGTACTCTGTTCCTTTTTACTATGCAGACGTGTTTCCCTTCATTGGGAGAGCTTGAGCAGCCTTTAAAAGGACTAGCATGATGTTAATGAGGACTTAGTTTGATGTTGGCCTGGTTCTTTTTGTCTTTTGAAAAAACAAGGTAGGTCAAGCAGGTCACATCTGTGTAGCCTCCAAAGGGTCAGTTTGGACATGTGCTCCCTGTTCAGTGTCTAATTTCTCTTACTGTACTTAAAATCTTTGTGCTTCTCCAATGCCTTTTAAAAATCTCATTTACAGCAGTTCTAGAATGGCATGTTCTGAAATCTTGAACTTTTATTGGCGCCAGTAAGACTTTAATGGTTGTTGGCTTCAGAAAGTGTATTTGATTTTAACATTACTTATTTCGATTTAGAAGAACATTTATGGAGTGTAGAGAATATTTGGTCTCCCTCCCCATAATTAATAATTTTGTCATGTGCTCTTGCTGTGCCTCTTCAGTAACCATGACTCACCTTAATACCAGTGTTTGACATTAGAAGCCTCTCCAGAGAGGAAGAAAATCATTCAGAAATGAGCTGGATAAAGGTTATTAAACCAACACTTAAGATTCTAGTCCTGCACATTTTCCTTTATCCGCCTTTCTCCCCCCCACCCCCCCACCCCCCATTAAATGCCAAGAGCAGCAATGTGGAATTTTCAGTATATATATATGCTGAATACACCTTTATCAGAAGGAAAGGCACCTATAGGGAGCTGAAATTTTATTCCCAGTCACATCCTGCTGCTTATGTATTTGGAATACTCTTTAAAAAGAAAAAGCAGGGGAACCTTGCATTCTGAGCCTCCAAAAAGGAGACTGAAAAAAGAGGCTACATGACAAAGTACACGTAGGACTTTTTTTTTTTTTTAAACTTTCTTGTATGGATGTGTTTTAGCTTAAGCAGTCTTACTGACTTCAGTGGTACTATTTGTATAAGTAAAGGCAAACTGCATGAGTAAAGTTTGCGTGGTTGGTTCGATGCTGTGCATATACATCACTGCTTATAAAGCTCTCATTTGTTGTCTCTTAGAACATTACAGGGCTAACCTGAATATCAATAGGAAGACGTGGAACAGCTTATTTGCTCTCTAAAGTCAGTTCTGTGTTTTATTTTATTCTATTTTTTTAAACAAAACAAACTCAAAAATCTCTAATTCAGGTAGCTGATTTATTTCAGTTTCCAAAGCTTCATGTAGAACTGAAAGAAATAGTTTAGTTGCATTCTTTTTACAGGTAGGAGATACTCATATCCACAAAGCAGTGATAATTTGTGGTGTTACCATTCTGACTTCCAGTGTGTGACCTTGAGGAGGTCAGGTCCTTTCAATTAGCAAGATGGTGTTAAATCCCATGCTATTATGCTCTTGTTGCCAGGATTTGCTGCTGATTAACAGAATATTACATAGGCTGGCCATTAAAGTCTAATTTCTTTTAAAAAAAAAAAAAAAGAAAAGAAAAAGAAAATTAAAGCCAACTTCTCTTGCTAATTTGTAAAAATTATCTACATCTTTTTCTAATCCATTCTTCCAACCTTGTGTGTCAAATTAATACTTTATAAAAGGTCTTTGGTCTCTTGTTTGTGTTAATTTTTTCAGTGAACTTTGCATAATATTTTATTAAATAGTTTTGCTCTCATGAGTGGTAACCAAATAATTCAGCTTAGCAGAGTGCAGGTGCTATTTTTGATATTTAGTGCTTACTGGAAGATTTCCAAATAATTTTAGCCTCTGTAAAATCTTTGGAATCCCCGAAGCGTTGTAAAACTGTGCTGGTAGTTGTCGGGGATAACGAATTTTTTTTCCTTTTTGTGAGGAAACCTGGCTATCTTGCAACAACCAAGGATTGATCAGTTAAATGGGGGTCACTGTGTGCTGGTGCTTTTTGAGTCTCCTTTGTTCTGTGGTACTGCAAAGAAAAAAAAATATTTTCTTATTAAATCTTGATAAGTGGTGACTGTTCTACTATAAGTAGAACCATGTTTGGCAATAAATGATTTGTTCTTTATCAACCATTTTAAGTTTCTAGTATGTCTAGAAAGGACATACTTTCCTAATCCTTCTCCTAAGGAGAAGGATTTTTTTTTTTTGAGTCTCTGCTTTGGTGCTCACTTAATGACTTATTCTAATTTAAAAAAAAAAAAAAAAACACCTCCTGGTTCCATGGTGGCTCCAATATGTAACAAAAGCTGTGACTGCTCAGGATCTTTTTAGCTGTGTTCCTTTTAGGCTTTTGCGGTAATCTTCATCCTTGCATTTCACTCCAGTTATCAACTTCCCCTGCTGCCAGCCCTTCCAAATCCCATGCTTGACAATTTGCTTGGTTCCCTCAAATCATTTCTGTGTCAACCTTGCCTATGTCTTAGCTCTGTTACTTTTCGCTTCTTCTCTTTGTCAGTCCCTCCTCACCATCAAATGCTTCTGCCAGTCTCTTCAGTGTCTTTTTGCTCATAACACTGTTGCTAAAAGAAAAACAAGTTGAGGAGCAAGGTTCCAAATTGAATGATGGAAAATCTCTGAGAGGGTGTCCTGTTACGGATGGGAGAGTGAAAGCAGCTAACCATAGAAGAGCTGTTGAGTCTAGACCTGGTGGGCTATTATTACAAGGAAGGTGCACTGAGATGGTGCACAAAAAGTTAAGGGTGTTATTTCTAAAACTTCTTAATGCAATTTTTATATATGTCTTTTTTTGAATGAGTCCTTTTTCATGCTTTTTTCTGGTCAAATGAAGACAAGACTGCTACACTGCAACATGTTTATTAGTGTTACCTTAGCATTGTTTAAGTTCTATACAAGGGTGCAAAATTCAGAAACAGCTTCTAAAAACTTAACTTACTCTATTTAAAAATTGAGTAGGACATAAAATGACCAAATAATACTTAGGCTGATATACCAGTGTGTGCATTTCTGTTCAGAATTTGTTTCTGATTTCACATGCAAAATGTGTAGCGTGTCTCTATTTATCTGCCTTCCACTGGATATTTGCAGGCTTAACAAAAGGTGTTTAATTGTAAGCTAAGTCTATCTGGCATGCAGTAAAATAGCATTTGTTATAAGAAAATCTTTCTCTTTGATAATGCAGGAAGAGCACAGTACAGTGATTATAAGAAATCTATAAACCCACTAGTCTTATTTAAAAAGTTGAAAGAGGGGGGCATATAAAGAAGTATAAGGGTGTAGAACAGTTTTCAGAGCTGTGATTTCCATGTTACCTCTAATATGTGACGAACAAGGACAAGCGTGGCATTTTATATAGTAAATATAAGAATAAATGTAAGAAAACAGGTCATAAGCCTGCTTACAAAACAAGGTTCATCAGGCAACATGTGTATGTTAACAGTAGGGGCAATGGGGTACCATTTTGAGATCATTTAAGTGGGTCAGGAGAGAGCTGAGACAGAAATCCAAGGAGATTTGGGGAAAATACAGAAATGAGTATCTAGAAAGGGAGAAAAATTGCTAATTGATTTACCTGATGGTTCTCAATAGCAGGAAAAAAAATACTCTTTGGGCATTAATGAGTAGGGAAAAATCACTTGATTAGGAAAGCTTTTGTTTCAACTTTTCAGGCTGTGTCCAAGGTGGTTGTTTGCAACTCAACTGGTCGTTGAATCTGATCCAAACCCACAAAGGTTTTTCTCGTTTTGGGAGGTAGTATTTGTTATGATCCTCATGAAGGCCAGGACTGTTTTTTTGATGTAACTATGCTGAAGGTTAGATACTTTGAAGGAGAACTGAAAGAACATCAGGTAGTTTGGGAACGTATCGTTTTCAGTATTTTGCTCTTATTCCAGCTGTTTCTTGACTATCTTAAATTCGTTTTATGTAATACATCTTCCAAGGTAACCATCAGGTGTAAACATGATGTCTACCTTTCATATAATAGATTATAACTGATTCATCCTTACAGTATGTTATACTTGGGCAATAATTCATAAACCCCTACTGAAGCATTTTTATAAATGAGGTCCTGTCCTTTTAATTTTATTGTCAAACATGGTGTTTAATTTTGCATTGGGTCCTTGTCTCTAGTACTAGTAGTAATGTTAAATCAGTAAACATCTTGGACAAGGTACAGTCAGACTTACCTAATTAGTTTGCAGTTGCTTTAAGCTTTTTTTGCAAAGCAAACCTGTGATATTAATGAAGGTCTGCTCTGGTCATGGAGAGAACATTTTATTCTTCTACAATTTGGGTTCCCTTACATCCCCTCACTGCCTTTTTTATTTGGAAGCTAGTATGGTTGGAAGGGTGCCAAAAGGTTCTTTATGAAGCCATTTGCGAACGCCTTGCCATGAATTTGCCAGCAGGGGATGAATAGTGGTGCAGCTGGCAGTCTTCCTAGCCCCTCCAAGTCTTCTTTGCTGTTTCATTTATAATAGTCTTAGTCAACAGCATTCTAATTCACAGTTCCTGTTTTGCATCCCACAATGCATAAACTCCAATTTGGTTACAAAGCTGCCGTGTTCCATTAAAACCAGCTTTTGTGACTGTTGCTTAAATCTGTTTTGGCAAAAGCAGAAATTAATTCCATTTCTGTAACAAGTACATCCCTACTGAGCTATCTCATTCTTGTGCCACTGGGCTTTTGAGAGATTGATTCTAAGTACGTTTTAGGAATCTTCCTCTAGGGCTGCTACGTATTTCAGTGTAGCTGGGGCACTAAGGATAACTGTGGAGCAGGGATGTAGGTGAAGTCCCACCCAAGCCAGACATCAGGAGTGTGAGCTGAGTATGGCACCAGTTAGTTGTAAGACCTTTAGTTGTAATACTAGTAAAAACTAGTTGTAGTGCTGTATGTGGAGACACCTCTTTCCTGTAATTTTTGAAGGAGACACTTGGTTTTTGAATTCATGTACTAGGAGATTAATTGGTCCATGGAACTGTTAGCATTACCTGCACTTATCTGTGTAGTAAGTTCTATATGGTTCTGGTCTATACATCTGCCTGATTTCCAGGAAGAGATCTATAAATTAACAAGTTCTCCATAGCCAGTCAGCATACACACAATTGAGAATTACGTGTTGTTTTGTATCAGCATTTCACATGTCTAACATCACTGTACTGAGCATAGGGGATCACAGTTTAGTATTGGAGAGGTTTGCTTTTCTGCCCAGAAGACGAAAGGATCTGTTCTATTTGGAGTAGTTCTTCACAATAGGGAAGATGGTGCCTCCTTTTTCTTATTTGGAATCCTAAAAAAAAAATGCCTAGGGCAAGTCAGCAATACAGTTATTGATAAATTTGCTAATTGTAGAAAGCTGCCTGTGACTACAGAGAACTTCTACAACTCTATGGTCTAAAATTGTGACCACAGGTTTAACTGTTATTTGCAGTGGTAAAAGGAGTGGAGTGTTGGCTTTTATTAGACTGACAAGTCAAGTAATTGAAAAAAGATGACTTTTTTTACTTTTTTCATTCTTTTTGAGCAGCTATTTGAATATTATACTTCATGACAATTATATTACTACATGTCCTTCTGTCTGTTCCCCTGACACTGCTTTATTTTTGCCACATTTTTATTGTATGAAATTCTGTAACAGTAATAATTAAATCTCATTTCTAATCCTGGGTAAAAACATACTAAATTGAAGATGGAAACATAGGGAATGTGAGCTCTAGGAATATATATATATATATATATATATATATATATGTGTGTGTGTGTGTGTATATATATATATATATGATCTATGCAATTGCAAAAGTTGCCTAATATGCTGTTGTTCCTGTCAACGTCTTGTCTGCTGTAGGTGGTGTGCATATTTCAGGATGGTATGCGCTTCGAAGTGGTGGTTTTGGGATGGATGGATTATCCAGGGATGCTTTGCAGCATCCCTGGCTTCTGCAGGAGGGAGCCTGCTGCCGAGAGGTGCTGGATGAACAAGGGTGGCTGAAGATGGTGGGAATCGCATCCATCATCAGGTGTAGTGCTCAGGTGGTGAGGTGCAGGCGTTCCTGAAAACTTCCTGGTTGGAGTTCTTTGAAGGGCAAACCAGAAAAATAGCATCCCCAAACCTCTGCTCTGTGTGTATTGTAACTTCAGGATTTGAATGAGAAGGTTGTAAACTAGAAAGACTTTCAGACTACAGCAGGTTGCTGAAAACAGTGCAAAAGCTTTGTATTTACGTTGTAGTGATTGCCAAAGAGAACGGAATACTAGATTTTGCATTTTACAGATTACTTAAGCAATACATTCTCAAGAAAGCAAGCTGCAAGAGGCTGCTAGGTATAAATATGTAAGGTTTGACTTTTTTATATACTTACCTTCTGTTTTCTAAACACTAAGCCTGCTCAGCTTCCTGTGGAGGCAAAGAGATGGAAAGAAGCACCCCCTCCCCCCCCTTTTTCTTTTGTTAAGAATGGAAAATCTTAAAATATTTTGCAAATTCAGTGCTTAAGAGTATCAAGCCTCCTCCAGTACAGCTGTGAGTACAGTGATACTGAGAAGCATCTCTGAAGTCTTTATGAGGATGAAGCTAAAAACGGGCTGTACTGGTTTTGCCTTCACATTTGCCTTTATCACTCAAATAAGAGTCCCATTAAAGTATCTGTTGGTGTGCTGCCTCTGAGTTTAACAATGACTTTCATCCAGTATGAGCTGTCGGTAGGCCAGAGATGCCTGGTATCTTGGATGAAGTTATGAAATTTCTGGAGTTTATTACCCTATTAAAATTCATTTTAAATGTCAAAGTTTCTAATTTGTACAAGGGAACTTAATTTAGGAGCATCTTCAATGTAATGTATGCTCTTCTCCTTAAGACTGAAGTATCAGGTTAAAATATGAGTCCTTTGCAGGATATTACATTTGAATATTTCTGTGTTTGAATTTAGTTAGTGTACAGAGGTAGGTATTAGAAAAATAACCCTGTGGACTTTTTTACTTTTATGCTAAAATTTTAGAGACGAAGTCTATCTAATTTTAGACAAAAACAGCTTTTGAAAGGGAGGAAACTATTTTCAGCAAAGCCCCGCTGCTGCTTTTTTTTTTTTTTTTTTTTTTTTTCCTTGAAACGGGGTTTTGATCTTTACTCTTCCAGAATGACTTGCTGCATGCTTTGACCCATTTTTCCTCTGTTCTGTAATAACATGTTAATTGAATCCTTGCACTTAAAGTATTGGCCTGCATGCCCTGTTCCTCTGTCTCCCCGCAGGTGCGGAGGGTCCTGGCTCCTCTTCTGTGCTCAGTGTCCCTTACCAGGTGGCTCCAGCTGCCCAACAGGCACGTTTTACGGCAGGGACAGCATCAAAGAGCAAATCGATGGCTAGGTGAGATCATCGCTAGTCCAAGGCTGAACTTTTCTAGTTGGCAAGTTGATTGGCAGATAATGATCAAAGGAAAGACTTTTTTTTTCTAAGCACTTTGAGTGATAGTTTTTGAAGTTGGGTGCACAAATGTCCCATCCTGGATGAAGGCACAGAGTGCTCCTTCAGCAAGTTTGCTGATGATACCGAACTGGGAGGAGCAGCTGACAGCCCAGAGGGCTGCGCTGCCATCCAGAGGGACCTGGACAGACTGGATAGCTGGGCAATGAGAAATTTTATGAAATTCAACAAAGACAAGTGCAAGGTCCTGCACTTGGGGAAAAATAACCCCAGTCACCAGTACAGGCTGGGGACCGACCTTCTGCAGAGCAGCACTGCAGAGAGGGACCTGGGTGTCATGGTGGGTGACAAGTTGCCCATGAGGCAGCAGTGCCCTCGTGGCCAAGAAGGCCAATGGGATCCTGGGGTGCATTAGGAAAAGCGTCTGCAGCAGGTCGAGGGAGGGGATCCTGCCCCTCTACTCAGCCCTGGTGAGGCCACACCTGGAGTACTGTGTCCAGTTCTGGGCTCCCCAGTACAAGAGGGATGTGGAGCTGCTGGAGAGAGTCCAGCGCAGGGCTACGAGGATGATCCGGGGCCTGGAACATCTGCCCTATGAGGAAAGGCTGAGAGAGCTGGGCCTGTTCAGCCTGGAGAAGAGAAGGCTGAGAGGAGACCTGAGCAGTGTCTGTCAGTACCTCAAGGGAGGCAGTGAGGAGGATGGGGCAGCCTCTTCTCAGTGGTGGCCGCTGATAGGACTAGAGGAAATGGCCACAAACTGAAGCACCAAAAGTTCCACAGGAACTTGAGGAAAAATTTCTTGACCGTGAGGGTGACAGAGCCCTGGAACAGGGTGCCTAGAGATGTTGTGGAGTCTCCTTTTCTGGAGACCTTCAAGACCTGCTTGGACGCAGTCCTGAGCCACATGCTGTAGGTGACCCTGCGTGTGCAGGGGGGTTGGAACAGATCTCTAGAGGTCCCTTCCAACCTTAACCATTCTATGATTCTATGATCTATCAGCTGCATTTGAAACCTCACCACAGCATCAAGCTGGAACTTTGATAAATAGATTTTTTCCATTTAGTAAAGAAATGTCATTAAAAATACTGTCAGGTAACATAGGTTTTTGGTTTTTATTCTCTGATAAATACTGTGCGTGGGAATATGAGATTAACAGCAGAGGAAATAAAAGAAAGATATGTTACCCCAGTGATAAACATTAAGGGGAGAGCAATCAAGAAGCACCTCAACGGGTTGAAAAGAGTGTAAATGTTACCTCTCAAAAAATAATGGTTGTGATGCTCATATGTAAATCACTCAAAGTGCTCTGCTCAGTTTGGACCATAGTTAAGGTAGAGTGTCTGAGACAAACACAATGTTAAATGCATCTGTCATAATTCAGGTAGTATCATTTGGTATCATGCAATAATTACTTATTGACAGGAAACTTAAGCAGAAAAGGGCAAAAATAATTGTAGGTGGTTTTTGCATCAGAGAGGTAATTTTATTTAAAGAGCACTTAGCCATTGATGTATCTTCATCACATAAGAATTTTACTTAGTTGTACATATTGATCAGATTCCCCTTGTAACTTTGTCAGTCCTTGCTTACAAGTTTTCGCCCTCGCAGTTCATGTTATGGGCAGCATTTTCAAAGATGTTGGCCTGCATCTCTGATGATTGTTGTACTTGTGGGACTTGAGTAGCTATGCCTCAACCCATTAATCTATATTAGATGCTAGAAGTCTCTTGGATGTAGAAACTGTTGATAAAACAGATTTAAATCCCTTGTAAGAAGGGAATGACATTAAGTGTAACAAGAATTCAGATTTAATCATCAGGTTTTCATGACTTGAGCTTCAAAAGCTTTGATTACATCATGCTTTACTTAGAATTGAAGTCACTGATTTATTCAGCCACTTAAATGTTAGCCTTCTCTGAGTTGCCATTTAAGTAAAGGCTTAAAAATTACCGGTATTAACTCATTTTTTGTTACGCCAAAGTAAGAGGGTTTTTT
>VZSV01000005.1:13505540-13517056 GCA_013398735.1 Nothocercus julius
TCAGGTGCTCCAAAGGTAAGTTTCAAGACAGTTAATTTCAGAATGGTGCAGATGTGCAAAATTGATAGCTTTCATCTTTACTTTGAGGCCATAGTGTATATATATAGTGTGTGTGTGTATATATATATATATATACACATGCTATTGTGTGTGTATATATACACTATATATATAGTGTATATACATATATATACAGTGTGTGTGTATATATATATACATATATATGTGTATATATATATAGTGTATATATATTGAGGCCATAGTATGTATTTAGGTAAATAAGATCATAAGAGCGATGCTCCAGGCCCTTAATCATCTTTGTCTCTCTCTGCTGGACCCTCTCTAGCAGCTCCATGTCCCTCTTGTGCTGGGGAGCCCAGAACTACATCCAGTACTCCAGGTGCAGCCTCACCAGAGGTGGGGAGAGGCAGGATTCCCTCCCTCGACCTGCCGGCAACACTCCTTCTGATGCAGGCCAGGAGCCCATTCGCCGCCTTGACTATGAGGGCACGCTGCTGCCTCATGGTTAACTTGTCAGCCAGGACTCCCAAATCCCTCTCTGTGGAGCTGCTTTCCAGCAGGTCAACCCCTAATCTGTCCTGGTGCCTGGAGTTATTGCTCGCCAGATGCAGGACCCTGCCCTTGTCTTTGTTGAACCTCATGAGGTTCCTCTCTGCCCAACTCTCCATCCTGTCTAGGTCTCTCTGTATGGCAGCACAACCCTCTGAAGTGTCGGCCACTCCACCCAGTTTGGTATCATCTGCAAACTTGCTCAGGGTGCACTCTGTCCCCTCGTCCAAGTCATTGATGAACAAGTTGAACAGCACTGGGCCCAGTATTGACCCCTGGGGGGCACCACTGGCCACAGACCTCCAACTGGACTCAACCCCATTTATCACCACCTTCTGCCATCCAGCCAGTTTTCCATCCACCTCACTGTCCACTCATCTAACCCACGCTTCCTGAGCTTTGCCATGAGGATGTTGTGGGAGACAGTGTCAAAAGCCTTGCTGAAGTCAAGGTAGACAACATCCATGGCTCTCCCATCATCCATCCAGCCAATCATTCCATGATAGAAGTCTTCATCAGTTTGGTCAGATGTGATTTCCCCTTGACGAATCCATGCTGACTGCTCCTGATCGCATTCTTTCCCTTGAGATGCCTAGAGATGGTCTCTAGGATGAGCTGCTCCATCACCTTTTCAGGGATGGAGGTGAGGCCGACCAGCCTGTAGTTTCCCAGGTCCTCCCTCTTGCCTTTTTTGAAGACTGCAATGATGTTGGCTTTCTCCCAGTCTGCCAGTACCTCCCACACTCTCCATGATCTCTTGAAGATGATGGAGAGCAGCTGAGCAATAACCCCTGTCGCTTTCCTCAGCACATGCGGGTGCATCCCAGCCAGGCCCATAGATCTGTGCGTGTTTGTCTAAATCCTTAACCCAATCCTCCTTGAGCAGTGGGAAGTTTTTCTCTCACTTTTTTTTCTCTTGTCTCTGGGCTTTGTAGTTCCTGGGGACTAGCCTTAGCTGTAAAGACTGAAGCAAAGGTGGTGTTTTAGTAATTCTGCCTTCTCTGGAGCCTCTGCTGTTCAGCAGCAGGCCCACATTTTTCCCTAGTCTTCCTCTTGCTGCTGATGCATTTGCAGAAGCCCTTCTTGTGTGCTGACATCTCTTACTAACTCTAGAGATGTCAGGGACAACAAGAAGGGCTTCTACAAATAGATACAAATTTGGCTAGTGCAGAAGTAGTGAAATCTTTTGTAGTATGTGCTAGGGAGGTCCTGCAGTTACAGGATCTTGTACTTCCATCTCCTTGGGCTTCTTTCTTATGTTTCTTTGCCACTGAATCTGTGTGTGAATCCAGTCGCTCCTTTCCTCCCTCAAGCCAAGAGGGTCACTCCTGTAGATGTGTGAGCTGCTAATAGTTCTCCAGGAGTGATGTAGTGCCTTTTTGGTGGGTGAGCTGTTGTCTGATTTGGGAGGGTTTTGTCCATGGTCCTTCACTGCTGCTGTTGCTGGATTCTTCGCACAAGTGAGAACTGGATTTATTGCCTTGGTCAGAAGAATTCTCTTGTGTCTGGCAAGTCGACTGCAGCTCTGTCTACTCTGCCCCTACTCCTGTCTGAGTAGTGGTTGTACCTTAGAGTCAGATGCAGCAGAAGTTTTAGTATTTCATTCCCCGTCCCTGAGTGTGTATCTACAGCTCTGTTGCTTAGTAGTTCGTGAGATTAAGTAATGCGATCTGCCTCTTCTCTGCCTGTGTCTATGTCTATTTATCTTCCCCTCTTCTTTTCCACTGAAGCCCATATAGCATTTTTTTTTCCTTAAATATATTTTCAAGTTGCTCCTTATTTTTCAAGATTTGAGTTAAAAGCTATCCCAATAAAAGTAGAACATTAACTTAACTATTGAAGTATATTCATAGGTAAAGATGACCTGGAACAATGTCATGGTTTTCCTGACCACTGATGCTGATCCCCTGAATTTTTATAAATGCACTTGAATGCATCAGTATTGAAACTGAAGGACATGTATCACATGCTTGCTAAAACAATGGATTCTTTTGGCTTGGTCATTTTTTACATTTTAACATTGCTTAATGTACGTACTCTTGAATGAGCACATATCCTCTAAGGGGTGACTCTAATTCCCTTCCCATCTTGAAATCTCTCCATGGATTTATCACAAATTGCTGCAGCTGCGAGTGATTCCACGCTCTCATGAGAAGAATGAGATTAAATTCTGTCGCTACTGTACTATTTTTAATTAATTTAACCTCCAAACTAATCATTTCCCAGTGCCAGTTTCTCCCTCTTTGGTCAGTGAATTAATTAGTTAATGTCAAATTAAGTATTTAATGCAGTTAATGATTAAAAACTTTATAAAAGTGATAAAAATGACTATTACAGATGCTGGAAGTATCTGTGGAATGAGGGGCTCATTTTTTTAAAAATGAAAAATAGGAAAGTTAGGTTGTCACTCTAGTGGCTTGACTACTACTATTTATTTTAATATGGAACATGCTCAGCTACAACAGCAAAGGGTAGAAGTTCAGAATTTAGGATAGACAGCTAGATCCTGAAGTGATATTTTCTTCTAGTAATCTGGAGTTCAATCAAGAAAAACCCAGAGATCAATCAAGGAAAATCTGAATAAGTGGTAGAGAAGAAGAGAATTATACTGCAGCTTTTTTTGGACATTGGGTAGAGTCAGGCACCGCAGGGTAACTTATCTGTTCTCTGAAGCAATATGGTGTGTTTTGGTGCCAGCATGGTGCAGAATAATAAGACAGGATATGTCTGAGCAGGACTGTGGGCAAATCATCAACATAGGTAAGGCAAGGTGTAAGCATCTCTGTGTATGGAAAATAAAATAATCATTTGTTTTAAGCAAATGGTTTCTTTCATCTCTCAACTGTACTTTTCCACATATCAATATAATTGGTTCTGCCTAATGTAATGATTGCAACCTAGAAGGCATAATGCAGAGACCCATTAGATTGGTAGGTCCCTTCAAAGAAGAAGCCAAGGTTGAGTAGTGAGTGCTTAAAAAAAAAAAAAAAAAAAGAAAAAAGGGAACAAAGACACTCAACTTCCTGTATGAAAAATATTTTTGAAGGAGGACTTACAATGCTATTAAATACAAAGATGGTATAACTTTGCTGTTACCTTTACTTGAAATGAGTATTTGGATGGGATGTCTTGTAATTTTTGAAAAGATGCCAAACTTACGCTGGTTGTCACAAGTAAAACTTGTCTGTGCCTTTAAATGCTTGAATTAATAAGGTTGCTGGGCTTAATGGCATAGGTGTTCACTCTGGTAAATCTGCTCTACTCTGAAGCCCCTTGAGATTAATTCTGTGCAAAATGATTATCACCACCATCAGCAATGCTCTTAACTACATAAGCATTTTGCATTTGCAAAACCAAGGTAATGAAACATAATGCAGATTGATTTTAATAGAGGAAACGACATGACTGGATATTTTCACAGTAAAGCGTTAGTTCTGGGTTATGAGTTAGCAAGGAAACTGATAGGAATGGGATAACCTAAGAGCTCTGTTTACCCACTCCCCCCAAACCCTCTAAGAATAAAAATGGTGAGTTGAGGGGGAGGAAGGAGCAAGGTCAAAGCCAGCCAGCAAACCTACTGCAGCACTGCATCTAGTCACTCTGTACACACAGACCAGCCTGCAGCAGTTCCTGCAGAACTTGGACGTGTCAGATGCTAGTGTGAATAAACTTCTGACAAATTATTTGTACATGAGCTAGTTGCTTTTGCATTGCACTTTGAAGCTGGAAGATGACAGGTCCTCTGTTGGTCTAATCATGCTAGCAGCTTTTCTCTGAGTGGATTTGCTTTTCTTGAATAGCCAGGTCTAGGGGGACAGAGGTCCATACAGTCTCACTAGGAAGCTCTTGTACGATGCCACCTTCTTGTTAGGATTTGTCATGCAGCTGTAGGATCAAAAATACTTGCTTGTATGTATATCATAATGGCTCAGTGTCACTGTGTAATAAATCCTGATCTTCCATCTTTACCATTTGCAACAGGTGAGGTCCCAAGCGACTGAACCATCTTTTGTTATGAGCCCCTAAGTCTGCAACACTGAGTGTTCTACTATGTATTTTCATCTCAAATACTCTTCAAGACCTTGAAATGATCTAGTTTTGTGTATAGTATACTGATCTGCGTTGGCCAACACTATTGAAAGCAAATTGATTTTTGGCTTTTTGTTTTTATACCATCTAGTTTGATCCTTCAGTGTTATGAAATTGACGATGTTATGATGAAGGGATTAATCCTGCTGTCTAGGTTGGTGTATAAGTGTGCCCACTAAATTATGTGTGTCTTGTCGTATATCAAAATGATTTCAGAATTGGATTCCCAAAGTATTTGCCTGCAGTATTTTCCATAGAATGAGTTAATTTTTAAAAAAGTGTTGTTATCCTTAAATTAATTTAAGATCTAATAAGTTAGCTAAAAGAGATCTTCTTGATAATGAGTGACTTTATACTTTTGTGTGTGTGTGTGTGTGTGTGTGTGACTATTTTCAGGGGTCATCAAGAATTGCAACAGTTGAATTTTAATAGAAGTTGTGATTTAAATTGGGTCTTACTGTTTTTAAGTGTCTTTCACAATGCAGATATTGACTCAACAGGGAGAGTGCAATGCCTATTTCATAATGTTAATGAACCATTTCCAATGACATTTTGTTACTAGTTTCAAAAATGGCATTGTGTTTGTCATTTTTCTGTGAATGAGGTATAAATGGAAAAACAGCGGAAATTATCCTGAAGCTGTTCAGATAGGAGATGGGAAACTATTTAAATGACTAATACATAGCAAATTGAATTATTTAGCATGAGTGTCTGAATCCTTGCCAATTAAACATGGGTGTCAGAACAGATAATGGCTAACCTAATTGGAAAAGAGGCAATTTCTTTAAAATACAGTGGCTAATCTAAAACAATTACCTATACAACCAAGTTTGAGGCAGTTTTGGAAAGAGGTATGTTCTGTTGTGTTTAATTAAATTGCTCTAACTTTTATGTTGTTACTTACGTGAATTCAGAGATGGTGGAGCTTAGTGATCCAGCATGATGTTGATGTTCTACAGCAACAAGTGATGGGAACTTCTGCTTTTGTTTTGTGTTTAAAACAAGCCACAGAGATGATCAAAACAAAATAGTAGATTGTAAGCTTTGAATAATATGTAGCTTTTTTTCAGTGTCTTTAAGAAAAGATCAGGGAGAGAGGATGGTTGCCTATTCATCAATTATTAAATGAGCCCTCTCATTTTTATCTCTTCTGTAGCTCAAGGAATGCGCATGTACATTATTTTACTGCTTCAGCCTAAAGCACAAAGCCCCCAGATAATTATGCTTGGAGATGACCAAAGGCATAATGCAAAAGCACCCAGAGGAGACTTGTACCCAGTATTGCACCTTTTAGATGAACCATCCTGCTCTGTAAGACCTTGCTGTCAATCTCAGTGGGCTTATGACCACAGAATTGTGTTTGAGTGCATGAGAAAGTTGACATAAAATTATATGCGCTGCTGAGACTCTGCATTATGGTTTTGGTGGAGCTGGGGTATGTATTGCAGTCTGTCTTGAGGCTTAGTCATAAATGTTAAACCAATTTATCTAAAGAAGCTGGGTGGATAGAGAGGATGACTCCTACTGTGCTTAGTATGGTTAGTTCTCATGCTCTTTATTGTAAGACTTATGGCCAGACTGGAGTTTGAGAGTTATTTATGTTTTGAAACATAAATCCCCTCACTGGGGATTTACAATACCCTCACTGGGATTCACCATTAACCAGAAATAGAAATGAAAGAGTGTCTTCCAGGCTACTGCAGTATTACCATCTTGTTTGTACCAGCTTCTTTTCCTGTACTAGAGCCACTGGCCAGGCACTGCAGACAGCATTATTAAATTACAATTATTGCTCTGTACCCTGCCATGATGAGATGCTGTGTCAGAGGTGTTGATCACTGAGAACGTTTTCTCTTCAGCTGCTGGCACCCATACAACTATGAGTTGACTGGCAAAGTAGTAGAGTGATTAAGTAATTGTTATATTGCTTCTAATCTCTGCTTGCTTAAAGAATGACTTCTGAAGAAGAAAAAATCAAAGCTGTGTCCAAAGATCTGGGTTGGTTTTTGACATAATGTGAGATTTATTTTCCAATTGTTGCTGTTAACTTTTTCTCAGAAAATTTCCAGTGATGAAATTCTCAAGTTGTTTGAATGTTTTTTTCAGCCTCTGTCTCTGGCTCTTTAAAATAAATAAATATAATCTAGTTCTCGACTATCTTAATTGTCAGTAATGACTTTTTATTTTCAGGGAGACCTACTGCAGGAGCCCAAAGTAGTCAACTCCATCTTGACAGCTCGGGAAAGTCTTTTCTGAGTGCTTCATTTGAGTAAGTATTTTACATATTTCACACTTGAGATTTGTGGCCTTTTGGTTGTATACAAAGCAAGATCTATCTGTTGGATTTAATACTGCGAGGTTGCATAATGCTTGTGCTGATGAGGTCAGCTGAAAAAAGGGTGTCTGTTTATATATGTACATACATATGCACATACAGTTTGAATGCTTAAACACCTGGTTTGGTGTTTGATAACATTGCATTGTAGCCAGTTCTTTCAGCTTACACAGATTTCTTAATTCTTGCATTAATAAATGATTCTTCCATTTTCCTCTGTATTTTCCCTTTATTCAAAGGATTGCTATTTATGAATAGTCTTACTTCATTTCTGAATGTAAATTTTCTCTACCTTCTGAAACATATTTTTATGAAATGATTTTTTAATATGTTTAATAAATGCCCATGCCCAGTGAAGATGGTTGTTTACTGCTACAGTGCTGTCATGCATATGTTCCTTGAAACTTAAATTGTCTTTGTGCATTCCTACTTGGTCTCAGAGAAATAATGAAATTTCTCCAGTGGTTACCAAGATAGATTTAGAATGTTGTTAGTGTTCCCTGTGTTTCTTGGGCAATCTTTTTCTAACATTTTTTATGTATGCAATGTGTTTAAAAATTTGAGGAGAACAGAACCTTATAATTTCTGTATTTGCAATCTGTAAGAAAATGACTGATGGGGCTTGTTTATTGCCCTGACCGCTTTGGTTTGCAGCTCCAAAAAGCAGGGCAGAACAATGGAACCTGGTTAACATTCTGCAAGAGTACGCAGCTCTGATATATGTATTTGCAGATGTCTGCAGAAGGCAGATAATCAGTATTCTGCAGAGGCATGCAAATTAAAGATCTACTTGACCACTCATAATTACAGCATTGTAAGGACCAGAGCAGCACTGAGAAGCAACAGAGTGGCCTTTAATCTATTACACTGTCAATTATAATCTGCCTGTGGTTAGGAGAAAATATTTTGGTGGCCTTAGTACACTCTTCGTGTGACTGCTAGGTGGGCATTTGATAGGTATGTATTTTATTCAGACATAATGAACATGGATTGCTTAAAAATGTTTTCAAAAGCGCAACAAGCAGCTAAAATCATGCCTGAATTTTTTGGTTAAAATAAAAGCTTGTATATTACTGGCTTTGGCTGTTATTTCTGATCCACTGTCTTTGGTATTGAAAGTAAGTTTTTTTCTTATTGACTGACTTTTATCTGCTTGCATTTACTGAAATACTACCATATCTTTTTTAGTATTTTAAAATTTGACATATGTTACGCTGACATATGTTCAGAGAAAATATCTCCATTTGGTTGCTGTGACGATTTACCCAGTTACTGTTCTTCAGAGATTTTCAGAAGCAGTATCTTTATTGCATTTTGTAATACTGCTTGATTCTTTTTTTCCCCTACTCTCTTGCTCTGCATTTTGATTAATTACACTGAATATAAATACCAGTGTTTCTAGTATTCAAGACCTTTTTGAAGAAAAAACATAAAATGTTACATAATATTCAGAAGAAAGCAACACCTTGAACTATTTTGGAAGGAAAAATAATGGTCTTACAGAATCATACAGAACCATGTACTATGCCATGAGACCTATGGGGCATCACTTCAAATAGTTTTACCTTTCATCATGGAATAAAGAAGTTGTATTGCTCAGAAACACCCTGTAAATTTCTCAGCCCTTTACAGGGGATAATTCCAAAAGGCAATATTAAGCAATGACTTGTAAATACCTCTCTGTATAGGAGAAACAGCTCCTGTGGACCTTCAAGTGCAATAAAACAAGTATCTGGAACATTGTATGAGCTATGTAGTGCAATTGGAGGTGATTTTTCTTACACTGGAGGATGGAATTTACACATTACTGTTGAGCAGTGTTTCTCAGGGCTATTTTATTTTCCAAGGAAAAACAAAGTTTATAAGTTGCTGCTTAATAACACCTAAAGTGCTAGTTTCTTCATAACAAAGGGTAGAATTTACAGGTTGCTATTTAACAAGGGCCACAGCACTTTTTTTCCTGAAAGGATGATAAAGTCTGTATAATCCAGTGTTGCAGGGTGGGATGCAGAGAACATGTTATGAATGCACCTGGTGGGAAAAGTCATGGTAGCAACCATAAAATGAGCAGCATGTCTGGGTTTTCTTTGCAGTGTTAGATACTCTTAGCTGCTGCTCAGTGGTCAGAAATGTTATGCTGAGGATGCTGTGTATTCCACTTCTTGTCCCAGTTTCCAGGCATGCTACATTTCATGCTTTGAGTTGAGACCTAGGCTTGTGAGAATTTTCTTAGGCCTTCTGGGCCTAGGTCTGTAATTCACCAGGGTTAGCCTTGGAGGGTCATGCTTTCCGCTGCAGGCATATCTTGCTTCCATGAAGAGAAACCAAGGGATATTCTGAACTGGATTTTGAATTAGAAGTTGGGAAGATCAGGAATCACTTCTGTATCAAGAATGACTTTGCCATTTGCTTTGCTTTGTTGCTCTATATGCCAAGCACGGTGAAAACTGGGATATGGTGATAAACTCCTCTTTGAGGTCTGCATTCCAGGCCATCAATTAAATGTAAATAGTCTTTAAAACCTCATTTTGTTAGAGCAGTTTTCACAGTAATGTTGCAAAACTATTGTCAGCACCTTTGCTGTGTTGTTTAAAGTGCTGACACAAAGGAAGCCTGAGCTAGATAAAATATAGATTATTCTTTCTTTCAGAACATCAGTGTTCTTGTTTCCATCATACTTTGATCATTATAGTCAGATAGTTTCAAGCATTTTTTATTGACCTATTTGCTTTTCTTTCAGATACAGTTTTAGTGCAGTTGCACCAGTGATACTAAAAAACAGATGGACTGATGATAACCCTTATCTATCTGGTAACAAGGCCAAAGTGCTCAAGTCCTTCCTCATCTTGCACCATGAGGAGGAGACTTCAGCTTTCATTGCAGTTGTGCTGGTGCCACTGCAGGTGCCTGACCAGCTGTTTCCACTGTACTACTGTTTTTTCTTTCTCAACTGACTCTCCTTTCTCCTTGGTCAAATTTCAACTTTTCTTTGTATTCATTTCCAGTCTGCTATATTTACAGCTTTGTTAGTTCTTATTGACTTGCTTCTCCAACTTAAGCATCTTGAGTTTTTCACCTGTGAGCAAGGGAAACAAGCTTCAGTTATTAGTTGTTATCATCAGTCATCAGTTGGCTGCTGCATCAGACAGATCTTCTAGTTACTTTTGCCATGAGTTTTGCTACTTGATTGTTCATTAGTACCATCCATTCCTTAGCTTATACATTCAAATCCTTTATGCAGAAGTATTCTTGATGTAGAAGTTGCATTTTTGAATGATTATCTCCCTAGATATTCCATTCTAACTAGATTGTTTTCCTTTTCAATTGTTTTGTTTTCTTCAATATCTAGGTTTCTTTGAATTCTTACTACAACCATTTTAATCTTGTTATGACTGCTGTAGTACTATGTGACTGTCAGACATAGTTGCTTTCTAAAGTCTGTGGCTATCAAGCACATCCTGCTGTCCTTTCATGAAATCATAGGATAAGGGAGGTCTCCAATCCAACCTGCTACTCAACGCCAAGTTAAAATAGGTTGCTCAGGACTTTGCAGTTTGAGAAATCTCTAAACGTGGGCCATTTCCATAGCTACCCTCAGGGGAGTCTGTTTTAATGCATAGTTTTTTTTTTTACCTCTGAAGATTTTTTCCATGTACATAATGGAAATTTTCTGTGCTGCAGCATTTGCCCTGTGTCCTTTTGCTGCCTACATCAGAGAAAAGCCTGTCCCCATGTTTCCTACTGTGCCTCTTTAGGTAACCAAGGTGGCAGTTCCTACCACTTAAGAAATTTGGTGCTCTCAGCTCCTGGTCCTCCTTTCTGTTCTTGAAAATGAGTATGACAGTTGCCTTTTGGGGCAAATACTGGTAAAGACATCAGTTGTGAAGTGCTTCAGGGTATGGTTTGACTTCAAATTTGGAGTTTTCATTATATGTTACAACAAGTTGTTCATTTATGTGGCAGAAAGCTCCACCAGCATAATTTCTGTCACTTGAAAAGGTGATGTAACTTATAAAGTTTTATTACTCTTTTCTTAGTATGGTGATTTGGGAGGGGGGAGGGAGGGGAGGGGAAAGAAAGTATGTGTAGGATTTCTATGCATAGTACAGCCCCTCTAGCAGGGCTTTCCTTAGCAGTCATATGTGGAAAAATATTTGGGTTTATTAGTCAAGCTTGAGACACAAAGGATTATTGATTTTATAGAATTTGTAAAAGGTATGCAAATATGAGTAATTATAGGGAAAAGAGCAAAATATTCCAGCAACAGCTTGTTATGAAGCATGAAGAGATTTCTGCTTTTTTCTTAAATGGGGCTTTTATTGAACTACTTTTAACACTTGTTGAATGCTAATGTTAAAGGCATTAAAGTTCTTAAGCACTAGGACTTGTATTCCTCAGCTTAGGCACTGTGTTATGCTTCGTGTCAACATACATTGAGTCTTCTCTTTTACTCTGTGTCTCTAGATGATTTTCTATAAATCGTATATTTTTCAGAAGGAACATTGTTGTAGGTAGGTACTTC
>VZSV01000005.1:13517111-13535849 GCA_013398735.1 Nothocercus julius
TGGGCCTTTTCAATGTTTGATAGGGTATATTCTTATCGTGTTCAAGCCTGCCTCTCCAAAGTATACAGAGACTGTTCCCATCAGAGGAGGAGGTTTTAAGGAGGTGAGGGAAGCACTAGCATTTACAAAACTTAACGTAAAACAGAGTTTGTGAAATGGATATGCAGTTTTTTTAAAATAATATTTCAAAAGTAAATGTATAGAGGTAGTACCTGCTCTGTTTGTCATAAAAAGCTTTTTGTACCTTGTTGGCCCTCTTTTATTAGGAGAAGAATGATAACATTCAAGTTAATTCAAGTTAATTTTTAAGTGTGGAAAAAGACTACTCTGCTGGTGAATCAGAGAGGAGTCAGGGCATGAGCCCAAGGGCTCCCTAGGGGTTGTGCTTCTGCTGTCCCAGTGTGTGAAGTCCCCAGCATGGTGAGCAGGGCCTGGCCAAGCCCATTGTTGGCTGTGAGGGTTGTACTCATAGCTGCTGCAGACCTGCACAGGACCCATGCAGTCATCACTGCCCAGAAATTGGGACGGAAGATAAATGCTCTCCCAGGTCAAAGGAGATACCTAACAAAGTCATCCAAACAGAAGGGGATCATTTTACAGGCTGCCAGATCTCTGGCAGGATTACTTGGAGGGTTCTTTACTCTTTGCAGGGATAGCAAAGCTTATCTCCATTAGCAAACTTGAAGCCTTCAGCTAACACAATGTGGAAGGATAAAATGCAGTGCCACAGACATTCAGACCAGCTTCACTTGAGCTGTGACACCTCTGTGACTATGTTCGCTCATGGTCCTGGAATTAAGAGTTTGCTGCTTTTTTCTTCCTTTTCACTGCTAGCTCGTTTAACCCTACTCTTGCAAAAGCCATAATTACAGAATCTGAATGGTGAAGAAATCTTAAAGGGAAAAAGAAAAAAAATCCTTCATACCACAAAAGAAAGTATACCAAGGTACTTCAGCTTCCTTATTAACCCCATTAAAAGACTATTCTGGAGAAAAGAAATCATCATATTTTTTCAGCTAAGCAGTTTGACAGTATAAAGGCAGCTTTAGAGGCCTATGAGCATGTGTGTGTGTGTGTGTGTGTGTGTGTGTGTGTGTGTGTGTATATCCTTCAAGCCAAGAGTTTGAAAAGATTGATGGAGACAAACATTAGCAAACAGTCTAGCCATGCACTAATTAGGAATTTTTATATTCAGATCATATTTCAGGTATATTCTAGACTTTCACTGGTATTTCAGTTATTTGACCTTCATTGACTTTATACATATTCACACCTCTGTGCATGACTCAAAACCCTTATTTAAGACTAAAGCAGACAGACACATGAAAGATGCTTAAAAATGCTGTCAGAGGTTACATACTGGCTTTCAACTCATTATATTAAAACTGCACTTTTTTTTAATTAATTCCATGCATTTTTATTCCATGATGGTAGTGCAGCTTCAGGGTGCAATGTTGTGCTGCTTAAAGTAAAGAGCAGAGAATACAAAACCCACCAAGAATTCACACTCAGGTTTGCAGGAGAGAACCCCACAATCTTCTTTTAAAGAAGCAGCAGCAAGAAGCTTGCTTCATTTTGGTATATTCCTCATTAAGTAATTTATTACTTTAGGTTATAATTACCCTTAATTACTTGGCTTACTTGAAAGGGAACTCAAAGGAAAAGACGCAGAAGCAGAAAACCAGATTGTATACATCTGTCAGGAAGGTGTTTTTTTTTTTTTTTTTTTTTTTTTTTTTAAATGGATTTGGCATTTGAATTGTTGAAGAGAGATATTTATCAGGTCTTATCATTCTTTTTCTTTTCCTAAAGCTGTCATCTCAGCAATTTACTACAACCATTGCCATAAAGACCATTTTCTCAAAGAACAGTTATAAATATATTTATAAGCTGTTACATTAAGCATGTTCACATAACAGTTCTAATCATATGCAATCACTTAAAACATTGCTATAAAGAAAAAGGATTTTGTAGTACAAGATACTGTAGCTTTTAAAAATGGAGAAATTGTATATTCATTCTTGGACATTGCTATCAAATTTATACTACTGCTAATATGTACTATACCTGAGTTTAAAACTGACCTGACTTTCATCAATGTTGATGATGGTGTATCCAATTTTATTAAATCACAGCAAGGATGAATACAGTCCTACAGCACTGAGGAAACAGGTGCCTACATAGATGAGCCCAAAAGCCTATAAACTAGTGGGTATGCTGAAAGCAAGTTGTGTAACCTGCTATGTGTCAATGCGCTTATTGCTTTATGAAGTTTTTCATGATATGTTGCTGTCTTTTGAATTTGTCAGCAATATAATATTACAACGTGCATGAAAAAAATCTTAACCAAAATCTTGCCAATGCTTGTAAAAACTTTCTCCACATCTCAGACATTTCTATGAGGAGGAAGGAAGTGAACGGAATTTATGAAATCCTTTTAGGAAGTTTATTCAGAACATCAATTAGTTGCACAGCAAAGATATGAGAAGCTTTAAATTTAGCCAGAGATCTTTTGTTGCTTCAGTCCTCAGAAAAGGCTGACACTTTATTCTAAGAAAAAAGCAAAATTTGAATATGATTTATAGGAGCAGTTTTACTATACACTTTATTCATTTTGTTAATCACAGGGTTTGCCCTTCTACAAAGATATTCAGAACTAAATTCTTCTAGTGAAAGACTAGCAAGCAAGACAACATTTGAAAGATGTATTACACTGCTTTTACTTTGTTAAGCCAAATGGGAGTATTTAACATTTTTCTGTAATTGCTAAACTGAAGGCTAATCATAGAAACCTGCAATCACTAATGGGTTTGTATTACTTAAGCAAGTCAGACAGGATTTAACCTTCAGCTCTGCTCGGATGATGCCCACAAGCTATTAAAGGAAAGAATAAGAGTGTCCAAGCAATACAGAGCAATTCAGGGATGAGAGCTCCTTAATCAAACTAAAAAATCCTCTTCAGCTTCTTTTAAAGTTCATTTTGCCTGTCTATGACACCTGCAAAAGGCTTAGCAGCAGCCAGAGTTCAGGTGTATAAAGAGGACTGTCTAGCATGCTGACCAGTGTCTTATTTCTGCTGTGTTTCGTTCCCACCTATTTATCTGTATTGATTGTTTCCAGCCTTCTACTTAAAGGCCTTAAGCTGTCTGGATCAGACAACTCTTTCCCTCTGGGCTTGTAAGGCCGTTCTCACAGTGGATTTTGGTCTGGGACTGGTATTCAGCGCTGCAGTTACTCAATGTATAAGCATTGGGCTTGTTGCAGCTATTACATTCTTCATGAAAAAAAAAAAAGAAAAAATCTGAGAAATTCAAGTATTTATAAAGATATAACTATTGGGAGGGAATGAGATGGCCTTAGACTGAACTTAAAAAAAAAAAAAAAAAAAAGTTGAAGAGCTAAATTTCTTCCTTATTTGAAATATTTACATACAAGCCTTGAAGTGGCAGCTGCTAATAAAAGTCAATTAAGAGCAGCTTCTGCTGGAGCAGACTTTAGGATGGATATTTAACAGCTATTGCTATGGTTTGATATAAAAAAAATCCTATAATGCACAATCAAATGTGTAAATTACAAACAAAGCAGCAAGTAACTTTGTTTAATATCAAGTTTCTAGTGAGCAGCTTGGGGATGGTTGTGTTATGTAGGTTTTTTTATTTTTGTAAAATAATATCTCGTGCAGTTCAATTGCATCCTGCTGTTCCCTGGAACTTGCTGGGGTAACAAATTCTACCGAGCATAGGGAGGAGAGAAACACCAGGAACATTAGATTAATATAGAGTGTAATTTATATTCTGCTAGATTTAATGTCTGCAAAAGATAGGACCCTGCTTGAAATGTTACATTTATCAGATAAAATTTAGGAAAACAGAAAGCTATAGAGAATTCAAAAGTCTTAGGAGTTTCTTCCAAAGACTTTACTGTGATGTTTCAGGATATGTCTTTTTATAAGATGGTATCTCCACAGTCACTTTGAAGCCCTCCTAAAATTCCAACTTCTGCATGTAACAAAGACTTTCAGGACAAAATTCTGTTTTATAAACAGAATAAAAGCTTCATTGTCAAACTGGGAATATCAAAATATGTAAATTTTTAAAAGATGGACTCTTTCCAGAATCCTTATACCTGAGACTCGGAGCTCTGAAGGATAAAACAGAGAAACTCCAAGGTCTCAAACCCACGCCTCAGCCAGTTCCCTCTTGATGGTCCTCCCTTTCACTTGGGAATAAACCCAGGTCAGGACAGAAGCATCTGGAAAAGTCCATTGTATTTTTTCATACTTATCAGGGCTGATTCACTCTCCAATTAAGAGAATAATTTCAAGCAAAGGTTAAAGTTATGGGCTCATGGAAAGCTTGTGCATAAAGGATTTGTAACAGGTTCCTGGTTGCACTGATCACCTCCCTCCATACCCGCAGAAAACTTCAGACTGGAAGCTGCCTTGGGTAGAGTTGGTTTAACTATTTTTTTTTTCCATTCCCACATTTTCCCTTATAATTGAAAAACAAAAACAAACCCAGAAACCCTAATGTTCTGCAGTCTAAATTCATCAATGTACATAGCAATGAATTACAGATCTGTAACAAAGGTGCTCTTAACTTCAAAGCAGGCTGGATTTGTCCAAAAGAAGTGCAACACAAGAAAGACATCCAAGGTTTTCAAGGTTAGGAAGAATACAAAGACAGAAGCAGAGTTCTTTAATCGGGATTTTCTACAGTTTTCCTTCAGCATTGCTGTTAAAGTCTATGCTCATCTGTTGAAGGAGCCTGAGGCAGTGACCCTGCTGGCAGCCGTACGTAGACTTAGCTTCAATCCTAGAAGCTGCTTCGCGCAGCTGGATTAGTTCATGCAACAAGTCAATATGCGGCCTAGATATCATTTATTTCTTAAGCTTTTGAATTTTCACTGTTTCATTATAAATATTAGAAATGCTTCTAAAATCTACCTCACTGAAAATCAAAGACTAAAAATTTTGAAGCAGTAAATTACCTGCTTGGTTAAGCACTATTCCCAGTAACAGAAGAAGCAGGCAAGCATCAGGGAGAGATGGTCTGGGCCCCCTGCTCACCATGTGTAATTCAGAATGCCCTACATGCATAATTGTGACAAATACTAATGGCATAAGAAGCAGCTACCTATAAGAAAAACATGGTTTAAAATTTCACTAAGCCAAGTCGCATATTGCTCCAGTAGAGCTCATAGTAACCTGTATACAAAGGAGAAGCTATGAACAGAGCAAACACACTATTCTCTGTACATGAATTGAAAGCTGTAACATTAGCTAAGCATTTATGAACAAAACAGATCCATATTTTGGTTTGGGATTGACAGCTAACAATAAAACAAGCCCCATGCAACATGAACATTACCAAAAAGCTACCGCTGTAAAATGCATATTTTGTCTTTTTGCCAGATGATAAAAGTGATTTCCCCGATGGAAATTAGCTTTTTCAAAGTCATCATAGTGAATCACTTAATTTAAGTACTTGTAATGCAGTTGCACATAGCATTGTACATTTGAATTTTAGATTAAACAAAGTGCAAGAATTTTTCCCCATACATACACTTAGAGAAGACTACTAATGTCAGGGAGCCTCAGAGCTTAGGGAGACAGCAATACTGTGCATTTTCACTTACCATCATGCTAACATTTTAAAGTCTGTTTAAATAAAATTGTTTCACTGATTAGTAGAAAAAAAAGGTTAAAAGCAATGTTAATATTAGGGTAGACCTTCAAATGATGAGGTCTAAGGTTTGAACACAAAGTGTTTAAGGAGTCATAAAGCAGTCAAAGACTTCTTGTAATCTTTACTGATCATCTGCACCACCCTTCTGTCTCCTTAGCAATCTCTCACAAGCCCAGGCAAGGAGATCTAGATTTTTTCAAGTTGGTAGCACCTAGCTATGAAGTATTTCTTATACGTTCACTATGCAAAAGCAGGTATGGTAGAAATAGTTTCACTTATAGCTTGTGTGTCATTAAAAAAGTAAAAAGGGCAGGAAGTAAAATCAGGGGAAAAAAAAGGTTTCTAAATTATAACATAAAACTTTTATAACTGAGTTCCTGTTACCCTTTGTTGCCAACAATTAAAAGTAAAATAGAGCCCATTAAAGCTACTAATGATAAATCATGCAAGAACTCATCTCTGACCTGGAGACATAATAATACTGCAGAAAAGTAGTGGCACCTCCACTACTTCATCTAATTTAGAATGAATGCAGGGATCAGGTTAGTGAGAGCTTGACTGCTTCATCTCCCAGAGGGGAAAAAAATCCATTAGCCTTAACTGGCCAGAAATATTTTGTCAGCAAAAAGAAAATAAAATTACAACATTGTCAGCGAGATGCAGTATGGGTATGTGATGGAAAGAAGCTTCTGAAAAGGATGAGTTTAGTGGAATATATTTAAAATCATTAAACAGTTCTCTCCTCCCATCCCACCTGGCAGGGCTTCTGTTTCATGTGTTTTTAACCTACAGTGGTTGGAGTCCCCTGAGCAGCTGTAAGGACGGCCCTAGTAATTTTAAGCAGACAACTCAGTCCTGCGTTAATTACCGGCAGCCTGCAGGGCTGCGGGCGCTCTGTAATCCTGCCATGGTAATGTACAAGCCTGCGCTCGGTAATACCATCCCAGCCTTTGGGCAGACAGGGACCCTGGACTGGTTTCCACAGGCGGCAGCAGCACGAGCGCGATGCAGCTCTGCCGGCCTCGGCCGCGCGGCGGAACAGAAGAACTGCGATCCACACAAAGGACAGGCAACCCCGGAGACTCGAGAGCCACACACTGTCCCAGCACATTTCATCCCAGCACGTTTCATCCCGGATGCAATCTAACAATGTGCTAAAGACTCAGCGGACTCAGCATTTAACAAATCTTTCGGTAGTTTTTCAATTGCTAGAATTATCGTCTTCCTTGTCCAACTGCACTCCGTAAAAACCACCATAGGTAATAGCAGAAGTTGGCAAGTTTGTTGGTCTCCAGAGAGCTAATCACAGGACAGGCACAACTGCTGCAGCAGCAGCCTTGTGCAGCAGTAACAGACAGAGTGCATGGGTGCTACCCGCGTGGCTGGGAAAGGCCCGGGAACACAGGCTGCAAAGCACTTCAAGAGCCTCACCCATCTCTTAAGAGGTTTCAACTCTGTTGCCTGTAACTTTTAGTCAGAGAAAAGTGAAAAGTTACATTGCTTGAAGGAAGAGACAAGCTGCCACTTTGTTAAATGGTTTCTTACTAAACCTGACTGCAAGCATAAAGCATTAACATAATTTATTAGAAGAATTAGAATGCATCCTTGTTGTCTTCTAATTAAATTATTCCTTGTACTGGTAATTACATTAGACAAGAAGAGAATAATAGTTTCAGATTTCTGAAATCATCTGTAGAGTACGTGAGGACGGAATGATCAATAATGCTAATCTACTGGAACACAAATTCCCAGAAAGAGATATTTTATCATGAGTGATCCTCTAAATAATCAGTATTATTTCTCAAAGTCTGGGTTAATCTCACTCACACTTAAAAAAATAAAACATAAACAAGGGACTGCAAAGGACTGAAATAATCAAAACGAGGGAATGATAACTGTATGGTGCAGGTCTTACAGGGGAAAGTCACATTATCATCTTTTCCCATTGACTAGAAGCCCAGAAGTAAGAGCTGACCTGCCATTCTCTCTGAGCTGATGTAGGGACTAAGCACCTGATGATTTCTAATGTCTAAAAAGAGTTAATAAAACATTCCTTAAAGTATTTTTTCTGCAGGAAATGCTATCACAGAAGACTATTCAGCCAAATAATTCAGTCTTTTTCAGTCTGTCATCCCCAAATGTCTTTGAACTTTGTCAGCAGCCTGCAGAGATAGTGTAAAAGTTGCCCTGAACTTTAAGAATCAGTAAAAGTTTTACATTTTGGAAGAGAAAGACAGGGAGGAAAATGGACACAGAAAAAGAAAGGAAAACAGCAAGTATGGGAATAAAAAGTGAATAAAAGATCCAACAGGCAGATTCCTCCACACTAATGGAAGTAACCATACATCTGAAGAACCTTTCAGAGAGAAAAAAGGCAGAGCAGTGTCAGCTTGGTCCTTCCTTCCTCTACAAACATGCACACAAACTGTAATACCAGGCTTGGTTGGTTCATTCATTTATTATCCCAAACTGTGCAAGTTGAATGCACAAGTTACAAGAGTTGTACCTGAGAAACAGGTGAGACATGACAGATTTTAGCTGTCATGTCTCACCTACTTCACTACTAGCTGTGGGTGAGAGGAAGGGAAAGGTAACACAGTTTAGTTCATAGCATCTCCACCTCACAGAAGTCTCCAAAAATCACTGAAACTTGAGGTTTGTAGAAAGCTCCATAACTACAATATCAGCTGTTGAGAAAACACCTAGAAGTAGAAGTTTTGAAGAATCTAATGAGGGCAAAACTGATGGGGGAAAGAGCAAACTATAAAATTGTATTCAGCAGGAAAAAAGGTAATAAACAGAGGAAGAGCAGATTTGAAACTGGAATTAAGTGAAGAGGAAAAAACTTACATTATGTAAGTCACCTAAGTGCAAAAGTAAAAACTACAGAAGAGACTGCAGACAAACTATTAAGTGAGTGGAAATACTACACATCTCAGTGAGTGTCAACAGCTGTTTATTTCATTTAACTTCTGTATAAGATCCCAGTATTGACCGCAGGGACAAGACAATACTATAAAAAATTCTGAATCTCCACTTGAAACTACTATTTTATCCGAATGAAGATAAAGTCTGTGGATCATTTTTCTCCTAGAGATCATGTTCAGCTAGTTGCTAGGTTTTGAAATTGCCCATTCTAGGGAGGACTTTTTGTCAGAGAGTGATGCTGAGGACTTTGGGTTTATTTCCTTTAAACACAGCGATTTGTAACTTGATTAACGGGAATTATTTTACACTGATTGACAATATCTAGACAGACATCTTCCCTGGCAGAATCTGGAGTCAATATACTTAATTCATGTTCTTTCTTCTTACACTATCTATTCTAGGATCTTTTCTAGAGTTTTGCAAGTCTCAGACCTGTCACAGTAGAGCTGTCCTTTCACAGTTAAGATAATGAAGAAGTCCAATACAAAGAGCATTTTGAGCATTTTTAGCCCTTGACTAACTTGAGACAAAAGCTCTGTCAACCATAGCATATACTGCCTGCTTGGATCTTCTTTTCAAAAGATTGTACCTCCAGCTGCTAAACTGAAATAAAAAAAAATTTGGACAAACATAGAAATTTAAAAGCCAAATAATTTTCACACCTTAATTTCTACACAGATGAGATTTATCTTTCACACAGAAAAGTATCTGGAAAACTGCCAAGAAAACAAGGCCCAGATGGGACAGCTTCACGTCCTGCTCTATGTAAAGTGTAGACCAAAGCTTTAATCTTCCATGCTTCCCTAACAGAAAGCAAGACTTGACTCAGAAAGCTAAAAATAATAAAAAAAAGGATGTACAACTTATCGGGGGGGGAGTCTGAATTCACTTAAAAGCTTTACCTGGCACTTAGATGGTCACTTCTGCCCTTTTGAAAATCACATGTGCAGGTGATTAATGCAGCACAAATTCCCTTCCTGGGGATACCCGGTTGTCAAGTTTGGGTAATGGACCTTCTAGTGCAGACAGGGCATAAAATCCCATGTGCCTGTGTGAACGCAGCCTGGCACACACTCTGCCTTCCCGCCCTGGGGCTGAGCCACACAAGCTGCAGGCCCAGAGTTTAAGACACTCTTTTCTAAACCTGCCAGGGCCACAGAGGATATACGACCCCATTACTGAAGAGCATCACCCTGTTCGACAAATAACACGTGTGGCCTCCTCATGAACGTAGGAAGGCAAGATTTATCCCTGCGTGCTGAGAGCTGAAATCACTGGTTTTAGTAACTAAGGAAAGTTCAGATCAGATGGTAGTTCTGGAAACAGTGTGTTACCTTAGAAGCTAAATTACCATTTTATATTATAAAAAATAAACACCCTCAGCAGCTCTCACTAACATTTCAGCAAGACAGCTCCAAAAAGAATCATGCAATAGTATTTCTATACTTCTTCTGGAACAACTGCAGCTGTTGAATTCAGGTAGAAAACTCAGTCTTTTGCATTCTTTGCTTTCAAGGACAGCCAAGATAAGCAAGATAGCTCATCCAGCTTCCCTAAATGTAGAAGACTAAATATTTTGCAATGAAGTAAGATGACAACAGTCTTGACCTTTTTTTCCATCAGTCATTTCCACACACCAGTGCCACTGTGCAGCAATAGGCAAGCAGGAGGAGATGCAGATTGCACGGTATCTTTGGTAAAGAAGATGCAGCGAATTAAGTGCTGGTGTTATGAGACACCCCCCAAGTCCAAAGTACTTTTACCTTGTTGAAAACTTTGTGATCTTTGGTTTATTTTTTTGTTTGGTTGGAGGGGGTTTTGGAAAGGGAGAGAGATGCCATTTAGAATGCAGCAGAAAGCCACAAGGCTCATTGCATCCTAGGTGTTTAGCAGAAACATGGAATGAAATACATGAATAGCTGCAACAAGTTACTTGATATTTAGTGTGAGCTTTCGGTCTATTTTCTATTCCCAGCCTACTAATAGGAAGACAGCCTACGGAGAGCCAGAATGGTTAATTGCTGATAGAGGTCGCTTTTTATGAATCCAGAAGATTTAGAACTCAATAACATGATCTCACTCAGAAATTTACATCTTTTAAAAAGACACAAACATCTATAAAGTAAGGGAAGATAAACATGCAAGGTACAAATTATGGAATTATGTGGATTATATGCAAGGAATCTGCAGATGTTCTGATGTGTAGGTTAGGAACAAAATGGAAGCACAAATGTAAACCAAATCAAACATTTGCATGAATTCTTAAACTGGTCATCACTGAGAATCAGCGTTGTATTACTTCCTGTATCTGTCAAAGTGTATCAAGTGAACAAGCATCAATACTGAAAATAATCTCATATTATGGCAGCTATATCATACATTGAAAAAAATCCAAACACACAAGGTATCCATAGCATGAAGCTGTTAAAGAACTCCTCTTTATCCTGGATTGCTATAGTTTACCACTGATTATCCCATTCATTCTCTGCACGAGGCACATCTCACCTGCATGAAACAAGACATTACCCCTACATTGCAAACAACAACAACAAAATCAACCCATGACTAAAACTATCGAAATATTTCCAAAGTCTGTGTTGCACTGAGCAAATGTATGAAGTGAGAACACTGAAGGCTTGTTTTGTTTTTAAGGCAGATATCCCATAAAGGACAGAGTTCCTTTGCCAATAGCACAGGGCATAAATGGAGTAATTTCAAAACAAAGAGAAATTGGGTAGATAGCAAAAACCATGGTGAGACACATTAAACATGGCCTGTATTAATTAAAATACAGAAGAAAAAAAATTGTAATTTGCTCAAGACCCCTAGCTAGTATTAGATGTAAATGACATCCTGTGGGTAGCAAGTCAGCATGATCTGGTATTAGGCATTTTCAAAGTATTTAATGAGTCTTTTTATTGCTGTTATTTGTAGTTTGAAAAATATTTTACAAAGAAAGTGTTTGAAAGATATTTAGCCAAAACAAGCTTAAATCTTGGTAATAACTCTCAACTCCTTGCACATCTATTGCACCTGACAACTGATGAGCAAAAAGCAGACACCACATGATAAGCAAAAATGGGATGGGAAAATATACCCATCGCTGAGGGGGATGAGATTAAAGTAGTTCACATCATTATTCCTAGAAATTGCAAACAAAGTGCTGCAGGTTAAATTAACAGCTGCTTTGTAGTAACTGGCTTCTAAGCAAGCCACTACAGACAATCTGAATTTCCTAATTTAATGCACAAGTTTTACAATTATACAAATAGCAGCAGCCCTAATAAAGCACCACGTTATACTTGCACTAAAGATGTTTTGTTCTTGTTTACACAAAGATATGCAAAAAAAATGAGAATTAGAAACATGCTGGTGTTTTAGAATGGTTCCTACATATAAATTCAGACCAAGATCTTCAGAAGCCCATATGCATCAGCTCCCCCACATCAATAGGACAACAGGAACATTAGATGGTAGACAATGTTAAATGCTCAAATGTCTACATTATATATCTGAATTTCCACACTCTATAAAGCAGTATGTCCAAATAATTTGAAAGTAGATGCTTAATAGTTCTAGTTACCCCACTTGCCTTGCTATAATTCCTAATACAGGCATGAAACTTTCAAAGACAGCCAGCTTGCAGAATTTCTTACTCAAGTTGGTAAGTGGAAGACATAAACTCCTAGTAATTAAGATGAAACAAAAATGTTTTACCTAAATGTCATGGAAGTATCCACTCTTAAACCACTGACAGGCGTTCAGTGAAAGGTTCTGCCATCTACTCCTGTAACTGTGGCAGGCCGTCATGATCCTCAGCAAACCTCACTGCCTCTTCTGGCAGTTCCTCTGCTGTAGTGAAGGTTTATCTGAACAGCGCCTAATATCTTGTTCTGCGCACATCTGGGTGATGCAAGGCCAACATTGCAGCCTTCACTTTCCATTTCCTGGCTTTTATTAGCATCTTTCTCCATCCAGATGTTTCAGAGATGATGATTACATCATGGTTTTTAAGGAGATATTTATGCACCTATGTCAGTAGGGTTTTCACAGATCATTTGACAGATCGCTGTGCTTAATCTGGGCTGATAGTCACAGTTTAAGTGTCCAGAAAGATTATGTGGTTGGTCAAACACAGAAAAATTGGCTTAAGTGCTCTCCCAGTTCCTGGACACCCTGCCAGAGATAGAACAGAGCCTTGACTTCCAGAACCGTGGAGCAAGGACAAACTTATCCCAACATCTTTTCACGTAACTTCCCATAAATGCTAATAACTTTTCCACACAGTGCACAACCCACATTAGCCATAAATATACTAATATAGCAGTAAGACATACAGTCTTGGCAGCGGCAGAGCCAAGCTGAGTAAGAGCAATGAAATAACTGGCATTTCACACAGCTAGAATAATTTCACCAATCTTTCCAAAACCCTTTTTCCACCTTTTCAGAAATCAGCCTGCATATAAGGAAAAAGCTTTTAGATACTGTCTCAGAAATAGCCAAGTTGGACCAATACTTGATATTCCTACATATTTATTAACTTTTAAGACCTAATTCTTGTCTCTATTCTCCATTTTTACCTTTTTTTTTTTTTTTTTTAAATTGTTAAAGCTGTGATACAAGCATTTCTAGACTTAGAAACACGGCTTAAGAATGGATATAGTGACTGATTTTGATCTCAGTTTCATTGAGACCAAATTCAGAGTTGATGTCCAAACAAACTATATGATCTATATGTACATGAGACAAGGTCTGCACTGGCTCAACTACACCAGTCAGGTGAGAAATAGGGTGCAGCCACTGGTACAAACCTATCAGAGTTCTGAGTACAAAAGCAATTGGAAGAGGAAAATTGACTTTTTCTAAACAGCACATTTTGCAGAAAGCATCTGGAATAAACTGTAGCAGCAACGCTGCAGTTTGTAGCTGCATTCATTGCAAGAGTAGCCCTGCAGCAAACTTTCCTTTGTGCAGACCTGACAAAAGGCTGGTAAATATATTAAAAATTTTAAGTTGAACTATGTTAAGTAGTAAAGTGGTATTTTTGTTATTAGCTATAATTCAAGCTAATATAAGCTTGAAGAAGACAGATTAGATGGAGGCTTTTTACTAATATAAATTCATGCTACATCACAGTAATTCCCAAGGAGGAAAAGCTCTGCCAATGGGAGAAGTTTCAGGAGTGCAGCTGCATTCAGAAGCAGCAAAAAAAGCATTTTGAAAATATAAATGTGCTATCAATAGAACAACAGCAGAAAAGTAAAAATCCAAATTCCAGCTCTCATTCACACACTGGAAGTAATTTAGAAGATACTTCAAGAAGGTTGCTTATTAGTAATAAAAAACTACTACTTCCTTTCCATTATATCACATCAGTTGTCTTTCAGAAATAAATCTCAGCATTGTCAATATCTGTTATATTGTTCAGTGAATTTTCATTACATTTGCCATTGTACCGCTACACGCTGTTATTTCCCTGGTATACCTGTCAGTATATGCAACCACTTTGCATTTTCTAGAGGCTATACATATTTAAATTCACACACAGAAGAATCCCATAGGTATCCAGCTCCGCTAGGGAGCCTTTTCACCAACAATTAGCATTTCCCTTATTCAAGGATAAATGAATTTCTTTTGAATCAAATCATAGCACATTGGATTTACTACTTAATTTCTTTGGAGAAGGACCCATAGGTTTGCTTTATTTTATTTTTTTTTTAGAAGATGATAAAAGTTCTTTGCCCAAGGCCTGGCAATGGAAATCAGCCAAACTGTTAATGTGGAATCACTTTCACGCCTTCATCCAAAGCATTGAAATCGATTTACCAAATAGGATTTTAACATATCTGTAGCCATAGGCAGAGTCTAAAAGTAATTTCCATCCATTATAAAAAAAAACAAACCTCCAAGCCAGTAATCTTATGAGATACATAAAACCATAGCATTAAAATTCAAAGGTGTACCTCTCAGGTCTTTTGAATACTGCTGATTTCTTGGCTTTGGATAGCTTTTGCTCCTGCACACACTTAAATTGTTACAGATGGCAGAAATGGTATGAGTTTCTTTAAAAATTATTCTGCTTTTTAAAAGCCTACAATGACCTTGTTCAAGCTGATGCTGGAAATTCAGAATTGAAAGCTAGTGCCAGTTCTAACACTATGATACCAATGCCTCATATTTTCAAGGAAACTTGCATTTAGAGCTAAAGCAGCAGTGGCCTAGATCCATCTCTCTTATAAATGGGAATGATATCTTTACTTTTTGAAACACTGGAAATAAGGGTTTCACAGAAGCATTAGCCTAAAACCCTTCTCTGTGTTCCTTTAGAAAGCCAAGGAGACCACCTCAAAAAGTGACCTTCAAAGAGCTTCTGCTCTTTTCTTGCCCTAATTCAGAATAGGGCAAAACAGCATAGAATTATTCGACAGATGAACATATTTTTCAATCTGATTCAACATGCTACCTGTCTCACAAAAGCCTTCTCAGAACCATGCATGCTGGTAAATAAATAAATAAATGCATTCAATACCTTGAAAGGACTAATAACAGCATTTAACCGTTCTTTTTTCCATCCTCCAAATGATAAAACTATACCTCATTTACTCCAGTCCTCTCTTCATGCCTCCAGGCCTGCTTAAGCATGGGAACCTCAAGGAAACACATTTTTCTTCCTGTTGAGAAATGCAAAACTGACCCCCATCTTTCCACACAAAACTCTGGAATTCCACACAAAACAAGCCAAATAAGAGGAAGCAAAGAAACAAAACTCCTCCTCCTCTCCAAACAAAACAAAACACACCTTACTGTAAGGAAAAAAAAGGCATTAACATCTTTAACTGTCTGGAACGGGGCTGGAAGTTGCACAAAAGCACAAGCAACGTGAAAGTTTAAGCTGTTACGGCCTGTCAGAAACAGGGCTGCTACATAAAAGCAGCAGTGGTTGCCCAGAGGGGAAGCCTGAATCTCCTCTGCTGGCGTCGCTCTGCTTTGTGCTCCTCCTGGGGCGACACGTTCCTTCTAGCGAGGTGTCACCAGGCTTCAGCGTGTTGGCAACGAGCGTGTGACAAAAAACAATTTATCCCAGCTGTCCACGCTGATAGATGATGCGTGCACATAGCTTCTGCCAATTACTTCTAAGCAGCCTGCCCATGTATTGTCACCTTTTCCTTAAAGGCTAAGAAACCCTTGGCACCAATTAAAAACATCTATTAGAACTCAGAGTCTTTGTTGCCACTTTTGATCAAAAAAGACACTAAAAAAATACAAAGAAATCTCACTTTTACAGTACGTAAAACTTGCATCTGATTTAAGCTTCAGGACATTACAAATACTCCAAATGGAATGGAAAAATCACGGGAAGGTGGCAGGGGAAAGTAGGGATATACTCTTGAGGGTATGTACCAAAGAGTGCAGGATCAGGGACAGTGACAGCAAAAGTTCATACCAAGAGGGGTTTGAGTAAGAGCCCATTGAATTTAATGAAAAGACAGTTCTCGTTCAGAGCGGCTATGTCAGATGTTGAGAAACTGCTCAGAAGTTAAATCATTCCAAGTACAATGGCAAGTTGAGGCAGCAGTAAGCACAAGAGCCTGGCTCCTGCTCCGTCCTGAGCCACGTTAACTTGAAAAAAAAAAATGAAAAAAAAAACAAAACAAACAAAAAATAAACCCTGCAGTGCTCAAAGCGCTCAAGAAAAAAAGTCTGAGCAACAAATCTGAGGACACAGTGACCACTATCAGGAGAAGAGACAAGCAACTTCTCCCACCAGTACCGCCAGCTCCAGAAGTGGTGGCCAGTCCACAGCTCACAGCATCTGCTCCCAAAACGTGTAAGTGCAAACCAGGGCCGCACAGGAGACAAGCTCTTGCGAGTGAGAAACTTGTGCAGCTATCCCTTTCTCCTCTAAAACCACCCATTCTCCCCTATTTTTTCTTCAGAAAAAAAAAAGAAAATAAATTTATGATAGTATATAGTATTGAATGTATACAGCTAGGAAGAAATTCTGACCACAAAGTTCAGCCCAGAAGTAATGAAAGACAAGGTTCTTCTGACAATACTGTGCAGATATAAACAGCTCAAAGGTGCAGCACAGAACAAGTTAATGTTTAATAGAAAAGAAACTGGATGCATATTTGTTTTGCATTTTTTGCAAGCACCTGTTCTGTTTTTCTCTGCAACAGCACTACTTCTGTTATATGTCATTCTAAATTAATTTTAGCAGATTTTTCCAAGTTAGCAAATGAAGTGAGAATTAATTTATAGCAATGGTTTCTGGTTTTGCAATAGTTTTTCCCCCTGTGTTTCTCTAATTGATAGCAAAGTGTGCAAATGTTATAGGAAAAATCCCTTAAGTCTGTTAGTATTAGATCTGCTAACATTGTTGTCTCAGTGAAAATAGAAAAAATTCGAAAGCAAAATTCATAATTTAATTACCAAACAAGGCTATACTCAATATATTTGCTGCTGCTTGGCTCAGGTTGTGAAACTTAAGGGAACAGATTTGTTTCTGAAAAAGAGTAACAGAATTATTATTCATATACTTATTAATTTATATTCTTCATGTAGTTATGGTATGACAATACACAACTCTACAACTTGTCTACAGAAGCAAATGTATTTGGTGAAATTTAGAACAATTGCTGAACTGTTTGGCGCTAAATGGAGTATTTCTTCTGTTGTTTTGTTTTAAGATAAAAATAAAACATTAGTTTCACAAGGTAATGTTTTTATATTGACTTACAGTCCACAAAGACCTTTCAAAGCCTGTATTGTTTGACTACATTTGACCACATGTGAATACCCACATATCCAGAGCTCCAGGCAAAACCAGAAACCAGCATCTTGACGTTATAATGACAGCTAAATATGTCTATGCAGCCTACAAAGCACATGAAAGTAAAATTCATCTCTGGTCGGAAGCCACAGTGAATTTTTTTTTTTTTTTTTTTACCGAAATGAAGGCTAAAATCTTTCTCCGAAAAAAACAATCTTAGAGTCAAGAAATAAAATAGTTGCTTTCATTGCGTTCTCTACTCTTTATTAATACATAATATTTTTTAATGTTAGTACCTATAGAGATATTAATAGATTACATATATATGATAAAGACAAGACAGGCAAAGAAGTTGCTTCAAGAAAGAGAAGGGCAGAGACACATCCTAATTGCAACATAATGTGACCTGTAAGTTGGCACCACTTTGAGCAGGCTGGTTGGGACAGAATCTACAGAGGTCCCTCCCAATCTAAGTTACTCTATTAAATCTGTGATTGCCAAGAGACACAATAATTGCCCATATCATTGTTCCAATATATTTTTGTAGCAAAACCTATGACTGACATTCAGCTTTCCCAGTCATCAATAGGAACAGTTTTTGACTCCTTTCTGTTGCTTGCCTAGAAGGTGTTATTTAAAAAGTGCGAAGAAGCCTCTGATCTAATGACAGAAGACATTGAAAAAGATAATGTTGTTTCACATCCACTCTGTTTCCTTAGTGATTGAGCATCTGAATCAAAACAGAATAAATGCGACTTCCTATGAGGCTTGAAGAGGCAGCGTAGACAGCCCATGAATTCAAACATTTAGTACAAATTTGGTCTTCTGACCAGTCAGCAACAGTCTCTCTAGAGACTAGTTAGCAGTTCAGATTTAAATGTTTAAAGTTTAATGTTTAAACAACCTTTATGTGGTCCTTATTTTTAAAAGTACAATGCCCTTACTGATCAGTGTGTGTGTGTGTGTGTGTGTGTGTGTATATATATATATATATGTTTTCTTCAACTCTTTGTTCCCCATAATGTAAAACCTTTACAATACCTAATATTATGCACATGTATGTTTACCTTTTCATTATCTGTGAGAAATTCTGAGGCTTAAATGAAAATTTAAAAGAAACAATAAAATAGTGAAGCTGCTTGCCAAAGAAAGTTCCAAAGTCTGTCAAGGCATTGCTTTATGGCAAAGATAGTATTTACCAGTTATCCTAAAATATATGGTATTGATAGTAATGCTATTTACTGGATAAACTTTTCAGTAACAGTACATTAACAGGTATCGGATGACATCTAATTGGATGTGATTTTTTTTTTTTTTTGATGATTCTTCTTATGGCATGAAAAATGTATT
>VZSV01000005.1:13537256-13582434 GCA_013398735.1 Nothocercus julius
CCCTTTGGATTTCAACAGTTTTACTCTAGTGTCCCTGTTTTCTCCCTGCCCTTAGTAGGACTGTGGCTTTGATTTGGTAAATGGTAATGGCATAGGGTAGAAATGAACCAGGAAAACCTGTTAGAGCTCCTGGCTGGCAGTGCATTATAATAGAAGTATCAGTCCAATGTTACGTCATGAATTAATCATCTATAGTCTTGCTAGTTAAAAAAAAAAAATAGTTATGTTGTGCTCCCATTTAAAAATAAATTCTGAGGCTAGTGGAGGACTGATCTAGGTAAGAACCCCCTTGATTTGCTATTGCCTGAATAATTCCTGGACTAGACATTGTAAGAATTGAGGTAGGTGGAGACAGAGGGTAGGAGGTGACCATCATATCCCCAAGAGCATGAAAAAGCCATTGCAGAGGAGAGGGAAATACTGTTCTCTAGGTGCACTGATAAAGACAGAACAGCCTGAAATTTAAACAAAATTTTAAGTTAGATAAGAAGAAAAAACATAAGGCTAGTTAAGCATGCAAATGAATCAGAAAATCTATAATCTTCCTGTTATGAGTATGAATAGGTTAGGACAAAACATCTATCAGACCTTCTGGCAGCTCTTGTGTTCTTCAGTGCTCTGGGCTAAGTTACACCATCCTTACAGGAATGACCTGGCTGTACTCTGCTTTAAGGTACATACGTGAACTAGGCAGTACCCTGAGATCGCTGCTTGCACTTGGATTCACAGGGTGGCATGAAGTGACCGTGCTGCAGGATGGTGGGGGATGGTTCTCCTCCTGTTCCCGTTTTTATTATTTATGATGGCAGCAAATTATTATTCAGTTTAAGTCTGTTAAGTGAATTATGTAGGTGGAAAAATGGTTCATTTGGAAAGTAACGGACACATTTTGATAAATTGCTACTACCTGTGTTAAAAATATTTTGATTTTCTTTTTTTTTCTTTATGGTGCAGTGGCTTAGCTATGGAATACACACCCCAAGCAATTGATATAGTGGCAGGCACCTACCTAGTAAATAAATTCTAAATTCCCCACTCTGATAAGTATCAGTGTTTGTATGTGTGATAGTGGCTGGTTATCCCTTTTCCCTTATAGGGAGCAGTGGATGGTCTGTCATTGTCACTGCTGTTTAGAAGCAAGTTCTGCTTTTTTCATGATGGGTAAAGTCACTCCTTCATTCTGTGTTTTGTTCAAGAAATCTCTGCCTCCCCAAATTTGACAGGGGCTTGCAGCATTTTTCTTTTTAAACAGGTCACTTGCAATTGGAAAATAAAATTTAAATATGTACCCTGTTTCTTTTCCATGTTTTCTTTTCTCTCTTTTTTCTCCCATAAACTCTGCTGTGCTCTAGAGAAATGAGGTGTTGTCTAGTGAAGGGATACTCAAAGTTGACCAAATAACAGGAGACGTTTTCATCTTAGTGACAGAGAGGAACAAATAGATGTGTCTTCCCTGATCCCAGCTTTGCAATTTCAGCAAGAGTGAGGCAGGCACTAGAGACCCAATCTGTTAGAGCTGGCTCACTCCTCAAAGGAGATGAAAAGAGATAGCTGAATACTGAGACTTATTTTTCTCTCCTATCCCCTTCTTTTCTTACCTTGAAAAGAGGCTTACAGATGATACAAATATTAATTGCATGTGTCCCCACTAGCTGGAGTAGGGGGGAAACAGGTTGCTCCAAGTTCTATGCTTATATTGGAGATCTCCCTGAAAACGAGAAGCAGCTGATTACCTGGGAACACCAGGATCGCCTTGCTCACAATATACCGGGAGTCTCTGGCAGCTGAGTATGTTGTTTTTAGTCTCTTAATTTCATTTGTGTGGATATGATTATGCAAATGCAGTGACCTAAACTTCTTAATACATTGAAATGAGTTTCTTTAACTGTCTTGATCTTCAAAGTACTCATGACAGATGGTAAATGTGCTATTCTGTGTCTTATCATCAACTCACCTCTGGGGTACCTCTGGAATAAAAGTCTAATGCAATGATTTTTTTCTTTCTGCTTAAATATTCATTTCAATATAGAGACTTTTAAAGATCTTTAAGGTAATATGTTTGAAGTAGTTTAATGATTTTATATTTTGCATGTTGGCAGGACAGTGTACGGCTTTTGAGACAAAAGCTCTAAATGAATGTTAGTGTCTTTAGTATATGAGGTATCTCATATTGCGGTGATGATTCGGATAAGAGATGTTTGTGATTGTCTGCTGGCTGAAAATAAACCAGCTGGTATTTATCCTGCAAGTATTCAGAAAACACCCTCTTGTTAATGATCCATTGCATGATCTGGCATCTGGTAAACTAATATACTGTCATCATTGGCGTGAAAGCCACCACAAATCATTAGAGATTTTGAGAGCCATTCAGCTTCTTTGTGCTTTCTAAAATACACTAATTATGGTAAAAATTATTCTTATTAGCAAAATTATTGACTGATGGTAACCCAAGACCAACCCTGTAGCCAGAACAGTTCACATAGATGGTAAACGTTAATTCTACAAGTAGTTTCCCTCTTAGGGAAACAGGTGGCTGTCGTTAGGAGTGTTTAATTACTTGTACTTGGTAGGATGCAGTGGAGTTGAGTCTTCTTGGAATCTTGTAATTTCAACACTTTTATTAATCCCTTCCCTGGAAAACAGAGTTTCTGGAGCCATCTTGACTTGTTTGTGTTTATTTCAGTGAGACTTTATATGTTAAGAATTATATTTCACTTTTAAATTTGTATGTTTGTTCCCCCTTGAAAGGAGAACTACAGCAGTGTTGACTTGTTTCTGAACCTTCTGGAAACTAGGCTCCCAACATACCCTGGACCTTCTTACAGGGTTGTCTGTCTTATGACAATCTCTTTGGGCTGTTATGCACATGGTTTGTTTAAAAAAAAAAAAAAAAAAAAAAAAAAAAAGTGCTTAGCTATTCTTGACACTTTGTAGAATTAGCAGAAAAAAATACTATTTTTTTACCGTTGTAAGATGTCCAGCGAGATGTCCAGATGATGCAAGTATACTTTTATATACAAATTCTGTATATTTGTGATTGGCAGCCACTTGGATAATAGCTTTGATTTTTAAAAGCCCAAATTACTGAATCAAAACTTGCTCAAGTGGAAAAATCGTTAAAAGAGAAATGAAAGCCCTGAAATAGAAGGGACACGATTTATTCCCTCACAGAAATGAGCAAGTGCTGGCAATAACGTTTGGAGATGGAATCTCTAAGACCTATTTCAACTATTAGGATCTTGTTAGATCCTTCAGTTTAGTTTGGTGTCGGTTTTCTCTTTTAGTGGACTCGGGAAGCAGCAGATAGGGGTGTAATGCAGGTGATTTAAAGACGGAGGAATTGCAAAGCCCATTTTTGAAAAGGCCAGACGTTTCTCTCTCTCTCCCTGTCTGCACAATAACTGTCTTTCAAAGGCTTGTCACCTTTTAAACTTTATATCACTTGTTGCAAAGGTTGCCATAGTGGTTTATTTTCCATCGTAACTATTCTCTGCATAAAGCATTTCTTCCGACATTCTTTATAGATGACCTTTCCTTAGCTTAAGTTCATGCCCTTTGTTCTTATATTTGACTCAAACTCCTATAACCTTCTGAACGGTACCTTTTCCCTACAGAGCTCTCTGTAACTTGGTGCAGGCTCCTGCTAATTTCTTTTTCCAAGGGTGAGACCTCATTTCTCTAAGCTTGTTATTGTCCCAGATCTGCTGGTACCTGCATGAATTCTGAGTGATCTTTTTTTTTTTTTTTTTTTTTTTGAGTGCTTTTCATAAAGCGGAGAATGGAAACGTGAGCCTTATGCCACATGTGCTTCGAGCCTCACACATGCAACAGATTATGTTCCTCTGACTTACAGCATGTTCGTACTCCTTGTTTATTCAGTTTTAAATTGCTTGGCATACTTGCTGCTTTTGAAACCAGAGTACTATAGGATTAAAAAGGTAATATCTTCTGAGTTCCAGTTTCCTCATAATCAGTAGCTAAAGAAATGACCTCTTTTTAAGAGCATATCTGCAGTGCAAAACACTAACTCAGGTACCATAAGCAATTTAGCTTTTTGTATCAGAAGAATTTCTGTACAGGTTCATTTATGGATCTAAAAAGTGTCCATGCGGCCTGGTAAAATTTGTTGAGCTAAATCTGTGGGAATTCTTTCTCAACTTTGCAGTAATTGGCTTAAGTTATACTTTGATTATAGGAAATGAACAACAAAAAACCTTTCCAAGTCTTGCTAAATGCCTTTTTAACTATCCATGTTGTCTTTTATGTTGGCAGGCTCAGTTCGTTCTCCTTGTAGTAAGGAGTCTCTCTTATAACATCGCATTCATGGGAACCAGAGCTGAAAGTAAATTGTGTCTCTTGTTCCTTTACTGTCAATGCTTTCTTTAATATCAGAATTCTTGATCAAGTTATTTGGAAAGACTTTCCCTTTTCAGTGCATTGGGTATCTTTTGATAAAATCTCTATTTTTTCCTTATTTTCTCCAAAGCTAAGCTGCCTGGAAACTTGAGAAGGTAAAATGTCCTGTGGTATAAGCGAAAAATGATGAGATTCTGATAAAGGATACTCGCTATAGGGCATAAAAACCATCTGACATTCACTTCACCAAATACTTGAACAGTGAACTAAGTAATTGCCTAGTAGTATCAAACCATGTATCTCTTTTCCATGTGTTATTTCATTATTTCGTATTCTTTATTACTTGTGTATTACTCATTATTACTTTTAGGTGCCCTAGAATTCTATTTCTGATTATAAAACTTCACTGCTTGTCTTCTGAAATCAGTTAAAGTTATAAAAGTTTCTTGCTTCCGATGGTGCCCTGCTGCAGGGCTTATTGGAAGCATCTGTTGATTTCTTCTGCTTTCCTGTAAGGGAAGGGACCAATTTAATAATTACTACATAAAATTCAGTTTTGCCCTGCATAAAACATAGAAAACAGGCTTTCTAAGGAAACTATCCTAATAGTTGATTAGATAATTATATTCTCTCTGATTTTTTTTTTTAATTGACTGTATAGAAAGGATTATGAACTTTCATAAACGGCTTTGAAGCTTTCTGTAGAATTCTGTTAAAGTCAGTGTGACACGCTGGAGGTTTTGTCTTTATTCAATAATAACACAGGATATTATCAGATTATTCTTATGGTACAACATGACTTAGAATTTTTCAGAGCTCTTGCTGTTGTGTCTTTACCAAGCAATTCTGGTTTTAAATGTGATTTTTTTCTGTTGTTTTATAACTGAACAGCTTTAGGGAAACATTTCAGTTTTTTTCTTTAATGTATCATCAAAATCCAATCCTATACAAGTGTTTCTCCTGCTGCCTTATTGTAATTCTCTTTCTTTTATTATTTTTTTTGTTTAATCTAGGAAATAATCTTTCCCTATTCTGTCCCAATTCAAATTCTAGAAAAACAAATGAGTATGATCCACCTCAGTGTTGACAAAACATCAGTGGTGTAGATACTAAGAATCCAGAAGTTCTTCTAGTGAAATGGCTTCAGGATTGATATGTGTTGTTAGTTTATATTTTTAGGTGCTCCACAGAGACACATGGTACTGGATGTTGGGTAGATGGCTTGAGCATGCACTCTGTCTAACCAGAGTTTTGAAGAAGGTACTTTATTTTGGTACCCATGGTTGGATTATATTCTTATATATAAGTTCCAGCCCGTCCTAGGGGCTGGGAGTTGAACATACTATTTAACTAGATATATCCAGAAAGGAGGTAATCATGGGTTTTCGCATCTTTTCTGTGGTACGCAATGCTGGTCCCCATACTGCTGTCCTTACCTGGCTCTGCAAAGTTAAGGGTCACCACCAAGATGCACTGTGGTGGAAAAGCAGCAAGGTGTAGGGGTCAAGAGTGACTTCTTGAAGTCACCAAAGACATTAATCTGTGTTAATTCTTACATCTTGGCTTCATCTGTAGGATGTGTTGGGTACAGAAGTCCAGTGCAGGATCTGCTGTGTAAGGATGAAGACAACATTGACGATGTGATAAAGGTTTACAGAGAGAGGAATTCAACCATGCTGGTTGCTGCTGGGACTTTGTCATAGGAATCAAATTAAAAAACAAACAGACAAAAAAAAAAAAAAAAACAACAAAAAAAACAGTCTCCCTAGGATTCAGTGCTTGTTTGGGGGATTTAATAGCCTTAGCTGACTTTGAGTCACTTTTTTTTAGTTGTGCCTTATAAACGCAAGTACTTTTGAAATATGTTCATATTGAGAAAATTTTACTTTCTTAATCTTAATTAGGCCACACTTTCCTCAAATCTGTTATTGCTAGCATGGATCACTTTGCTATGCTTGCTTACAAATATCTAGCAGACTGTGAATACAAAATATTAATAAGCCAGAAACATATAGTTCCTAGACAAGTAATTTTTAAAAAATCGCATTATATATACTTAATGCCTAACTGACCTTTTCTGCTGTTTCTTAAATCTTTTAAAAATTCATCTAATTTCAAAGCCAGAGTATTAGCCCATTTATATGTAAATTGCCTTTAATTCATGCATTGATTTGAAAGACTAATCCAAAAGATCCTTTACCACAGGTGACCTTTTTGACACCGTACTTCTGGGAAGACTGTAAAGTGGTTTCTTACGACCCCACATCCACCTGTAGCATAACATAAGCCTACTTCAGTCTGTATAAATCAGTCATGAGAGAGTGGTTTTCTACCAACACTGAATTATTAATACTGTAGCTGTCTTGGTTAATATTATAGTTAAAATAGCTCCTTTTTGAACTAATGACTATTTTATTTTGGCATTCTCGCTTATTTTACATGTTAAACACAAGGTATTTACTGCTTATGCTCCTTGAATAATAAGTAATAGTCTAATTTATCACTTACAGGATCATCTCCCAAGACTGTAGCCTTCAAAAAAGGTTAAATATTATTGTCCAGAGTTGCATGCCACCAGAAGGGCTATTGGAACAAATGCAAGGGTTAATTCTATGATCTTCTGTAGCAAAGGGGAAAGTGAAATGCTTTCTTTTTTACATGAGAATATACAAACTGGGATTATTTTATATGAAGGGTTCTAAATTTATATTTCTGTCCACTTTTGCTCTTGAAAGCAGCTCTTTTACTACCTCTGCTGCTTTGTACATTCCACTGCAGAGTGAGGATCACCCAGCCCAGTCTCATTGCTGAATGTTTTCTCACTGTGGCAGGTTCTTAGTGGGAGGCTGCAAAATATTTATCAAATCACTGCAGTTTTTTATTGCTAATTATAATAGCTAAAATCATGATATTTTTGTTTCTGTCTTTCTCTTTTCAAATTTTCATTTTTAAAATAAAGGTCAGAAGACACACTGTACAAAGATCTAACCTTAAAGATTTGGCTGCATCCATGGTCATCTGCAATATGACAAATAATCTGGTTTTCTCAAAACATTTGAGTTCTGATATGATGACTCTTTCTGTGGAGGAAGCAAAACCAAAATCTGCCTTTGAATACAATTAGGCAATGAAGTATACCTAGTAATACAATTTACGTTTCTATTATTATGCAGTATGTGAAGATTATCTGTGTTGTGTGCTTCACGTGAGAAAACATAGAATACTTTACACTGTGAGTTATACTGAGTAATAATGCTTTACTAATACATACTCGTGCACTGAACATTAGATGCATGAAGTTGTAGTAATAGCAATTAAAAGAAGGGAGATGGTGTGGCCTCCAGTTTGGTCTGTGTCTGTAACCAACACATCTATTTCCAGTCATTTCAGACTACATTAGTATTAATGGTGTTGGTGGGAAGCCAGGTCTGGCCACTTACTTTTGGCCAAAGTATTTTTTTTTTTTTCTTGACGAATGAGTATAAGATGACATGAGAAGCAGTGTTTTGTCAATTGTTGTAAAACCACTGGCTCATCGCTGGTCGCTGTACAATATAAATTGTTGTAATGTTTGAAGATCTATCACAGCTTTAAATGCAGAGAGTAATGCATGGCAAGTTAATGGAATCTCAGAAGATGATGATAAAACCACACAGCAGAAATTGGTGCTCTAAAATGAGCATTTCCTGAAATAAATTCTTGCTAGTTAAACTATCACCTTATGGCTAAAACAGTAGCTATTATTTTTATATACACTTGGATTGTTGAGGCAAACATAGCAAAAAATTGCTGCTTGGAATGGACTTGGAAAATTTGCTGGTGAGGTTGAACAGAGCTATGTTCAAAATGTGGAAAAAATATAAATGGTTGGAGAAGATCCTAATGATCTGTGTATGTCCTAAAAGCCTGAGTGAGAGCTGAACTGAATGGCTGTAGCTGTGAACCTCCCATGCATAAAGGAGCCAGGAAAGAATATGCATTATTACTTTTATTTTCTTTGGCAGTAGAATCGTCTCCTCAAAAATTAGTGATAAATGTAGGAAAGGCCACCAAAAATCAGCTGTACATGCCAACAATCTGGTGATGTTTATCTGAACTACGACCAAGAACTAAGCTGTCGAATGTGATATTGCTAATTGTTACTGCTAATAACATCCAAATTGCAAGAGCTAATTGCTAACATTGCTGTCTAATGCAATATTGCAGACAAGTTTAGAAACTTTTCTGTGTTTTAAGATACTCCTGGAAAACTTGAAATTGCAATATTAGATGTAGAAGATAGTGTCCATGTAAAGAGTACTTTGAATTTGTTTCATTATTATCATAGCACACTATAAAAGGAGAAAAGTATTTTTATTTCCAATCTTGCACTTGTGTAAGTATATGTACATATATATATATATATATGTACTTTTTTTTTNAACCAGAAGGGGGAAAAAAAATGCAAGAGTAGCTATCTTAACAGGTGAATAAGGAGTAATACTGGAAAAGGAAGGCTTTGTTTTATCTTAATATTTAAATACTATCCTTATCTGTTTGCATTGGCAAGATAACTGTACACTAAAGGAAGAGCTATTTTTACCTTCTGGTATGTAGGTGGGAAGAATGCGGAAGGAAAATCAAAGAAAGACATTCTTGCATGTTTTTAACTAAGTGGAAGATCTGTGTTGTGCTAGTAAGAATGAAGAGTGAGAATGCTCTTATATATAAGTTCTTATATCACAGTTCTTGTTGCTGAAAGTGGAGTCTGATACCCTCACTCCTTATTCCTGGTCTGGGGTTTTGTCTATTTGATACGAAAGAGTTGGGAAATTCTTTCGTATCTTGTCTGCAGCTGTTTCACTGATAATTCTTTTTAAATATAAGGAGGTATTCCAGTGTAGAGTGGAAGGTGAACCTGTACTAGGTGCTAAGTAAACACTATTTCGAACTGATGTGAGCTATTAGTGGGAGCTTCCAGTCTCCATCGCGTGAACTCACTGCCTCCCTATCTCTCCTGCTGCTTGGGTGCTCCTTCAGCACAGCCAACCGCAGCCACGACTGTGCAGAGCTGCTTTCCAGCGAGGTCTCCGCTGTGCAGGTAGCATTTAATGGGCTGGGACTTACGACTGTATGGAAGTCAATACCTGCGAGATGAATTTATGTGCAAAACTGGGAGGATCAAGGAGATTGATAATGATATATTCACAGGGTAACTGTCATGAGGGACAGGACTGCAATGCCGGGGATAAATGAAGATCTTGGCTCAGCAAGATAGTACTTCACTGAGTGACAGCAAAAATAAGATGACAGAAAAGATTTATATTGATCAAAAGAAATACTAGCCTTGGGCTAAAGGAACAAAGGGATTAACAGCAAGTGATGCAACTGGCACTCAATGCCTAAACTCTGACATGATTCAATGGACACACCTTGGAAAACCAGTGAATTCATGTGTCAGGGTTTGATAGCTGTATTAATGCTTTAGTATTCTTCTGCTGCATATAAAAGTTATAATAAATAAAGGGGGACGTTGTCCTCAGCTCCTTTTCAGGCTTGTTTTTTCCCTCTGAGCAGCCCCGTCAAGTCTTCATGCTGCGGAGGCAGCTCTGCCCTGGGCCTGCCGCGCGCACGTGGGCGACCTGACTTACTGCCCACCGAGCAGGTAACTGAACTTGCTTTCAAATGAGATGTTCCAGTTCACCAGGCTTAATGCACTGTGTTAGTACACTCATGTTTTATGGGAGTAGTGCATGATTACAAGGAGAACTGGGGCCCTTTCCAAAGACAGATAGATGGCCACAGTCCCTCTGTAATTTCTGTGGCTGGTGTTGCACCTGATTACAGCAGCAATACACGGACAAAGCAGCAAATGAATTTTTCCCTTTGGAAGGAGGGAGAGATCACCTATCCTGTCACATCACCAGGGCTTTGAGCAGTGCTGCGCCTTGGCATGTGTCAGCCGTTCATGACACTTGTCAGCTGCTCTCTCGGGTTATCAGGCGAAGGAAGCACCTCGTGCTCCCTGGGAGCCTCTGCAGTGAAGGGCTCAAGACGCTGAAGCCTTCGGCCTGACCTCTCCTGTGCCTCAGAGGAGCAACAACAGGGCGGTGAAACAGATCTTGTAAAGACAATGATAAGTTCAAACTTGTTGTTTCATCTGTAGCTGTACAGCCCTTTGAGCACTGTTGGGGAATCCAGCCTGAGCCATGACAGAGGAGCACAGGAATTTGGGGATGAGGAGGAGAACGTGGGCAAGTGTGTCTGGTCTGGCTGCCTGGCACTCTGAAGGGACCCTCAGCTGCTATAGCTGGCAAATTCATACCAAGAAAGATTTGTTTCTTCAACTTCTTAGACTGTTATTTCTGCCTGTTTCGAGGATGTTTTTGGGACACCCTGGTAGGTGCAGAGGGCCATGGCATTCCAAGCTGGTGTGCTTGGGCCTGCCGGCTCAGGGCTCAGCCTGGAATTTTCAAAGCACAAAAGAAACCACCACACTGGAACTCAGCAGGCCCTGAGCACTGAGCCCCACTGTCTTCTGCATCTATGTTATAGCCGTAAATGAATGAAACCACCTCGAAATCATCTAAAGATGTTTCCTTTAGCAGAGGGGGAACCTTTTGTGATGTTCTCAGCTTCTGTATAGGTTTTACTTGCATTTTAGGCACAAGGCAATAGGAGCAGGGAATGTAAAATAGAGCTCCTTGCAGTATTGTCCTTTGTAAAAGCTCCTTCGCCAATCCTGTGCACAGAAATATTGCTCTGAGGTGAGAGTTGTCTGCTCGTTGTTGTTTGAAAGACCGTGACGCTTTCTGAGCATAGTCCAGAAATACGGCCACAGAACTATTTCTTGTAGGTTTTGGTGAGAAAAATCTTCTAATTCTTTTTTTTTCCTTATTTACTATCTCCTTAGACATGGTAAAATTTCCAAAATGATTTTATTACAGAATGTCAAGTTCTGTTTCTTTTCATGTGAAATATGTTTCCATTAAAATTATATTAAAAAGTACAAACACTTGCCTATAAGTTTGTCTTGAGAGAACTGTTTCATACTTTTTTTTTCTCACCAATTTGTCTCCCTTTACAGCATTTAAATGGAAAATGTTCTTGCATAATGCTTTCTTCTGCCTACCGCTTTGTAAGCTTCCAAGGTCTTCAATATTGATTTTGTTTTATCCAGTTCTTAACTTCTTCAGCATGTTTCTTTCTCTGTTCAAAAGGAATCATAGATCATAGCTAGGAATTTCAACAATCTTTTTCAGACCATTTGTCAGAAAATGAGTGATATTCTGGTAATTCTGATCCTTGAGGTATGCAAGGATTCAGCAAAAAACAAACAAACAAAAAATAAAAACAATGAAACTTTCCAACTTGTAAGCAATATCCTCAGCTTTATATATTGCATTTCTTCTCACACTTGCATTTTTGTATTAGAGTAATTGCACAGTCTGTGTTCTTTATGAAGTTCAATTTGGAGCATCATTTTTATTCTTCAGAAGCTGCCTTTTCCTGACAAGTGGCCCTGATTTTCAAGATGCTTAGTATTTTTGCCTCTTAATATGTTGGGTAATCCAAATATCACAGAATGCTGGCACACATTTTAGTCTTCTGCAAAAAGCATTTCCTTGTGCAAATTCTTCAAAGCAAATTGTTTTCCTTGTCCAGTTTGTCTTGTGTAATAAGTGTTAAATTAAAGTTGAAGGGTCATTTGTTATTTCCATTTGCAGCCTATTTACAGCTTAATATACAGTAACTTGCTTTGGGCAAACTTGTGGCATCTGTAGAGCTCTAACTATGAGCTATGTGCTTGTCTGATTCCTGAGCTCAGGTTTTTTTGTGTATGTGTGTGGGTTTATTATTTATTTATTTGTGGAAAGGAAGCAAAATGGAATATTCACTATATTTACTTGTTCTGTATTTATACCTCTAGTTAACTGTTTTCATTTCGCTTTCGTTTGTGCTGCAGCATCTTCTCAGCGTTCTCGTAAGGCATGGTGGCCATGCAGCGCAGCAGAATCTGGCACTCTTGTTCAACGTAAACAACTTCATGCCGTTTCAATTTCAGTCTCAAATTATTTGTTGTTCCTGGGCTGTGTCCTCCTGCATTGCATGAAGTGAGGGGATTTGGCGTCGTCTTCCAACTTAATTTTGTTTCCTATCCTGTTTTTTGAAGCTGGGAAAACAGAGTAATTGTAAGTGGTAAATTGCACTTAAGGGGAGGTTGTGGGAGAGCTGAGCAGTTCCAACAACTTGCACCCCCAAGGCAAAGGAGCCGCTTGTTTCTCCTGACACGCACTGGACCCATCCCTGAGCTAATTCCACCTGGAAAGCAGCACAGATGCTGGCTGGCAGGGGCACCTGAAGGAAGAGGAATTCAGGGATGACAGAAGATGCAGTTTCTCTTTCTTTGGGGTCTAAACTCCCAGCTACTTTGGCCGTCTGGTGTAATTTCACTCTCTGGACTTTCATATAGCAATGAAATGCAGCCTTGTTTGTGCTGAAAGCTTTAAACATGGCTTATTTTGGATTAAAAAGCCAGAGATGTTAATATTTAAATCTGGAAATGCTGTTGCTCAGTTTCTCAAAAAGCCAATTTTGCAAGATACAAGGTGTAGGTTGATTTCATTTGACAATGTCCCTTTAAGAAGAAATCTCTATCTTTTTTTTTCCTAACTAAAATTAATCATTGTTTCCTGCTATTTAAGCTATTGCTGAGCAGATTAAATCATGTAATTTGACTTTTTTTTTTTTAAGAAACTTTTTGCAAAGAGGGCAGTCTGAATGAATGGGTAGTTTGAGGGGAGGAAAAGGCTTGCTAGATTCCTCGATCAGTGTTATCTTGTATTCATTTCATACTCCTCTCAACATCACAAAGAAAGTACTTGATTGTGTAATTTCCATGCATCTCCTTTTGCCTTCTTTTTTTTTTTTTCTTTTTTTTTGGCAATTCTTCTAATACCTGCTTGCTATTGTACTACAAAAGAATCAAGGAACCAGTGTATTTGCATGAAGGAAAGCTCGATTTCTACACAGAGGAGAGCCTGCTGGGTAGGAACCCATTTTGGATACAACTCTTTCAGGTTAACCTTTGACTTTTTGTGAACTGCAAAAAAAAAAAAAAAAATTTAAAAGTATGTCCTGTCAAAATAGTTTATCCATATTATTTTGTTCATGCTATAATATCTCTTTTGAGATCACCTAATATTATTAACATTTTCCCAAATTTATACTCTTCCCATTTTAATAATCATTGTTCCTTCAGACTTATTTTTTTAGCTGTCTGGTTGCAAATATTTCCTGGAAAATTACCTTAAAAGCACTCTAGAATTGTAAACGAGATATATACTTGCTTATTTGAATTAGACCTTGTTTTTTCCCCTTGACGACAGAAGCATTTGTTCTCAAATGAAATTAGACATTACTTAGTTAATGGATAACAAGAGCTGCATATATGAAAACTTGTAATTTACAGTGATTACAGTATTATTAACAGCAATGTCACAGAGGTCAGTTTGTCAGTGACATGAATGGTTATAGATTCGGATGTTTTGAGTAGCTTTAAAGCTAATTAAATACAGCTTTGCTGTCCTTAAGAAAGGTGCAGGGTGACCCCAAAAGCATTTGCTGTTGGCTGGAAGCAAGTGCGGTTGTTTCCTCCTACAAACTTCTATTAAAGGTTAACATGACTTTTAGGGTGCTTTTTTATCTGCCTGGCTGGTGGCTTGTAAGTGGATGGATGGCGATTTCCAGCTGAGTTCTGCTGATGTAACACGGTGCTTTGAGTGGAGAGCAAAACCTGAACATGGGTCTTGGTCCTTGGTAGCTGCTGTGGATTGAACCTGCAGGTTTATCCCTGTACTGGCGCCGAGAACTGAGGTGTTAATACCTTGCAGTTTAACAAAGTTCAGGGCAAAAAAGGACCCTTTCCTATTTAATATTTGCTTTAAATAGGATATTTAAATAGGATAAACAGGATATTTAAAGCAGGATATTTAAATATGCATATTTAATATGTGCTTTAATTTATGTTTATATGTTAGAAAAGATGTCCTCAAGGATAAATGGTTGTATTTCTTTATTCTTCTTGTTTTCCTTGTAATTGTAAAGTAAAAATTCAAGCACTTAAAGGAGGGTCATATTTAATCTGAAGTGGAATGGTCCAGTTTAAGTTAGGAGGCAGGAAATGCATTAAGTAGTAGTGAGTTAAATATCTACAGTAGTGTAAGCTATCCAATGGAAAGTAATGTATTGAGCATTAATTGACCTTAATTACTTGTGACAAATCCCAGTACATTGTTTTCAAGACATATTAACAGTTAAGTGCTGACTACAAGATTACTAAATAAAAGAGGCAGAAGGGAAGTGATTTAATAGGTAAGCAATCACATTTTTTTGTAATTAAAAAAAAGTTTACAGTGCTCTCCAGTACTTCATTATGGAATGGAATAGCACCTTAGTGTGGTGGAAAATATTTTATTTCTGTTGTAAAGATTGCAATATTAGGCTTTTTTCTCCTCTACACATGATATATTACTATTTCACATGTCTGGTCACAGTAAGTGCATCACAAAGACTGTAACAGACTTGCCATTTTGTTTACCCCTACATCCAAGAACTTTGCAGTGTGAAAACATGTTTGTTTATTTTTTATGAAAGGGGTAAAGTGCAAGTGTTAATTTTTTAATGTGGTTACAATTAGGAGATAATATGAATGACTGGCTCTATTTCATGGGATGTAAATCTAAGAATACAGACCTCAATATTTTCATTACTAATTTGTGGGAAATATCTGAGAAGGGTAAAATCTTAATGTGAATATCCTGCAAGCAAATAGAGGTTTATTGTTTTTTTAACTCAAACTATGTGTTTTGTTTTTTTTTTCTTTTCTTTTTAAAGGGAGAAGCCAATATCCTGTAGGAATAGTCAGCCAAGGTTTCCTTCACCCTGCAGACTAGTGCACTTTATGGAGACACTGCAGCTTGGCTGTTTCAGTGTACCAGAAAGTATGGAAAGCTCCTTTTTCCTTTTTTTCCCTTTCATGTAGTTCTGCATGGGAACTTTCTCACTTTCGAGTCACAAAGAATTCACGTAACCCTGCTCACCCCTTCCAGATTTTTTTTTTTTTTTTTAAATTTCCCTCCATAGAATTTTCTTTTGGGGGAATTTCTTACTCTCTTTGAAAATTGCTGCTCTCAGACCCTATCCCTTGGAAGGCCCAGCTGTACGTGCTCCCACTGATCATTTGATCTCTGCGAGTGATAACCAGGTTAAATGACTAGTATGTTAATAATAAGATACTTTAATACCACGCCTTTTATCTTTATTACGACAGGGCCTGAGTGCATTGTGATTATGTGAGATGTTTGGCTTAGAAGGATCAAAGAACTTGCTGTTTTTCTCAAATGTTTAACAAGAATAAACCCACTACATAGTGCTAGTACTTGACATTTTTCTTCCTGAGCTAGAGGACTCTTATCAAAAAATGCATCTGCCTTTCTACAGTCTGAAGCTTAGAGACTCTCTTCATACTGATTATGTTTTTTTCCTCCTTGTTACTGATTGCAGAATTTGTTTCTTTTAGAAGAATCATAAACTTTCCCCTTTATTTACCACCCAAATATCTAGACTTTTCAGAATTCTCCCTTTTGGAGGATTTTTCAGAGCACTTCTGGAAAATCCTAACTAATCACTTCAGTGATCTTGCAGCAAGTGTGAGGTAAATAATACTGCAGATAGAATTTTTGAAAATGCAGTCCAATGACTGCAGTTTTACTGACTTTAAAAAATAAAATCCAACACTGACTTAAATATCCTTTAGTGTCTTAAAAAATAAACTCCAATCCCCTCTCTCCAAAAGCAATAAAAAAAAGTTTTGATGGCCTTGGATGATTCCTTTTGAAATTGATGGACTTCCATTCATTGCATAAAAGAACAAAAAATTATTTTCCGTCTATTTCTTCCTTTCTTTCCTCCCATCCAAGAAGTGTTTTCTCTGCTTATTGATGATCCTCATGTGGTTTTATATAGCTCCTAGCCTCCTTGAGCAATGTCCAGGGCATATCTCATAGTGCTGCCTGGGGAAATTTTATCAGCATCAGAATAATATTAAGAGGAAGAATCAAGCAATTAATTTCTTTCAAGGTAAGATCAGCATATCTGACTAGATATTTTATTAGCGTGTAGCAAAATTTCAAAGTTAATTTAGACTATGCGAAGTAAAGCCATCCTTTCTCAAATGCATGAGGGGAGATGATTAAATTCCAGATTCTGGGATAAATTAGCTTCAAAACATAGGGGTTTGCAGCTTGGATTGATTCAGAGTGTTTCGATGGTTCAATATTAACTATTTGATGCTGATGGCTTTGTTCTGTCTCTTTCCGGAAATGATATCTCACCGGGGTTGTCCAATTTACAACATAAAATGGATTAATGGTTTGGAACTTTATCTATAATTCTCTAGCTTTATGTTTAAACAGTTCATAAACTCTTGATATCCCCCTCCCACCCCAGCTTTTGAGTTCATTAACAAAATACAATATGGGCTTTTCTTCATATTTTATTATTTAAAAAAATGCATTGCTATGCCAGTATTCAAAACCACTGTAATTTAATAATCAAGGGCTTTGCAGAGGGAAGAAGTCAGTCTTTCAAGTTTCTTGAATTAAGAGAAGCCAAAATGGACAGAAATGCATTAAAGGCCTGAGGGATGGGGTGACTGCATTTTTAAGGCTTACAAAACTAATGTGCCTTTTCTTTTTGCGAACTGTGTAATATTTTTACCATAGGGTATGACAGCTGCTTGAATGGAATATAGGGCAACCATTTTTTTTTTTTTTTTTTTCTGTGAACTGCTTTCCAAATTCCTGTGGTGCTATCAAATTCCTGTGGTGCTATCTCCAATTCTAAAATCCATTCTACAGAAGCGTATTGGGCTGGACACAATCTGTCCTGGCTTCCTGCAGCTGCCTGCTGTCCTAGGAGATGCATCGGAGTGGTCCCATATCACGGCATTCGCTAGGATTCTGCTTACTTTCCAGTGTGGTTGTTTCCCTGCCTGTGCCCTTGCTTCCATTAATCCTTCCTTTGTTGCTATATTCAGTGTTTCTATTTCCACTCAGTTGGCTTGGATTTTACGGAATGTCCTACTCGGCACCGGCACGTCGGGGACGGCGCTGTGTCCGACAGCAGCACTTGGAGGTGCTGGTTGGGAAGAGCACCCCAGTCTGGGCACTCTGTGCCTCACTCACGTCCCCACCCCGCATCTGGAGTCCTTACCTTTGATCTTGACCTTCTCTCCTTTGCCTAGCTGCTCTAGTTCTGACTTTTCTAAAGAGCTAAAGCAACTTCTAATATCTTTAAAAATTAACCTTGCAATTTTTAACACATATTCACTGTTCCCAGTTCCCATTTTGTTAATGTATCTTCTGAATTACAACCTGCAACTTCTCTACTGGTCCGTCCTTTTTGAACTTCGGGTCGTTCTGTGCTCTCTGCTTACTTCCTCTGTGCTCACTTGCTGAGATGCTTCGGAGACCCTTGGTTGTAATTCAGTTTTCTCTCATGCTACTCTTGCTGACAGTAATGCTTTGAATTAACCAAAATTAGAGTTTCTTGGGATATGTATAAGTGAGAGGAAATGGGTGAATAATCAAATAGGCAATACAGCAGGAAGAAATGCTCTATTTAATTGTCTTCCTTTGAGGGCACCAAAAGACTAAAACTTGTGAAATGTAGAATATTTAACCTATCTTTCTGTGAAAGGTTTACTTAACAGGGAGATGATACTTACCTTCTTAGAGGGCTCATTAAATGTTTTGAAACACTTGACTCTGCTTCTGTTTAATGTATTTCTTTCCTTACTGTTCCTTGCATTAAAAAAGGAAGGGCAGGAAAAGGCTGTTTTATCTGGTATTCAAAATGGCCAGGATTGTGTCACAAGATGGAGATAATCACCGTTTGTAGAAGCAACTCTTGCAAATATTCCACTGTTAGTGCACGTACATCTGCTTGGAGCTAAGGGGGCAAGGGGCCACTTGTGGTTTCTCTGTGTTCCCAGATGTATCAGTTCTGGAAGGCAATAGCTTTTGGTGATGCCAAGTATGAGCTATTCAGTGGCTTTCTAGTATTATTTCTGGAACTGTGAACTAAGAATTTGGCAAAGAATCCATATTATTAAGAATTTTAGGGGGGAAAAAAATGGCTACTTTATTATTCCTTCCAGATTTATAGTCATATATTTATCTAAATTCTTTGTTCAGAGACACCTGCACTTCACCAGATGATTCTTCTACTCAAAGGCAATCTAGCACCTTGCCCCCAGCCACCATGCCCTGAAATTCGAAGCTGCTGGGAAGCAGTGTGAATAATTGATACCTTTTATTACTCGTTGTTCATTGCTCTTGCATAAAGAAAAAAAAAAAAAGTCTTTTATAGTTTGCTCTCCTGGGTGCTAAACTGGCTTTAGGCATGCAAAAATTAGCAGCCATAGGGACTACTATTTCTGAGGAGGTTTTTCTTTTTCTGACTAGCGTGATGGACCTGCATTTTTAATTAACAAGTCAACAAGCACTGGTGTGATATTATTAGCAACTAGTAGAGCTTAGGTGAAATGTAATAAGCCAAATCCATAACTTATGTAAAACCATTTTAATGAGTGAAATTACTCCAGAGATTAATCTGTCTTGATGTGAAATGAAAATGGTAGGAGAAACAATTGCTATTTCATCTCCCTGGGAAAATAGAGCTGTTTTCTTTCTGAAATGTTTTAGAGGCAGTTAGGATTAGATGTAACAGACTTCCACACTGGGAGCTAGTAAATATTTGAGGTTTATATCCAGCACAGATTTGATGTCAGATGAAGTACTAAATAGGACATTGCAATTCTTCTCTTCAAACGTTTTAGCTCTAACATTTATTCCAGATGTATTTGTTTCAAAAGGACAAGGTATTAGTTTTACAGACCAATCTGATCCATTTCCAGTAAGAACTACTGGAACCTATTCAGTGAAGGTTTTGCAGACTGCTGTCACAGTATTAATATATTTTAATTTTCTTTGGCACAAAGAAAGCGTAACGCTAGTAGACGTGATATTTTAATGTAAATATTGGGATAGCCTTGCATAGCCTTGGTTGCAGGATAAGGAACAGGGAGTCATATCTGAATGAGTCTCCAGGTTTGTCACTGTTAACGACTTCTGCCACATTATTTATCCTTTTGTGCCTTGTTCAGTAAAAAAAAAAAAACAGAAAAGAAGGCTAAGAATGTCTGCTCGGTGTTGTCAAATGTGTTCCAGATGAGAACCGCTGAGTAGCGGGGTGGCACTACTTACATTTCTGGTCAGCTTGAGTTTTGAAAGGGACTTTGATCTTTAGGGAGAGGACACTGTCAAGTCCGTGTCCAGCATACGGACATATGGAATGACTGTGCTTTGGAAAATTTAATGAGAGAACCACTTTATAAGAGCCACAGCTACAAAAATGAAGGGTGATCTGTCACAGTCATTCCTGGGTTGCTTTGTAGCACAGTTAGGGCTTCTTGTCTGTCCCCACTTTATGATTTAATTGAATAATAAAGAAAAAGCCAAATACTCCAACATGATACATTGGAAGCAAAGGTGCATGCACGGAAAGGAGAATGAATCAGCTTAATATAGCAGAATAACAATGTTATCCTCATCATGCAATGAACGCTTGTTATGTCCAAGACATTACCGGTTCATTCTTGTTATGTGAACACGATGCTATTACCGGCACAGCATTCCCTGGCCTTCTTTCCAGAACGTCTCAAGTTCATTATTCTCTGTTTAGGTATTTAGAGCTGAGTTGAGCAGTGCCATTTCATTACAAAATATAATGACTGGAAAAAGGGCAAATAGTCATATTGTGAATCTTGTTTATCAGTTAATTCTTTATGATAGTATAATAGCAATTGCATATGCAAAATAAAATACTAATTACATTCTGTATTTTTGTGTAACAATGTAGTTATTTTGTCAATGCTATTTAGCTGAATAGTGCACACAGCCCAAATTATGGGACAATAATAGAAATAATCTGTTTAACTTGCTACTAATGAATCTCCAAAATGGGATTATATTTTCAACGCAAGCAGTTAATTTAAAATAGCATTTGCATTTTATCCCATGTAGTTTCTGTATCTGTTGCTATCAGTTGTTATTTGTTGTGGAGAATTTCTCATAGTAGGATGTGCTGGGAGGCTAGTGTCTAATTACCATTTTTTTTTTTTTTCTCTGAAAATTGCTCTTTTGGGGAGCTTGTACAAAGTGATAGAGTGATAGATGTGTTTTGCTTTTATTTTATTTATTTATTTATTGCCAGTGGGTGAGTAGAGAGAAGGTGGAAAGGAAAGACAGGAGATGGCATTTGCTCACTCAGAAGCACTGTTTCATCCAGTTTCTAGCTATAAAACAGATGAGGTCTGAAATATGGTAGTTTATCAAAGTTCATTTCTCTTGGGTCTCCTTAAGAAGAATTTTGCTGTCGTAAAGGCACACGGTGTCTGGGAGCGCAGCCGTTCAGCAGCCTATTCATGTAGCCTTGGTTTTTATGTCTGCTTTTATGGGAGGGGCAAAATGCAAAGAGGCTCCCAAAACCCAAGCAACAGGCAAACAAAATAAGCAGGAGGCTTAATTATCCAGTTACTCTGTGTGTGCTTGAAAAAGAAGCGAGGTGGTATTTAAATGTACTTGCAAGACTTGCAGCAGAAGGCTCCCACCCCCAATTCGATCATTGCCTTTGTAGTAATAAACCATGGTGGAGAGGTGAAAAATATTCACTCATGCTCAGGGCTTTATTCTGCAAATGCAGTTGAAATCAGGTAATCAATATAATTGTTACTGCCAGATGTTATTGTATTAGGGAAGAGTGTGACTGATTAGGTCTCCCTTGTGGACAAGGAAAATTTTCTTGCTAACTGTAGGAAAAAAACATTGAAATTTTAAGCCTGGAGTTTAGATGTTGATTTTCTTTTGAAAATAAACACTGAATCATTTCTTTAAAACATACTTTTATCTGCTTTTGAGCAGATGTTGCGTTTACCACGACCTTAAAAATCCTATTGTGGTCTTATTTTTATTAAACTTGCTGGTGCTCCATGCTGATAGTCCTCTTTGGTAAATTCTAGTAAGTCTGAGAGAGCCACAAGAGAGTTTCTTTTCACCTTTTAACGTAGTGGTTCAATATCTTACTATTTTAACACTACAGTGTTATGACAATAAGCTGTTAAGTGAAATATGATTTGCTTAGGAGAAGCTGAGCACCTAAATTACCCATCTGCTCCCTCCTGTCTGTCTTCATTGATAACGACATATGAGATTGCTGCAGTTAGAGGGTCTCCGGCCTCGTGTCTCTGCAGTGAGCAGCTGCGGTGTGAACCCCTCTCACCCCTGCCTGTAGTGGCCTTGAAGGGGTTTTGTGTGATTCTTGTGTTCTGGCTGCTCCTAGGGATGCAGGAATTTGAGGGACACCCTTGACTGCTTAGCAGGCTTGATTAGGTTTTGCTGGCTGCAGTTCTGTCTTGATAGTTGAAGCGTGCAGCAAATTCAACACAACCCTGGCAGTCGAAATAAGAAGAGGTCCAAACCGCTGATCAAAAGTCAACATGGGTATCGACCCTACCTGATTATCTCACGTGCTCATTCCCTTGCTTCTTGCTGGTGTTCCATCTGCTAGTCTCCACTTCCCTTCCCAGCAGGGAGGCCACTGCTCTGGGAAGGCTGGGCAGAAAGTCCTGTTGGTTTGTGCTGTGCCACTGCTCGCAGCTACAGGTCTGAGGTGTTACTGGCCAAGGTTCCTGGGTGTCCCTAGCGTTTGTCTCCATGCAGTTGTCCAAACTCTGGAATCTGCATCTGCTTCTGGGATCTTTCCTCCAGCCATGGTCACACCTGTCTTTCCTGACCCTTTCAGAGATAACTGCTGCTTTTTGGCCTCCTCCTCTTTCCAGAACCTCTGTGTCTATGTGCACAGCACATCTTCAGCCTCCTAACCGGTGTTTCTGTCTTATGTGACTCTTCACTGGAGGATTTAAGACATTTAGTCCAGGTCTTACCAAAATTGACAAGCCCGGTCCAGCTCTTACCAGCCTGCACCAGGTATACCTAGCAAGTAGAGGGCTTGCGCTGGAGAGCTGAAGATCCGTTTTGGACATTCATCCCTCCCTAGTTGACCCTGCCAATTATCAGCTGTCTGGTAGTGTTCACAGCGCAAGCTGTTTTTCACCCATTGCAGTTCCGCGTTCAAACTGGTGAACGTTGGCTTTCTCAAAACAAGATAGGCTTTGCTGTTATTCTGTTACTTCTGCATTTAGAAGTCCGTGTTTCCATGTGCTGCCTGGTTTGGCTACCTTCCAAACAGATTGTGAATTATTTCATTGCACTTCCTGGTGGCTCTTACGGGTGAATAATGCAACATCGATGCGGTCCCATTTCATGAAAGAGGCTTGGGGTGAGATGGGAACAGGGGGAGATTTGTACGTTCTTAGCCCAAGATTGCAGCAGTATAAGCATTACCCACTTAGTCCCTGGTTGCTTGTACAATATTAATTTTTCACCTTACAAATAAGATATTAATGTGTGTGTTTAAGGAAAAAGCACTTTGGAAGTACTATCTGAGCATAACATGGGATAGTTAATCTTATAGAAGAAAAATTAATGCTAACTGCCTCTGACTACTTGGTATTCCAACCTGGTATTTCATTAGCGCTGTAAGGTTGTTTTGCATTTGGTTTTGTAGGGAATTTGAAGCTTAATGTCAAAAGACTCCTGGTCCAGTAGTTCTGTTCTCTGGAGAGCTTAGAAGCTGCTTCTTTTGAGGACTGACTCCTTTCAGGGTCCCTGTGGTTGCTCCCATGGTTATTACTCAAACAAATCTTGCTTTTTCTTTAATAGACATCAAAGGCAGATTTGTCTAATTTATTTTTTGAGGATTTGGCCTTGAAATGGAGATGGACAACTTGGAATTTAAGGGCTTTTCCAGTTTCAGCAGACTTGTCCTGTATTAGGCCATCCTTAACAAATGACTCTTTGAAGTGTAAGTTTAAAATGGACACACCAGAAACTATTAATATTAAACATTTATTAACTGAAGTGCTCCAACATCTCAGTGGGCCAATTTTTCTACTTGGACTGCTTTGTAAATCAGTGAGACTTTGACTTCCAGGGAGTGGATTTGATCTTATAATGTCGTAGCCACTAACACTATGTAGAGCTCCTTTCAACTTGGGAGTTTAGCATAGCAGAAAACTGGAATACATCTTAAAAACCTTGAGCATGATGAATTTGAGCTCTCAAAACCAGAGAGAGAATGGTGAACTGTGAAACGGTCCCTCGCTCCCTTTTCTTGGTAATATTCAGTTGCTCTTCAGCTTTGGTCTACAGTCAGAAAAGCATGGGCTTCTGCTTTTTGGTAGCCTTCAGTCAACTTGTACCTTGGCATTTCCACCAATTAAATTTCCTTAAATGACAAATTGCTTCAAATAACTGCTTAAAATAACCAGCCACCATAAGCAGTTAAACATATAAGTTATTGTCTTCAAGGGAGAGCTATGGTTAGTGTTTAAGTAATAGTATATTTTAAAGGAATTAGCTATTCATATTCTTGATTATTTCTTCCTGCATTAGGCAGTGTGAAAATATCTGTCTCAAATACAGACTTAAAAATACCTGTGTTTCCAATATTGACATAGAATACATATTTTCAGGAATGTTCTATTCTAGCTATCAATTAACCTTGACCCAACCAGTTTAGAGAATAAAAATCTTCCAGGTTTAAAATAAATAACTTTTATTTCAGTTCAGTAGATTTGTTAACTTGGATGCCTGAGCAGCCATTCTTTCTAAAGAATTTTGATTTGACTCGTTTCATCTGAATTAGTGGTACATGAATTTAGAAGGCATGGGAAGCAAAGAGGAGGAATGAGAAGCTCGTGCAGAGTCCCGGGACTGTGGTATTGTTGGGATAACAGATGTGCCTGGGTAGTTGCCTGCCTGGAGTGCTGGGATGTGTGGATGCAGGTTGGAGAGCCTGGAAAGGTGGTGTGGGGATTGCACGTTAGGGAAAGGCCTCTCCTCCATGCACGGAACTTTGCTTTGGAAGAGGGCATGAGCCAGGCGAGTCCCTGCGGGACAGACCGGCGTGAGTGACTTTGTGGGTGGTAGTTACCTGCTACAGACTGACTGCTCCAGAAGGGCGTAGATGAAATCTTCAGAAGGCAACGATGAAGGCACTGAGGCAATTATTTGTATTAAAAGAGAAAAATTCAAGCAAGCAATTGCAGTAGAAACATTCTATTTTCTTTCAACCTTTACTTTAAAAAATACATTTTAATAGGTACTATTGAGGAACCTGTATGCCTCTGCTGTTCTCTCTTTCCTCAATCTGCAGAATTCTTTTGCTGGCTAAGGAACAAATTCTTAAGTTAAACAAAGGAAAATGAATGTTTTATGCCAAACTGGCACAATTTTTTGGAAATATTTAACAGCTGTGTTTTTAGTGTCTGCAAATTTAAGCAAAACAGGAAACATTTTTGAACACTTAAACATCTTTGAATAGGTTCCTGTATAGAGCAAATAAATGTTTCTTAAAAGTCATTCTCCTTTATCGTGTTTTTAATTTGAATACAGAGAAGTGGAGATAGTTTTTGTTTCATACAAGCTTTTACCTTGCCCCTTCTAAGACTAGAGAGTTTGCTAGTATAGGTATCAATATATTATGAATTATTTACATATAGTATTTTGCAACTTACAACTAGAATTTCCAAAATTTACACAAATAATCCCTTTCTCTCCCTTGTTATTATAAAATCCATAGAGATGGAAAAAAAAAAAAAAAGTGGGGAAAGGAAGTAGGTGCACACCTGAAAAAGAAAAGATGGAAATAGAGATAAATTAAAACAATTGTGCTCCTTTAAAGCTATTTTTCTTTGTATATTAAAAACAGGATGAGAGAGGCCAGTAAGACTACAGAGAGTAAAAATGCAATGAAGAGTGAATGAATAAGTTTATAGAAATCCAGATTTCTCTTTGGAATCCTGTTACTGTGAATTGAGAGAGGTATCTTGGGGGCTTATTTGTAAGATGGGCTTTGCCTAGATTAGAAAATGGTCCTTAAGACTAAAAATATTTTTTGTAAGAGAATTGGTGGCTGGCATTTCAGAAATGCTAGCTACATGTGTTATTATTTACTTATATATACATATTTAATTTTATTACCCATCAGATTCCTTGGCACTTGAATAAGCTGTTTTTGATTGCTGAATGAGGATTTGATCTGGAGACAAGCCTTCAACAAAATTAAAGATTAAACCTCATATGTGCATCCATGAGCAGAATGTTCTCAAAATGTTCAGAAGTGTTCACTATCCAGTAATTTTCATTAATGCTCATATAAGTATATTTTGGCGCAGTGAGAAGTTGATCTGAATTCTGGAATAGAGCAAGGTGGCAATGTAATAATTTTTAGCATTCTCTTTCCTAATGAGATGCACTTGCTTTTTCGGTATAAAGGAAACAGAAGAATAAATACAGGTATGGCCAGTGTTTAAAAGAAATCATGGGCCGGTCTGGTAATAAAGAATTGTTCAAGAGCTGTTTATCCTTGGGGAAGATTACTTCTGTCCTGCAGCCAAGGTCAGTGCCACTTTCAGTTAATAACGGCATCAAAGACAGAAGCATAAATTAGAGATACCAAAACTCCAAGACAGTTTAGGCAGAAAATGAAAAATCTGGAAGAGCTTTTAGGCACTCTATTAGCCTCCTCATTGTTTGTATAAGGTTTGGTGGTCTTATGGTAATTTTCACTGCTAATAATTCTCCCCCAAATTGCTGCCTGAAGGCCCTAGGCAAGACAAGTCTTGGCAGTGTCTGCTAAGGTGCCGCTGTCAGCAGGCAGAGTCCTGGTCTTGACAGAGCCATCCCGTTTAACTTCAGCCTTGCATGTCATCCGTATGAAGTGAATTTGACTGTTAGTAATTGTCACTGCGCAACAGGAATTCATGTTTTCTGTCCTCAAAAGCAGAACATTCCCAGTGCTGGAAAGACATACATGCATGTGTGTGCATGCACATCACGAGTAGTTTGACTCTTAACACGCAGTGCTGTTATAGCCAATATTAATTGTGTCCTAAGTATGTGCATTTTTTGAAGGATTTGGCCTTTAGTTTTTGCTCTGTTAGTTGAACTCTGGGAAAGTTGATTGGGAGGGAAACCCTGTGGAAGCCAAACAAAAACCGAAGAGATTTAAGTAATTCCTTTTCCTTTTGTGCTCCCCAACTCTGCTTCAAAGGTCAGTCTAAAACCCCTTAATGCAGGTTTTGTTGCAGCCTGATTTACAGGTTACATATATCATCCTTTTCTTTGGCTTTTGCTTTGAAGTCTAACTTTTGAACTTTAATTGCATACATTAATATTCTGGATTATAATGTTCACAAACAATTGGCTGAGACAAGGTGTTAGGTTTTTAAAGCTGTTTGCACTTGCCCACTTAAAAGCAACAGAAAAGTTGACCAAGATAAACTTGAATGGTCTTAAGGCAAGTGGAAGCCATTACTGCATGGGAACCTCTTGTTTCACATCTCTTGGGACTAGAGGGACTGCTCTTTTCTGTCGTCGTCTTAGGGAAAATAAAGTAAGAGGAGACAAGTGTATCAGGGTGATGTGAAACTCTTGCAGTTACTCAGATATACATGCTTAAAAGAAACTTTCTCATAGTGTTTTCTCCTATGACAGTGCTCCTGCTTGAAAACACTAAGAAAGTACCTTGCTCTTCTTTAAAAACACCCTCCCAGCCCCCAACACCCTGCTGCTTTCCTGGAGACTTGGCACTGAGTGTGTGTCCTGTGGGCTCAGACCTGCGCTGTTATGCTCACCAGTGTCTCGTGTTCCCCTAGTTCTGCCTGTCTGCCCTGTCTGTCTCTGTCTCCATTGCATCTATTCAGGCTGGAGACTGACTTGGGCAGAGATTGTATTTCCTGTATTTTATGGTATTGTACAGTACTGTAGTGTTTCCCCTGTCTGCCTGCGTGTGACACAGTGGTCCCACGTGCCCGCTGGAAGCATTTGGTACAAGAAAAACACAACCCAGTAACAGCCACACAACACAGGCAGTGCCTTCTTCCCGTAGACCCTGCCTGTGCACACAGCGTGAGATGCTGAGGAGAAAGTTTTAGGCTTATTTTTTAAGTTGTTTGAAATTTAAGAATAGGTGAACTGTGGAATTGAATGCTTTTTTTTTTTCTTTTTTTTTTTTTTTTAAGACATTTGATATGAAAAGGAATAAGAAAGAAATGCGGTTATGTTAATCAAAGCTGTCAGTTCTTGTTACTGGAGCACTCTTTGTATCAATTTTTAAAGGGTTTAATAAAACATAGGATCTGTTTCTCCTCTTCCTAGTCTGCACTCATCAAGCTTCACTGAAGCCAAGGAAGTTACTTTTCACATACACCACAGTAATGAGAAGAGAACTATAGATTCTCTTCTGAAGATTTCAGCATCAGATTAAGCAAGTTTTTTTTTTTGTTTTTTTTTTTGTTTTTTTTCCTCCCTTCCTCTAAGTTGGCAGAGTCATCAGCAGTGGGTAATAGGGGATTTAAAAACTTGGTATCTTGATATACTTTTGGCAGCTTTTACTGGCTACTAGGGTAATAGTTATCTTCAATATGAATTTGGGGCCAAATTCTGTGTTCATTTATTTCTGTAGATCAGGGAACACTCTAGTCTTATTTGTTTGTTTAAACACTGAGAGAATAATTTATATATTTGGTTTTATTATGTATTCTTATTTTGCAATTCCATAAGTAAATATTAAGAACAAGTAAGACTACCTGATTTTTGCATGAGGCTAGAAAGTGCAGTGCCCTCAAACTCCTGAGGTTTATACTGTGCTAAATGCATAAGAAGTTCTGCTAGGTTTCCAAGGTGGAATCCTTTTTGGGGTAGACTTTGGTAGCTGCATAATTAAGACAGCCAAAGGGTGCAGCAGTCTAACTTGGGCAAGCAAGAAAATCGTAGTGAATTGAAATTGAAATGTTGAGGGTTTGCCTTAGCCAGCTCAGTCTATCTGACCACTGTAACTACAAAAATGAAAGGAACATTGTAATTCTTATAGAGAAAGAATAAAACCTGTTTCACCCTGTTCTCTTACGCGAAGATGTTGAATACAGGCGTCTCTGTAAAAATTAGTGCTGACAACTTTGGAGGAAGAAATAGAAAAGTGTTTACAAGAAACATTTTAAAAGTAATTAGAATGGAAAGCAGTTTCTAGGTCTGACACAGAAAAGTGGTCTGCTGAACTTTTTTTTCCCCTTTTCCCATTTATCAAAGAGATTTTTCATCATATTGCACATCTGCAGCTTTCAGAACGAATTCTGGCAAGAGTGCTCAGCGTCACCATGAGAAAGAGCCTTAGATATTTCCCCAGGATAGAAAAAAGCCAGCCCCTATCAATTCCCATTTCTCAGACAGAATGATGCCTTTAACACTCTGTAATGAAAGTTTTTATATGTGAGAAGGATTACCAACATCAGCCTGTATTGTTCTTTGATGTGCCCCAGAAATATTGCAGCAGAAGTTATTAAAGAATAAATTGTGGGAACTGAGTGGCCCCACCAGCACAGTTTCTCTTTTTGCCCTTAACCAATTTGTGTCTGGGTGAATTCCTTCTTTCACGGGGCTGCTTGAGTTTCCGTAAGCTGTTCCACATCTTTTATTTATTTATTTATTTATTTATTTATTTTAAACTTTGTATGCTATTCCAATACATGTGAGTGGATTCTTGTTTTACATTCATAGCTATGAACTTGTAACAGGGAAAAAGGCACCAGTAACAATCCTGCTCAGACACCTCTGGACAACAGAGTTAAACTTCCTGAGATCTTTTAATGCAGAGGGCTGGTTTGCACAGAGGCTGCACTTCTGAGTGCCGCCAAACCAGAAATTATGTGAACACCATTAGGTCTAAACCTTTAGCTAGCAGCTGTTGCCAGTCTCCAGAGGGCATTTACTATGACTTGTGATTATATTGTATGCAAGAAAGCCAGGAAGTGCAGGTTTCTCAGTGCATACCATTCCCTTAACATTTTTTTAATGTTAAAATAATAATATGCCATGTATTCTGAAGGCTGCTGGAATTGGTCTATGTTGTCACATATTGGGATGAATATGCAAAATAGTAATTTCCTCGAAGTCTTAACACACAGAAAAATATGAATATGAACACTGTGTGTTTTGGTAACTTCATTTTCTGTAATTAAGAAAACAAATTCATTTGTTTTTGGTTCCTGCTTTGTGATTGAGTTTCAAGCCTTGCCTGAAGGGCTGCTAATCTGTTTGCTCTTGATCTCTATACCTGTTTTTAAGAAGTTTCTAAAAGGCCAGAATAATGACTATAAGGCAGATATGTTTGGCTTTCTTTTCCCTTGCTCTGAATCCCTAAAGAATACTGAGCCTCTTGCTGATAAGATGCTTCGTTTTATGCTCTATCCTATAGTAAAGTCACCACGTTTTAACAGTTTAACAGCTCCATTTTTGAATAAATGAAGATGTGCCCTGAGTAGAGGTATTTATACAACTGTGTAATGCTTGTAATTCTTTTCAGGCAGAGTGAGACATTCAAAATAAGATCCTTTGCTATACAAAACTCTGAGGTCATTAGAGGAGGTCATTTTTGGTTTGTGTTAAAGAGCTGCTAGTCCTTGCTATTCCACTTAGAAAATGCGGGCACTTTTCTGGAGCTTGAGAGAGCTGCTTTACTCTTGCTTCTCACCGAAGTGATAATTGACGTTGGCCAAATCACTTGTGCCTGTGTTCGTGAATCCATCTCCCTAGCCTGTTGAGTGAGACTGCAAATTCCTTTTGTTTTCGGTGATTAAGTGGAAGCTGCTGTTTAGCTTCTCTGATCTGAGTAGGATCTTCTTTTTGCCGCAGTACTGAGAGATGACTCCTCTATGTCCACAACCCAGTGGAAGGAGCATAAGGAAACTGGAATCAGCTGGAGAGCCGTTTGTTTACAGCTTTTAGGCTGGAAGAGGCACTCATTTCACCGCAGAGATGAAAAGCTGAATGTGAGTGGGTAGGTGACAATAGAAACATATAAGCAGCAATAAATGCTCCTGTAGTCTGCTCAGTGCTGGCTTCCTGCAGAAGATTTAGTAACAGTGCTCCTGGTTCCGTTTTAAGGGGTTCTGAGCCCATGGGCTTACATGTTATTGCATAGTCTAAATCATGGCTAGCTGAAGATCCTGCCACTTTCTCACACTGGTGATGTAACTGCTGTGGCTCACTGAAAAGACCAGCTGTATTTCCAGAGTGAAAGAAATTGCTCCCATGCAAATAGCTTGTAAATTGGATTTTAGTTTGTCAAGAACTTTGGGATATTTGGAAGCAGTACTTGCCGTTTAAATATATCTTTCTTATTTTGTTGTAAGATTTTGTAATACATGAGATGTAACTGGATTTATCTCACCTTTTATATGAAACTTGATTTTCCTTCTATACTTTTCAGATGTAGCTTGGGGTATACTGCCTGACACTGTTCTGTAAGAACTGCGTCCACCTCCCCTCCTAACCAGAAGTAGGGCATGGTTAGTATGTGCTAGCACACCTTGGTAGTAATACCTTTTCTAGAGCAGCTCTCTCTTGAGATTCAGAGTCCTTTATTAGATTTCTGATAAGTCTTGCACCAGCCCTGTATGATGGGGATATGTATCCCTGAAACTGGTAGAAATGGGCTTTTACTATTTATTTCATTTTTGATGAAATTACTACATAGGTCTAAAGAGTAGAGAGTCATACTCCAGGTCTTGACTCCTCGCTGCAGCTGCATCATCTAGCTTTCTCTTGAAGACTAGTATTTGTTATTTCTGCTTTCTTTTGTATTATTATTAATACTTCTGCCATAAACTGTGCAGATATATGGCACACTTACAATTCTGTGTTCTTAATGTACTTAAAAAAATTCTTAGATCCTTTGCTAGCCAATCATTTTTCGACATTTACCATTTTTCCCTGTTCAGTATTACAGTTTCATAATTCCGCTTCATATGTATTGTTGTCAACTGCTTAATTTTCTTTCATTACGTCTCTTTCTTTTTTTTTTTTCCTTACTATCTCACCACTATTCTTCTAAACTAAGAAGATTTTTTTTTTTTTTAATTATCCTGGCCTAATTTGTTTGCCAAGTTTCAGCTTTTCTGATAGCTTGCAAGTTATTCTTGAAGAGTTTCTGATTTTACACTTCCCAAATCACCTCTTCTCAATGGACACAGGGAAGAGTTTACATTGTTCATTACTCAAGATCATGTAACTGCTATTAACTTGCCAAATATTCTCTTTTTTGTTCTTTTACACCGTGGATATCTGTTCTGCACATCCTAATCTTTACTTAGTTTTCATGAAGGAATAAGAAAATGCAAGAGGGTGATGTTTTCTACATCTTTCAAGAACAGCTTTGCTATCCTTTTTCTCCTTTTCTCAGTCTAAGATTACATCTGTGTGCTTCTTTGAGTATATCTTGTCAGATTTGCTTCTACTTCCAGGTACCTATTGTGAACAAAAAAAATACACACAAATATGTGCAAATGGAAAGTACCACAGCAGTTGGCTGCAGGTTGGTACTGACAAAAGCTGAAAAGACTATAAAATAACAAGCTTATAGCATCTGAAACAAAATACAGTTCCGTGGACCTAACCGGGATGCTGAAGGCTAGCTTATATTCCATTAAAAGAAGCAGATTTTATTGACTAAATGAATTGGTCTGAGATAGTTTAGCTTATCCTGTCTTAAAGTATGCATTTAATTTTGACAGATGAATGAAGTTTCGTTTGGATATGTATTGTTTAAAGAACGGTAAAATAAATTTATGCTCCATTTCCCTAATTTAACTTTTTATAACTAAAATGACACTAAACAATAGTTGAGGAAATTACATCTAACACATTGATGTGATAAGTAGTATTTGTTAGGATGTTTCAAAGTCCATGCTGTCTTGCTGGGAATCTTTTCTGTCTCTTGTCAGGGCTTTGTACTGAGCCTTTAACAAAGTAAGTTAAAATACAGCCAAACCATAATTTTAAAACGTGTTGACTCAGAAATGATTGACTGTTGCTATATTTACATTTATTACATATTTACAGGATTGTATGTAAATATATATTGCACTTAGGCTTCCATAGTTGTTTGCATATTATATACACTGCAAGTATAATAGTTTAAGTGTTTTTAAATACAAGCTGCTGTTGAGGTTTGATTGCTGATTTGCAGTAATACTTGCTTGTGTTTGAAAAAAATAAATTCCTCTGGGGAAATCAGTATTTGTCATGTCAGATTCCACACCTTCATTTCTTGGGGAACAGTGTTGCCTCTGGGAAAAAACTGATCGTTCATATGCTACTATATTAGCAAGATCTATTTGCAGAATAAAGGATTGCTTGGTCCAGATTCATCTATCATCCTGCTCCCTCCTGTCTTGTCCCTGAACACCCTGACCAGGCTAGGTAGATGCTACGTTCTGAACTGAGAAAGTAATAGCTCTGCCTCCTGCTGCTGCTTTGGCTTGTTTTGTGTGTACCCAGTACATGTTTGTGTGAATGTTTGTGTTCATTAGGGATTGGGAATAGCAATGTATGGGAAAGATAAAGGAGATTTTAACTAGTTGGGGAAACATGCCTTACTAAGGTTCCCCCCCTTCCCCCTCCCCCCCACCTCCAGTGTAAAAGCAATGACAAAACCTACACAGAATTGCTTTTTTTTTTCCCTGCTGCTTTTGAGTGGGCAAGCACATCTAGGATGAATAAAATAATAAAATCTGTGAAAATATGTGAAACCACCACAATCAAGGGTTATAATCTGACACAGGAAATCACCTTCCTTGTATCTTATATTGCACAAAACTTCTTAACTTGTAAGAGAAAATACAGGGACAACTAATTACCAAAGACAGGATCCTGCTAGCAAAGGAGGGGGAAAAAAAAGAGCTTTCCAAACTTCTGAGTATCTTTAAAGTATAAATTCCTTTTTAAGCCTGAGAGGAGGACAGTCCAGGAGAGAGAGAGAGAGAGACTCTACCTGCCTTTCCTATATTCTGGTATACCAAAGCCAGGATGTGAGAGTCCTGGTTTAGAATCAGTACAATCCTAATTTTAGGATTAGGATACTAATTATTAGCGTGAATCCTTGCACAGGAATAGTCTCCACTGGAATGGAGGTTATGAAGGAAGAGAAGCTGATTCCCCTGGCATGGCGGGGAGGGTCTCAATATGCACAGCACATATTTGCATGGGATGCCTTGTTTCTCCATATGTAGTGGCTAAGGAGCTAGGAGTTTTGCTAGAATTTAGAAGGAGTTAATCTAGAATTTAGAAATCTGATTTATTATAATGGAGTCAGAATAGAAGTGCTATCAAGAATGGACAAAAATTTTACCTGTCCATTGAACATCTTTCAGAAACTCTTCACTTGGTGCTTTTTATACCATATACTTTACTGCAGAAGGATATATCAGTCCTTACTGTTCCTCCTATTAGATAGCTCTGTTCTTTTTCTAACAGCAATATTTTGGTCTGTTCTGCCTACAGCTTCCTTCCTGGTATCCATTTTCATACTAAGGAAAAATAAAGCAAAAAAGTCATCCCTTGCTTTGGTATCAGTGATGATGCTCACACTGCTTCTTGGAGGGCTTTCCTGCACATTTTGCTCGTACTTCCAGTACATGGGAGCTGTTCCTGGTGGTGCAGCTCCTCTAGTGCTCCATCCCTGCAGACGGAGAGATGGAAGGAGAGGACACGGACTCTTTCCTTTGCTTGACAATGGTGCTCTTTTCCAAACTACTCTGAATCATGACTTCGGTGGCCTGTTAAATCTGCCCCTACCCTGAGAACCTACTGAAGCAGGTCTTTGAGAACTAGATTTTAAAGCATTGCCTTGCTTTCACATTGGCATTGGGGAAATTCAGCTCTTGGCAAGTCCTTTGGTGTGAAATGCAGAATCTTGGACTGTGTCAAAACTAAATTTGGAAGAACACCCAAAATACCTGCAAACACCTTCAAACTTGGAAGCCCAGTAGATAATATATATTCATACACTTCCATGCTTGGTGTGTTATAAACACACACTACTAATGTGCTATGATTTCTGCCTTCAGAACTCTCTCATAAAGTGCAATCAAAATCAATTCATTAGACATTTTTCTTCCTTAAAAAGCTGTTTTGCAAGTTTTAGCCATATTTTCTGTACAAATCTGTAGAAAGTGATAACAAGAATTTGTTCTGCAAAGTAACTGCTTCACTATCCAACTGAATAGGGTAGCAGAGTCAAGGTTCCCTCATTGTGCCTTTCAGAGTGTAAATAATTTCCTCAAAAATGGGGCCATTGTGTTTTTTGCCCCCTGCAGAGAGCTGCCTGTGTGTCGCATGGGGGAATGCGACTGCGCTATTAGAATTAACTGCTCCCTGCACTGCTTTGGGGTTCTAAATCATGTTTTAAGAGATACAATGTCTTCAGTGGCTTCTTGTGGGATGGTGCGACTCTCATCCTAGATTACTCATCCCAAAATGCTATTTCTGCAGTGTGTAGCTTCTTCATCTGTAATAAAAATATCCTCCAAATGTACTGGCTTGCTTGACAAGGGCAAATATCCAGTGTGTAAGCACAGTGTGGGAAACTTCATCTGATTGTGCATCAGGTGATGCATGCTGTGAAGTGCACATAAAAGTGCATACATTTGTAAAAGTGGCCACTTTATTGAGTAAAGGATACATATTCAGATGTATTAATAGAGATTAGCCATTGCTATGGCAACCTAAATACTCTTTTCAGTTAAAGCAGTCAGTAACAAAACAACAGTCCTTACTCTCAGGATAAAGCAAAATTGCATTCTTCAAAATTAACACATCGGTCAATCACAACTTGGAAGGTACATGCTGCATATAGAACTGGGCTACTAGAACACTGCATGCTACCATATAGCAGTTATTTCACTTTCCATTAGAAATATGTATTAGTTTATTCTATCATAACAACAAACCAAAATCTGCAAGCATTTCAGTCACTGTCTCCATTGTACTCAGAGGGGTAGAAGCCGCGTTTACTTTCTGCAGGGCAAAGCCAAGTCAATGAACATGTGTTAAAATAAAAATCAAGACTAATAGTAGGTAACCTGGATTAACTCAAGCTAGATTGTTGGTGAAATTGCCTCAGAAAGAAGATTTAGGTGCTAAAATCCACTATCCCAAGAAAATCTTTCTAAGTGAATACTTACTATATTACATTGATTTGTGATGTTTTACATTTTTGAAGATATAACTTACATGGGAGCAAAATTATGTATGTCTGGACATTAGTGTCCGTTGATACGAATCAATTTGTACAAACATCTTGTTTAAACAAACAGCAAAATATGAGCAAAAAAAAGAGCAAAAAAGAAAAAAGCTCATTTTCTTATCTGTAGTTCAGAGAAAGATATTTTAGTATCATTAAGAGACAAGTTAGGAGAATATGAATATAATTTGAGAAGTGCTTTTAAGGTAATGTCAAGATCTGTTCATCACATAGTGTTCTTTTAGTGAGTATTTGTGTACTGCGGTTGATGTTTACCGAATTTGTTTCTTTAGCAATTAAGTACATCTTCAGCAGTAAGGAAAAATGAGAAAACTTTCTGTGGATATTGCTTGATTTTCCTCTATCCCCCTCCCCTGATGCATCAAATTAGGAAATATTTCTGTGAATAAACTGCAGGTTTTACAGTCTGATAGAAAAGACTTCAGGATTCTGCATGAGTCTTCCTTATTTTGAAGATTCCAGCTTGTAGACTTCTCAGCTTTTCTTCCCTCTTCCTCTGGTGACTAGACAGAGTGTGAACCTGCACTTTGATACATTCTAGCAGACTTAAACTGAACTTTTCCTGAACTGTCAAAAGAAAACAAGATTTCCAGGGACATCCTTGCTAGGTAACACATCTGTTGGTGCACTTTGAACTGGTGTAATTTTCATCACCATTTCCACCCCCCACCCCTCCAAAACTCACACAACACGTTTGCTAAAGGTAAACGCAATTATTTCAGGACACATGCCAGAACTTTACTCGAGTACCAACTATGCTACTACTGAAACATAATGTCTCAGCTTCCAGCAATGGAGCAGTTAAAGAACAGCAGAAGCATCTGAAGTGATGCGTGGCAGGGTTGTAATCTCTTGAGGTACTTTGTAATGTCAGAGGCAAAACTGTATTGACGGGGGGAATTTCACTTAATTCAGGACTCATTAACATAAACTTTTAGTTAGTGATTCGGGTTTTGAGAAACAAAGGAGGCACAAAGAGTAAATCAGGTGAGGAAACACCTCCCCTTCAGCTAATGCTTCTCCTCTCCTCTTCCTCGTCCCTACGAGGGAGGCGCTGCCACACTCGGGGGGCGTAGGAGCCTGGCTCGGTTCCTGGCCGCCCCGTCCCGGGTGCGGAGCCTTGTCCTTATCTTGTCCCGTCCGTTGTGCTTCTCCAGACGCTTCTTATGCTACTTCATGTCCCCTCCTGCGCCTGTTCCCACACGTCGCCGCCTCTCCCCAGACGCCAATGCGCGTGGCCGCGCGCGCCCCGCAGGTAGCGGTTAACGGCCGTTAGAACCGGCTCAGACCGGCGCGGGCGGCACGTGGCTCGGCAGCTGCGGGACCGTTACGTTTGGAAGCGCCGGGAACGTAAATACCCTTTCAAGTACTCGTAATACTTAGAAATGTTTGACTTTAAAGCCACTTGATAACGTTGCATATTGTTAGATGCAAATTTGATTTTATTCCTAGCTAAAGATGTTAAAGTTACTGGCTATCTGTTGCCCTTTTGAAAAGTTGGAGTTTTGTAGCTGTGTGGCATCTCATGGTGTGATGCTATACAGTTACTGCTGTGTATGATCCTTTGGCGAAGTGAAATGGTGAAATGCTGTTGACTGGAAGTACAGAGTGGTATGTAAATGTGTTCAGGAAACAGATGTTATGGCTGGAATGTAAGGATTTCACTTAGCTTAGCAAATATTTAAGACCACTGATGACTTTAGCCAGATTAAATTAGTTGAATGAGAAAATTATTTTCTTGAAGCTTGGTCCAATTAGACTCTGGGAAATCTACTTTTTCACTTTTTTTTTTTTTTTTCCCAAAAGATAAGTAAATAAATTATCATTTTTAAAGTTGAGCTGAAATATTTACAAGCCTTGTTTTAATTTGAAGTACATCATGCCCCTCAAATTCTAGGAAAATTATAGGAAACTCTTTGAGGTGAAACTCATAGGTTCTCTTGTTCTCATTTATGTTGCTAGGTCTAATTCTTCTTCCTCTTAATGAGTTAGCCAGGTATCTTTTAATGAAGTCAGCTTCTAAACTATGTTTTGTTGGGTCCTACTGGCTTGAGTGAGATGGGGCAACTTGTGCAGTCCTCCTTGTGTAGGAGAATGCCCGGAGAGGAGGCATTTATCACTGGAGAAGGATTTGCATGTAAAAAAATTGCATGTAAACTGTGGGACAGCACTGAAGGCAGTAGCTGTCATGAGATCTGTATCATCCTGCGCGTAGAAGATGTGGAGGGCCTTTCTGTGGATGGACAAGAAACACTGGATAGTATCTTGAGGAGAGGCTGTTTCTTCTAGATTCCCGCATGTGCTTCTTTAATTCTGCATGATATATGTTTACAGTAACTAGCAATGGGGACATGTCAGCTCTCATTATTGTTGAGAATTAAAATCAGATGCATTTGATAAGAAAGGGCAATCCCTTGATAGATATTCTCCTCCCAAATCTCTTGCAGTAATATAGAGTGTTAACAGAAAGAAGTAGCAGTTGGATGATTCAGGCAAAGAGAAAATTCAGGAGAAGATCTGCTGAATTTACCAAGCCTAGGCAAGTTAGCATTTTGTTTTTCTATTTTTTTTTTTAACAAGTTTTATGCATTGCCACTTCACAGAAACTGTAGCGATTTAAAATGCGATCATAAATCATTCTTTATCTGGTAACGTTGCACACAACGAATTGCATGGAAAGAACATTATTAAGAATGCAAAGGCAAGCACTCAGGAGAGAAGAGGGTGTTAACATTAAGGTTGCTCAGTTCAGCTTCTCGTATGCATATGCATTATGATAAAGTGAAATTGTGATTATTTAACTACAAGAACACATAAAACTTATCCAGATGACTCATTCCTTAGTTCAGAAGATGGACAGCACTCAATTAATGAGTAGATATTCAAGATGTTGTTTTATCCTCAATGTTTGATATGTGGTCCTAAGGCTTTTTTGGCACACTATTCAGACCCTAGTCTGAAGACAAAATTATTAATTTTCTCATAGACTTTTCTATGCTGTTCATCTCTATAGCATCCAAGTGCTTCACAGGTTTTAAATTAAACTTATCTCCACAAAACCCCATGAAGGAAGAGATATTATCTCTGTTCTACAGATGGGGAGCTGACAGAGATGAAAGTCAGAAAAAATCATCAAATCTGGATGCATGTTTAAGACTTAGGACTAGTTTGTTAGAGCACTTTGGATCAGGTAGCTCTATGTTCAGAAAACACCTCTTACTGCTTCAACTGCAGGTGTCTGTGCCTTGTATGTAGAAACCTTTTCAAACATCTCATTCGCCCTAAAAATAAACATGGCATTGCTAATTGTTAACAAAAAGTTTGTAAAATACTTTGTATAGCTTCTCTGAAAGAGGCAAAATTTCAGTGAATCATCTTCCGAGCAAAAGAGGCAAGAGGTCCTGTAAGAAACTCTAATATATGACATTATTATTAAAGACTTAGTGCATGCACAGAGTTTGGGCAAATTTGGGTTACACAGGCCTTCTGAATTCTCATACTTGTCCATTTTAAATTGCTTGATTTTTGCAATACAGATGATTAATTGGGAATATTTAAATTAGCAGTCTAGTTTATTTGGGGAATTGAGGAATTGTATTTCCTGAAAGTCACACGCTACCTTTTCTTTTACAAATGTTAACAGATACTTTTCAAATATATATTCATTAATTTTCAGTGTATTCAAATTTCTTTTCTCTCTAAAGCCTTTTGACTTCCTAGAAGATTTAAAGTGAACAGAGTAAAATACTGTTTCTTTGCTTGGCAAACCTTAATGGACGATATGTATGTGATACTATCTGCATTTTGTGTAGTAAGTAGATTTACATGATTCCATACCTGGTTTTTGCTCCTGCTTTTTTTTCTCTGTTGGCAGCTTACCCTGTACTCTTTTTAGGCTTGCTGGCTACCAGAATAATGGCAGAGATAACTCAAGATAATATCTTAAGTCTTTATTTTCTTTAGTATTGTCAGCGTGGATTTGAACCTTCGGCTAAATAAAGTGATTTTGGAGTCTTCGTTTTAGTTTCTTGAGCGTTTTAATTTGCATAAGTTGACCAAGGAAGTAAGACTTCATTGTTTTTCTGATAATTTGTACTCAGCTCAATCGCTCTGTAGTTTGTTTCCCTGTCTGTAAGGTGGGTATATCTATGTGTCCTTGCAAGAGGCTTTGCAGTCTTTAGGTGACAGTAATTAGGGAACTAAAAATTCTTGTGTTCAGTGTGGGGTTTACCTATCAGAGCAGTGACTGTTTACATTGTAGTTGCCTAGATAGTTAGGCAGTAGTTTTCCTACACACCTTTCTATTAATAGCCTACATCTAGCTTGTTATTAGGCTGCACTTCCTTATAATGTGCCAAAAACATAGCTTTTGGGAAACTGGGGAGCTGCTCTACATATGGGAAGTTTTGTCCTGGCCATGAAACTCAATTTTCTGAGCCAGTAAATATCTTGTAACAACTGGAGAGAATTAATTTTTTTCAGAGTTTCAGTCAAGGTCTCTTGTACTTACAGCTGCAACCATTTCGAGGCTGGTTGGAATCAACTGCTCCCACAGCGTTATGGCTACTGTGGCATTGCTTACAGAAAAATTCTCGCTGTTGGAAAAAAGGAACTTTGTTTGACTAAGTAGAAATACCTACTGGGTAGTTTGTGTAGCACATATGGATCATTTAAGTGATCTTTTAAATAACAAAGGCAAGGTAAATTAAATCCATTATTTAAAAGGTACAGTGATGGTTACTCCAAAATTTTCATTAAAATAACTGATTTATGTACACCTTCTGTAAAATATTTGACACTGATGGTCAAGTTGTTGGGTTGTGGAATTGTGCTAGCAGTTTATGTGTGAGGAAGGTGTCCACTGGAAACCAGGTCAGTGTGAGGAGGTCAGAATATATCAGATCTTTGGCTTTGACAAATGCTGTCCAAGTTCTTGCACCTATGGAGGGATCTCGAGCTTAGTTTTCTGCTAATGCGCTCTGTTTCAGACTGAACCTTTCATCCTGCAGATTGTATATTAAGATTTAATCATGTCTGTAGATTTCTAATTACTCATGAATATCTTATTAGAAAGCCTTGCTGGCAGAAACTCCCAAGTACTTTCAGTAGATGATACAGAAATTTGTTCCGGAATTAGTTGCAGAACAGTCAGCTGGCACCCAATTCTTGTTTCAAATGTTATCAGCTTTACTGACAAATGAGAATATAATACTGTCTCAGTTATTCCAAATCACTGTGTGACCAAAAATGCTTTTTTTTATATTTTAATCTTGAGAAGTTAAAAGGAGTAACACTAAAACAGTTTTGTTGATGCCTGAAGTGATTCAGAGCTGAAAAGTAAGCCGGAAATGCAGCAAACCCATTCAAAATTACTTGCTTGGTTTATGGCTTATGTGACTCATGCAATTCTGTACAGTGAGTGGGGTTCAGGCATCATCATAGAGACTATTGATGAGGAGGAAATGGAACAAATTCAGGAACTTTAAGGTAGTTAAAAATAGATTAACATGGTCTTTTCAAGGTATTTGTTAACTGTAAAGTAAAAAACAAACACAATTGGAGAGTGGAGTGTATATGTAATGCTATTCTTCTATATTCCAATTAGTAGATGCCATGACATGTTTATGGCATAAGGTCACTGAAACTTGTGGAAATATCTGCAGTTCTTAAAACTTTTCTGATGTTTACAGTAACACTTTTAGCATTCTTTAAGTTTTTACTAAAGACAATTAAGCCTTGTGTTTTGAAAAAACAGATTTAAATTTGGGCTCTTCAGCACAATGTCATCTTCTCTGGTTCTGTATTTCTACTGCACAGTATTTCAGTATAGAAAACACCTTAAATCCATATTTTGAAATTTGGCCTCAAGAATATTGACAAGACTATCTAGCTTTAGCTTTTGTAGCTTGTGAAAATGAACTGAAAGAGTGTTTTACAGATGCTTATTTTGAAAGGATTATTGATACTAGAAAACTATGAGGTATTTTAGTGATTAATCTGTTAAGAACTCGTGTCTGAAGTGAGAAAGAGGATTCATAAAGATAGTAATTAAAGGTGAAAGTACGGAAATATAAAATGTGCCTGGTGAATGCACTGCTTGAAGAGTGATCAACACCCAAGCAGGTAGTGTTCACTACCCTCTCCTAGATAAGCCTTCTTGTAGCATTATGGGGTAGTGCTGAAATTATTCTGCTCCATTATTTCAATTTGAGCATTTGGGTTTCAATTTTATTACATCAGGACACCCCCTAGGCAGTTAAATGTGGGTGGAAGGATTCATTCATAAGATATCTCGTGCTCGGAGTGTTTTCTGAAAGCCATTCTGTCCTTGACCATGATCCAAACAAAAGCTCAGGCTGAGCTAGATGGAGCATTTCATCAACCCTCCTTCCATAAACATGCATTACTGAGACCTGCCTCTAGTAAAGGCATTGATGAAACATGTCTTCACCTTAGACAGTGGAATTTAGGGCCTTTTGTGGGGAAGGAGAGGAGAAGCGATCAGGTCTTATTGCTTAACTTATTGTTTAGTGGGACACTCCTTCTGTTTGTTTACTGCTGTTGAACAAATTGCATTTCATGTGATTTATAAAAAAAAAAAATAAAATAAAATAAAAAATAAAAAAAGGAATGAAAGTGGGTCAAACTTCTTTGCCGTGTTCTTTATTGTTTTCAAACAGCTAAAGCACAAGTTTTCTTCCCCACAGTTTTAAAACCCTCCCGCTATTTGGATGTTCAGAATTTTGCTAGTGGAAACCTGACTATGAATAAGACGCTGGCTGTACTGAAGAATGGAGAAAAAAAAAATTACCTTTCCTATATTTCAAACTACACCCCTGTTTAACTCCCAGTATATTTGATTTTCACGGGAGCATGGCACTGTGCTCAGTTCATAGTAGATCCCTTCAGCATAGCTTGTGTTTCTCCAGCTATTTTGCATACGGTATTCATGTAGCTTCTTATTTCTGTTTCGCCAGGCATATGTACTTCTCTACTACATATTAATGAGTATTAAATGAGTACAAATGAGTATTAATGAGTATTAAAAATACGATTGCTGTATGCCAGGTCACTGCAGAGATTGCAATCTGTGCTACTGTATAACCTTTGGCTGTTACAGGGCTTAGGAATGAGTTGAGGTTCTAACCACTTAAAAGGCTCCAAGTATTTTATTCAATGGGAAGAGTAAGGGAGGTAATGTGGGACTTTGGGGATGTGGCAGCTTGCATTTGGCTTTTTTGTTCTTACATGCTTATTCTTTCAGTTGACGTACATCCAGATGTCAAGACTTTCTTTAATTGACGGAGTACCTCAGAGTGGTCTGTTCATAAATGCAAAAGGAAACAGTCCCTGCCACAGAAGTGGTGAGAAATTGAGAATCTTGTTTGTCCTTTTCAGAACATAAAGTGCAGTAGAGAGAGGACTTTTTTAAAGTCATAGAGAAAAATATATGCAGAGAAGGAAAACTAAAAAAAAAAAAAAAANAAAAAAAACAAAACCATGCACTACCCCCTTAAAAACAGAAAAGCCTATTTATTTCAGATCATTTTCTCTTTTCAACATTGCCTTTCTTAATAACAGTTTAGTAGAGTATTGTCTGGATGTTTTTTAAGGATGTGTGAGCCATTTTGTGCCTTTACAGCTATTTTCTCTGTGTTCTTTCCATCATCGCTGGCATGTAGTTTGCAGTCCTGTTGGTTTAAATGAAGCAGAAATAGTAAGAAATAATCACATCTACCTGGATATGGCTACTTCATAACCTTTTTTAATTTTTTTTATATGTATATATATTTTTATATATATATGTATATATGCACACATATATATACACATAGTTGCTGCATTAGAACAACACTTTGTCTTTAGATGTATATTGGATATATTCATTTATCATTATGGTTATGTAATTAGAGTGTGCAGTTATTACAGGCTATTTTTACATAATAGCCTTGATCCTGCTATCAAGATGGGAACACCTTTTTCCTCCTACCTGGAATACAAGTTGTTTGGCAGCAGCCAGCTAACCAGCCCACGTGTATCTCTGGACTGGCCACTCATTGCTTTGAGAACCCTAAATTAATCACAGCACTGCTGTCACATAACTAACATAACTTGGGGCCCTAAGAATAAGAGTCCTCACTCTTATTCTTGTGGGTGAAATGGAAGGTGTGAGAAAGATAGGGACGTAAATCCTTTGAAACAAAGCTTTATTAATTCTGGTGCCTTTAGCACAATTTATGCATAGTCTTATTTTGGAGTATGTGTATCTGTAGAAAGAGGTGAAATGAAAACTAGCAGGATGTCTTAAAGATCCCAACATCTAGCATCATACATAAATGCACTGTATGTAGATGTAAAGAACTCGCAATTTAGTTTTATTAGCTATATATAAGTGTAGATCTGACAGTAAATTTTCATTAAACAGCTCTCAATATGTATGGTTTAGGAGTTGTTAGATATAGTGTCTGCGTTTTCCTCTGAATGTTATATGATTTTACTAATTTTTCAATATAGAATGTTTGGGTATTGCAATAACTGCTCCAAATATGACAAATTTACTATTTAATATGGCAAAAAAGAAATACTATTATAGAGGCCAAACCTGAGTCTTGAGGTTCTCTTGGTGAGAATGCAATTAATACATTGCATTCAGAATTAAATAAAGTATGATAAATTTCATTGCAGACTTGTTCTTGCAGTTCGCTGTTCTTACTGTGGGAAAAATCAGATCAGGCATCATTGTATATGTGTGGCTTTGTTCTTTGTGGGTTTTCAGAAGTTAAAGCCATTTAATTCATTCTGTGTCTGTTCTCCACCTAATATTGCTAGATTTACTCCAACTTGCTGTTCTCTAACTAAAGTAGTTTCGCCTGAAAATGAAAACACTTTTTTGCATCTTTCAGCTTCTGTGGTGGTCAGTGCCACATAGGGAGTATAGGTTCAGTTCTGCTTTGAAGAATCAAATACAGTACATTAGTTTGTGAAATGTGTCCTGAATCATGCAGTGATGTAATGTGATGTAACAGGCAGTAACATAACAGTAACATAATGCCAAGCTGTTATCACTCACGACAATGAATTATCCTGTTTCTTGCTGGTTTTGTTAAAGCTTCAAAGATATTGTACAGTTAAAACTATAATACTGTGTCTTTGGTTTTAAAAACGATGAGGAGAAAACCTCTCCTGTCTTTTTTTTTAGTGCTCTCAATGCAGACCAAAGTAACTATAACTGATCATTTTGAAATACTGTACTTTATCCCGGGGGCTTTGCCCAGGTCAGGAACTGCCTGACGTTGTATAGCAGGATGTTTTAAGCTAAAAATCCTGTATGCTTGTATGCTTTCCAGAAGCTTATTATACAACTTCTCTTGCTCACTGGATGCTTACGTTTGTCTGGATTTTTGTAATCTTGCTATATTTTGTGCCAGCCGTGGCTTGTCTGGATCATCCTTTTGCTGTAGCACAACCTTAATCTGATTTGCCCTCTCTTATTGTG
>VZSV01000005.1:13582475-13592758 GCA_013398735.1 Nothocercus julius
ATCTTTTCACCTATTTCTCTGCAGCTTGTCTCTGCAACTGTTTGCCCCACCTCTTCAGTCTAATGCTATGGATTACATGCACTCAAGGACACAGGAAGCTGCACCAGGGTAAAGTTTTAGTCTTGGTTTGCATTTCTAAAGTGTAAAACGTGACTTTATGCAGTGCTCTATAAGTAATTAATAAGAATGTTCTAAAACATGGCACCCTTTGCTTCTCTCCACATTTTCAAAGCCACCTTTATCCACTGAGAGGTGTAATGAAAGAATATTCCTAGTTGTTCTGTTTGTATCTTCCAAAAAAATGAGCTTAAAATCAGTCTTTCGACGTGGGGTATGTTGTTCTTGCCAGCCTTCTGCCTCCACCTTTACCTTCAGCAAGGTGGACAGTTCCTTACAACTATATACCTTGAGAAATGCCACAGTCTTTTATTGTTTTGTTATGTGCAATGTAGCCCTATGTAGCCACACTAGAAAAGTGGATTTTCATAGCATAATCTCTGGCAGTTACTGCATGCTACTGTGTAGCATTTTCTTAAGTCTTTTCTGCCATTCACTTTTCTGCTTTAGCAAAAGGTATGATTGATACTAATAATTTTTTCCCTGATAAAAGTGTACTTTCCCTAGATCTTAGTGTTGGTAATACATAATTCAGTGTTCTTTCTTAATAAAAGCTATTGATTGTTCCATTACTCACAATAGTTATTACAGCACTAAAGGTCTCGTTCATCAGAATTTGACTTGCAGAGGCATAACCAAAAGCCTGATTTCTGCCTGCATCAGGATGGCAATTGCAGGTGCATATTATTAAACAGAGGATCTGAAATACAGTGTTTTTTTGGTAGGAGATTAACACTCAGGAAAGATTTGAGAATAGCATTTATTTTATTGTGTAGGCATGTTTGTACATGTTTTACTCTTTCAGTAGAAGTCAAGAAGCAGGTGAACATATTGATTATATTGCATTTTACAAGACATCTACCTTAAGATCTTGGATGTGGTATTTGGATTGTGAGAAGTTATTATTTCTCAGCCTTTGCTTTGAGTACTATTTTCTATTCTAGGGTGATGATGGAGGAAGCAATCTCAGATTATCCCTGCTAATATGAAGAAAAAAAATGGAGATGGAACTGTTTAACAGAGAAGATTGTGAAGCTTCAGTTGAATAGTTCTATGTGCTGGAGTCTTGAAATGGGGTCTGCATCATTGCTGTGTGTTCAGTTCATGCTTCTTTTCTGATAGAAGATAGACAGTAAAATGTTTCAGTATAATACTAGGCAGGATTCTTATTTCATGATAGTCACAATAAATGTTTGTTTGAAAAAACAATAAGTAGAAGATCAAGGGCATGAATGGCCACTGTCTCAACTGGCAATTTTTAAAGTGGGAAAATAACAGCCGTTTTTTGAGTACATAGGCAAATGATGAACTTGCACTGCCTGAATTACTTAATTAGAATGGGTAAATTCTGTATGGACATCTAAAAACTATGACATGCAGGTGGACAGTTGAATTATGTAAAGCAAGTCTAGTTTGCTCAAGACTCTTTCAAGCCCTTATTTTTCATTAGATATATGATTTTGCTTATGCAAACCCATCTATCGCTCCTTATGGTCAATACAGAGAAACTAGTTTCCAAAGGTGTTCTAGCCTATTTGTCCCTGACCATATAGGTGGTGCTTCTAACAAGCATACACCTCACTTGATATCTTCTTTGGTTTAGGGACGTTACGTTAGGAGAGTTTCGTTTGTGTTCAGACTTCTTCGTGTGTATTTGATGCCAAAAATCCCATTGTAAAATGAAGAAAACAACCTGTTCCCTCTCCCTGCCAAAATGCTAGAGAACAGAGGCTACTCGTCAGATTTTTTTTTTTTTTTTTTTTTTTTTCTCGATGTATAAGTTACCTTTTTAAAGGTGGGCAAATACAATGTGCATCTTCTGGAAACTTTACATATTTCAAAATATTTCAGCATATCTCAATACTTTTTCTTAATTTTAGCACACTTAGTTTTTGTGTATAACATAAAATGACAATGTATGTTTCTTTCTAATGCAAGTTATTCAGATTTGAGATCTGTTGTTGCTGTAAAATTAGCCTATTTCCTATGTTAGCCTTTAATACTATATTCCCACCTACAACTGGAGGAACACAGCTTGAAGGAAGTTTAATTAGGAAAATAAGGCAGATGAAATAGCAATATAATGTATATGGGCAATATGAGGAAGAGTAAATACACTTTTTATGTGAATAGTCAGAACAGAAACTGTGTTAAACAGAGCTGAAATTGTCTTTTCTCAAAAATGGATTTCTTTCCTTTTCTAGTGTTATTACGTAATTGTCCTCCTTATCACTGAGATTAGAAAGACTGCTATCATTAAAGAAGAAACATCTTTTACCAATTATATTTAGATTCTTTTTTTTTTTTTTTTTTAATTGGCACTGACCTCCTTATTGTGAAGAATTGAAATCCCCCCAGGAACAAACTTAGTGAGGAGATTACAATCAGTTGAGAAGCCTTGTGCGTGCACTGTTTGCCTCTCATGACCTGTATGCATACACCAGTACCGTACAGAGTTCTGCTTTTTACAGGTCATTCAAGCGATAGGCAGGTAGAATTGAGGTGACTGAAACACAGTAACCTGGTGGGAGTTTCTTGTCTCACTGCACTCTGGCACTCAGCTTCACTGCTTTTCTGATGCTGCACAGCCACAGATTTTTTTTTTCCAGTTGTACCAATTACTTATTTCCATAATTTTTTATTGGTTCTGTGCACAGATCATGTTTTGCAGAAAATTGCTAGGGCAGAAAACAGCTGAAGTAATACGTAATAGATAATGAATAATTGTTTATGAAAAATAATTCCCATAATGCCCTTTCATGATTGCAGCGCCTGACAATGGGAAGTCTGCAGCATTGAATAATACAACTAGTACGACCTGTATACTTGTTTGAATTATGTAGCATATTTATGCTATGTGTAATATATATATTTATGGTATATTATATAACATATTTATGGAAATACACTACTCAGATATTATACATAGTCAATAAACATAAGAGATTTTATTAAATTTGTTGGTTTTATCCATGAAATTTCAAAATGTTCTAATGATGATTTCAGCTCTTAATTCTCAGTCAACCTTAAGCCTGTCTTTTCAGATTCTTGCTTAGCGAATTGTGGCACGATTACTTCATCTTATTCTACTATACTAGTGCAGGACCTTCCTCGGTTCTTTTTGACAGAATTACAATAAATAAATATAATGAAATAAATAAAAACGTGTATGATAGGAGAATCACAGAAACATGGTATAGTCAATCTAAGCAATTCTATAGCCCAATGATTCTACAAATAAGTCCACCTAGTATTTTCTGAATATGTGTTTTTAGAGGATATATTTATATAATCATATATAAATACATAATTATGTATATATATGTAAAAACACTGGTGACTTATGTTTTGTTTGCTGCATATGTTTATTTTGGCAAATATGTTGAATGTATTTAAGCAGGATATCAACCCAGCAGGCAAAGAATTTCTTTAGAAATCTTTCTAGAAAGACAAAGTAATGTTTTTTGGCCTTTTTGGGGGGATATTTCCATTGGGTATAATTTATGTCTAACACAGCTTAGAACTTATTTAAATTAGAGTATTCCACTGATCTGACAAGGTGCAAATGATGGTGAAGGTCCTGAGGAGACCTGTCCCCTTTACAGTGTTATCATTGAGTTGCAGGCATAATGCTCACAGGGTCAGTGGGGACTGGACAGGTTGCTTGTGCTTACGTAAAAATTTGTTTAGTTGTGACCTTGTTCTCCAGTTCTGAATGAGGTTTTTGGGAAGGGAGGGCAGAGGGGAGGAGGAGAATGCTGCTGCTTCCCTTCCTAGCACAGTTTAGCTGTATTTTAAAATCTTGGCTCTGTGTTTTAAGTGTATTCCATGTCTTTTGGACAGTGGTTTTAGTTATCAGGAATCTGGAAGGTAGAGAAAAAAAGATTATAGTGTTTTATGCAAAGGCAGGTTGAGGTAGTGTTTGTCCACCCACTGGAGCTCCTATCTTAATTTTATCACCAGATGGCAGTAGTGGTTATTCCACGTGGTTTGGCCTTGCTTAAGGAGCATTTCCTTCATGGATCGGAGGACTGTGTCTCTTTATCATATCATATGTAAACATTCTGATGAATTAAACAGGATGAGAACCCATCCCATGGGGATTGCTGATTGGCTGCTTGAGAGAAATGAGAATGATATTTTAAAGTTCGTAATAACTATTTGTTTCAGACATCAACAGAAGATAGAACAGGTGTTTCCTCAGGAAAGTGATTCTTCTAGTAGCTAAAGAGACTAATTTTGTATGCTGTCAATTTTCAGGTTTACTATATGATATGGAGCACATATTCTCAGACACTTAAACTTCTGTTAACTTTATGGAGAAAAAAAAAAAAAAACACAGTGCCAAATATATAAACATTTATTTCTGAACCTTTTGACGTCTTTGAAGTTGGAATGACTCATTTCCCACTCAGAGTTTTCTCAAGTGTTTCCTATCATCTGTGGGATGACATTTCGCAAAATCAGACATGGTGCCTGCTTTGGATTCACTATAGAATATTTATTATGGGAATATGTAGCCATTTCAACAGTTAGTAAAACAGGCAGAACTTCCTTTCAAGAACAAGTGCATTTCACTTCCCAAAGACACTTTGAGAAGCAAAGTACATACCGAAGAGTTGAAACGTGTGTGCAGTGGTTTCAGTCTCGGTGGATACCTTATACTTTCTAGAAAGGACTATAGTGAAAGACTGCACATGATTCTAATAATGCTTTACCCGCCATTGAAGCAACTTGTGAACCTGGCTTTTCTGATTAATCACTTGGTTCAAACAAGGTAATGTTACTGTAGTGCTTTGGATGTGTCTGAAGTATTGTCACATAATAGGTATCATTACTTCATCTTTTGCCCTGCAGCATCTTCCGCAGGGTATCTTGGATGTTCCTGACTGAATTAAATGCTCTAGGGCTTAAAGACCTAAAATAGAGTCTGCTAGGGTTCTGCCTTAGTTATCTAAGAAGAATTTTCATCCTCACTGTAAGAAGAGGAAATATTAGTGAATGAATGTGGGCATTTTGAGCTTTGTAAGATACAATGTTGCACACAGCCGTTGATCTTCTTTATATTTCCTTTGCACAAGCTGAAAAGCATGTACTGAAAATGAGTGACTGATAGGCTTTTCTTCAATTGTTTGTATGTCTTCTGTTGAGGTATTTCTTGGAGAGGTTGGTTTAGAAAATGTAGTTTCTCTGTTCCGTAAGTCCTTATGTGTTGGTTTGCGTTGCGGCAAATGTGAAACATACAAATGCCCACAAAATATTATTCATGTCTTTTCCAAGTGCCTAGGGTTCACAAATGTGTCCAGTAAATAAAAAATGACAGAGGCAGAAATGGCATTCTGTCCTGAATTTTGTAGCCCAGCCAAGACTATGAGAAAAGGCTTTAGGAAGTGGCATGCAAAATCTTTGATAAGAAGTCACACCATCGGTTTAAAGGAGTGATGCTCTTGGCGAAACTGTTGGGCACTTCAGAAAAGACTTACCAGCTTTGTGAGCCAAGGAGGCCCTTTCTTTCAGTAGTCTTCCTGCTGCCCAGTTTAGCTGCCATCTTTCTCTTGTCTGAAAAGAAATTGAAAGCCTCCTAATCACCTTAATCATTTTCTCTTTCAGATACTGAAGATTTGCTTTCATCATGTTGAGATTTGGGCAGCATCTCATCAAGCCCTCCATGGTCTTCCTGAAGACAGAGCTTTCCTTTGCTCTTGTGAACCGGAAGCCAGTGGTACCTGGGCGTATCCTTTCGACCAGAGCCTCAGTCCTGAGCACAAATGGGCCATTCTGCAGAAAAGGGGGAGCCACTGCGTGTTTTGAAGGCCAGGTAGGATGTTAATCAGATTTATTCTGAAATCAGTGGAATGTAAAATGCTTGATCGGTGTAGCAGAACTTCCAAAAACAGTTGCTTAGCAACTGTGACCTTAGAGGTGAATTTCTATTGACCTTTTCACCACTGAAGATGTATAAACAACCAGGTGTTACTAAAAGCATTTTAAAGTGTATCTGAGGTGCTAGTGTTTAAATTTCATATTATGCTAAATAACACATCCTGTTTTCCTTTAAATAGTGCCACTTATTTTTAGACGTAGTAACTTATTTATGGAAGATTTTCAACTTCTCAGAACTAAATGTAAACTGTCAAATGGCAGCAAAATCCTGCGTGAAGACTATTGGCGGGGCAGAGATGGACGCAAACTGCTTCGATTAATTTAAGTGGGAATGGATTACATAAACTATCTGTATAGTATACACCTTTCCTGTGGAAAAAGACCAATGTTTTAAGTTAAACTATTCTGTCAGTTAGAAACTTTGTCGGAATTCAATGCTGCAAGATGCAACCTCCTCCTAGGAAGTCCTTTTTGTAATGTTGCGTATTATTTCTCCATGAAAACCTTACTGCTGTGTAACTTGTGCTTATTTCATTGGATAGAGGTGGATCTTTTCGGAAGAATTTCAGGCTGATTATTTCATTTGTGTAGAGGTCGTGGTAATACTTCTGCAGGAAGTAAATTGGGCAGTGGCTGAATGTATGTTGGCAAAAGAAAACCCGTACGTGCATATACAGAGTAAAAATAGGTGTTAAATTTTTATTTAGCATCACCGATTTTATCAAAAGCTTTGCTTTTCTTCTCTAGTTTCCTGTTACTTCTAACAAGTTTTAATATATGATTTTGAATTGAGTAGCTTTTATACCTGCAGACATCTTTTTTCTTCTCCTGAAATATTGAATCTGTCCCTCTTCCTGTTGCTTATATAAAATAGTTATTCAAAATGAAATCAACTTCTCTGTAACCCAGTTTTGAATACTTGCTATTTGTTGCAGATGTCAGATGATTTGTTTATAAATGAATATCAAAGACATTTAGAATTTGTAGAAACTTTGAACATGTGTTACTATCTCAGCAGTATGTTTTAATCAATAAAATGAGCAATTCTTCTCAACTCCGAGGTCCTGCAGGAACCTGCCTAAAGTATCTGATGTAAATCAGTGTGATTCACAGTTCTATCAAACTGCCAAAATATTTTCAAAGCTATCTAAAGGCAATATCAGATTACAATCATTTACAGAGAACCAAAATGCCTGCACAGTACGTTACTGTTTACACTCTCACTTGGACCTCGCATATAGCAATATACTCTTGCGTGGATGTTTTAAAACAACAGTGAATGACTTTGTCAATTAATTAGGTAAAGGAGCAATTGCATCTGTTGATAAATAAATAAGAGGTCTTTCAGATGAAAGATATTTCTTTTGAAGTTTTGTGAGGTTCCAGAAGTAACAGTTTAAGGGGCCTTTAAAAATTATTACAAGCTTCTCTCTTTCTATAAATAATTGAAGGTAACAAACTCTAGTTGTATAGTTATTGCTGACTGTTTGGCAGATACATTTATTTGCCAAGGTTTAGCTTTGTTATTCCATAATGAGACTTGCAGCATGTTTTATAATGTCACATTGTTTTAATAGCTCATGTGTTGTAATATATAGTGTGGTCTTTGTTTCTCTGTTGAATAAATGTTCAGGTAGTAAAACAAAACAAAAAAAAACTTCTCTCACTACAATAAGAAAAAAAGATCATGATGCAAAGACTAGAATACAGTATGTAAAATAGAGCTAATTTGCAGTTATAAGCCTTTAAAATGCCTGTTTAAGGCAACATTCATCTCAAGACCTGGCAGTAACAAGTGTATTTTCTTTTTTTTATTTCAATAATTTTATCTGCCTTGTCTTTGGCACAATTGTGACATTCCTTTTCATTTTTTTGTGTTTTTTTTTCAGTACAAAATAAAATATTAATGCATGTGAATTAGAGAGACAAAGGAAATCAGTTTGAAAGCCAGCTCACTCCAGGTGGTGGCTTTAATTAACTCGTAAGGTTGAAATTCCATCTTGAAAAGGAACATGGGATAGCAGTTGTGAAATTGCTGTAATAGTTTTAAAATACAGTTATCCTCTGGAAAAAAAAAGAAAAAAAAAAAGTAAAAATGGTCTTGTGGAGGTCAGTGTTTTTGACTTGAGTAATGCCAAAGTATGTTGGCACATGAAAAAGTTTTATTTTCTAGCTGTCAGGCTTGTAAATTCAGTTTGACACTTGAAATTTGAAGTACTCTAGTAGTAACCAAGAGTAGAAATAGTGAGAAGATTCTGTTTATGGTAAAAGAAAATACACCCTCTCCCTCTCTCCTGCAGAGAGCTGCCTTACTTCCCCTGTATAAATTTCCGTCTAATGAGCACACTGTATTTCGTGCAGACATGTGCTCCCCTGTAAGAGGATCCCCTTAAGAGAGGAGTTAGTGATTTTTGCAGATACTTGAATGAGACGTGGGATCCTGAGTCGGAGTATCTGGCATGAAACCAGTATCTTTATTGCCCAAGCTGAAATACGTTTGTTGGATTGGTGCTAGTAGCAAATTCCTTTACCTCTTTTGTCACGACCGCGGAACGGAAGGAGTGAGCTTTATGTACGAGACTGGCGTGTGTTGCCATGACACTTAGTCGCACTACTGCCCACCTGAAGCGGAAAGACCCAGAGGCACCTGAACAATCTGTTGGAAAACATGAAGCATCCCAACTCCCAAGAAAAAGTGAGATGAGTACATTACATACTCTATTCTTGCATATGTTTCCAAGGGGAAGATGAGGTTGCCCTGCCTCTTACCTGTCTTATTTTAGAGAGGCCAGGCGCATTGTTGTCTGTGCAGTCTTGGTTAGGGAGACATTGCTTTTTTAAAAAGAGTACAGAAATGCTATTATTTTGCTACAGTAATGCTTATGGATTCTTCTGGGACCAAGAGCTTAAGTGAGAAGAGTGTATGTTGTATATGTGTTAGCAGTTAGCTTGGAAGTGAGGAAATTGAGATGAATATTGTACAGGAGTACAAATTCCAGCTAGTTTACACATGAAACGATACTGTTTTCTGCAAAAAGTGTAGTTCCTGTTTCCTGTTAGTGCTGTTAATTTGCTGCTTTATCAAGAATGGTTGTGAAATATCATCTGTTGATGACAGCCGTTATGATTGGAGGGTTGTCCTGGAGAAGTTAGCTATTCGGGAGCTGGAACAGTGCAGGCTAATGTCTGTAGCCAAATACATTGCTTACATTACTCAAAATGCACAGGGCAAGAATCGGATCAGCTCATGCAGCCTGCATGAGCTAAGCCTTTAGTGTTATTTTTTTTATCTTATTTCACTCAGGAGTTTTGTTTTTTTGATAGTTCAAAAATGTAGAGTTCCTTTTAAATAAAATATATTCATTGTTCATATTCTTTGCGCTTTAATATGGCTACAAATACTTTAAGGAGGGTCTACCATTTTACTGATATTTTCCTACTCATATGATATAGCTTTACTTGGTTTTGCTCATATCTTCAGTAAATACGGGCTGATTTTTTCATCACTGCCTTTCTCATTGCATCGTGCTAGGTTTTTGCTTTCATCTTGTGTTAAACATGAAAAATGAATTTGAACATTAGTAGAATCCATTTGGGAACCAGATCTTCTATTGTAAATAAAATTATTCATTTTTTATGTCATTTTTTTCAGCAGACAAGGTATTGATCTCTGGATTTCTGTTCAGGATGCCATAAGGAGCACTAGCACAAAGGAACACAGCAACATTTGTAAATTGATTGAATGCAATATGTAATGACAGAGACAAACATCAGATCTATGGCAGTACTATATCATAGAAAACATTTTTCAACAGTTATTGAATTGGTTATTAAAAAAGAACAGGCTTTCTAACTGGGAACAGTGAGCTGAGAGTTCTCAGATCAAGCAAATTTAATAGTAATTTGTGGTGGACAGTGTGACCCCTTCAGCAAGAGTGTGTGCATGTGACTATAAGAAATTAGAATAAATTCTTTACAGTATTTTTTTTTTAATCTTTCACTGATTATGAAAAGCTTTTTAGCTTTCCCCCCCCCCCCCCCCCCCATTTAAAAATATAGCACCATTTACCTGTTACATACAAAGCGTTGCTGGGATTTCTTGTATTCTTTTCTGCAGAGGTCTGTTTCTTACACCAGAAAGAATTCGGAAACTACAGAAACCCAAAGCATGTGGTATTTGCTGGCAGCTTTATCGCTATGTGAAGTTAATGGCCATTATTTGTCACTGAGGCAGTATATTGTACTAAGAGTTACTATGGCTAACTTGGCTAACTTCTGGGGTG
>VZSV01000005.1:13593094-13608158 GCA_013398735.1 Nothocercus julius
AGAGAGGTTGTGGAGTCTCCTCTGGAGATCTTCCAAACCCGCTTGGATACAGTCCTGAGCCACATGCTGTAGGTGACCCTGCGCGTGCAGGGGGGTTAGACTAGATGATCTCTAGAGGTCCCTTCCAACCTTAAGCATTCTATGATTTTATGGCTAGTTCCTTTTGTTAATAAGTAGGGGAAACATTAGTTGAGCCAGCTGCTCCTTCAAAGATGTAATAACTTGCAGTGTAATTACCTGGAACCTGTCGTGTGAGTGGGCTGGGATCCAGGGTCGTTGAAGGCAGGAATGGCGTCTGTTCTGCTGCATGGTGTGTGCGCATGTCCCTGAGTTCCCTTGTCAAATCCTGGCAGGATCAGCATGCTACTTGAGACTGGCACATACTGTTTTGTGGCAAAACAGTTGTTGCTTTTCTTCCAAACCCTTTTTTATCAGCAGTGTATTAATATTTTAAAAAGTAAATTTGATTTTTGATTTAATTATAGTTCTGACAGGATTTCCATTGAAAATAGCTGTCTGGCTCTGTAAAGAATAGGATTCTCTCACAAGTTTGGGCATTTAGGTGAAAACCCTGGTGCTTTTCATGTACATGAAGTTATTATTCTTCCTTAAGTCACGCAAGTGTCCTGAGCCACATGCTCTAGGTGACCCTGCGTGTGCAGGGGGGTTGGACTAGAAGATCTCTGGAGGTCGCTTCCAACCTTAAGCATTCTGTAATTCTATGATTCTAAGTGCTGTTAGTTGTGATTTAGTTAGGTTGTATACTTCACATAACACATCTGAATTTGTTACATAATTATTAATTTTACATGTTTTAGTATAAACAAGTGTTAATATTTGCCATAAGATGAATATGTAGAAAAGAAAATCCAGTTATATTGCAGAATATAAATATGTATTTGCATATTACAGTAACAGAACACTTTTTTACAGAAGCTTCATATGCATTATTGTTATTACTTGCATTACCATGATGCTAGCAGGCAATCATAAATTAGTACAACGCTGTCTTAGTTCCCCTTCAAGCAAAGAGCTAAATATATATATTTATGTATGAAATATACACACACACACGCACACACATATATATATATATATATTTATTTTTTTTTTCCTGTGAAGACTTTGTGTCCTAAACGTGACCTTTGAGATAGTAACGGAGTTGCATGAAGACAAAGAAGTGTTGTTCAGGACAATAAGAAGTGAACTTCTCAGTTTAGTTTTCCAAATTTCCTTGGCATTCCAGGAGGAGATTGTATTAGGAGAGGAGTGATGAGGTAGCTCGGTTGGTGTAGAAACGGCCTCCTGAGTGCGAAGAGCAGATAAAAATAATAGGTCTTATTTGAAAATGTAGGAAGAATATAGAGTATATTTCTTCAGCTGGACTGCAGAATGATTGACTTGTTTTCTGTGTTGTCAGGATTTGGCAAATTCCTTCTGAGATCCCAGGCTAAAGTTGTTCATTATCCAAAAGAAAAGGTTTATTTTTCTGTCAGATCTCATATAAAGCTGTTCCACAACTCTTCCGCATATAAGTAGTCTTGATCCCTTAAGTGGAACTCATTAACATCACTAATGTTTCTTTGCAAAAATGAGAGTAAGAAAAACAACTGCTATCCTTCATTGTTTTTAGTTGAAGTATTTTGTGGAGAGGATAGGAGTGGGACTTCTGCTTGGGGAGTGAGCAGTGAGCCAGTAGATCAGCTGCACTGGATTCGTAGGCTGCTTTGAGAGAAAAGGTTTCTGCTTTAACAGGCCAAGAAATGAGTGATCAGCTCTGGGTGTGCAAACACTTTGAATTTAGTAGCAATGAAAGTCCAGTTAATAATCTTAGAGCTGGAGTCCTTTTGTTTACAGTCTACAAACAAAAAGCTGGTGTTTGAGTTGCATTAGGAAATGCAGCTTCTGAAGATAATGAATTCAGGTGCGCAAAAGCTTCTCTGTCTGTCTCCCCCCGTTTCCCTCTCCCTTTCTCCTCAACTCTCTAATTTGGTCTGGTGAAAATCCTCTCCCTTCAGATCTGACTTTACTTGAAAGGTTCTCACAGTTACAGACTGTGTTTCATGGTAAGGATTTACCTGTTAAGTTTGCGCTCTTATAGGTCTATTAATGGAATGGCATTGATGGAAAGTCCTATGGTTGGTGCTTTGTGACAGTGCTTTAAGAAGAAGAAAATACGGAAAGAATAGAATCCGAAGTATGTTTTGTTGAAACAATGGAAATGGAACAAGTTGCCTGCTAAATTATTTGCATGGATTGGTAGGTCAGTGCTAAGAATTTATGAGGTTATAGTGTACCCTGAACTGGATGAGGCATTTAAAAAGCTTGATTAAGACCGCATATGAGAGAAGCAGCTCTTAGGGTGGAGTCTGGTGCAGGCTCTAAACCTGGAGATGTCTATCTTATCAAATGCCACAAATCATGGGCAGTCCGTTACTAGTGATGTGTTCAGCTGACTCCCAAGTCACGCTATTAGGAAAGTGATGAGATTTCAGAATTGAGCTCGAAGGTATAGGTGTCATAATAGGATGTGTCTGTGCAATTAAATTTCTTGGCCGCATTGCTTACATATTCTGAAATCCAGCTGAAAACATCATTTTAGTCTAACCATTTTGTTCCCCTCGTCATCATCATTCTTGTGTTTGGAATTCGTAAATGACTTTAAATCAGAAAAACACATGCATAATCCTCTCCACTGCCTTGGGTATTTCAGAGGCACTCGATGCACAGTTTTGAAGGCATGTTACTAATGTATGACCTCTGAAAGTGGAACTGCGTGTCCTTCAATGCAGTTCTTAAGTAGTTGACTTACGTGTATTTACTTCGAGGTTCTTGCAACTGCGATGGCAGACATCACTTGGAGAAGGAATTTTCCCATTCATATTTTAGCATCTTGGGAAAATAGGATAAATGTTTAGTGAGAAAAGCATCTTCCTAAGGACCTGGAGTAAGTTAGTCATATTTAAGACAGAGAAGCAAAATTAAATAGAAGGAAGCAAAATTAAGTGGTAGCACCTGAACTGGGTTTATAAAAGGTGAGAATGAGTATTTAATTTAAGGTTAACACATAACTGGCATTCCTGTTATTTCAAAAAGAAGTACAGGTCTTTGTTCATATTGACAACTTTTAGTCTAGCAGAGAAAACTTTTCTGTAGCAGAGAAAAAAATTGTGCTTGCTCTGGTCACTGTACAAACATGTCATTTTAATGCTTTTTATTGCATGCATAAATGCAGTAAAATGCAAAATGCAACAAAAATGCAACAGTTATAAATGGGCTATAGATCACAAATACACAGCAGTGTGTGCATGCGTGTGTGTGTGTGCTGTCATTGCAATTTTGCCATTATGGAAAGCTTAAGTTCGCACATCAAGAGCAGATGTCCATGTTCTTTACCTTTCAGGTAGCATTTACCAAGAGCTTCATAAAAGATGGCAATAAAAGATTTTTTTTTTTTTTTTCCCCTCATGTCATCACATAACTGTTGTCAAATTCAACTTTTTTAGTTTTTTAAGTAGTTTCTTACTAACGAAGATGACAGTTACGCAGCCATTTCTGCTACAGTTTGTGAATGTGTAGGACTTCTTGTCCTCTGCAGAGTTAAGAGAATGTAGCACACACGATTACCTGAGCTTGAGCAAAGTGTTGCAAGGCTTCCTCTTATGGCAGAATATGATTGAGAGATGATGGGAATACATGGTTATTCAAATACCACACAATGAGCATAAGTGATGCAATATATGCAGAGTTTTTGTTTGCAATGGCATAGATTTGCTGGCAAGTCAATTGGAGATTTCGTTTGTTCCTTATTGTTTCTAGCCTGTTGGAGTATTTTGTGCTGTTTGATGTAATACAACACCCAGTGTTTTTCTTAAGTGCGTATTTTTGAGAGACATCAGATGTGAATTTCCTGTTGCAGCTCTTAAGAGATTTAGTAATAAGATATTTACTTGCCATCTCTTTAATACTCTGAATCTGGGGAGTTTGCTGTGAAGAGCCTAATATATAGTGTTCTTCTGTTAAAAGAACCATAAATTAACATTGGAGCCTGATGTCTTATAATTATAGCCTGAAATAGATATTTCATAATGCTAATCATTTTTTTTTTTAATTTTAGTTTTATTATTTAAGGACCTTAGAAGACAGTAAGTAAGGGGGAAAAGGATATGCCATGTACATGAAAAATGAGGAATGCTTCTCTAAACATAGAAAAAGGAAGGAATAGTACTCTGTGGTGTATAATCCCAGCATCTTTTCAGGAACATAAAGACTAATTCATAATGTCATAACCTCATCCTTTGAACCTCAGTCCTTTGAACAGAAACCCATCTGCTTTATCCCTCAGTGAAGGCAGACATGGAAGCCTGAATATATACCAGTCACTTGCTGATACTAGGTCCATTGTTTAATGGACCAATGTAAAGCACCCAGCCACGCCGGCAACACAACCCTGGGATGGGTGGCCTAGACCTTGCAGGTCCCTGCACAGGATGAACGTGCACCTTTCCACTTAACTGTGGCCCTCTCTGGACCCCAGTCAAGAAGGCAGCATGAGTGGTCTCTGCTTTGCTGCCCAGAGCTGCTCGCTTGTGCTGCTTCATTTATTTAGGAAATGCTTTTTACAGTGGGTTTGAACGAGCAGTTGAGACTGGTCATCACGGCAGTGATTCCAAATGGCCCTGTAATTGCTTTGCAGAGCTTTAGTCAAGGGTCAAGCAACTTCTTTGGGCAAAGTAATTGGATAAATTATGTTTTAATAGATTTTCCTGTGCAAGTCAGATATGAACACAGTGTGGAGGTTTTATTCTAAAATGGAGCTACAATAAAAAGCAGAGGCTATGTAAAATGAGGCTGCGGTGGAAAATTGAGGACACAAATCACTGATACATTGTATTTCACTCTCATTCATACCAGATCTAGGTTTTTAAGGTTGCACATGCTTGCATAGTCTGCTCTTTGTTTGCTAATGTATTTTAGCCTTTGCTGTTCCTTGCAACCTGCTGAGATCTAGCATGTTTCTGATCAAAGCATGGACATCTCAGCACCTCTTGGTTAGATGAGGTGAGTGGATGTCACACTTCAGGCATTGTAATTTAGTCACTGTAAACACATGTGTCAGGTTCATATTCTTAGGCTCAGTTCTGTCGATGAGGATTGGATCAGAATAGAACCTAGCTCATTTTGTGTGTGGTTCACTCTTTTCAAACTCCAAGGAGAAAGTTAAGTAAAAGTATAAAAATACAGTTCACTAAATAAGTTGCTTTTTGGCGAAGAACACACTCAGAGCCCACTCTTGAAAACATGGTAGCATTTCTGTTAATACAGTTAAATTCAAAAGCATGTGTGATTTTTAGGTGAGGAGAGAGGGAGGAAAAGAGAAACAGAGTTAGGGAAATAAGAAACAAGATTTTTATTTGTCTTCTGATTTCTGACATTTAAAGTGCATCTTATTCTTACAGACTTCTTTTGCAGTATGCTTCTTAGAAACCTATTAAAAAGAAAAAAAAAAAAAAAGTCATGCCACGTCTTGATTCCAGAAATGTTAAGAGGATAAAATACAGCAAGAGTTGTGATAGTATTGAATGATATATGAGAAATTGCCAGACCCTAAGATTCTGGTAGAGAGAGTTGAAAAAAGTGTTGATCATATCAGTCCATATGGGAACGCTATTTCCAGGAATAAAAGTCATATTCCAACAATGGCATTAATAACAGCAGTGATGATAAATTTGAAAAAAGAGAGATGTGAACTAAAAGCAAAGTGAATTTTTCTTAAATATTGAGAGTAATGTAGCTGAGACACAGTGCCAGCGTTAAGGAACTTTTGGAATCTTTTGGTGCTTTGAAATGTACCAAAGTAACAAACTTCTCTTTAAGATTATTAGGAAGTTATCGTCTTGATGGAAGAGTAATGAAGATGGAATCTGTGCACCAGCGTGAAGGAACTCAGAATAAAGTATCCTCTTGGTGGGACAGCAGTGAGATGTAACATATTTTTGTTTCCATGTCTGCAAAATGGGATCCTGTCTGCTGCAGAAGAGGGAGTGCTAAAAGGAGGGAGGAAGAGATACCCATTAGGAGGTTAGGCCGAAACAATTGGGTAACCTTTCTGAACTGAGGTGCATGTTGCTTTTGAGGGGCATCATTTAACTTTGAAAGTCATAACGGGGAATTACAAATAAAGCAGCTTTATCGACCTACCTTTTGATATTCCTGAGAGAGTGTGAAAGGGGACATAAAGTCACTCCAATGCTAACTGTCTATTAGCATCTGATTTAAAATTTGTTAGAATGCCACTTACCTTAGGTATTATTGATTGTATTTCTTTAAGTTTATACACTTTCTGTGAAGTGCTTTCAATATATGACAAAACTGAATTACTTTCAACTGCATCTGAAAAAAGGTCGTTGTTTTGGGATTCTAATTTTACATATTCATGAGAATTTAACAGGATGCCTCTGCCAGGTGCTCCCTCCCTTCTGAATGCTTGGGCACAGGGACCACCATTGCATTTGAAACATAGTCCAACACTTTCCTGTTAAAGCCAAATGCTGTGTGTCTCAATGTTTTATTGGAATTTTTGGCAGAAAGGGCTGCCTATGATATTTGCAAAATGAAATTACATGTTTCCTCCCCCCAGATTTGTTTAGCTCCAGGTAGTGCAAATAAAAGACAAAATGAAAGAAAACTTTTTAATATACTTCACTTTGCAGAGCTCTGTTGTGGTGGAGGGAAATTACTTTAGGAGTGAAAACTTTATAAGCACTTCGAAATAAGATCAATATGTTTTTCAAATGACTTTCCTAAAAAATTGTAGGGAGAGACTTTAGTAACTAAGCCTGTATGGCTACTTCTGTACAGTTGCAGTGGAACTGGATTATTGCAAGAAGACTTCTTTGTTGTTTTACTGCAGGCATTTTGAGTGCTTGAAGAACATGGAACTGTCACCTTTGCCTAGGTAGCAGTGGACTTTTCAAGAAAAAATAGTCTCCTAATTAGTGTCTAGCCGTGTGGAAGGATGCTAATGATACATCTCTGCTCAATTAATGTTTCCCTGCTATGACTCCATCAGTATTAATAAAATAATTTATATATGTTTGTCTATCAGAAAATATCCAAGTTTAGCCTGGAGAAACTTCATCACAAAAATATTCTGGAGTTGGAGCGTTCTATTTTTATCTTAGTCTGAAAGCAGCAGTGTTAGTGAAACACTGCTGATTTAGCATAATATATTGCTGACGTTAACTTTAATTCAGAAAACACTGAAGGCATTCCCCTTTTCTACTCCTAGCCAAGTAAAATACAATGCATTTGATAGTGTTTATAAGTTGATTATAGATACATATGATACTGAATAATTTTTATGCATATGGAGAAACATGCTTCTTTCATGAAGGTGTTAGCGACTGACTGAAAGAAACTGATTAAAAACAGATGTTCGTAGAAAAGCAAAAACCTTAGAAACAAGATAGCCCTTCTGTTCCATAGGAAAATGGGAGTGATTTTTAAACTACCCTGGTCTACTTTTCTTAATGCCTACAGCATCGAGCTTGCTATTTATCTTGTAGGTCAGCTAGAGTCATTCCTCGCTCAAAATTTTCCTGATCTTCTTGCAAGTTAAAACTTGGGAGGAAATGCTTTAGTGCAGCAATGGGTTTTACCGGTCATTAACAATATTGGAATTGGCGCAGACCTTATGCAGACTTTCCAGGCTCTAGAGAGAGAACAAATTAGATTGCCTATGTTGGAAAGCACATATTTACATATAACACTTCTTAGAAGATAGTATTAGCTGGTTAAAGAGGATGTGACAGTGTAACTTGATGAGGTAGAAAGAGCAAGATTAACCTATTCTGAAGACTGAGCCACTAGTTCAGACTATAGGCTGCTTGCTAGCTGTCTGATTTACGGTCCATTTGGATGATGTACATACAACTAAGCCTTAACAACTATAGCTATGGTCACATAAGCAGGATACTTGCTCTTGGTTCTGCATATTCTGCCAGGCCTAGACTCCCTTTTTTTCCTTTTTTTTTTTTTTTTTTTTTTTTTTTTTTTTGACTCTTACCAGGCACTGAGGGATAACTGTTGTCATGCTGTCCAAACTATGTTTAGACTGAGAACGTTTCAAAGAGGTGGTAGAAGAAGGCAAAAGGATGAGAGGCAGCCAGCTCTTATTAATTTTTGAGGAGGTTGGAGGGGTAGCTTCAACAAAATAAAAGCAATATTTGAATTTCAGTGGTACAGAGTCTCTTTGCATTAGCTTTAGTCTACTCTAAACTGAAAGTTGGACAAGTAAAGCTTTTGCATACTATTTATGTACACTCAGGTTAGCCTCTGAAGATGTCCTGTGCAGAAATAATGAATGCAATGTGGGGTAGAAGGAGCTGTAACACTGTGCAGATACATATTTCTATGCAGTTGCCCCTTAATTACATAAAGAGTACTCTGTTTTTATAACATATCACTGAAGTCTTTATGTACAAACCTTAAACTTTTTGACCCATTTTTAAATGAAGGGGATGCAGGATGTCAAGATGAGATTGTTTCAGCCTAAGGGAACAATATAGTTAACCTAATGTTCTAGTGAGAGGCCAGGTCAGACTTACCCTTGAAACAAGAACTGATTAACATGTATGCTACTCACATCAGCATTGTTTTTGCACTGAGCCTGTTATGCATTGTGAATTCTTTATTCTACTTGTCGATTTTTTTCCCTAACATTTGTTGATACCTGGGAAGCCCAGGGATTTATCTGCTATATCTGTATATGATACAACATTTAGAATGGAGGAAAAACGTCACTGCTAGAACTATCCATTACTTGCACACGCAAGTGAAATGGATCGTTACAATGCTACTTACGTAGTCCTCTTAGTTCAGAATTAGGAGAATTGTATTTGGGATGTATTTGAAAAGTAATGGATTTTGATCAGGCACAAATGAATAAATTCATAATTTAACCAACCAGTAGAAATGTAAGGGCCATTTTCAGTTTAAGGGTTGGATTGCTTCTGTGCCTATATGCTCCAAAAGGTGCTGCTTTAGATATTCCTCTGTTGTTTCCAACAGGATGCATGCAATTGGGGGAAACACAGGGCGTCTTAAAATATTTTATCAGATTCTTCTTGATCTTGAACCATTGCATTGTTGCTACATGAATGGAGTTACCTGAAGTGCAGGTAATAGGGGATCTTTTTAGAATGCCTAGAAGCTATCAGAGTGAAAAAGATAATGTGATTTGTTAATTGTGTTTTGTCACAACTGAAAAGGTACGGAGAGCCACTTTATTTGTTTTTTTAAATAATAAAAATCAGATCAGGATTGTCATCTGATCTGTCAGAGAAATCAACAGCAGTAACCATCTTCCATCTCATTATTTCCCTTTTCCTTTTGAAACATTGATCTTTGCATAAAAAAAATTGTCTGTTGCCTTAGATTTTAAGCGTTTGGCCCATTTACTGCACAGCTAAACAAAACACACTTCCTTTTAGAAACTCTTCACTGAATTGCTAAAATCTGTGAGGAGATGGTACTGTTTTCAGTTGCTTTGGGGACCTGTCATGTACTAGGTTTGAGGATAAATTTGACTTGTCCAATCTATTTGTGTTGCTAATTTGTTTCTTTGCTCAAGAGCAGTATCTAAAGTCTTGAAGCCGCATATGTTTGGTGGCTTAAATTTTCACAGCCATTGCTGATGTTGTGAAGGGTGGCTCCCGTGACAGTTGTTTTGCATAGGGAGGAGAAGTTTCATTAACTTCAGAAAAATCAGTATTTGGCCTTCTGTAAACAAGATAGATATTTTTGTTATTCCTCATGCTGTACTAATCAATCACCATTCAGAGATTCTACCCAAAAAGAAGAGTAAATGATCTGTGGTAGGATAGATGACTCTTATGCTTAAGAAATTTGAAAATATTTTCCATTCAGAAATCAGATAATCAGGAATGTGTGACCTTTAAAAAACAGGCATTTAAAACTGATTCATTGAAAAGCTAAAAATGCCTGTGCAAATCCTGGGCAAAAAAGGATAAGAAACAGTGTGGAAATATAAACATGAGGGAATTTGACTCTCCTTAAAATTGCCGTATAACTTAGATCTCATAGAAAGCTGGACTGTTAGGGAAAACAAGGAGAAAGAGAATTTAATGTAACTTTGAAAAAAGATATTATATATATTTTATATATATATATATGGGAGATATGTATTATGTGTTAACACCTTCTAATATCTATTATTTTGTATATAGAGCACTCTGTGCATGAAGGAAAGGAATGAAAGTTAATAAGTAAAACTTATTTTTACTTTCGTATTTTCAACTTTCATTCTGTGCAGGCGATGATGAGTATCAGTATCAGAACGGATGTGTTCAACTTTTCTGTGTCCAGAGAATAGTATTTTATAAAGCAAAAAATAATTTTTTTTCTAATAGTTCATAACTATTAGAAAGTTGATTTCTTGATACCCTTATAAAAGCTGAATTTTGAAAATTATTTCTCTTTATGAAATAATAGACTGAAGAAAGACTAATTCTGTTTTGCTGAAGAAAGACTAATTCTGTTTTGTGATATATATGGCTAATGCTGACGAGTTTCCTGTATGGCACAAGTAAATATAATTCTAATTCTGAACAATTATAATTATGATTTTCTCTCCACCACATGTAGTGCCTACATTATAACTAGAACCAACTGCCAGATCTATGCAGCTATAGACAGTGTGACTGCATTTTTTAATGCTAATCCCAGCACAGTGTTTTAGTGGTGGTGGACCATATGTTTTAGCGTAGATTTGGAACTTAAAGCTTGAGAAAGAGTATTTTCTGGAACCTGGAAAAAAAAAATGATAGAAGCTCTGACAGATCTTTCCTTTTTCCTTTTAGAAGATTCTTGGGTAGCCTTCCTAGATCATGGCATTAACAGTTTTTCATTAATGACCCGTCATTTAAATATGTCTGAGTAGTTGCTGTTGAGTCCCCTGCTCTCATTCTGGGCAGGTGATGATTAATATCAGTACCAAAATACCTGCCTTCAACTTTTTTCTGTCCATAGAGGAAGACAAAGCAATATAAGTGTTGCTGCTGATACTGCAGGGCTGAGCATATTCTCCCTGGTTTTCTTGTGCTGTAATACGGTAATGCAAAAAATCCAACATATTCGCATAAACTTAATGTTATTCCACATCTTGAATCTAATTTTTGTTCAGTGTCAGCTGCGCTGCTGAACTCTGTGAAGTGTCGGCTGTCAAAACCAGAAAACTCTAAATATCTGTATAAGAAGGTCCTTTGTGACCTGCTAATTGCATTCCATGACAGACCTGCTTTCCACAGAATAATAATGAAACAGAAACTTTCAAAACTAAGTTAATTTAAACATAAAGTATATGCAACAGAATGATAAAGCTTGAAAAGTTGCAATTCACAGTACATAATTAAATATCATTACCTTTAGTTACTGCAGGCTTCTCTTTGTTTTGTCTGTTCAATAAGGGGAAGCGTAGATATGCTCTACGTTTTGAGAGGAGTCCTATTTGCCCAATTACTGAAGTTTAGGATTGATTCAGGAGATAATATTTTGTCTTTGATACTGTTTTGTGTATCTTGATGTAAAAATGCTAGCCTTAATGTCTTTTGTTTTATATTGTTAAGGCTTAATTTAATTCTAAAAGTCTCTGAAGATTTGGGTGAAAACAGAGTTTAAAAAATCCATCCCTTTCAAAAAAAAAATATATCTGTGTGTGTGCATATATATATATATATATATATTTGCACGCTCTAGTTCTTTGCGTATATATTTTATTTGGTGTTGATAGGTAGGTTTCTGCTGTTTCTTTTTATCTCCTGCCTATTTTATTTGATAATTAATTTTTTATAGCTTTTGGTTCTACAGATTTGGGTATTTAGGGAGAGTAGGTTGAGACCATTTAAGACTGTTGGATCTAACGATAGTTACAACAGCTTATTACGCTAATTCTGAGTTGATTTAGGGAATATCACTTTCACGAACCTTTATGCCCGAGGGTTTGCACCATTGTGCAGTATTTTGTAATAGGGATAGATAGTGCATTTGGCATTGAAGGAAAAAAGTAATTGATTCGGTTTGACTCAGCAGGTTATAGTGTATCCTGGTTCACTTGAGAATATAAAAATACACCAGATGATAGACATTCAAAAGAAGTGTCAAATAACCTGAAAATATCATTTATTGAAGCAGTAAGGAATAACTCCAAAACTAGAAGGGTGTTGTTGGAGGGAACTGGGGATTAATCGATACCTTTTTGCCTCTGAGAGAGTTCTAGAGCAGGTCTTTTTTGTCTAAAATCCAAATGAAAGAGATATATTTATTTTCCTACCTCTTCAGAAAGAAAAGAAAAAAAGGTAACTTAGTGAAACGAAGATAGCTATAACACTCTTTACCATTAAGATTTTCTAGACATGCTGGCAATTATTTGCCAATGAATATCTCTGTATTCTCCAAAATTACATTGGTTTGGTTCTTTCAGCTGTGTTCTGTAAATTAGAGGTGTCAATATACATGTTGTTCTATAAGCAAGGTTAAGGCAGTACTGAAAAGTTAAACCTATTATTTCCTCAGATCCTGTTCAACAGAGTTCTTGACAATCATTTCTGAATTAACAATTCAGATGAAACTTTTTTTTTTTAAGGATAAAAAGCATTAATGGCTTTTGAACTGGCCTTTCAAATATGATTTTTAGCTATAAAATAATCAGAGATTTGGTTAGTGAATGTACTGCAGCAGGTGTATAGTGCAAAAGAATCCTAAGAATCTTTCCGTCTTCTAGGGTTTGGTTGCTTTTTTGTTGTTGTCTCTCATCTCTCAAGTTTAATGCTTGGTTAAGTCCATTTGGAAAGTGATTGCTCAAAATCATGTTGCCCATTCATGGCTCAACCTAGATGCAGAATCAAGCAGTTCACCTATCCTCTGCTATGACTTGAAGAACGTGCGTCTTCCCCATGCATAAAATAATGTAATGTATTACAGGGTGTTTGATTGAAAAGGTGGATTTGATCTACTAATATTAGATGCAAAAACTGGCTTAGGACTTGGCCAATTTTTAACTAAGAGGAAAGTGTCATTTTGCTAAGTCTTCTTAAAACTGGCAAACAGTGTTAACAGAGGTCTTGTTCTTACTTGTGTTCTTTCGTGGATTTTAAATATGTTTTTTGCTGTACTAATTTTTCCATTCCTCTTCCTATTGCGTATGTCTCAGATTGTGGTTGAGATACTCGGTGCCATCACAAAGGCTGTCATTTCTTAAAAAGTCCTCTTAAATCAATACACAACTTCTGATGGCCGCTTAATGACTGTCTCGGAGCTCCTTTTTGTTTTTCTTCTTTTGAAAGAAGGGAAAATGATTTTGATGAAAACCAAATGCTGAGTTCATGCAAGACAAGTAATATAGATTACTTGCCATAGTAGTTGGATAACTAAATATTTACAGTGATAACTAGGCATGATCTTAATGGTTTTGAGTATTAAGTGCTAATAAAACAGCACTATTTACTGCCACAATTAAATGTTCTTTTCCTGTTCTTACGATAGGTTTGGTCAGCACAGTAGATTTTTATTTGTTGTGTTTGATATCTGCTTTAATTCATTGCTTTCAGACCTAAAGGAGAACAAAATGTTACTGACAACAAAATTTCCCTTTTTTTCTGCCTATTTATTACATAAATACCATGTTTTTATTTTGTGTGCACATGCCACCAGACACCAGCCAATAATCTGTTTCCTATATGGATTGCAGCTCAGTATTTTGAACCTGTTTGGGTTACTAACAAGTGGCCCTTAGTTTCACAGTAGAAAATATGATGAACTTAGACTGTGCAGAGTGCCTGTGTTTGAGGTGCCTTGAGTGAACTCATCTTTGCGTCAGGATTTGATACAGCTGAAAAGCTTTTGTTTAAAGCCTCAGTATATTTCATTGTCACCAATGAATATTCAAAATCATGATCCTTCTTTTAAATGGAGATGCAACCCATAGACTCTAAAATCTAAATGATATGTGCTAGCTTCATTTGGAAGTATAATTAAGGTGTATAATGTCATTTAACTGTTTAATGAACTCTGCATAACGTAATGGAATACAAATATTTGACCTTCCTGACAGTGACTGATGGATTGAAGCTGCATAGCATGATATCATTAGAATGTCAAATAACATCATTATTCATGATTACCAGGAATTATTCAGGTGAAATGGCAAATGTAATGGAAAGCTATTATTTGTGTGTGGGCTGCAGATTGACTTTCTTTGGCTGTGAATCTCTTGATACAGGGGGAAGATACTCAGATTCATTGAGTTACAAAGAATTAGTGCTATAGGTTAAACAAATGTCAATAATACCAGACAAGTATTTTCAGTAGGTCAGGCCATGTAGTAAATGTGTAACTACCAGTGATAATGTTGCAACTTCTGTTCTATTCTTACTTCTGATACATACATGTAGAAAACTTCATTAAGTTACATCATAACTAGTGCTTCCATCATAATATATCAATAATCACTCTTTCCTGAGTGATGCTTTTGTGCAATTGAGAAAAAACAAACAAAAAAAACAACTCATGCAATGTTCAGCAGTAATTTCACCCTCTGTTATCAGAGTGAAGACTTTTGTTCCAGAAGTTAAACCAAAACTATTAACTCGATATATTTCCTTCGCTTAAATCAACAGAATATTTATGCCCTGTAACTAACATGTACATTGAAACGGCTGGGCAACCAGATTCTTAAAGCTGAGTCCATGCTCATGCAGTTCATTGAATTGTAGGTGTAGAAATAAATAAGTAACGTGTAGTATTTTGGCAAGCTAAGGTCTTACACCTGAGAAGTAAATGAGATGTGAAAATTAATTTTGTTTATTGAGACAAAAACACCCCTATAATAGTGCTTTATAACATGCTTTCTGCTGGGTCTGAATCATGCCGGAAGAGGGTTCTGAATCCCTGACCTGCAAATACAAGCTGCATTGCTCTCATCAGTTTTGTTTTCTAAGTGAAGTATCTGTTCGCAAAGTAAATTTGGAAGTAAAGAATTAAATAG
>VZSV01000005.1:13608198-13774065 GCA_013398735.1 Nothocercus julius
GTTTGAGATTTGCATGAACCTACTTTGTAGTGTAATGACTTCAGAGCTCCCTGCTCAATTTTAACCGAGTTTGACGGAGGGGCAGAATGTACGTCAAATATAGGTAGGCAGGAGGAGGGATATTAATAGTGACCAAATCAACATGAAGATTTTACGGATTTTTTTTGTTAGGCATTAGAGAAACCACAGAAAATAGACTCTGAGGCATAAATCCATAGGAAACCAGGCTTTGTTACTCTCCCTGTTCATACAGCTATTTGTTTATAGTTTCATTATGTAAATGAAGAAAGTATGCTATTTAGGAATAATACTTTCCCCAGAGTCTTTAAAATACCTTAATAATATGTATAGAGTATTGTTATCACACTATAGATTTAACTATATCTATATGAGAACATAATTCATATATCCGTAAAGTGCTGTTATTTTTTATTAGGCAAATGTTTTTTGAATTGGCTGTAATAATACAAATGTCCTCTTGTAATTTAATTTAGCTGATTCCATTCTCAGGTTAGTTTGTTACTTTAGTGCAGTAACTTGTGCATATGTTATCTTGCTAGATGGGAAAACATAAAATGGTTTGGAATGATTTTTAATGAATTATAATTACCTGTATTCATAACATACATTGAAGTCGAAATAACTTTGTGTGCCGTTAGAGTTAGAACAGCAGATCTAAAGACTATAAGAGTGCAAAGATTTACTTTTGGCTCAAACTGAATGATAAGAGGAGCTGAGTGATGATATGGAAAGCAAGTGTGTGATCTAGTTTTAGTCTTTCATCCTTTAAATTGCAAACAGTGCCTTGGATTTTCCATGTAAGTAAACAGGCCCAAGCGTCCTACTTGGTGTCTTTTATTTCTTTTTGGTTCCTAACTTTTGCTTTGGTTATTCATGCGTTAGATGGACAAAGCAAACAGACAAAAACAAAATAGCTTTAATCCTGTCATTGTTTGCTTGCCTCAAAAAATAGTAGAATGGAAATGGCATCTTTTCACTTTTGTGGATGTTATTAGGATTAAGCCATGTGTTCTGCAGATGCTCTGTACTTCATTGAACGTGCAGTTCTATTCCTTACGTTTTAAGAAGTCAGTAACAACATACAGAAAGAATTAGTAGCTACCGCAAGTGTCTCCATGCAAATGTAAAGACTGTCTTCTCTGGAACGAGCTGATGGCTATAAAATGAAATACATTTAAATACATGGTTAAAGATGATGAAAATATCATACAGAACCAAAGCACTTCAGCTGTAGATATTCATTAAATTGACCATTAATAACTTGTAATATAAAGGAATATTACTGTATTCATAAATTTTTAATGCAGATTTTATTAAGCTGGCATGTTATATGAATTGATTCCCTGACATCTTCTGGTTGTGGGTGTATAGATAATAGTGTCTTGCATGAGTCTTGCATGAGTTTTCTATAATCCAGGAATTCCAATTGACTGGTTCTAGGTCAAAAGCACATTTTGGTTCTGGATGACAATTCTTTCAACAGATCAGCAATCAAAAAATACAATGTTATGTTTGGAATGGTCATAATGCTATGTCAGCATTTCTGTTGCAAATGCCTTTTTCCCAAGGCTTATAACTTTTACATAAAACATGCTTGAACCTGGCAATTATTGATACAATGTTTTTAGCCTGTTAATTAATATTTCTTCCCCCTACTATTTCCTTTTCTCATTGAAATATAGCATTCTATTCTGCATGTTAAATTTATTAATTAGAACATTAACGCATCATCTGTTTTTTTAGGGAAATGTAACACTAAAACTTTGGCATTTTAGAGCTTCTTTCTCCTGTATATTACCTATTTAACAGTATGCTCTAGGGAAGAGAATGAGGAAGAATAAGTCAGATTTGGAAGCGATTCCTTACTTAGAAATAATTTAAGTAGGCGTACAACATTTAAATATACGTATAGATACAAAGCTTGAGAAATCTTGTCTTTATGGTTGTTATTGGGGTAATCTGACTGAGGATGTTGAAGCAGAAAAAAACAGTAGGTAGCAAGAGGTTTTCTGCTTGATTTTTACCAATGCTCAACTACTACTTGGCACTTCTCTGGTTTGCATTTGCAGATTACTTACCTTTGTAAAAGGACAGGCCTATGAGCTGGCTATGACTGTGTGCAGGCTATTACTACAGTCCTTCCATAGTAATATTAAATGTGTTTTCAAAAAGATAGTGATTCTACGTATTTCTTGCAAATCCTATTTATCTGGAGAGCTGGAGTGTAACAAAGGGTGAGTAAGGAAGCATCCAAAAATGTGTATTCTGTGACAGCCTATTAACCACATTATTACCCGATGTATTTTGCTTTTGGCTGGAGATCCTGAATTTTGATACAATATGAAGTGAAAATTATAAAATACTAATTACCTATCAACAGGAAAACCTTTCTTCCAATTTCTCACCCAGGTGACTTATTTAGACTTTTAATTAGTGTTTGCTTTAAAGTATATCTTACAGTGATGTATCTGTGTCAATCCAGAAGGTGAAATTTCATTTTTCTTTTAGGAATATGCATTAAGCAGTTTTGGGTATGGTATATGTCATTGTGAAATCTTTAACCACGATATAATTCATGCTGGTGGTTCTAAGAAACTTTGGGGAAGAATTGAGAAAGAGACTTTTGGAAAACAGCAATGGTATGTTTTAGATCTGATGTAGTTAGAAGTATGCTCATGCTTCACACATTGGAGTGAAAAGCTGAGAAAACAGTAAGGGCTCTGTTCATTAAAGAGTTGCATGCTGTTGTCCATGCTTGACCTTTCCACAAGAGAAATATGAATTAAAAGCTGAAAATAGGACTACCATGCCCACTTCTTTTTCCTGCCTGTTGTTAAAACGCCTATCTCACCAGGCTGCTTCCAACAAAATGAGCTTACTTTTGGTTAGTACAGCTGCTCAGAGAAGTGGCTAAGCTCCAGGCTTTGATTATTGACTCTTTCTGAAAATAAACAGAGAAGCCATTTCTATTAGCCATGACTTTATTGCCCTGGGTAGTATCAGGATTTCCTATGAATTTTATAATTAGAGTGGAAACATTATGCCTAAAGGCATAGATCTGAAAAGGGTGTTACACCGCTTAGTGAATCAGACAGGCATTTGTTAAAATGCACTATCAAGCAGTTGCAGTGCTTTAGGAGCGCTAAGAAATAAGCTGAAACTTGTGCTACCTGAACAGAGAACGAAAATGCATGAAAGTAAATTGTACCCATTTCATGGGCACGATTGTGTGTTTTACCTCCTTCTGGTAGACGTACAGAAATTTCATTTTTGATGCCTCTTTCTGTTCTGGGTTTTTCATTAATGCTGTTGATAGCAGTGTGTCCCACCTGCCATGGGTTTCTTTAAAAAGTACTTTTGAACCACTTTTCAGTTGAAATTTTTCAGTTTAACTAGATTTGTTTTCAAAAGAAGCCAAAGGTCTTGAACAATGCACAGCAGTTTTATGCACACAGGTACACATAGGCCCTCTTATAGGGTGTAAGGAGTTATACTTATGCAGAGTACACAGGCCACGTATGGGACTTCCTGCTTATTTGTGCTTATAGGAGCTTATCAAATAGGGCATATCTTTAGAGTTTAATGAAGTGACTATAAAATGCTGTTAATTCAATTTAGGAAGAGGTCTTGGAAGAGAGTAGAAATACTATATTATAAAAAGTTTTAATCTTCAAAAAAAAAAACTTGATATCAGAACAAAAAGTCCGCATTTTGAAATGTCCCACAACAGAAATTTAGCAGAAATTTAAGTCAATTTAAATAGACATTATGGAAATAGAATATTTGGATCATATAGAAGATACAATTTCAGGAGTCAAAAAGTAATTACTGTTGATGAATTTCACCTTTCATATTAAGTATTAATGTTGTTGAACTTTATAAGGTTATAATTTCTAAAATAAAGTGAACTGCCTGTGACGGATGTGCTCCTTCCCCAGCTCAACCTGACTTTTCACACGTAGCAGGTGTAACAGGTGTTAACTACCACATTATCTGATCCTGGTGGTTACCTCCCTGATCTCTTCCCCTGCTTGGACATTAACCATCCATAACAGTCCTGATGACTGCATTCTGGTGGGGAGATAAGGCTAAGTGTGTGTACACCAGCCAACAGTCATTTCTGAATTGAAGATTCTAAGTCAATCATTTTATCCCATAAATACAGGGACAGCCCAAGAGCCCATTGAGCTTACATTGCAGTGGGCTGCACGTCGTGATCTCCCCTTGAGCAGGGACACCTCTCAAGGATACTCCTCGAGGTTAAGAGATCCTTGCCACTACAGTTGCGTGGTAAGTGACTATTGCGCGCTCTCTTTCTGAACTTGTAAACTTTACTTTGTAACTGTGCAAAGATCCCTTAGTCATAAACCATTGACCAGGTCTGGGACTAGGATTGGATCCAGCTGCACCCAGACTCCTCTCAGAAGGAGTTTGGAAAGCAAGGGGGTCCACTCTGAACCTCGTGACGCAACGGGAGGGGGTCCTTGATAATTCTGTGTATATCTTGAACCTCCAGGCAGTAAATACTGTGACCTTGCCATAAAATCTCGTGAAACCATTGTCATTATCAATAAAACCTATTACTATTTCTTTCCCATGATTGAAGTGCATTGTGTCACTCATCCCCACCCCCACTCATTCCATGACATTGCCATGATAAAATCAGAATTTTTCAAGCCTATCATAAAAATTAATTTTCACTTGTAGAAAACATCTTTCAAACCAACATGTTCCTCCAAAGTGTTTCCATTCCAATTGGTCTCCTTTTTCTTTTTTCAAGGGAAAGCAGCAAAATAAAATTACCCAAGTCTTTTTAGAGATAGCAGAGTGTCAGAAACATAGTAAGGAAATGCAAGTGCTCATTGAAAGGACATTTTTTCGGTGTGTTTGTGTGCAGTTTTTTTGTCTAAGTGTTCTTCTAAAAACATGTTCTAAGTTATTTTAAATGTAGGTAATTGATAGAGGAGCAACTTTGTAAGGTCCAGGACAGCACTTACTGATTTAGACTTTTGCAAGTAATAGTTAGCTGTGTGCCTCTACCTGGAATAATGACACAGGATGGGGCCATTTTTGAGGCAGAAAGAAAAATATAAAGTTAGAGATTTTTAAATTTCAGTTTAACATTTCTTGTTTTAGCAATAGAAGCTGATCACTGTATCACCTTAACTTTGGAAAGATCAATATTTGCTTAGTGTATGCACCGCAGCTGGTGGCTGAAGTTATCACTCAGTGCTCTTGTTGAAGGAGGTGGAATAGGCTTTTGGTTTTATACGTCAAAAATTCATAGTGCTAAGATGCTTACAGAAATTAAAAAACATCCGTAACACTGATTTCACTTGCATAATTTGGCTGTGTAGGCTCTTTCTCCAAGACCTTTAGCCTAAAATAGGCTAACCTCCTTATCTGCTCGCTTTGCTCTGTGCCGAATTTCCTAACACCCAAGTACACACACACAGACAGCACTCCTAGACACATTGCCATGGCAACCCTGAAGTCACGTCTCCACTGACTTTATGCTGCTTTCCGTCCAGCTTTTTCACAGGGGTATCACTAATAAATAACGTGAAAAGTAAGGATGTTTGTCAGGTAATTTGTGTGTCACACAGTGACCCTGTAAAAGGCTCTTTTGGAGTTTGAATAATTTGTATAATTTCTGATTTTAAATGAAAAATACATTATTTAATGAGTTTATAATTTGTTTAATGGGACACATGTGAGAAACTAGTAGAGACCATTTGAATTCGTATTTTAGCAAACAAAAGCTTTTAAGAAGTCAATGAAGAGTGTTTAAGGGCCAAAATTAAAACACGAAGAGAAATCAAACCCTCCCATTCAAACTCATGAAAGCAAGTAAATCACAAATTTTGGGGAACCTACATCCCATGCTTCTTGCATTTTTCATTTCTCTGACAGACATTGCATCACCTTGCAAAGATTAAGATGTTTATTGTTTATAATATGGGCATTGCTAAAGCATATGCTTATTGTGTGTTGATGGACAAAGTAGGAGACTGGAGCTTTGTTTCGTATTGTAACTTGAAAAGCATGTGTGAATTCTGTGTTTCGTCCAAAGACCTGATGGGAAGATGAACTAACTTTGAAAATACTAACATTGCTGGGTATGGTAGAGGATGCAACTAGGCATCTCTAAACAATGTGCTTCCTCAGATACAGGATTCTAGAACAGGAATTTTAAAAACAGGAAATTTTCCCTAGAAGTATTTCTTTTTATTATTTACTTAGTAAGAGCTTGCTACTTTTCGGGTGTTAAAAATGTTAGGTGGACTAAAAGGTACGTGGTTGTATCGAACTAAAACATGTTCACAGTCATCTGTGGTTGGTCATATGATGTAAAAAGGAAAATAAAGTAACTCCTAGAAGTACTCTGCATACATCCAGCTGTGGAAAATAAAAAAGCCATAGCTTAATAAGCCATGGTTTGGAGTTGAGAGCTTTTTCCTCGCACCATATTTCTCCTTTCATAACTTTCCCCAAGCTCCTGGTTCCTATAACGGAGTAAACCCATGCCAGCAAACCTGACACTTGTGCAAAGTCCCACTAGTGCAGGTTATCAGGGGCTTGAAACAGTATTTGTCCCTCTCCCACCCCATAAGAACTGCTTGTTGTAGCAGCTTCAGTAAAAGGATTTAGATTATGCTACTTTGATTGTAACCTGACAAAAAATGTAACAGACTGTTGTGGTTAAGCACCTTGGTTAAGCGTTTTAGCAAGTGACAAAACACTGAAGGGCCTGCTGAGGAGCACTGCATAAGGAGAGCAGGGCAGCTTCGTGGGATGGGGTGCTGCATCTCACGTCGTCTTTCTTGTGTCACTGAATGTTAATCTAGGAATGTATGGATTATGAAAGTTTCCAAATAGCACAGGCAAGTCACATTTATGAAGGAGCATGTTAGACTGAGAAATTGATAAACATGACGAAAGAGGCTCAAGTGTTTCATTCCCTTTAATGTGCCAGAAGAGTGCCTGCCATAAAAGTTACTTTTGATATATTGAATTGATATTAAAAAGTCTTGAGCCTAATCCTTTCATTTATGTTGAATTTTGAGTAGAAATAGTGAATTTTAATTTAAATCTGCCATCTTAAAGAAGAAACACAGCTAATGAGCAAAACGCAAGTCTAATTTTTACCAATCAAATGCATGTGTGCCTTCAAAATTTGCAAAATCTGTTTCCTTTTAACAAACCATATTGTTGTTACAAATTAGAAATTTGCAATTGTGTGACTGATAATCATTTTTGTTTGATGTATTTGCTTGTGCTTGTGGAGACATCTGCATGAAAAAGTTTGATGGTATATTACCTTGGTAGCCTTTCCTGCTTGCTTTTATTTTGCTCGTTCAGTGTGTTCTTGAGAGGTGTGCCCTTTGATACTCTTTGGGCTGTTTGCCAAGGTATTGAGTGAAAAACATAACTTTTGTGGGATTTTGAAAATGGGTCTAATAAAATACCTGGAAATAGAAATCTACTCACTGGAAAAATCAGGATCTAAAATAATACTAGCAAAAATCCTAGACAAACCTTAGAAATGATGTTGGATGGTCTTATCGACTGGCCATCCAGAGGTGCTTTATGCAGTTGCCTATAAGTCATGTTTTTGTTTCCTGATGAGAACAGACTAACACTAATAAACTTTGGTGTTCATTCAAAAAAAGCTTGTTCCATTCTTGAACAGAAGATAATATTCTAAGTAGTAAGAAAATATTTCAGGCTTAAAATCTTGTTGTCAAAAATATAATTCTGAAAATGCAGATTTTTTTTTCCTTCTAACCATATTTTGTCATACCACTTTTAGAAATGCTTCTAACCGGTTTTGCTAATCCAGATCATAAAGGGAAGATTTTTACTTTCCTCTCGTGCTGACAGACTTCAACTATTTTGCTAAGTCAAATTTCTGTTTAAAACTTTGTGCATTGTCTTCATGTAGTCATTGAATCTTTTCTTTAAGGACTATAAGAACATTTCCCCCTTGTGCTTCTGTAAATACTTCTTTCCAAGAAAAAATAGTCCTGTATTTTTGTCCTTTTGAGCTGCGGAGGAAAGGAAGAAATTTCTTCTATGCAGTAGGCATTTTCTCCCTTACCTTTCCTTAAGCCTATTGGTGGAAAAGAAATGCATTTTCTAGACAGTGGAAGAGCATCTGCATTCAGAATAGCACAATTTCAGAAATCGGAATCTTGAAGATATTTCCAGCTTTCCTGAACAATTTATGGTGCTCAGAGTGTGTCTTGGAGCCTTCCAGCTGGAGGAGCACGTTTGAGAATCATTAAGCTGTATTCTGCTAAATCTGTTGTTGCCTCCCAGCAGAGAGGAGAGGCTTTCTGGTGTATTTGTCCAACATTGCTGTGTGGACTTCCAGCAGGTTCTTACATGGCTTTGATGAATAGGATACAGATAGGAAAAATCGACGTAACATCTGGAAAGCAAAAATAGAGGCAGAGCTGTTTTCTGGAAGAAGGTGGCCACCTAGAGTTAATGACAGATGGTGAATAAGCAAACTTGTCATGTGATTTGATCAACTAATTATGGTTTTGGACTGCACAGAGCAGTCATACCAAGCCAGCAGAAACCTGTATTTGGTGCTGATTGGAGACTACCTGGCATATTGACTCAACTTAATCTCCAGTGTGGATAATGTCTTCCACCTCAGCAGCTAATGCATGGAGAGTGTTCGTTGGATTTATGAACTTTATTGAGGGTCCAAATGAATGCCACCATCAAAGAAGTCAATGGGATTGCTTTGTATGACTTGATAAATCGTAGGCTTGATGGTTTCAGGTTATACTGCCCTTGAAAGAAAAATGTGATTAATGCTAAGACATTTCTTACTATTGGGGGGGGGAAGTAATTTTGAATATAGAAAAAATTTCCAAATGCAGGATGTACCATCTTAAATGTTTGTATAGTATGTTGTGCTTTATGTATTTAAAGTTAAATGATTAAAGACACTACTAAAGCATAAGAGAAAAATTTTTGCAGAGAAGCTCTGATAGAGGATTTAATAAGTATTTTTAAAGTTCCTGAGGGTCTTTAACATTTGGGAAATTAAGAGCTAAGGGACCTTGTTTCTAGAATTTTTAATTCTAAAAAGCAGTCTGCTTTTACACAGCATTTCTTTTACTTGACATATTCATGGTAACAAAGTTGACCTCATCCTGATTTATCTACTTTCCTTAAAACTCAGTTAACAGTCTTGCTTTTTCTTTTTTTGTTTTCCTTTTTTAGAATGTGTACATTATTATTAGTGTTATTAATGACACTTGATTTACATAAGATAGCATTATGGAAAAAAGAAAGCAGCCTTTTTTCATGTATGCTCTAATATTAAATGAAGCAGATGGTAGATGTTACCTCTTTGTTTATAAAGTGAATGTTTATTCAGAGCAGTTGATTTTCCTGCAATTTGTGGGATATGATAATTGCTACAATTTAACATGAAAAAAACGATTCCTGTTTGTTTGAACATTAGTATCTTTGGGGATTTTGGCATTCTATGGTTCCAAAATATGCAAGGATTTAAAAGAAAAAAAAATAAGAACAGCTTTGAAAGAGTGTATGAAACATGCAGGTCCTCTATGTGAAATGACTATCATGGAGAGTTTAGTCAGCAGGGGAGAATTAAACACACTGGAATATTATCAACTGGAGTAAAAACGTCCACATGCTGAACTTCAGATGAGGAGGAAGTATCTATACATATACAGATACGATTTTAGAAATAAAATGCTTATGAGGAGAAGCTTCTGTTACAGTTTTGTTAAGAAAGTTTGGAAATTCTAATGAATGAACTTTTTAGTATGCTAGTAGCATTGTTTCATTGAAATTGAAAATAAAAGACGATATGAAAAGAATATTCCCAAAGGGGACTCCTGGACTAGAAAGGATTGCGCAGTCAGCATTCGTACTGAGCTTTAATCTTTGTGTTTTGGAGAATCTGTTTTCTAAAAAGTCACTTCATTGTGGTATCATTAAGACCTCTCTTTGCTATATTCTGCAAGCAGAGTTGGCTTGATAGGTACTCTGATACTGGCTTGGTAGATACTCTGACAGATACTCTGCAGCATTAGAGTTTCCGCAGCATTAGAGTTTCTGCAGCTTTTCCCTGAGTAAGTTACTGTGTCCTGAGAGGCCTTCTTGGGGACAGGAGGAGGACCAACCGCTCGCTCTCAATCTGCTGACAACAGCAGGGAAAAGTAGTGCTTCTTGCTCTAGCTGGTTCCTGAGTTTTAACAAGCTGTGACTTGTGTTTGGGACAGTTTACATTTTGCTAGCTCCTCATTGCATTCTTCCTGAAAAGCTCTGTTTTTACGCTGTGACTCGTCCATTCTTCTCTTTGGTAGTAGTTTGCCACCTGGTCTTCTGCAGGATGGCCAGTGACCAACTTGCCAAGCAATATAGCAAGGGCTGAACTCCATGCCAGAGGCTGATGACAACGGTGTATTGCATTTTGTCATCAAAACAATCATATGATGTAGCTTTGATATATAAGTTTTTATGTAACTGCTTTTACACAGTCCTTTTTAATATCTAACAAATGTGATGGGGTTAAGCAATGGGATATTTATTATCTTTGGCAGTATTTTTTCTTAGGAAATGCTTTCACCATGGGCTAGCTCCACGGACTTTCAAGATTCAAGATTTCAAGGCTGAGAGGAGACCTGATCAGTGTCTGTAAGTACCTCAAGGGAGGCAGTGAGGAGGATGGGGCCGGCCTCTTCTCAGTGGTGGCCACTGATAGGACTAGAGGAAACAGCCACAAACTGAAGCACCAGAAGTTCCACAGGAACTTAAGGAAGAATTTCTTGCCAGTGAGGGTGCTAGAGCCCTGGAACAGGCTGCCCAGAGAGGCTGTGCAGTCTCCTTCTCTGGAGATCTTCCCAACCCACTTGGATGCAGTCCTGAGCCACATGCTGTAGGTGACCCTGCGCGTGCAGGGGCGTTGGACTAGGTGATCTCTAGAGGTCCCTTCCAACCTTAAGCATTCTATGATTCTATGCATTCATTTAATCATTATTAAATAAAGCCAGCCCCACAACCCGATAATGGTTTAAAACAATGAACTATGATCAAACAAGAGTCGAAGGGTGTGTATCAGGGTCCTCTTGCTAAAGTGTTTCTCTGGCTGATATTACAGTAGTTCACTGAGTAGATTCAAATATGAAAAATTCATAATCTAAATTTATTATCCATTTGTTGATTGCCGTTAACTGCAGATTTTCCAGAGTATTATCTTATTCACATCTATTTGCCAGCACATTGAAATATCGATTGTGTGAAACTTTACTCTAATTTTCTGATGGTCTTAAGCAGAAGGAGTGCAGGACACAAATACTGTTTATGTTTTCTGTGAAAAGAAATCTTATTGGTGATAATAAAATCTGAAAATGTTTTCTAGGCTTAAAAGAGTTAAAAAAAAATGTAATCAAGGCTGAGCTGATACAGAAAGCATCATGAAAATTTACCCCTCAGCCTAATAATAGCATGGCATCCCAACAGGTTAATGAACTGGGCACCTAAATACTTTGGTGGTGTGATTTTAGGTTTTGCAGGTAGCTGAAGCATCCTTTGCTATAAAATTGGGAGAGAAGGTCTTAGGAAAAACCAACCTTGTGAAGAAGGAAGTGTATTTGCTAGGCAATGGAGAGACTTCCTACAGAGAGGCAACATCTGGTCAGTGTCATACTTGCGATGAATCTTCTAGGAAGCGGTGCCACTGCAAAGCAGTGGCAAATGGACTTCACTTTGTATAGCACTTGCATTCTAGCCTTGGATTAAAGGCACTCCCAACTGAGGAAAGAAAGAACAGCTGGCAAGATTTAAAGCTTGATTAATGCAGAAACTCAGAAGGAGGAGTTCTTCCAACAGAATGCATCTAGTCGCTCTTGCTGGATGTAATGTCTCTTTCCTGGAGCACAGAGCAGGTTTTAAGAACAAATTTTTGTCCCTCTTCTGTCTGTCATATATCATGCATCTGTCATACTTTATTTTTCTATTCTTCGTCACTCTGTGCTAGTAAGATTACATATGTTTGACTTGTGCAATCGTTTAAAAGTTAGATTTTCTTGTACTTCACTATCTCTAAAAGTGAATCAACATGTTAATCTGTAGTTGATACTGATTTGTATTATAAAATCAACAATGCAAGGGAGAAATGAGGGCCCAAAAGAAGCACAGAGCAAATCCACTTTTGAGAAATGAAACCTTTTACAAAGAACTGCACAGATCATGCAACTAATAAAATGCTGTTGCCCTAGATATGTATCCAAATTCAATAATTTATTAGATTATATCATTTCACTGAATGGTTTAGTTCTCTGTGTTCTTATAGTGCCTGCCATAAAGATAGTATTACAAACAAAAAGCAGAGATGGCAAAGTATTGCTGTATTTTCTCATTTCTGTCTGTTGTGAACCAAAGATTGTTTTGGTTGAGAACCAATTAATTTTTCCTTTGCAGTTGTGCTTGTTATTTTTAGGAAGAGTTAGAGGGTTCCAGCTGAATGGAAAGGTTTCTTTCTCTCGTAGGGCACAACTGTTCTTTAGAAAATCAACCAGGTTTTCTTTCACTTTGTCATTGTTAAAATTGAGAACGAATCGCAGAGCTAGCAGCTTTATCTAGTAGGTTTCCTGCTTTCTCTCTTCCTTTAAAGAAGAGCTATAAAGTACAAAAATTATGTCCAGGAGATGTTTTTCTTGCTACTGTCCATATATGAGATAATAACACCTTCCCTAAGAGAAATCTGTGACCAAGTATAAGTCATGCTGCAGGGTGAGAGTGAGTGGTGATGTTAGGAGTGAGGTGCAACCCAGATTTCTTGTTGCCTCTTACTTTTCTCTCATGCTCATTACTGGTGGATTCCTGCACAGATTTTGAACTCAAAAGCTGTTGATAAATAAACCATATAACATTCACTGTGGTTTTTGAAATTGGAAAACATAAAAGCAAACTAAAGAGCATGAGTCTATTGTGTTCTGCTCTTTACTTAGAATGCATTTCTGTAGTGGTATATAAATATTTAAAAAATAAAAAGTATGAATCATGAACTGCTGGCTTTTGCTTTTGAGACAGTTCAGTTTCTAGAAAGTTGAACTAATCTGTATTATTAGCTAAGCCTTATGCTCTCTTCTATCTAGTATGGAAAATTCACAAAATTTTGAAACGTTCTCTCTGATTTGGGGAATAGAAATCTGATCTTTTGCATTGTTTTGATGAATTGCTTTACATATGAACTTGGATCTAAAATAAGGAAAATAAAATATTTTAATTGAAGTAATGTAGTATCAAAATACACATGACTTCTTACTCTTGTGTTCTGTGAAAAATGTTTCTGACTCTTGTGTTGGGACATCATTGCACATCAGCATTTAATAGCTTTAACGTTAATACCCAACGGGCCTGCGGAGTGAGCAGGTAGGAAGGTGTAGTTTTGGTTGACTTTATGGAGTATAACACAGTGGTGTCAAAATTCTATTAGTTTACTAGAAAGGTAACTTTCTTAGAGATTTTTGTTTGGCTTCTGTTGTCATCTGTTTGCTAGGTAATTACTAAGGTGCATTGCCAATGAAAGCCCAGCTGGTGTATTACAGCAGACAAGCAAAGCATCTGAAGAAGAGATGGTCTCATTGTTAAGCTCTTGAGAGAGCTGGGTTCACCTCCTAGCTTGGTCACTGACTGATACTGTCTTATCTTTGGCTCAGGATGTCTGGAATTGCAGTGTTCTTGTCTCAAGGCCGTGTAGATATTTTCTGATACCAGAATGACTGCGATTTGATACCTCAAAGAGCAATGCTTTTAAGATGTTCTGAGATGCTCATTGCTACTTATGATACTATCATTGTTAGTTCTTCATTATTGAAAAAAATGTTGCTGCAGGTAAAAATAGCATGGTACTGTTTAAAAAAAAAAAAAGAAAGAAAAAGAAATAAGAACATTACATGAATACATTATTTCAGCCCACACAAAATGAGTGAGATGCAGAGTATGACCTACTTGATGATTCTTCCTCAAACCTTGACATTAATAGTGCTCTGTGTTTTGTAGTTGGTTAAAAGTTTGATTTTACAGATAAGGCAATGTGTATGTGCAGATGTCTACATACCTTCTATTGCTCACTGGTGAAGTGGAATACTCTGCTTTGTGTGGATATGGTTAGGTCACTTCTTATTCTTAGATCCATATGGTACTCTTTAAATATTAAAAATATTCCTGAATTATAACTTTTAAAGTAAACTTTCACAGATGGGTTTTGGTAAGATGTCAACAAACATGACCTTTCAATCTCTAGTGAGAATGACAATAAAAACCTAGCCTATCTAATCTGCCTGCAAATAGCTGTAGCCTCACTGATCTAGTCTAATCAAAGGAACAAGCCCACAGGGGTTTAAAGGATTTCTTGCTGTTGCTGCAGCCATTAATTTAATTGCTCAAGTACAGTGAACTCTCGGGGAGTACAGTAAATGTTTGGATCTGTGGGGAGATAAACAGCTGAACCCTCAGGAAAAAAAAAAAAAGAAGGTTTTTTTTTTTTTTTTCTGCAATTAATGTTGTCTTAAAGTATGTTTTTATAGCAGAGCCCAGTGGAGCTGACATGAGTTATAATCTGCATTTCCATGTGATGCACCACTGTTTATGGCAGCATGTCCTGCAGTAATTCCAGCGAATGGGCTGAAACTACCCAGTGGAACCTGTGCCCTGGTGTGTGGGGGATGATAATGGTGGTTCCATCATTTGCCTTGCTGCTGTCATCCTCCGCTTTTTAAAATTATAGTTGGAGTTTCAAGCAGCTTTTTCTCCCCGCCATGGATGTATTTGCAAGGTACTGCTGCAGTTTTAATTACATTTAAAAGTAATTACTAGACAGGGCAGTGCAAAAGTATTAGCTAAATGTAAAGAACTGATATGGTGGAAAAAGGACTCCTTGTCAAACAGAAAGCACTCTTAATTGTTCAGGTCTGAAGTGATTCCAGCTTGAGGAATGTTTCTGAATTTTAATTTTTGTGGTGCTTCTTAAAGCAATAAAAACTGCCTCACAGCTCCTTTCAGTCTCAAAGATATCTTACCTTCATTACAAATATTAATAGGTAGGAATGTGGCTTTAGCAGTGGATGAATAAGGGATGTTTTTGTTTTAATCAAGAACAGAAATTTAATGACTGTTTTCAAGAAAGATTGTCCGCTGTAGAAGTTTGTAGGCAATTTACTGGTCAGCAGAGTTGGGTGCTTTTCTGTTTGGCCGTGCATATTCCCACTTATGGAATGATGAATTGATTTCATTTAATAATGAGAATTGGCTTGAGGCAAAGCCAAACATAGAATCAAGCAAAAAAAATCTTACTGGGTTAGGTTTTAAATTGTCCTCTACCAGCTCTCCAGCTCTATTTCTCTGTGTGCCTTCACTCTGCTTTCCCCTGCTTGCAGATGTAGGACTTGGACAGCTACAGTGTCAAACCTGTTGGATTCATTTGACAGTGAGAGGGATATGGATGCAAATGCCCATCTATTTTATGAGACAGTTCACTGCCAGAAGTACTAGATTTTAAAACAGTCTCCAGGTAGAAATGCAGAAGCCCCTTTGCACTTGTTGCTTTTTAATGCGTTTGTGTGAAGTTTTAGGAGTTTTAGATGAGCTAACAAGTATCCTTAATGTATGAAACATGATTGTGAATTTTAATTAGTTAATGGGTTGTGCATCCTGGAAATTTAAATTAATAATTTTGCAGTGTTGGCAAATATGTAGGAGGAACAACACTTGACCATTGAGTCTTTTTAGGGCAGAGTTTGAGAGTACAAAAGTATTAAGGCATGTGCTTGCCTTTTATTTGAAGACCTGCTTTTGGTTTCCCTTTCCTTTGTACAAACCTTGCTAACCTTACTCATAAGGAAGGACCTTCCTCATAAGGAAGGCCAGCCCGATTTAGTGCTCCCTTCCAGTTTCACTGTGTCGTACAGTTAATTCCTTTATGTCTCATGCATTTTAGGCAATTTTATGGAACATATTTTTCACTGGGTTTGACTGATCCAGTATAAACAGTAATAAGAAGGTTTTTAAAAAAAAAATCTCTAAGTTCATATATAAATCAACTGTGACCACTGAAATGCAGACAAGTTATAGGACGAACTGTTGCTTCACTCCTATAGCATGTTCTAAAACATGATCATTTATGAATGAACGCTTCAAACGCCACTCGCCAGCCAAGCCTTTACCAAGTGCTGTGCAGGGCCTTCTGTTGAAACATGTACATCATTCTTTAATGTAAATGATTAGAGTTTTGCATCAGGGTGTCTCAGAACTGATGTTTGGAAGCAGCATTAATATGGAGCGGTCCTTAGTGAAACACTTGTGATGCCCTGGGCATATCAGATGTTTTCTGTAAAATGCCCTGGTTTAGGGAACAATGTGTATTCCATATTGGCTTGGAATTTTCTGTTTGTTTTGTTCTTGGAGTTACTGAAAGAAGGAAAGTAACTTCAGTTAATTCCTAAAGATTTGGAAAACAATGCAATAGTTAAAGGTAGATCTTAAGAAATGCTTGGGTGCTAAAGATGCAATTGAGTCTCTAACAACAAAAGCGTTTTGGTGCTTGTTAATTTTTAATGAATACCTATCATGGTTCTGGCTGACCAGAGGCAGTATGTTCTAGGAAGAAAAAATACTAAATATCATTTAATGCCTATTAGGGACATCCAAACCCAGTGAAGTGTACTTACCTTACTCTTGATTGTGTGTTGTACTCCTTATAAAGAGAATTGATTTCTGTAACATTGTAATCTAGGACTATATTATCAGTATACTTAAAATCAATCAGGTAGAGAAGTAAGAGAAGTCCAAAAGTACCCTCAAATGTATTAAAAAAAAAAAAAAAAAATCTTGCTCAGGGATACAGTAATTAAACTGTTCATGACTGCATGTAATTACATCAGTATGTACACAGTCCTATTTCTGTAATTTGGAACATTGGAGGGCAAAGTGTCAAAGTCTCTGTAATGATGTTTAATTCCATCTTAACATTTCCTAAAGGGATTGCTTTGAGTTTATTTTTAAACTACAAAACTTAGCAAACCTCTTGAAGTTCGTATGAACTGTGTAGGTTGCAGCTACTTTTCCTAAATCAGCCGGATAATGCAATTGTTGGTCATACCTTCTCATCTCTCTCTTTGATGCTAACAAAATTACAGGAGATACAGTGACCCAATTGTAGCTTTTCTCAGTATTTTTAGGAGCCTAAATATGAGATGAAGTTAATTCATTTTTATATGAATACATACTGCTATTGTTTGACTTTGTTAACAATGTAAGGAAATTTTATGCATTGGTGTGAATTTTCTTCAAAATAAGTTACAGGAGTTGCCATTTAAATCAAATCTGTATATCTAAGTATTCATATACATAGAATGATAATACTGTAGTTTTGTAATTGATTGCTACTATCCCGTCATTAAATCTTAACATATTTAAAAGCACTTTTCATTATAGCTGTATTCATAATACAAAAGTGTAACTGTGAGTGGTTATGTTTTTTTGATAGAAGATCCCATCTTTGTTGATCATAGGAGACTTTCCACTGACTTGAGTAGGCTTTGAATCAAAATGTAAAATAGAAATATGCTTCTGATTAAAAGCTGCCCTGAATCTCACCGGACGTGAGGTCGAGTCTGAGGTCTGCTGCAAACTGTCCTTGGCCTTGAAGAGATTTTTGCCTCATCCTGCCTCCTTTTCCCTGGAGTGAAACTGAGCACAGTCAGTAGATGTTCCAGGAAATCAGATTTTGGTTAGACTCTGATAAGATGCAGTGAAAGAAGGACCGATTTCCCCATGGATGGTAGAGGGAACCTAACTCAGCACGATCATTAATTAGGGTGAATCCGAGTCTTTTGTGTCTCAGCTTCTCCATGGACCGAGGTAGAATAATTGTTTCATTTCCTGCCTATGTTTTTTAAGAATGTACTCATTAAACTAAGTTTTTTTGAGGCAGAAGCTGGTCCTTATTAGGTTTGAAGGATAATGGCATCCTCAAAGAGCTATTTTAATATAATCTAATAAACTTGTTTTGAAAGATGAACAAAACTTGTTTATTTCTTTAGCAGACACATGCACATTCTGGAAGCCAGAGAGATGTTTTAAAATCTGTATACAAAATTTTTGTGTTTAATTATAGTACCAGATAGCTTTGACTCTTTCAAGAACAGTGGTTGCTGGCCATAGCTCTGTGTATAATTGCAGTTGTCCTCTTGGGATCTTCTTTTTGTTGTTTGTCTAGTGGGCAAGAGGAATAAGATGCCAAGTTATTAACTAGCACATAAAGTCAACAGATGAAACAGCATTTTCCAAAAAGCTGGATTCTTTTCATGTTTAAAAATAGTATGTGTTCATGGTAGCTTCTAGGAATCCAGTCTGAGAATCAGAAGCCCTACTGCACATTAATTAGAGCATAAACATGTAGCAGAAGATGTTCCTGCCCCCAAAAGATGGATGCAAATCAAATGCATGTTATGTGTAATTCCTTTAATTGTGGTGTAGGTGAACAGTAGATGTCTCTTGTCCTCTGACCTTTCTACATAGAGACCTTTACACAGCTGAAGGGAGGAGTGATATTACCATGCTGGATTTGAAAGGCAGAGAGACCACTCCTTATGGAAAGGCAATTTATAATCTTAAGTGCCAAGAATATTCCTTTCATTTACTAGAGAGCAGCATCAAAGTGGACAGGAGGTACTGCAGAAAAAAACGAGTCATTCCATATTCCTTGTAAACGTACTGTAAAATGTCCTAGTAACTTGTTGGATGAGATGGGGAAATAGAGGTTTCAAATGCCAGGCTGCCACTGAAATGCCTGCTGGCTGAAAGGAAGCGAGATGAGATCGCATGGGCTTTCAAGACTTGGAAAGCCTTTAACTGTCAGGAGTAGAATAATCAAAGACTTCATTTAATGGTGAAAATACTAGTCAAAAAGCTTATGAAAAAAGGTGGGCTGGGAAGCTTATTAAGACTCTTTAAAGAATATTTAGCACAGAATGAGGAATAGATGAGCCTTATATCACAAGATGAGAATAATTAGAAGAAAGTCAGCAGTATAAAGACAAACAATTAGAAATTGGCATAAATCCAGCTGCTCTAAAGTCAGGTTATTCTAGGGCAAGCAATATACTACTGTATAGTGAAATTGCAGTCAGCTTATCTTAAGCAGCAGCTTGTATCCAGGCAGTGTGTGGTGTTCTGCTCTGAACAAACAGAAACCGTATCTTACTGGCAGAAGAATCCCAAGATAAATTCTTATGTGAAGGTTTTCTCATCAGGAATTATGTATTTCGACATGCAAATTCGTTAGGATGCTGATGCTCTGTATCTATGTATGGAGGCAGAGAGGGAGAAGTATAATTTGGAGGTTAAACATACAGTCCTGTGCTATTACTTCAAGAATGCCCTTTGTAAATTTGTTGAAATGGACAAAAAGAGGAGATCTTGTTTTCAGTGATGTTATGTAGTAGCTCTAGTGTATTGGTGCAGGGGCAGAGTTGGCAGCAACTTTACATTTTGTCAAACTTTACTGAATGAATTATGTACTTTCAGTACTCTCATACAGAAACTCATTATTCACTTGAAGAACAGGTTCAACACCTCTGATTTCTCTCTGCTGCTTCTAGAGACAAGTTATGGTGAGATGTTTCCAAATGTATTTGGCCTTTGACCACAAAGCTGAGATTCACCTTGTTATTCATATTGGCAAGAACCTTCTTAGGTGGCTATGGGGAAGATGTGAAGATTTAAAAACAAGGGTTTTCAGTGGTGCAGGTATCACAGGGTAACATACTGATGTGTTCTTGTTTTAGTGTTTCATAGGCTTTTTTTCCAATTCGGTGTTTAGTTAATTCTTAAAATGTAAAAACAAATGTGAAGTGGAGCAGTTGCAGAGAAGGGTGACTTAAATGCGGGTAAAGGAGCTGCCTAGCAAGGATTGTAGAAGGATGGGACATCTCATTCTGGAGAGGAGAAGGTTTGCAGGGAATATGATGATTTGCAAACTAAGAAAGAGGTCGGTTTAAAGCAATTTTTGTTTAAAAAAAAAAAAAAAAAAGTCGTTTACATGGCAAGTAGTGAATTCAGGGGATTTGTTGCCACAGGAGGCTTTGGAGGCAGACAGCACCAGCAGATTCAAAAAAGGACTTAAATTTCCACACAGCAGATTCCTAAAGGAAAGATTCATAAAGGAAATAGGCAGGGATGAATGCTTTAATGTTCTTAATTCAACAGCTCCAGAGGCTGTGGGAGGATGAGGGGAATGGACTACAGAAAATGGGCAGTCTTTCTGTATAACTTTTTCAGTTCTGAATCTCAGAGGTGAGATGATGGACTGGATGGACCACTGAGTTGAATCAGTAGAGCATTTTGTGTGTACTAGTGGATAAATGTTCTATCTACACCATTACAATATTTAGATCTAGAGGTCGATTCTGTAGCAGCCTGGTTTTATACTAGCCAGCATCAGTTCCAGATTGCTTCTGTCACAGATAGATATGACTTCTCTTAAAACCTGACAGGCACAAATACTGATAGGGTGCAGTCTCACCTATACTTCTGTCAGGATGTTTTATCCTAATATGCTAGTTAATGTCGTATTTGTAATGCTGTATGTAGGTGCTTACACACTCACCTTCAAGTGGTTAATCAGGGCTAAACAAATGTTTGTTCGGAGTAAAGCTCCAGTAAAACACTCAGTAGGGGGTTTAATCTGTTCTTCACAGGTGAGGAGATTTTTTCCGTCTTCATAATGTACATTCAGTCGCTGTAGCTGTGGGCGAGCTCAGCACGTGACCCTTGTCTAGACACGCACTTGGCCCTTCCGCCTGCGCTTGCTGTTGGTCCGAGTATGTTAGAATGGGTTGTCCAGGCTAACACTCAACACTCGCAGTTGCTCATGTGTTTGCTCTTGCTAAAACTGTGTTTTACTGGGATAGAATAAAAGTTTACATAGACAGGCACGTGAACGTGTCACAGTGCAGTCAATTCTGAATGAGGCAAGGGTAGGAAAAAGTCATTTCTTCTGTAGGACTGTTACAGCTGGAAAACGGAGCCACGAAAGACTTGTGTGCCTGAAAGTTTGCCTTTATTTTTTTCCCCAGCTGTATAATTTGATCTAATAAAAGACAGTACCTTTCCCTACAAATCTTCCCATTTTCATATCCTTACACTGTCATAGCTATAACCGCTCTGCTGCAAAGTGGATTTGAAGAACTTTACAGAACACTTGAACATGTAGGCTTGCTTCAGGGAAAAATACCAGGAACCCATTTAGGATGAAATTCATCTGGATGTTTGGCTAAAGCCAACTGTTCTGAAGCAAAGCTGCTATTTCCCTGACATTAGCAATAGCCATGGTGCTGTGCCACCATGTTCTGGCACTTCTTATTTTTCTCATATTAGAAGCCTATATTCTTGCTGAATATCCACATTCACGGATGCTTCTCTAGAACTGAACCTGAATGCTACTGTATAGTATTCTTGTGTTACACAGTGTCACAGGTCATTCATAGATGCACTATGTAATTTTTTTCCTGTTTCCTTTCCCCTTCCTGTTTCTGTTCCCTTACCTTTATTTCTCTGTTTTAGTTCTTTCAAGTAACACCTGCAGGGAGTTTTCAAGGAGACCAAAATAACATTGTTCCAGTAGTCTGTCTCGTTTTCTTAAAACAGAAAACCCTCTCAGAACAGCATATGAAGAGCAACAAGCTTGCTGTCAGGTAGGAACATTGCCTTGCTTTGTTAGTGGTGCAGCCATAGAGAGCACATGTTGGAAAAGCACAGGCCACTTCACCAAGATGCATTCCCTGAGGACCATCTGCAATCCACCTGAGCATTATCTGAGCTTGAGTTTGGCTTGGTTTTTTTTTTACTTACCGTGATTATTTCTACTTTACATGAAATATTTATCAGCAATATGTAACAGTATATTTGTGTATTACATTTTTATCAGAAATCCCTCCTCTATTTAGAAATGTTTTATTTAAATATGACAGCCCTATCTTTTCGTTTTCCCCAGGACAACTGTTAGCATCCCTTTTTCTTAACTATGTCAACTTCTAAAGCTTTCAGTTATAATCCCCATAGTGATACCTGCTCTTGTTCTAACACTGTCACTTTAAGTGTGTCTGTGGCCCTATGAATCAATTCAATAATAGGAGCTTTTTAAAGTGTAACTATTATTGTTATTATTTTTTAAAGACATATTTGCTAGACACAACTTGTCACAGTGTGTGAAACCCAACCACAACTAATGAAATCTGTGAAGACTATTATTCCTTCAAAGTAACTCAGTATAATTTATATTTATATAGAAGCAGAAAACCTGTAACATAAGTGACACTACAAATTCAGGCAGAAGTTGGCAAATAGCAGAAGTAAGATCACTGTACAGTTTTTTTTTTTTAGATTCCTTTGTGTGCATGCCCTCTCTATATGATCACTCGCTATTTTGTCTTCAGCCTCTCTCTCATTCCTTATGCAGAAGGAATGGTGCTGGCTTGATGAGCAGCTGTTGACAATGTTGCTTCCCTGCATTATTTGTATAGGGCCCCAGTTCTTACATACTGTACAGTGGATTAACAATACTCATATTTGCTTGGAGGACTTCCCTGTTATGCTCATCACAACTGTACATATGAGCTTGACAAATGTAATGAAGTTCTGTTCTAAGTATCTCTACTGGGATATGCTGTGTTTATCCTCAGTTCTGCAGGTGGAACTGAGGAGCAGAGAGAAGAAACATCAGCTAATGTGGGGAGCTCAGTTTGAGCCATCTGGGATATGATTTTTCAGAGCTCTGTTTTATGAAGCCTCATAATATACAAAGTTCATCTCCTCCTCTATTTGCAGCTCTGAGAAAGGAACAGTTCTGTAAATCAAGACCCCACTTTAGCCAGAAAACTGAGGAACATTCAGTGACAGCAAGTGGAAAAACTGAAGTAACTTGTTTTGAAGCACTTGTTTTGAAGACCCTGCTGGTCCTTCTTTCTGGTGCCTTTTTCTAGATAATCCATAATTCTTGTGTCCCGTCCCTTAATCGTAATCCTTTTCTTTTATGTCCATCCGGCTCCGTAGACAGAATTACTATCCTCACTGGTTCCCTGTTAAAGACTTTGTGTTTAACCACTCTCTGGGTGCTCTTTGCCTTTTCCTCACTCCTAATCCCTTGTCCTGTCCTCTCTCGCTCTTTGATGTCTTAGCAGGACAAAGAAACTGAAATGTTTTAAATTACTTTTTGCTGCAATCCCTATCTCAAGATTAATTTTTACCAGTTGGTTTAATTCCACCTCCATGGCTTGTGCCAGTTTTTGGCAGCAATAGCAGTAGTACCGAGGAGCTTTCCAAACCCTGCATAGAGGGTGCGCAGTCTGAGCAAATCTACGAGCGGTCACATCTTGTTGAGAGATGGATGAGGAAAGGGAACCGGAGTGGTGTTTGTAAGGACAGTGCAGGCACTTTCCTGTTAGCAGTAGGCTCTCAGACCTTGCTATATAGCGGAAGATATTTTGAACTACGTAAGACTTCAGCTGGGTAACGATCCTATGCAGATGTGCAGCACTTTTCTAACAGCTCTGCACTGAAGAGCAGTACTCCACTGCTCTTAAGAATTTTCTTTTTCTCTCTCCTCTCCCTGACATTAGAGAGACACAATTTCTTTGGGGTCCAGATTGGGAATGTCCAGATCCATTAATTCTGGGTAACTGTCATATAAAGGATCCCTGTGTTTCAGGTGGGATATTAGAACTGTGATGTTAAATAGTTTCTAGAGTTTGCTTTACACTATAATAAATGGATAGTTCAAGGAACATGACTAAGTTTTGAGCGGTTTGCATAGGATTTTATTCTATCTGTAAAATAGTAATAATTTTACTAAGAAAAGTTAAGTTTGGGGAAGAGCTTGTCCCGTATATCTGTTAGGTATGTTCATTATGGGGAACCACTTCAGTTGAAGCATTGTGTTGTTGCATAAAACTTACCTCATTGTGACATGTGAAAAATGTAAAACTTCAATTCTAGTTTCTGATTACATAGATACTGAAGAAAGTAAGTGATACTGGTGATTGAAAGACACTAGGGGAAATAAATTTAAAGAAAAATCACTGAGCTGCAATGCCATAGAAATGCCTAATCAATTACAAGATGATACTGTTCAAGCAAGATGTAAAATTTATGGCCAGACTTCTGTGTTTTCATCTATTCTTTTTCCAGCATTGTTTTCTATCTTTGAGGCAGCTGACCAGAGAGCTCATCTGGAGACTATTTCATTAGATGGTAACTTGGATATCGTTGTCTGTGCTGTATTTATTTATTTGGTACAAGTAATGGAACATTAATCAGATATTTTTGCTATTGATTGTTCGGCATGGTGGGAAAAATATACAGAAGAATACAGAATACAGGAAGAAACAGCAGTTTCTGGGAGCAAATTTAGATGATAAATTAGATAAATTAGTTGAATGCTCATACTGTGTCCTCTAGCCCATTGTTCTAAGTGATTCCATGCACTTTTTTTTTTTATCTTTAAATGAGGCAGGATTGTTTTTACTGTTTCTGCAGATGAGATTGTCTTTGAGAAGAGCATCTGCATTTATTTCTTAGAAATAGCTAGTAACAAATTTTATCTGCTGCTACAATTTTGCATATAAACAACTTTTTTTTTTTCCCCTTAAAAGTAATGTAGTATAGAATGCTACTTGTCAAAGTTTATTGTTACATATTTTTGTGAGGTTCAGACAGGACAAGCTAAATAAAATTAGTCTGTCACCAGGAATGTTAAGAGCATTTTTGTATATGCAAAAAAATTTGCAGAAGTATTTTCAAGAGATGATATATTTAAGTGTCTGGACTTTGTGAGGTGTCATACATAAAAATATTAATTTAAAAAATGGTCAGTTACCAGATTTACCTTCATTCGGGCAAATCAATGAGTTAGAAATTGTCTCCTACTTCCAGAATTTGATTTCACATAGACATAAAGAATTCCTTAAATGGTGTCAATATCTTTTTAAAATACATACTCTAACATTTTCTTTCAACATGTTTTCTGAGTTGGATCTTCTTAATGAATATTTTGATATGTATATACATATGTATATTTTTTCTCATTGCTTGTTTTTATGTGCTTGAGTATACATATTTATAAGCTATTTTTGCTTCTGAACTCCTGCACCTAATGGTAGAAAAAAATATTAACTTTTAACCCATTAAATAAATTTATAGGATGTAATATTTTACTTTCTTTTCCTGCTTCAATAAGATTGCATGTACTCTTCGAAAATGCGTGAAAATGGCGTGGAGCACTGTGTACCTGCAGGCATTTCAGGTCACTTCAGGGAACTGTTCTGCAAGACCTCTGGAAGAAGAACCCTAGTCCCTTCTGTGGAATGAGTGCAATAAAGGCTAAGCTGAAATTTTCTTCTGCTTAGGTAAATAGCTGAAATATTGCAGTATCTTTGGTTCCTTCTAGAGGTATTTTCTTGCACATGAAATACTAGTAATTATTCAAGGAGAGTGAAGAGTAACTTCTTGCTGTGTTGAGGAATCTTGGGGATTCTCCTTTGGTGAGAACAGAACAGTGTTAGCAGTGAGACTGAGAATGCTTTAGTCCATAATATATCTCAGGGCAGCAGAAGTGGATTTTAACATACAAAAGTGAATGTAGAACTCTTGGCTCATGAAGGACCATTTTAAGTTCTGAACTGTACCGTGAAAAGAGAGCTGGCTGCTATCTTCAAGTTTTATAGAGCATATTCTTGCATTCCATTTGCTTTTCTTGCAGATATCCACAATAAATAGTTTATGCCAGGTTGAACGAACCATCTTGTGCTGAACTGAGAAAATCTTCTGCTGTTCCATTGGGTTCTGATGGGGAGGAAAAAAAAGAAAAAGAAAAGGAATGGCAGAGTTTGATCAAAACCAGATTGGGGTTCATCAGTGTTTTTTTTTTTTTTTTTTTCTCTATCAGAAACAGCACCTGACCACTTACTCCAAAGCTCTGTTTCACACAGTAGCAAAGACGTCAAAAAAGGTGAAACTTGTATGTTGACCATTAAGTCTGTTCCTTTCTGAAGAGTAAAGAGGATGGTCTAATAACCTCAGGGAGTGAGAATGCTCAGTCACCCAGCATACTTCAAAAATGTTCTCTACACCTTCATTTATCATTGTTACAGAGTGTTTCCAAAGAGTGAATTTGCCTTTATCTGTTACGAAAGGCATTTGCCTTCATGCATCCTTACCCATGTAAATTAAAATGTTTGTTTACTTTGATATTTTAAGTTGTACATGTGCATTATTCTCTATAAAAGTTGTGACAAAGTATATGTTCGTTTTTTAAAAAACGGAAAGTAAATTTCATTATTATAAGTCAAAATTCTGTATAAGACTGTGGTAAAGGGGGGAAAAAAAAGCAGTTTGCTCCACGTACTAGAGGATGCAAACACAGCTTTTATATAATTTGCACAGTTGAAGAAGATAATATTTGTAGTAAAATCAGTATCCTGAGTCCCAGCAGGTATAAATAATTGTACTTCCATTAACCCAGGAGCACTTGCGTCATCTGACACTTCAGTGAACTGGATATCAACGGCTGGGCTCAAACAGAAAGCTTTTCAAAGTAAGGCTGCATATATCAGATTATCTCCAGAGCTATGCAGCATCTTATCTATGATTGCTATTTTTCTGAAATTGTTTAATGCACCAGTTTCACTCTTAATGTTCAACAAAATTTTTAAGCAAAGGGTCTTTCAACTCTTTTGGATGCATTTTTATGTTGCATATATTAAGTTTCCTGTTAAGCAGCAGAAGGCATTTGAAGTTTGCATGTCAATCTCAATCTCTTGTAGGTCTGGCAAGAAGCCACATGTAAGTTGACGTATACTGAACTTCCACGGAAGTGATAAAGAATCAAAATTTAAAAAAATGCCTCTGTCTGCACTAGCAGTCTCTCCATATAGAAGGCAAATGATAAGTGGTGATAATTCTATTCACTGCCTCTTTGCAGAAGTGACATTGATTAAGACTAGGCATGGCAGTTAGGGTATGTACAGAGCACATTGCTTGTTTTCATGTCCTGTGGGTGCCTGTGGACAAAAAAAACATTTTGTATTTTTCAGCTTGATTACTCTTTTGCTGCCTACGTAATATAAACTGCAATTGCAAAATGAGGATTCTGTTCAGGTGGACAGGTTATAAAGTGTTAAAATTTAAAGCGAACAGACTGGGTTTTGTAAATTTGCTGATTATTTTGATGCTCCTGTATAGAAAATTGCATGCTTTTTTGTGTGTGTGTGTGTGTGTGTTTTCTTTCTATAATTAATATATTTGTTACTAGTTTTCCAGTTTCTTTCATCGTAATACACAGCTCTGCTGTCTTTGGCTTCAGTCACTTTTCTAACTTATTCTGCTCAATGAAGATGCTCTGTTTTCTTCAACAGATTGCAGTAGCATTTAGAGTCATTTAACTTCTCCAGAACAGAAGAATTTGCTTTGTTTTGTAAACACATGTGCATATAACCTATGCAAATAGATGTTTATTGGCTATTGTCCTCACTATAATTTTTAGGCACTCTTATTATGTTAAAGGCATCTGTGCTTCTTCAGCAGTAGACCTGCTTCAACTTAGCTTCTGCTTTATGAAACAAGTTTATTGCCTGGTACAATTCGGACAGTCTTTCTTGGATGACTCCTTTGCTTGCCACTTTTTTAAGTGGCAGACTTAAACCAAACTTCTGTATTGGCAATGTACTTTCTCCCTGTGAACTTTACATGATTCTCAGATAAAATCAACATGCTTAATTTTCCCCTCCTATTGGCCCCTCTGAAATCGGTGCTTTGGAAGGCGTGGGATGACATAAAAGACATGTAGCTTTAGTAGAGTTAGAGGCTTTTCAAAAATCAAATACGAATATAGGGCTGATTCATTTTCCCCCACTGTTAATGATTTTCCAAAAAAGTTTCCATTTGTCTGTCTTGCTGAAGAGTTCCTCACAGCCTATTTTCTTATTTTTCTACACTCTTTTCTGTATTTTGTAAGATAAATCAGTGTCTCCAGTAGGTTACGCTCTAGTTGAGGGCTTCCATCTGACTGAAAAGCTGAGTGGTCAGCTGGACTGCGCTTGGAACAAACTTCCTCTTCCTGCCTAAGCAAGCAGAGTAGCGATCACTGTAGATGATAAATTTCAAAGTTGTGAATGGAAACCTGAGCTCTTTTGCTGAAAACCAAGAAAAATGTCAGCATTAAACTATTCTTCAGTTAAAACTATATATTTTTTTCTATTGCTACCTGCCTTATGAATATATACATTTAATAACTGGGTTTTTTTCCTTCTACTAGTGTTGTTTCCCAATTAGCACCCCTTGCCTTAAAAACATCTTTATTCCACTGTTTCCAGTTTTCCCTTTGTTGTCTCACATCTACAAGTGCAGACACTTCTCTTGCTTCCTAATAAAAAGCAAATAAAAAACCTTGTCATGCAGTGGGAAAAAAAATTATACTTTCTCAAGCAAAATATGTCCGTCTCATGTCATACAGAAAGGTAAATTCTAGAATAACAGGAAGGCACCTTTTATGCCATGACCAATGCTTCCTTGTTTCTGCTATGGATTCAGGTAGCGCTTTGCCCAGAAAATTGCTGTTTTTTTTTTTTTTTTTTTTCCCCACAGAGACATAATAATGTTGTAAGAGAGGAAGAGAGCTCTCTCTATTTCGCTGTTATCACAGGAGATAATTTCACACATCTGTGGTATATATACTGTGCAACAATAGATGTTTCCATAAACATAAAAGAAGAGTTCCGCATGATTCAGAATCAAGGATAATGACTGATACGCTTGGGTTTTTTTTTTTTTATTATTATTATATATTTTTTTCTCACCAAGCAGATGAAGAAAGGAAGACAATGAATGTGATGATCTCCTTGTTAGGCTGCCTAATGTCTGCTTTTTGAACATGAACTTTGTGGTAGGAGGTAAAATAAAAGGTGACATTTAAAATGGTGACATGATAATTTCTCTCCTGCCCTTAGAGCTTGAAATTGCACCTTTTTTATGTATGTATGCGTGATCCATTATTTCTGAAAGAAACACATGTCTTGGGGTATCATGATCTGTCAAGAAAATCTTGATGCAGATGTGAAAAGAATGTGTGTGATGTCTGTATTTACAAACAGAGAGGTCGTAAAATAAATCTTCCCTGTTCTAATGAGAATCTGGAAGCATTAGAGGGAGTGTATGGTTTTTGAATGGGTAGCAAATATTTCATAACGAGGATAGCAAATATTTGAGAAAATCTGGAATGCTGAATCACTATTCTACATCTTTAAAAAAGATGTGATGCAACAGAGGGGAAAGTAAAATGTATTGGAATAGAGATGCTGCTTCAGAAGTAGCAGAACAGTAACAAGGACTATGGTGATTTAGCTGAGGGACAGAATAGGTTTTAAACAAAAATATACTTATATATATAAAAGATACCATGAAAAGGCAAAAGACTAGAATAGATTTGAATAATATTTTAATGCTAAGAGAAGAAGATCTTAGTGACTTTAATAGTGGCTGCTATGAGGAAGCCTAGAAGAAATACAGAAAAGTTTGGCTTTGATATTTTTACTCTTCTTCCTGCATTACATCCTTCCATGTGCATGAAAGAATACAGAACCCTTAGACAACATCTCTGTTTGCTGGGTTCAGTAGTGAGTTTCTTAGGGATCACACCTGGCAATCCACTAATACTAAGCATCCTTGGAATTCTTAGTTTGTGTTTCCGCCTCTTTTCCTTGTGGTAGCTATATTCATTCACCTTACAATCTTGGCACGTAACGAAGGTGGAAATGAAAGCAAGAATTTAGGGAAAACAAATTACTAAAAGCTAAACCTCTTAGTTCATGGACTGTGGGCAATCTGATACTAGGGTTTAACATACAAGTATTGTTGAATTTGGGGAAAGACTAAACTGTTAGTCTAAATAGAGTAATTGTATCATCTGTACCTTGCTGGGCAGCTGAATTTATACTAAGTATCTCTATTACATTCAGCACCTGGAAATATATCTTCTTTTGGATACTGAGGAAGCTGTGCTTGTCCAAGCACAGAATTTTGAATTTGAAATTAGAACTCTTGTTTGTTTGTTTGACTGCTGTGACATCTGTTTTCAGCTACTACAGTGCACATGGCTCTAGTTTACTGCACATTGTTTGGAGACAGTTTGAAATTGCAGGGCAGATGCTTGTCCTTAGTATTCCAGGTCCTTTTAAAAGGCTTTCCCTGCAGCTATACAGCTGAAGCTATAAAGTGGGTGGTATGGGTGCTACCAGGACTCTACTTAAAGGCTTTTTACTATTGTTTGCTGGTGGTGCTTATCTGAGACCTTGTGAAAGGAGACAAACATGTAAATGAAGTCAACTTGTCAGACCTCTGGGATCTGCTGCAGCATGAGGTGCTCTTAATAGATAATTAGCTGGGCCTGTTAATCAAGTTTAACAGGTGTTGAGTAATGAACCGAGACAGGGCATCTGCTATGACCGGCCTCTCACTCTAATCTGGTTAGGGAATCTAGTGCTGGTTGGAGCCCAGGATGCTTCGTAGGGAGATTCAGTGTTGTGTTTTTCCTGATGCTTCCATCCGTCTTGTGATCATCTAAGAATGGTGTCATTCATGAAAAGAATATGTAAGGAATTGGTCCAAAATTCCCAGAGTGCAAAATATCAATGAATATATGTTCCTCACATGTTAACTGGATAGCTTTCCTTTGCTGAAGTTGAAACAAAAGTTAATTTTTTCCATGTTTTTATCTGGTTGCCTTAAAAAGAAGGGTGGGGGGAGAAAAAACTCATAACTAGAATTTTGTATAAGCACTGTCAAAACGTGTGATGACAGTTTAACTATGTAATTTTCAAGACTTCTTTGCAATCAGAAATTGTCTTTTTTTTTCATTCTTTGTTAAATGAATTTACCTATTTAAGGCCCCCAGGCTTTACAGTTGAGTATCACCAAATAGCAACTCTGCACTTTCACCATTGTATAAAAATTGTTACCTTCAGAGTATTATTTGGACCATTAAGCAAAATGCAAAACAGAAAAACAAAACCCCCAAATCAGGTGCTAATTCGTGCAAAAATTAGTGTAAAGTCACAGTAGGTAACTAGCTACCAAGGTGACTTGTTTCAGTACCTTTTGTTGTTGCGGTAGAGTTTGCATTCTTTCCCATCCTGTGCCCAAAAGATAAAAATAACCTGTCATAAGTCAGGAGAAACTCAGTAGAATTAGTATGTTATGAAACCACAAGTGGGACTAGAAACAAGCCCGGAGGAAATCCATAGGAAATCCAGAATGAGGATCTTGAAGCTATCTCACACTTAGAGAGAGAGTAGGAAGAAGACTGGATATGATCGCAAACATCTAGGAACAGGAGAAGAAGAAGGATCCCATTGACTGTGAAGTTCAGAAGAGTGGAGGCTGGAGAGGATCAGGAGAGGACTAGACCAGCTGGTAATCTCTGGATGGGGGAGACAGCATGGCCAGTGTGAGCGGCAGAAAAGCAGAAGCAGAGTTAAGTTGTATAAGAATCTGCTGCTTGCTGCTTTCTCTTCAGGAACAGGCTACATAATACCTGATACGTAATTTTGTCTTGCAAAGTGCTCTAGTATTGAGTGATTCTTGGGTGTTTTATCAAGGAGATACATTTCTGCATGTTTTTTATTAAGGACATCTTTTTTTCCTAATAGCCATTCCTGCCTATTATGGATACTATAAAAGTTACAGTAAAATTCCTTGGAAAAGCTCTTAATACACCTGGAAAGGGACCATAATTCAAAGATTACTAATTCAAAGTAGCCATTACTCAAAGATTGGTGTTCCATTTTTTTTCCCTGCCTGCAGAAGTATGAAAAATGATTAGAAATTTCTAGGCATTTATGTCATAAAAGCTTGCTAGATTTCATTTTTAAAATCCTAGCATGCAATGCTAGATCTACATCAAGACTTCGGGGGAAAGAAACTTTATGTAATCTTATGCTGGGTGTGATTCCCTCTGTTACTATTGCGAGTGACAGTTTATAGGGCTGCTAGATGTTTTTCTCCTTCTCTTGTAAGGCTGAGTCCATCTCTTCTGCATTGCCCTGTAGAAGCCCAAAGAAGATTTTAGTTCTGCACAATCTATCTGCCATCTCAAGTCATCTGGGAAACCCTGCACTCTAATTTGGCTAGTAACACCCAGGCCACCTTAAAATGTGAGGAAACACAAACCTAACTTTTTACATCTCACGTCTTCTCTGGATTAAAAATTCAGGAATAGATGTCAAACCTGGGGATCTCTTTCCCACTGTGTTACTTTTAACTACAGATGCTATTCCTGTGTTTAGAATTACCCTTCTGAGTCCTTACCCTTTGCTCCTGTAGATAAAGCACTTGTTGGCAAATGCCTGAAAAGTGTCTGAATGTGGCTTTTTTTTTGTTTTGTTTGATTTTTCTTTTCTTTCTACAGCAATGTCTTTTGTACAAATGCTTTTGGTTAAGTGAAGTATGTTCTAGAGGTCCATCAGTGCCATGTTCTTTCACTTTTTGTTTGGTGCATTTAAAATCTCTGTTGTTCTTTGAGTGCTTTAATAATAAGCAATGGGAGAGTATTGTGTGACTTTGTCTCTCTGTGAATACATTACAAATTGCTTTTGGAGAGAAGGTCAATGTTATTTCATACAAGAAAACACTGGTTGAAGATAAAGTTTCTATAAAATTAGATGGTTGCGTAGTTCATCCCTCAGAATGTAGTCTCCAGAAAGCATTCCTTGCTGCCCAGTGGTTGCTACTAATTAACTTGTGATAGAAAGAATCCCTAATGCCATTTATGTCATTTTCCCCTTTTATTCATAAAACAGGAGGCAACTATAACTGTGCTGCATTTCCTTGAAATTCTGATTTTTTAGTGACAGATGAGTCTTCTTTAACTTCTTGTGTGGTTTTGACTAATTTGACTTCACTATCTTTCCAAGAAGGAGAATTATTTCATGCAGAAAATACAAACTTAGCTGGGAATGCAGTAATATCTTGTCATTCCCTGAACCTGACACGTATGTAGTATTCACATGGATAATACTTTGGTCTTTTAAGGTGATGAGAGCAAAAACCTTCTACTGGTTTCTTCTGGACTTTGATAAAATACTCTTTGAAGGAGAGAACTTTGGCCCTTACCAAAAAATGATACAGCGGACCAATGAAAATAGGTTAAATTCAGTATGTTGACAATTTGGCATTGTATAATCATATGTAAGCTTGTTGGTGTAAATTGATGAGATGATAACTTTATAAAATTCAAAGGCTAGTACAGCTGGCCAAGAAAATCACTTATTTTCAACCAGTGTCTGGTCTGTGCTGAGTCATCTGCCTGTAGGCGTGAGATCCAGCAGTGCTTTTCTGAAGGGAACTGTTTCAGCAGTTTACCCTGCATAAAGCAGACCTGGCCACTCCACCACCTCTGTTCGGGCATATGCTGATATCTGTGATTCAGTCCAAAACTTCCTCATTGTCTTGGCTGTGTTGAAAGTCTGTGAGGTGACTGGAACCGTAAGAAATGCAGCCCGACTCAGCAGCGGGCGTTCTGGCAGTGGCAGCCTCGTTTGAACGCTGCTCTGAGACTCTGGAAACAAATCCTTTTCAATCAAAGAAAAGGATTTTGGGGCAAGAAAGCTCTTTCTTCCATCTGTAAGACGCAGTGCATCAGACAAGCATCAGCTGCAAAGCTGAAATAAAGACACAAAAGCTAATTTTGGACAGTCCTTCGGGAGAGGAATTTTTGAAGTAAATATTGGATGGAGAAAATGCCAGCTGTGGTGCTTCAGGTGGAAAGTCTTGAGAAGCTGCAGAGCTTGAAGGAGAAATATTGGAGGTAGCTTGGACTGCTCTGCTGAGCTTGCTTTTACGTAATTGAAATTGGTAGCCCGTCGGAGGAGTGCTGACTGGTTTTAGAGTACTTGTATCAAGAAGATGCCTCCATTCTTTTCCTTTAATTATTTAGCACTTTTGTATTGGTAATCCTCTTCGACACTAAATAATTTGATTTCAGGCCTGTTTTCCAGACTGCCATGAAATCTCTGTATGCAGCCTCAGACGTTCTCTCCCTCTTCTCGACCTGCTTGCATGGAACTGAATGGAGCCTCACCTGGTGCTATACTGGCAGTGCAGTACTAATAACATTTTCCCCACATCATCTTCAACTTTTTTGTGCTCTAGAGTATGGTATTTATTGTGTTCTCCCCCTCCTCCTTCAAATCACTTCAGTTCGAAGCCAAGCTTTATTGCAATTGTTTTAAACAATTCCTGCCTTGGTATTAGGGGGCCTCATTCAAGTTACGGAAAGGCAAGAGAAGCTTGGACTGTAGGGACCTAAGTTAGTGACTATAATAGTAGTGTGGGTTTCTTTGGCCTTTTTGTGTGATAGATTTCGTTTGTTTGTTTTAGTAAAGTGAAACACACTGTATTTTTCTAAAGGAAGCTTATTAGGATCTTAGTTTTCTTAATGCTTATAATAGCATCAAACTGAAAATTCTTGCAGCAAAGGCATGTGTTTTTCACAGTCACCTTCTGTATGAAGAGACTGTATTTTGTCTTGAAATTCTCAGTTTATATGTTAAAACACATAAACTAACATGATGGTATTTGAGCCAGATACTGAGAATCACTAGTACAAACCTGGAATTTATATTCCATTTTTTTTCACTTAATTTACCACATTTTATGTTGATGTAAAGGAAACCTGAATCTAACCAACTGCCTCTCCTAGTTCTGTATTTACAGGCATTAACATTTTAGAGAGAACTGAGACAGTGCAGTGATTTATAACTCAGAGATCTCCAGTATTCGAAGAGGTTCCTGGTTGTGGTCACAATTTTGTATTTGTTCTCTCTGATGGTCAATTCCTTGTGGACTTCCTAAAACATTCAGACTTTATAAGTGGAGAAAAACCACATCCCAGCATGTTACAAGTACTGCAGTGAGTTTCCTAAGTCTGTGAATGTCAGTTACGTGCTTCTAAGGTGGCAGTGGAGACTGTTCTCTGAACTCTTTATAACTTTAGACCTGTGCTAGTGAAAGTTCTGCCTTTTGAACTTCTTCAAGGCAAATCTAAGAATTGTACTTAGCTTCAATATGTGGAAATTGAAATATTTACCCAAATATGTTGGGCTCAAATTCATCTATTTCTCTTTCTGGTTTTACTTCGTTCTTAGAATGGAAGTAGTTGTCATCAGTCTTCCTGTCTTCTTGCGTGAATTACTGGAAAATGCACAATGTCATTGATCTGTCTGGGACTAATAGGAGTTTAAAATAGCAAAGAAAACACCTTTATTGCTCAAAACCTCTTCCTCCTTTTCCCTTCCTTTCTTCCCGAAAACATGAGCAAAAGGAGCTAATAAATACTATTGATTTATTTAAGTGCTGTCTGTCGTCTTCACTTTTCTTTTGGATAGCAGAGTCTGTGGCAGCACTGGCTCCAGATGTCTGAGAGACAAGCTGTAATACATCTCAGTGATGTTTGATTGTTGTGTCCAAGGAAAAATGGGATAAGCTTGGTCCTTGCTACAATGCTTAGTTCCCAAGAGCAGCCTCGCAGCAGCCTCTGAACTAGGACTAACAAACCTCTCTATCTGCAGGTTTTTTCAGGAGATTTGGAGGGAACACAAGCAGTGGTGGTGTTCCACAGCACGTACTGGTTAACGTCCCATTAATTGTGTCTCTGTATTGGAAATGCTGGAGGAAAATAACAGAAAGCAAGAAACTGTTCTGAAGTCTGCACTTCGAAGAGTTGCTTGTCCCAACCACATTACCTAAGAGCTGTGGTGTTTTGCTCACACAGACTAAACCCTTAGAACATGGAATATTTTGTTACGTTGTCTCCGCTTACGGGTATGGGCATTCTTGAGAACCTGGAGAACTGCACTCATCTCTCTTTTAGCTATCCTTGAGTGTTTAATGACAGCAGAAAACATTTAAGGCCAAACATGCTTGTAAATTAATTTTCATTTCTTAATTTCTAGAATCACTGAATAGCCTTTTCAGGATTTTTATGTTAGTTACTGTGGTCAGCTGATTTTTGGTAATCATGGATTACTTATTCTCTGTGAATCTGTTTAATTTCTCTTTGAGTCCATTTTTGTCCTTACCTTGCATGCTCTGTAGGGATGGAATCTACAATTTAATTATATGCTGTTTGGAAAGAGTTGGCAAGACATATCAGTTGTAGATAAATTGTTAAAAATTCACATTCAGATGAATAGTTATGAAGAAACAGTTCCACATGAGCTACAGTGTTGGTTTCAAGTGGAAATGTGAGCACTGCAGAGAACTCTGTGCCCTTCCTGTAGGCTGCTAGAGCTTAATATCTCACTGTGGATTATGGGGAAGGATGGACCCTGTTGAGAAAATTAAAGGCATAAGTTTCCATGTTGAGAAGTTGGGGCAGCATGGCATATGTGTGTGAGCTTCCCCACATGGCAAAGCCCTTTGAAGCACTTAAGCTCTTTGAATAAAAAAAAAAAAAAGAAAGGATTCCCCCTGTGATCCTTTTTTTTTTTTTTTAAAGGGCTTTCATGGCAGAACTTGTCTAACCTCACCATTCGTGATTCTGCAAGAGGATAATTTCTTCTTAACGTTTTTAAAGTTAAGTTTGCTTGTGTGTGTGTCAAGTTAGTTAATTAATTGTGTGTTCTTGGCTTTTAATTGCAGTGCATTTCAGGAAACCCTATTCCCAGTGTGAAGTAGCTACATTTTCTTGTTTGTTAATAAGCAAAATTCCTGGGAGTTAGATCTAGGATTAAGAGAAGGTATGTGTGAAATTGCTTTGAAGGAAAGTAGTCTGTGCTAAATCTTCAGGTATGTGAGATATTGTTGGCAGTAGCTCTCCAGTACGTAAACCAATAGACTTGCCTGAATCTTTTGCAGGTTTTGGGGATGCTATAGTTATGTTTGCATTATCATCACAGCAGTCAGTGTAGTCTGTTTGACACAGCACTGATCTCGAGTAAAGGTACCCAAATAGGACAAGAATTAGTATTAACTGCCCAGGTCACATAGCAACCAACTAGCCTAGAAGTGCTCTCAGTGCCTTTTTATCAAGCATGAATAGAGTCCAGCTTGTGCAGGGTTAGGTGGACAAAGAAGAATATTTTGTGAGCTTCCTGTGCTTGTGCAGGAATGGCTCCGAGTCATTCTTTGCTAGTGGTTGTCCCAGAAAGAGCAGGAGGTGAAGTGACAGCTCCTACCACGGCTGCGGCCTGCCCTTTGCCCCTGGCGCTGCAGGAGAAGCTTGTGGGTGGTCTTCAGCAGCGCAGCAGGGCTCCTCTGTCCGCCCGGGCGTCCCCAGGACACGGCCCTGCTTGTAACACCAGCTTCACCTTGCAGTACCTCCACAACCCAAGCTGAGGGTCTCCCTCTGTTTCTGTGGGGGTTTATCTTAGCCTATTCTGCAATGTTCATCAAATTGCCTGAGAAGGGAGAAAGCATACCACTAAAGATGACAGTGGAAGTTAAATGAAAAGAACCTTTTTGAATTGCAAAATGTGACATCCCTGTAAAAAGCTTCAGTCTACTTTTTGTTAAACATTTATTTGAAGAACTGTCCATCTCATTGACTCGCTCACTGCCTACAAAAAGGAGCAATGACAGCACGGGCTCCAGGTGTCTGTCAGGAGAGTAATAAAACTTCCAGCCATACGCAGTGTGATTGTGTTTGATAGGTAAAAACAGACAGATGCTAATTTCAAAACTCAGCTTTAAAGCAGCTGTTTCCCTATTTGTCATATTAAGGAAACAAGAGCTGCATGTGACTTACAGAAACAACTCACTGAATTTTTACGTGATTAGAAGAATTAAATTAATCTTTCAATTCGTATAGCTGGTCAGGATTTCTACCAGTAAGATATATGCGTTGATTTTCTGCAGGTACTGCAATTTTACTGTCTCCCTCGAGAACAAAATGCTGGAAATAAGTCAACGTGATCCACGGCACACATAACTGCCTCCTGAAATAGCACTAATGGCTCCAAGACTAGGATCTATATGATACCATCTCTGCTGTAAAGGCCTCACAGTCAGCTGAGTTAAAATAGACATAATCTGGGTTCTTCTGTATTTTCCTTCATTTTCATTCTCTCACCCCTGTTATTTTGCCTTTTCTTTCTTTTTTTTCTTAAGATGTATTTTAGATGTATTCTGAAGCCTTTCTCATAGAAATTTCTGCTTTGTGTGGACGTTAGAAGTTTGCCACAGGACAGAAAACCAGTCCTGAGTTGTTCCTTGCCCTTCAGTGTGCCAGAAAGACTTCTGTAAGGGATTGATTTTCGTTGAAGGACAGCTGGATCTCAGTAGACCCAGTGAGTGTTTGATGTGAGTATGGAAGCTAGTGCTACGTTTGGGATGTCTCATCCACAACACAAGAGTAAACACTGCAGAAGAATGGGGTGGGCTGGCCTTTGTTAATGTTCAGACCCATACTAATGCTGTAAAACAATATAATTTAAAATGTCTTAACATCTGTAATAAGCAGCTTGCATATACCTAACTGAAGAAGTTATGTTTGCTTATTTCACCCTTAAGGGTATTAACAGTTAGCTAGAAAATTTGGGAAGACGTTGTTTTTGTAGAGTGTATATCTGTGGGTCTCTGCACCAGGTGAACTGAAATTATTCTAAATGTGCTATTTTGTACAATGTAACTGAATGAAAATTTAAAGTTGATAACTTGTATTACTTTGATTTCCATTTTCTGATGTATTCTTCAAAATAACAGTGCTTGTGGCAAATGTCACTCTATCAACAGCAGCTGCACAACACCATATTTCTAGTTACAGTACAGTGTGAAAGCATTCTCAGAGAAGCAGATAAAAAGCTCCAAAGACTTGTTAGGATGGACAGCTACAGCACCATTACTGTTAAAGGTGCTCTGAATTCACTGTGTGTTCTAGGTATTTTAATTAGTTTGCTGGTGAAATAAATGGGGACATATGTTGCCAGATGAAAGCAACTGGGGATGACAATCCGTTAAACCCTGACAGATACTGTAGGCTTGAGAATGAATAATGAAAAAAGTGACAGTAATTAAAACATGTTTACTTAAGATGACAATTACATGAAATATCGTTGCATAGTAAAGACCTCATTATGATCCAGCCTCTGCATGTAAGAATGATTCTTATGTCAAGGGGTAATTAATTTGCTCTTGCAGGTGAGCTGATAGGTCACTTGTGGTTCTGTCTCACTTGTTTAGATTTGATGGTTCCAACAGACCAACAGAGAAGATATTTACTCGAAACTCTTGGATGCTTTTAGTTTCAACTTGATTGTTTTTTTTCTGTGTTTTAAATTAAAATATTTTAGCTATCCTAATTCAAGACAAAGTCATGTCACAAAGAGTTGATGGTCTTTTAAATAGAATGTGTTCTCTTGCATGCACTGGATTTCCTATTGCTGAAGTAACTTTTGCAGCCTATCTGCCTGTTCTGTTCTTCATTTTTTTTGTTATGTCAACGAGTAGAACTAATTCATTTAATTGAACTGTTGCAAACCCTTTCAAGAGAACAAGGATTTAAATTAAGCAACAAACATTCAATACAAGCAGTCAGTGTGCTTAATCTTCCCTTGATAGTTCAGATTATTTCCGTGAGGAGTGTTACTGCTTGAGGTTTGTACAGGACTCAGGCACTCACTGAAGGTAACATTTCGCAATATTGTAGGAATCCTTAGTAAGATTTGTATTTTAAGAGTTCTAACACCAACCCACACCGTATTTCAGCGCTGTCACCGCTAAGGTGACAGTCTTCAGCATTTTTAAAATCCTTGGCAGCAGGGGGTTTTCATATTATATTTCTTGCCTTAGTGTGAAGGATGAGCTAATGTATCTGAGAGTTGTGTCATCATTGTGATGAACCATGCCAGCAGAATTCATTCTTGTGGCATGAAAAATCTCAATAAAGCCTCTTTTAAATTATTTAAATTTAAGCATGTTTTTCAAAAGAGTATCTGTTGCTAAAATAATACCTGCTCTGTTCCAAATTATTAATATCACATATGTCCGTACCTCCTAGAAGTGAAACATACTGAGATGCCACACTGATATCACAGACATCTTTCCTGTTCAATAGGTAGTGTTGTCTCATTTCTTTTGTAGGTATTAATTGTTAATCAGTCACAGAAGAGTGGAGTCTGATAAACAAATTGCACTTTCGCTGCTTCAGAGAAAAACTAACAGATCCTTTTAATATCTCAGGGGGACGTAAGATTCGCTTCACAGTTTTGTGCTAGTGGTCTGGCTTGTCCATTATCCTGCTTCTCTGACAGCGTTGGAATTCAAACAGGGAAAGGAAAGAAACCTCTTGCACCAGCATTGCAGAATGACACACTCTTGGTAGAGGCTGGAGAGAATTCTGGCATTGTGGCTGGCTCAGAGCCTTGCAACACGTGCAAGGACAGTTCTCCTCTTGGTACCGTGCTGTACTTGGTGTGTGCTTCGGAAACATCTCTGGTTTTCATTTCTGCCAAGCTAAATGCACAGAATAAGGAGTGAGTAAAGAGGCAAACCAAAACTTTTGGAAAAAAAAAAAATCTAATTTCTAGTTCCAAAATATGGATTTTGGGTTTCAGTGTTTCCAAAGTCTAGAATATTGGCCTAGTTGTCAGAGCAGATTTTGCCATTCGTGTCAGAGTATTTGACCTGGCTGCTTGCTGGCCACACATTTTTTAGCACTGGACTATTCTGCTGGTTAAAGATGAACAAAAGATAGGAGATATATCAACCCTATACTGGAAATAATTTCAGCAGTTAATAGAACAGACTAAGTTTATATTTTGTTCTATGCTTTTGATGAACAGTTTTCTTATTATATTATTGATTATTTCTGTGGTAGAAATGTATGCTTTCTGCCTCAGAGTGACAGATTTAGTATAGACAAAGCTCAGTACACTATTAAAGATAACAGAACAATATTTTGATCTTAATAAAATGATGACAGATTTCTGAGCTGTTTATTGCAGATATGGATCACACTGCTTAGGCTCACTGTGAATTTTCTAATACCCTGCATAATTTAAAGCTCATATTTAGTATAGCTAGGTCTTACAGTGGTAAGTAAGCATACTGTGGTCAGCTACTTACATTGTTTCTACATTCGCTTTTATTGATTCCTGTCATTTATTTTGGAGAGATTTTGAATTCCCAGAACTACTACTTGACTGGCTATTGAAGAATAGGGTGGATTTCTCTCGGCAACACGGAGTTAGAGTTTCTTAAATACCCATTAGCTCTAGATTTATCCTGATTTTACTTAGACACACACACACACACACACACACACACATGGTGATTAGCTCTTTGTTGGCTTATTTTTTCTGGGTCACATCTACTTTTAAAGACCTCCTTACAGAAAGCAAATACTTAGTACTTTCTCAGTAATTCCCCACTAAGGTCTGATTGATTAGCTTCTGGTTCCTAGGTCTACTTTGTTAGAAGGTTTTCTCCTATTGGAAATCGTTCACTTTTCTAGGCTGTAGTACTAGCTGGCAAGTTGTTTAATTCTCTTTGCATGAAAGGGAAAACTGTCCTTGATGAAAGTCAAATCCTTAATTGTGTGATGTGCAGAAATGACTTTAGTAGCAGATTAATGTACCTTCTCCCCCCTCCCTTTTTTTTTTCCCTCTCACTGGGGAGTAAGGTGAATTTTCCTGGTAACTCTACGAATTGATGAGACTTAGTAGATGTGATCTGATACAAAAAAGAGCCAAATCCGTCACTGAACATCTTTCTTAGTGTTAAATAAAGCCAAGTTCCACCGTAGGCAAAATCATACATTTTGTCAAGTAAAAATTTGCTGTGTTCAGAGTTTCTTCATCATTTTCACAGCCAGAACATGGCATTTGAGAAGGAGGGGGAAAAGAGAGCTGGAAGCAGTTAGCCTATGTTTTCATGAAATCAAAAAGAAAATTTGAGGTAAAATTGGCACAGAATGTGATTTCATTCACCAGTTTTAAAGGCAGTATGTTTTGTTTTTGTTTTGCTTTATTTTTTCTTTCCCTCCTGTAGCTATACCAGTCATTTAAATTTCTTATTTGAATAAAGACTCTCAGGGGCATGTACAGATCTCCGTCTGTGTTTGAGATTCCCACTGACAGCAGTGGGAGACCTGAGCGTAAGCCAAGAGTGGTTTATGGCCTGTAGTTAACGCTGTGCCTTGAAGGCACAATACACTTCTGCCACTTAATATTTAATCTGCATATTGGTAGTACATAGGATTATCCATTTATTTTGCATAATGATTCTTCAAAATGTGTAGGAAAGTAGAATAGCTGCTATTAGACTGCACTATTGACCAGGATCTACAGAGTGACTTGGATGTTGAGACGTGGAGTTATCAGAGTGCCTAACTGGCCTTTGGACATGATGCTGAGTTAATGCCCAGGTTCCTACAGTGTAATGGTGGGACAGTGGGGGATATAAAAGCCACTATCTTTTGTGACCTGAGTTTGTTCCTATTGAACACTGAAGAAAAGTGCTGTTTAAATCCGCTGCTACTCAGGAGCATATACATTTCTCAGGCATGGGGTAATGTAATTTTTCCTAGCAGAGCATTACTGTCCAAAAACTCTTGAAGATGCTATCAAAAGCAGAGCTCGGAAAGCCCCTTTATCTTTATAAAGCAAACTGGAAGGATGATAGCCACACTGCCTCCTCTGCGCAAGTAGATGAGATGAGCTCCCTCAGGATGTCGCACTTCACTAAGCTGGTCCACACTCAGCTGTTCTCAGGACAGACATCCTACCAGGATGGCTTCTGTTCTGCCTGGAAGGTGCGCATCACCTTCTCAGGTGAATCTGTGCCTTTTACAAACAGAAAATAAAGTGTGTGTGTATGTGCATCTCTATACTCACCAAGCTTGCAGGCAATGAGAGAGAGAGAGATTGGGAGCCTTGAGTTTGTAGAACTTGGTTATAAGCAGGAATCCCAGGATCCAGTTCCTACTCCAAGGCCTCTGCATTTTACATTAAATGGTCATTGAATAAAATAAATTTTCAAGTGCTAACTCCTGTAACAGTTAGCACCATCTCTTTTGCAGAGTCACAGTGATTTCATTGATGCATCCTGAAAATGCTTAGAGGTAGTAAAACTTGCATGGTGTAGGAGTTTAGTAATTATTAAACAGAAATTTATGGCCAGCTTCACATGGTGAACTGCTAGCTCTCCAAACGTCATTCATAACTGTTCCTAAAACTACAAATTACCATTTTTTTATATCTGGCACTAATGTTGAGATATCCAGAACATCCCATTAGAAGACCTTGTTTTCAATTGCTTGTGGCTCTTTCAGATGTTTTATTTGGAGCTAAATTCTTCCTTGTATGATACATAGTTACATGATTTGGTGAATGTTTTTTTTGTTCCTTTTTTACTCTTTTTGTTGTTTATGTTGCAAATTTAGTTCAAGCTGTTAATTCATTTTCAAAAAGAATGTTAAGGAAAATATTTTTGAAAATATTTTAGTGGCTTTTCCCTTGGAAAATTTTGCTAGGCTTCTGGAATTCTATGGCTGAACCCTGCTAGCATCTCCAACTGGTCCAGTGTTTGAGAATAGCTTTGCTTCAAACATTTGCAGCCCTCCTCCTGTTTTGAAAATAAAGATGCAGACGGAGGGAGAGAGAGAGAGCTCACCGAAATGATAGTGCAAGAGTAATTTGAAAACCCAGTCTCTACTTCATACCTTTGGCTTTTTAGGCAAGAAGAGCTTGCTGGAAGGGCTACAGTAGCAGAAAACACATAATAAAGTGGTGTGAATTTTCATGCAGCTCTAGTTTTTCCTGATATATTTCTCTGCAATTTCTGTGCGTTGTCGACCTCTTACAAAATAAATTTCAGACCCTAAGTGATGCTTCTTTGTACAGTCATTAGAAAAAAAAAAAGCCATTTAATGGATTTGGCTGTGAAAGTCACAGAATTATGGAAAACAGGAAATATTTATAGACAGACTTGCCAGGGAATTTGTTAAATAATAATGGAAAATTACAGACAGCAAGGCGGTCTTGTCATCTTTTGGTATAGAATTAAATCAAGCATCCGGCAGCATTTGTTTAACCTTTCCATGAAATTGTACTGAATTGCTCCAGACGGGAGCAACTCTTCAGACTCTGTATTTTATTACCTGGTTCTAAAAGTTAATGGTGAAGTTTGTTGCAGACTGATACAGGAAATATTATTCTTTGAATAAATGACTGGCATGTTTAAAAAATTGCAATAAATTTTCTTTCTCTGTTTTGACTACATGAGAACTACTGATGTTACAACTGAGTACAACTGATCAGGAATTCTTTTTGCAGAGAAAAATGAGAAAAGAGATTTTTGCTATTGAGATAAGAAGTGGGGAAGGAAACCCTACCTACCACTTACTGACCAGTTTCATTTTGCTGCAGCATTATAAGACGGTTAGCAGGTCACAGGAGTATTCTTGTCAGTGACTACAGTTTCTATGTCCTGGGGAACGCGCCGGATGCCAGCTTTAGCTCCTCCCTGACGGGGCACAGTCCTTGCAGACTTAGGATCGCTGCGGGCAGAAGGCTGGTCTGCCTCTCCCCTTGGAGAAGCAGTCAGGTGCCATGTTGCCTTCTGGAAAAGGACTTCTAATCCCCCTCAGTTGAAGCAGGGGACTCCACAGGCCCTCCAAGTTTGCTCAGGTCTGTGTCATTCTCTGTTTAAACATTATGCTTTGTCCTTTGCTTTGAGGTGGGCAGTGCTTGGCACCTGTCTCTTCAAGGGTCTGCGTTACTTCTGCTCCTCCTGGTAGTGCTTGCTTACCCCTACAGATGAACTTCTGTTGATTGGGGATAAGGTGGGTCCTGAGATCTCCAGAGCTCCCCAGAGCTTTGGTAAAGCCTGGGCTCTGAGTGAAGAGCCTGAAGGAGAGCTCCACCTCAGTTGAAATACAGTGTGTGAAGTAAAATGCAAAGCTAAAAGCAGAATCAAACACTTTTGATGTGGCTGCACCCTAGGCTGAGAGACTTCTTGAGCCTCTGGGGAGCTACGATTCTTGGAAAAGCCATGAGTTATGAGTACACAGAAAGCCTCTGCTCTTGGTAACCATTCAGTCTAATGCTGGGGATATGGTTTTGACTGCTGCTTGGCTCACTTTCAAGAGATACTATTGCATGTGGCAGCCTAAAGATGTGTCTATTCCGATAAACAGCATTTGTGTTTCTTCATTACTGTGACATATTCAGCCTCCGCCAGCCTGTGGATAACAGAATATGTCTTATTCCAGCATCCCACTATGGTCCAAAGTACAGTGCACTGTATCTGTGCCACACAGTACAGCCCAGATAAAATGCAAGAACAGCAAGCACATTTTGAAACAAATATGTTCACAGTCAGTATTATTTGAGGCAAAATTTGTCATTGACATAGCATAAAGCTTGCCTCTGAGGTGTTTTTTATCCAACCCTTTCATCTTGTTAAATACAGTTCAGTGTTTTCTTTTTGCTGGTGAGCAGATGATTGCATTAATTTAAAGAATAACATGTGATTTGGCAGACCAGACATGGAAATGCAGCATGACTATGGAGATAAAACAGGAAGTAATTGATCTGTTAGAAGTTGTTTTTGTCTATTTAAAGAAACTATATGCTCTTCACTTAATAAAAGCCTATAGCCACAGGTACTGTTCCTTTCATTCACTTCTAACTGCCCTTGTTCTCTTCATTTCTGACTCCTAATCGTTGAGAAGGCTTGGAGTTGTGCTGCTGTAATGCACGAGATAATGTTCAGTATACACTCATATACATGTGTGTATATATATGTATGTGCATATATATGTATATATATATATATAAAAAACTTGGAGAAAGTGGAAAGTCACTTGTTTGTTTTCCACTTATTTTTAGTTTCTGTAGGCACTGCCTGACTGAGTTCAGTGTAATAGGAAGCTGATACTGTACTAGTCCAAATATATTTTTAAAAAATGAAGTCTTCGTGAGTTCAAGCCAACTCCACTTGAATTCTTCCCTGTAGACTGATGAAGGGCAATGACATCAGCATTGCTAATAGCCCTTCCCTTAGCTTGCTGTTAACAATCACCGTCAAATAAAATGCAGACTTGGTGGAATTCCAGTTGTACCAGAGATCAATTTAGCCCAGTTTTTATACAGGAAAGACAAGCACTGAGGCTCACATCATGTCCAGCGAGCCACTTGCTGTGCCAGTAGATGTTTATTCTTGTTAGGGCAATGGAAATTTCTTTGTTCCTTCTCTCTCAGAAACAATTGCACAAATTGACAAGTTTCAATAGTTTCCCTGGGCAAAAGTAGTACATCTCTAGCATGCCTTTCTTACTTTCATTTGACTGGCTTACCTGTGCTAGGGGAAATCTGCATTTTGAGGGAATGATGATCATATTGTAGAAGGAGCTACCTGCTGGGGACACATCTGTTGGCTAAATACGAAAGCAGATACCTAGTAATTCCTATTTTAATGCAGCATACTCCAAACAGGTAACAGAATTAGCAAAGGCTAATTAGTTGCATTTTGCTCATAATATTTTATCACACAGCTTAATAAAATTATGCAAAGCTCAGTAGCAAGCTCTCTAAGAAAGAATACTTGGAAGAAAGAGAAGCCGTTTTTTCCTGCAGTGACTTCTCCTCCTCCTTTTCCTGTTCTGCAGAAGGGGAACAAAGTGTTTCCTCAGCTATCCCAAACAGTTAGATTCACCAGCTGGAATTGACAGTTCCAGTGTGTTTGCTGTAGTTCCTTGAAATAGTTATCGTCACCTCAAGATTAATGATGGCTGGCTGGGAATGTGGAGACTGGAGGGACTTGTTAGTAGGCCCCTGAACTCTTTGGAGTAGTTAGTTAGTAGCCCTCTGAACTCTTTGGAAATAACGCGTTGAACAGAGGAGAGGCAGAGAGATGGGGTTCGTTTAGAAGAAGCAGCTCAGATCTGTTTCTGTCCTTCACTACCTAAGTGGGGCTGTAGAGATGGAGCCAGGCCCTTCTCATAGGAGCTCAGCCAAAGGACATGAGGGAACAGGCACAAGTTGCAACAAGGGAGATTTTGATTAGATGTGATGGAAAATGTTGTTTGCAACAAGAGTGATTAAGTGCTGGGACTGGGACGCAGAGAGACTGTGAGATTGCCGTCCTTCTAGCTATTCCAAACTGAGTTTGGCAAGCCTCTCAGCAACGTGACCTAATGTTTATTGTGTTCCTTTTGGTCATAAAATTTGCTAGAAACAGAAGATTAATCAGATGAACTCTGTTTGTTTGCTGTATAAAATTAGGAGGAATGTAGGTATTTGTGTGTGTGTCCATGGGGAAATAAACCTATAACTGAAGTCTAGTGCAAAGCATATATTTAAGAGGTAAGTTTCAGATTAAATGGGGATCCTGAACTCTGGGATTTCCTGATAGAGGAAGGCTTCGCATCTGTATGTTTTGAGGTAGTTTTTTACAAAATCTTAGAAGTTATGTACTAGTGAAAAAAAGAGTTCCGTAGTTCTCACTGGTGAAGTGGAAGTGAATCATGCTATTGCTCGGAAGTGGAAAGCTACTTACACTCTTTTGAACTCTTAATTCATTTGAGTGCAAGAAATTTTGTTTGCTGTGTTACTCAACTCTTCAAGTTTTTGTCTGTTTGAAGTTTTTTTTCTATTTGAAGCCTAGTTGTTGATAGCATACTGGTTAAACAAAAGAATATAAAAAATACAAAGATAAAGCAAAATTTTCAGTAATTGAAGGGCTTATATAATTACTGCAGCACACGAGCAGATTACAAGTATCAGATCTGAGTTACACCTGTGTATTAAATAGATTATTTACAGCACTTAGCAATTACTGCAACTATTTGCTGGTAGTACTTTGTATTTTAAAAAGAGGAATGCTGAGAAGTACAGTAAATAGGTTCCTAATATATCTTAATTGGCAAACAGTTTTGAAGTTCAATAACGTCCTTTTGAAAATATGCTGATTTCATACCCTGCTTTGTAAGCTCTTTGAGTTTATAACTTATGAATAATTTTGTTTCTTATGTAATTTTTTTTAAAACAAATGACTTAGTTTTCATATTTTACAAAATGAATGAGTAACTGTTGGAGTATTTTTTAACTAAGTGTTATTATTATGCTTTTCCTTTTTCTTTTTTTGTTTAACACCATCTGTTTAGTAAACATCAGAAATTGATTGAAATGAAACCTAGAAGTTCATAATGACAACAAAATAACGTATGACAGATTAGATAAGAACAAGTCATTAAAATGGCCTATAAAAGGACAACCATCTGTAGCACTAAAATAATCTTCTATTGATGACAGTAATAACTTTCTAAGTCAGTGACAATTCTGGATTTACAGCATAAATAGTAATCACATGAGCCAAATAACTGGAATTTATTTTTTTTGTAATTAGTGAGTACTCCTTTTCTCTTACCTCTTCAAAGAAAAAGAATTTACACAAAATATTTGTGTTTTAAAAATTGGCTTGCATATTCTCTCCAGCACCTCTAAAGAGCAATTATAAGTTCATTACAAATATATAATTCTGAGAAAAATATTTTTTATATATACATATATATATATAGATACATACAGGATGGGTGTTGTCTGAGTAGATGATCTAAGAGGAGAATATTTGTATATTGTTTAAATCAAAAAAGTATCTATTCATAGTGATTTGATTATCTGACCTGTTCAAGGACATGTTACAGGGAAAGCTCTGCTCTTAACGGCACAGGGTTTCTGCAAGGGACCAACGTCTTGTGCCGCTGTACAGAGATGTCGGAGTCACCTCTCTTGATTTGCATCTCACCAGACAAATCAGTGCTCTCTGGAGTTAGTTTAATTCCTTGTAGATGAAAATTTGTGATTTTAGTCTTACAGCAAACCCTTCTAACTCATTTTCAATGCAAAAAAAAAAGTGCAAAAAAAGGATTTTACTGAATAGGAAGTATAAAATATTACTCTTTTTCTTTTTTTTTTTTTTTTTTTTTTAATTAGGCATAGAGTTAAAGCTTTTCATCTCCAAAGTACTTTAAAAATGCTAATTAACCTTCACAAAACTCCCCTCCCCTTAACGGTAGGTGGCACATGAATCACTCCCTGCAACATTATAATCCAGCCATTTTAGTAATTAGTTTTGAAACGTAGCACATGAACTAAATAGAAAATTATGCAACTACTAGGGACCTGTGTGCCACAAATGCTGGGAACTTTCCAAAAATGTCACATTGTTTCAAGTGATGTTGTAGTTGTGTACCTCATGGAGTAATTAAATCTTAAAAGAGCTCCTTGAAAGCTTTTTTTTCTCCTCGTTGAAGAGCTTTGTTGAGGCTATGGAACTGAAGAGCTGTGCTACGCAGCAGTGGGTTTTATTAGTCAAATGTATCCTACACAAGGAGAGCTGTAGCGAAGAACTGTGCCCAGGGCTGCCAAAAGAACCAACTAGTGTCCTAACTGAGTTGGGTAAGTAAGCAGCTCCTTCCATTCCGTCCTGGGCCATAGTTTATCCCTAAAGTGTGTAGAAAAGTCAACATGCGCAGACCCTGTTGTGTGTAGTTCTTTAGGAGTGTTTTCTTGAAGGACTCACGAGATTTGCTTAGAGAAAAGTTTCTAGTAGCTAAGGCAGAGTCTCCTCATATTTTTCTACTTTCCCTAGATGACCTGAATTATTTAAGGAGCCGGTCAGAAAGGATAGAATGTCATTACTACCTGTCCTTAGGAAAATAAAAGTATTTGAAAAGCTGTGGTATCTTCCCTGAATAAAGCCTGACTTAGGTGTTGTTTTGAACTACTACTAAATCCAAATGTAAATTGTCATGGTCCCCTTATATTATACATGTCTCAACTTTGGATGCCCAGCAAATGTCTCAGGTAAAAGCAGATCCTTATTTGTATTTAATGGATTTTTCAAGACATTCTGAATGTAAAATATAAATGAGGAACTGCATCCTCTCAAGGTGATACATGTCTTGCTTGATCCACTGGCCTGAATTATGATCCATCCATACATATAATCCATAAATCAATTAATAAAATTCTGGTGGGAACCCAACCCCTCCCCCCCCCCCCTTTTTTTTAATAATAATGCTTAGTAAATTCCTGCCTTAAGTACTCATAGCGCTAAAAAGTGAGGTATCACTTGATGGCTCCTGCAGACAGTACTCAGCCTCTAATCTGAAGTCGTTCTTGGAGTTTTCTAAGACTTCGTGTGATCTATGATTTCCACCAGCTTCTTCTAACTGCTTGCTCATGGACAAAATCAGAGATACAGTGATGTGATAGGTCTTGAAAGTGTAAGAGTACAAAATTGCTGTTTCTTCTGTGATGAGCAATCCTATAGCATTCTTCAAAACAAGAAAAAGTTATGAAATAAATAGATATCTCTGTTTTACTAACTCACAGTATATGGTATATTTGCAATGTGAAACTCATAAACGCGTTGTTCTACTAACAGGTGAATTAATGTAAAAATACATACCTGTTCTCTTGCAGCGAGCACATAGCTCTGATCGGCTAACTTAACTCTCCTCATCTGCTTTTCTACAAGTTTTCCTACAGTTTGTGCATTTATTTTTTCAAAAGTGCAGTCCTTGCTCCAACAGAGATGTTGACAAAGGTCAGTATGCCCAGCGCTGTATCCTGCCCTGAGTTTGCTTACTCTAGTAGTTCCCATTTGTGCAAATATGCAGGTGCGGACACTCTGCACATCCTTGAAAACTTTATTTATTTTCTTTAATTATGTTATTCAGAGGACAAGATGAGTCTGCACTGACCTGAGGGAAGACTTGGTAAAAATGGCATGATCAAACCAAGTCACTTGCTTACTTGTTCATTTTATATTTTTGTTCTATTTATTCAAAGCCCCTTGGGCATTCTTTCAGTGTATCATGGATTTTCTTTTAATATAACCTTGACTCTGTAACCTTATCAAGTTTCATTTTAAAAGTAGTTAGTTTTTTTAAAGTTGTGTTTTTCTGGCTTTCTGGTTTGGATATTCTTTTTCCTGTTTTATTTTTTTCCAAATAGTAAATGCATATTCATGTATGCAGAAAATCCTACCAAAGTAAATTATAAGACTCTATAGGGACTATAGACTTGACCCAAACCATCTGGAACAAGATTACATAGACTTCCAAAGAATTGCAGTTGCTTATTTTAGTTCTAAGAAGTGCTCATCTGCTCAAGAAGCGTTAGGCACAGTGCAAGGCTTGTAAGAGGCAGGGGTGTAGGAGAAAGGTTCATTTTTCTTGTTTTTTTAAGAGTGAATGAGAGTAAGAAGTGTACCAGGCATTTTTGTGTCATGGCAGTATTTTAACAAGATATAACTGAAAGCTATTTAAACTTTCTCTTTTTCTTTCAGAGTAAATCTGACAATTTTCAAGCTGAACACCATTTCCAATCTAGTTCTGATTAGAAGGCTACTAAAGGAGAGCTTTGTAATAGAAATTGATTGCATCTTTTAACTTTGGAGAGGTTACATCCTTTTCCTAATGTACTTCACTCTCTACTTCAGTATACTCTTTATTACTCTTTATTAAATCATTCTCTCATGCTCTTTTGGAGGCAGGCATCGTTGTGCAACTGGTGGCCCATAACAAAACATTCGTCGCCCAGGTGGTCTGGGGAGTGCGAGTTCCTCTCGCGTAGCCGGCTGCTCCACGCTCCCAGATCTGGAAGACAGCTTTCCTAATTGCATTACGTAGGAGGTGGTCCAGAAAATGACAGAGGCTGACAGTTCTACGCAGCTGACTGTAGGCTGGAGTTATGAGAGTCCTTGTAGTTTTATGACAGCAGCAATCGTTTACATCTTTAAATATTAAAGATTCAGAAAAAGAAGGAAAATCAGGTAGAACATTTAATAGATAATGGAATGAGAAAAGCTTTTATGCTAATAAGTGTCCCTTATCCCTTCCCCCTTTAGACTAAATTACAATTAAAAATCACCAACAAATGCAATATTCACAGTCCCTTCATAGAGAAAGAAAAGGAATAGCAGAAAACAGTGTGTAAATTGTTGGCAGCATGTTTTGCAGGCTGATCCTGCCTCTTCGAAGGTCTGCAAACACAAGGGAGCAGAGAGTTCAGGCAGGCACAGAAGGGACAGGTTCTTATTTCTTGTCATTTCACTGTTGGAGACATGGGATCAGCCTTGTCTGATCAGCCACTCTGAGACCTGGTGAAGGTGATGGTAGTTGGACTAATTAAGGCTTTTCATTTAGCTGTCTCTACTTCTATTTTTTAGTAGGGCTGTAAAAGATACAAACTTGGCTGCTTAAAACTAAAGAATGAAGAAGGGTCTTGGGGAAGGGAGAGGAATAGTAAAGGGTGCACAAAGAAAGAGAAGTGACAAGGAATTCATGTTACTCGTTGATGAATGGACTTGGGATATATCTGAAGCAAGTGGAAGTAGCTTGGCCAGGACATGTCTTGAAAGCAGGATGATGAAGAACCGAGTGGAACACAAAAACTACTACAGTAGTTTTCACAGTAGGGACATGGCAATGTCTCTGCTTTCCCAGTTCTACTCCAAGTCCAATCTTTTGTTTTCCTAGTCCGCTTTGTTAACTTCTGTTTGCAAAGTATACAAGCACATGCCTTGAGCACAGCATGCTGACCACAAGTTGGGAGACCCTGGGTTCAAAACCAGTTAAAATTTTCTTCTTTTTCTATAAATTGCATGAGCAGCAGTTTCCGAGCTTCATGTCCTGCTTTCTTTATGAGTGTAATATATTTGTAAACATGTTTCTTAACTTACTTCAAAACATGTTTGTTCTGCCTCATTTATTTGCAGATAACTTACTGTCTCTTGGATCTTTAGCTTCTTGTTCTAATGATTGCTTTGAAATATTATTTTAATGAACCTATGAAACATTTTTTTTTTTTTTTTTTTTGTGGTTGGACTGCTAATGATACTCATCCATTAAGTAAATGGTTTTGTAAGCAATACAAATGTAATAAATAAAGTTAGTCAGTTCTTTTTTGCTACTTTTCTGGTGATAGGCATACCACACGCTGGGAAGGTAATGTTTCATGACCAGGATAGTTCAGTTTGTAGGCAGTCGGGAATCTTTGTACTTTGATGCAGTCCAAGGGCTTCAGAGAACATCATGAGCTATAATTTTATACACACTAGAATTTAAAAATTTTAATCTGGTTGGAATACAAGAAACACATCTGACGAGCAATGTATTCTGAAGCATCATTGACTTAAGTCTCACTTCACCTAGCACTGGATCTTCAGTGGGAACTTCAGGGACTTGAATCACTTAATACACTGTGTTGTTGAATCCATTTCTGAAAGCTACATTTTGGTTATTGAACCTGAGGGCTCTGAAATGTGGGGAGCATCTCACTGTGAGAGAGAAAAAGGAGGGTTCTTTGGCTGGGAGAAAAAGACTTGGAATGAGAAACTTGGTTCCACGGTTGCCACAGGCTACTACTGGGCAAGTCTCTGTATCCCTGCATTTTCCAGCAGGAAATAGTAGCATAGCTTTTTGTCTCACAGGGCCGTTTGAGGCCTGGTTCATTAATGCTGTCAAGTGGTGAAGAAAGAATTTACACCAAACAATGTTAAGGCGTATTGCATAGCAAGAATCTGTATGTAAAAGGTTAACAGGTATTCTCTGAGTTATTTATATCACAGTGAGGACTGAAAGTTAGAAAAAGTCTCTGCCTCAAACTTTAAACCCAGTCTTAAATTGCTGGAAATCAGCCCAAGGCCTTCAGTGGAGGATGCAGACTCTTATTTTAACACTGTGCAGTGATTGTTGCTCTTCCCTCTGAAACATCTGATAGGGATGACCGTTACAAATACCATCCTGCATAGATAGATTCTGGACCAGAGCCGACTTTAGGCATTCTCATCACACACCTTTTACCTGCTTATAACTTATATTTCTTTCGACCCACAAGGGTTAGCATTGCAGCTATAGGTACTCTGATTAAAAACAGAGTAGTACAGGGGACACAGAATGAATCTAGCTTTTGGTTGCTTTCTTTGGGTGTTTCTAAGATGCTCTTATAGGAATAGTTCGAGGTGCTCAGTGGAGATGGATGTTTTGAAGAGAGTAGCCCTGCCATTCTAAGTGGGAAATTTCCTTCAGAGAGACATTTGAATCAGGAGAGATCAATAGAAAATACCACTTTGCAAAACCTGGAAGGATTGTGCCAATAATACAAAAGATCAAGCTGGTTATAGCTTAGGAATGAGACATTTGCTTTAACTACTACAGGTGATGCGCTAATAAGATTCCCCTCTCTTAATTAATTTTAAAATATATTTTAATTCTCCAAGGATATGAGAAATCTGTAGTTTTCAGTTCTGGAATATATTCAGACTTTCGCACATGAAGGCCAGGTTTGGCCAGGTGTATGGAAATGCCATAACATTTTAACAGGTTATTATTAACAGATAATTTAAGTTGAAGGGATAGGTCAGAAGTCATCTTTGAAATGTTATTAATTCAGTGAAGAAATGAGCATTACTATAAAAATTATTTTATCTCACTGAGAGAAAGCAATACCTTAACCAGTATTAACCCTCAGTGGTTTGTTAAAACGTAATGCCAGATAGCACAAGAAAGAGTTCACTTCCCCCAAGCTTTTGAACGCACCTGCCTCAAGAATGAAAAATGAATTTACTAGTGTTTTAGAAGGTTTTCCACAAAATCACTACTAATTTTGAGGAAGATTAAAGGCAAGCAGTGCCAGCAAGCATGTCTCTACTGCCCGACGCTTTTTTTGCAGCATTTTAAAATGATTGCCTGAGGCATTCATTCAGGGAAAGAAGTACAGAGGTGATGGAAAATGGAGATTTTCATATGACTTCCATGCATTAAGATGATTTGGGAAAATTATCCCATTTTCTAAATGTCCTACCATCGTGAAATGCACAAAAGATTAGGATTTGCTTTGATTGAACGACATTTTTGTTAGGCTTTGACTGTGTTCTGAACTCTGTGCTTGACTGTGAATTGAAGTACAGCACAGGCTGCAGTTGCTGGACTCTAGTTTTAGGCTTACAAAGAATTTTATTTTTTTTTCTAAACATCCTTTAGGTTGTACAAAGCAGACGTATATTTTGGCTTACTAAAACTAAATACAGATTTGGGGAGCTGCTTTTATTTTCTGCAGATTGATGTGCATTAGATTGGTACATTACACTGAAACTTAAGTGACTCTGAGTGAAGACAGAAATTAAAATCAACTTTAGAAGTTAGAACAGGTTTAATAATTGTCTTGCATAGAGTAGGGAGGTGTTAGACCCTAGACATAGCCTGGTGGAAAGAAGAAACCATTCAGGATCTTGCTCTAGGTACACAGCTGCAGGTTAGGCTCATAATGCAAGGGCTGAAATGATTAGGCAATATTTTTTGTTTTCTAAATTTACTTCTCTGAACTTAACAGTCAGTAAGCTGTTTTTTTTTTTTTACAATCCGTGAAGCTCAGATTGTTATTTATTCATTTTCGATGCAATACTGCATAGAGTCCTGAAGAGATCTGAATGAGTCACTGGAAAGAATGAGACAATATCCAAAGAGTTTGCAGTAATGGCACAGATATCTCCTACTCAAAGCACTGGAGTCAAACATCTCTAGTAAAACAATGTGAATTAGAGAATACTAAGACAGTGCCTACTACTTTTTAGAATGACCAGATTTTTCTGACTATTTTAGCAATGTTACTAGCCTAGAACTGGCAGTACTGATACATGAATGCAGGTAAGTGCTGGCTAATAAACTGGTATTCGTGAATAAATGACAGTCAACACACTTTGCTGAAGAAGTCTTCTAAATGATGATTAATTACTCTTTTAAGGGATTTTTTTTTTTCTAGAGGTATGCTGAACTACTGAGCAGTAATTTCAAGTTGGCAGACCACAGACGCTTTCCCGTCTGCCCTTCTTGTGCTGGCCAGCTTTTGTTGGAACGGTGCAGTTATCCCATTTGGAAGTGAAGTAGGAAATGTTGTCCTTTAAATTTCAGCTGTCATGTCAAATTATGTCAGACTTTGACACATCATAATACAACGTGATGCAGCATGTTGCAAACAAAAGTCTGCTAAAAGCGTATGTTGCCAGTTGTACATTATTTGAGAATGAATATGACTTTCTGCTTAGGAAGCAGCATGGGATTCATGGCTTTTCTGAAAACATGAACAATGAGAATTACTGGGTCCTGCAATGTTGCGAATCTCTTCTGCTCTTTGACTGTTTATTCTGCTGAAAAATCCCTTGCAGTCAAGAGCACCGATTTCCTAAAGTGGGTTGAGGCCTACGCAGAACAGAATTACTTCATAAAATAATTTCTGTAGTGCAGTTAAACATAATACAGTTTGAAATTCCAGAAATATTGTAGGTGAGGCAAATGTGGACTTTGTCTTGCTTGTACGAAGATAATGAAGAACTCAACCCATTACAAAATATGAGGTACTGTACTAATGGTCTGCCAGGCCAGTCTTCTGGGCAGGTGGGCAGCAGAAACGCCTAATACTGCACTTCTGCTTCTGCCAGTTCTGCTGCAGAAAAGGAATCCAGCCTGTCAAACCTGGACAGGCATAGGATATTTATGGGGAAAAAATCCATCCTGTTCCATCTTTGCTTAAACATCCTTTAGAAAAATGGATTGATTTTAGATATCTAGAACTGTTTTGATGAGGTTTTACATAGAAGACTCTTGCACAGTTGATTTTGCAAAAAAATATGATTGTTTCTCACCTAGCCCAGATGTGAGTTCAGGCGTGAAATTCCTATTTGGAAGAATGCCCAAGTGGCACACAGTGCTTGAGGCACAGTGTCCTGATGCTGGACCTTTGCTGGATGCAGAAAACCACACAGTTTTCATGGCATTCCTGCTATGTTAATTTTGATTTTTTGTCTCAAACCACAGCTTGGTTTGCTGCTGTAAAGTCACAGAACAGAAAGAGAGCTGATGGTGAAGCCCACAGGGCCAATGGCAACAACCAAACACAAACTTGCCAAGAGGCCCCACAGGACTGCGGGAGTGCATTGGTCAGCCTGGTTAGTGGTGCATTCAGGGTGTTTGCAATCAGGTGTGTGACACCTGATATCATAAAAAAATGACCTGAGTGAATACTGTACTTTTCTGATCAGCCTCAGGTGACTGCAGGTGACCCAGCTGCCCATATTCTTCCTCTCATGTCCAGTACGGAAAACCACAACACCAGGTTAAGCTGCTTGCAGTGCAGCTGGAAACTAAGAGCTTGCCTGTTTCTTCGTCATGGTAGTTTAGACAAATCTGAAAGATAACGTGAGAGGATTGAGAATACGAGCAGATAAAGGCCTAGCTAACAGCCTTTCTATAACTTAATACTCCGGGAAACGAGGGACACTGACTTTTCAGGGTTGTAGGGCAGATTGCTGAGTGTGTAATGGCTGCTCTGTTTACTTGGCAACAGCAAACACTGCTCTATTTTAGTGGGCCACTTGCTGCTCAGAGCTGCAGCTCTGTGCCTACAATACGACAGTGGCAATTCCATACCCCAAAATGGCTGTTACTGCTCTTAAAGGTGAATGGAGACACGTGTGTGTGAAGCAGGAGAGCACGGCTTTCTGTGGGTTATAGGTGTGTTTGTCATTTCATGCTGTGGACTAACAAACTGTATAATATACTGCATGTGTTCTTTACCTAGTGGTGTCCGTATTTGCTGCGTAGCCCAGTTACAAACTGAAGAAGCCACAGGAATAACTGTTGTTACTTGTATCATGATGTAACGGTCCAAATGAGTTTCATCTCATTTGGCAAATACCTGCAAGGTACCTCCTGCTTTGAAAAGCATACCTAATTTTACCACCTAAATGGGAAAAATCTGCAAAGACTGTGAGGGGAAAAGGCTGATTCATCAAGTGAATAGACTTGGTCAAGTTTGAAGAGCAAATTCAAGATGTTCATGACTTAAACAAAAAGAGTTGTGTAAATAATGGATTTCTGATGGCTAGAGTTGTGTAAATAATGAATTTCTTTGGTTGCTATGCAAATCCAAGGGATTAGAAGCAACATTTGGTTGAACCTGGCTCATTTGGCTGATGAACAAGTAAAGAATTCAGCACGATACTGTGTCTGAGGTAGCATAATGGTTTAAGAGCAATAAATCCAGTAATCCAAAACGAGAAAGATTTTGAAATGAGAAACTACATTGAACTCCGATTGAAATATTTGTATGAAAAAAATCACCCCAGGGAGCTTAACCCATCTGTTTAGGCTGTGCTTGCTGTAGCTGATTGGCAGTGACCTACTCTGCTACTTTTTAGCAAAAAATAGTCCACTAGCCACGGTGTTTTGGATTCTTAGGTTCAATAAAGTTAGGAGCAATGGTGAGCAATAAGCAGATGAGAGGATGGCCTTCTCAGAGAAGTTACCCAGTGACCGGAAGCAAAGATCAAGGGGCCTTTGTGTGCACATCTGTTCAGCAGTGCAGTGCAGTTAATCTGAGTTAATTCACATTCTGATTCCCAGCTGTTAGGAGACAGGGAATCATCTTCTGTTGTGTTAGACGCAGAAAGCTTTTAAATTTTTTTTCTTCTTCTTTTTACTTTTTCTTCTTTTTGTCACACTGACAGGTTTTTTCCTCTTACCATGAGGTTTGTAATTTAGTTTCTTTGCAAGCTTCATAGCCAGGTCACTAGTATCTTGTCCTCACCCACTAAAGGATAAAGCTGTTAAGAATGTGCAGTAGATTTGAACACATCTTGATTAAAGTTCTTCTCCAAATATGTTCACCCAGTAGAAGTATTTGTTCAGCATTGCAAATTTTATGCTGGCTTGTCTTTTATGCTGAATTCTCTTGATTTTTGTGTGAGGTGAAGTGTCTTACCTGCACATGGACTATACAGTCCTCTAGGACATTCTTCCTCTGCTTATATATGAGCTGTGAGTTGGAAAAGGAAGGTTGAAGAGAAACTTCCTTCCTTCCTTCCTTCCTTCCTTCCTTCCTTCCTTCCTTCCTTCCTTCCTTCCTGCCTGCCTGCCTGACTGCCTGCCTGCCTGCCTCCCTCCTTTCTTCAATGCATGTGGCAAGCCAGGTATCTTTAAAACTGTTGTAAAAAGATCTTATTGTCCTCTTTCTTAGTCAGAAGTGAGAGAAGCAGAACAGAATCTGGGAGGGAGCCAGCAGAAGCTCTAAGGGAGGGTTGTGGTCATCTTTCACTGCAGTACACAAGGCTGCCCTTACTTTCCCTTGACGTTAGTTTGCCGTTTTGGTTAATTCATGCTGTCCCTAAGCAACTCTTCATAACTCAGTGTGATTAAACCTTCTGCAAGCAATATACTCACAAGCCAGAATCACATGCTCTGCATGCACGTATATTACTAAACCAAAGCTGATAGATAGTAATAAACCCAAACTGTTTTTTTCCATATTATCATTCAGTACCTTTCCTGCTTAGAGGTCATTTTATGCATGTTTTGAGCCCAGAACTGGTGTCATATTCTGAAGCAGATATTTTAACATAATTATTACATTTTTAATCTGTTCTGTTTTTCATGTAATGAGGTCACAGACCAGTTCAAAATGTCCTTATTTCAAGCACTGCCAGGGAGAATTCATAGATTATTACACATACAAATAGTATATCCAGAACAATGACTCCATTTCTACTTCATCTTCTCTGGATCTGAGATACAGTGATGTTGGTGCAGTTCAGAGGCTAAAATGTGCATAAACGAGAATAAATGGTATTTAGTTCAGTCTGTCTGAACTCTACTGAGCAAGAGGAGAAAAAAGCCAGAAGATTGCTTTTGCCTTGTAACATCTGGTGTTAAGGATTTATAGGAGGATATTATCCAATTAGTTAGCTGTCAGGAAAGGCTGTTCTTGAACCTGCAGCCTGTAGACTGAATGTGGTAATACTTGAGAATTACTAAAACCTATTAAAAAAACTCTCAGTCTCGTAAGTGGAATGACACTTTTTGTTGTACATACAGTTTATACAGTTTGAACAAATAGAATGTAAAAGAGGAATCCAAAGCTTCCAGAATAAAACAATGGGCAGGGTGAAATGAAAGATGTAGTAATGCCCAGATGCTCAAGATATTTACTTAGCAGTGAAGTCTTTTTTTGCGTGTGTCTGCAATTTAACTTACAAGCTGGAGATTAAAACTGAAGTGTGTCCCTATAAACACTGCAGTACATACTTCATTCACAGTCTCTGTCGATAAAGATGCCAAAGAGTTTCCAGCTGGAAAACATTCCCAGTTTTTACCATGTTCTTAGTGCAAATAAAAATGCACAGATTGCCGCTGATTTAAAGCATGTGGAAAAAGCCCATGGAGATTTATATTTCTTTCATGATTGAATGCTGGTACTTGGTGTTATGTGAAAAAGCAGTCACTTGGTTTAATAGTTGCACAGCTGGTGTTATCTGAAAAATAATCATTATGATAGAAAGCACACATTTTTCATGTTTTCTGTCAGGTCTGTCAGGATATGTTCTGTGCTTAGTCTACACACTTCATCTGACATTCCTTAAATTAATATATTAACATATAATACTTTTAAGATTGTCAAAGTTATAAAATGTGACTGTAATTGAAAATATAACAGAGTATGGCAGTGTAAAACAAAGCAATTTGCAGGACGCATAAAGTGAGAAAGTCACTATAGTCCGTGTTTAGAAACAACATAACGTTAATGTCTGAGAAACAAGTGACAAATTGCAAGAATTAAAATCACACATAACCAAGCCAGCCTAGTAATAAGTGCTGATTTGAACCCTTTTAAATTGCAGTGGATATGAAAATATTGATTTGAAGTGTAAGAGAGCTTGATTACAAAAGTATATCACTTGGTTCCTTTCTACCTTTTAAGACCTTTTTGGCCATGAAAGGGAAACAGAGCATGAAGGCTTTGAATGGTTTCATAATCTCACCTCTGATGCTCCGGACACTTGTGGGATGTCCGTTATTTCTGTCGGATGTAAGCGGACAGTTGATCTCTTCATCTTCTCTCTGCTACAGACAGGAGTCAGATTTGAGGAAAAGTAGTTTTTCTCAGCCTTGTCTCTTTACTGTATGGTAGGACCAGCCACTAACATACAGTTCTCTGTCATGCCAAGGTCCAGCAAGCTAAGCAAAGGTGAGGAGGGGAGTGAGGATGAATCAAACCAATGACAGCAATAACTGAGAAAGACAGGTCCTCCTCCTCGTGTTACGTTGTGAAATGGCAGATGCTGCAGATTCAGCAATAGTCTGAATGGGCCTCAGGGCTCTGCCACACACACAAATAGTTGCACAGCCATGGTAGCTGTTCCTGAGCGTCCGTGGCAAAGCAGAGTAATCGGAGATTAACTCTCAGGAGAGGAAGAGCGCCGAGATGGCTAGGCAGTGCTCACTTCTTTCACCATTGGGACTGTTCTCTTTTGGGAAAGGATGGTGGCAAATTAATTTCTATTCCTTGGGTCTGATGCTTTCTTGTTGTCCATTTCCCATATGTGGTTCTTACAGGAAGCTTAGAGGATTTTATGGAAAGAGATCCAATAATGTAGGGAGTCGTACATTAATTCTGTACTCAAAGAGACCTATAGAATTTACCTGGAGCAGGACAGGGGAAGCAGAGCCCTTAATGTGTAAGTGATATTGAATGTAATCTCCTACTCCCACAAAATCCAAAGACTTGACTTAAGAAAACTCAAAATATTTATATTGCTTGCTTTTACGTTGCTATGACATTTTAAAGCTCTTCTTCACAGTATTTAAAAGCTTAACCCCACACTAAAGAGGTTGCAATTTTGTCATGAATTTTTCATGCCAAGGAGGAGTACAGTATGCTCAATTCAAATAGAAGAATTCAGGATTTACATGGACGTGCACCAGCATATGTTATTGTTCTAGTTTAGTGTAGCTGCCGTAGTGAGGCTTAGAGAGCAGCTCCTTTCCTGACATCAGGAGAACTTTCCATGCAGTCATAGCTAGGGTTCATGCTGTAAAGTAGCAATAAATATCCACAGCAAGTTTTCATGTAGTTTTAGCAAAAACTAAGTTCAGTGACAAATCTCACAAAAACTTGTAAGCCGAAAGAGTGTCAACTTCCTTAATGCCAAGTACAGACAGAAAAAAAAAAAAAAAAAAAAGGTTTTATGATACAAAATGGTCCTTTTCTTTTAGTGAGCAAGTGTTTTCTGCAAAGATAAAGAGCATTTTGGACTACTAATAAATGTGTCTGGCATTCTGTTGTCATGGTGGCTGTTTGCAAATGCAGATCTTTCCCATTTTCCTTTGCCCCCTGCTTGACAATTTTCAAAGCTGTGAGCTAATTGCTGACTAATGGCTGATTTTTTCTTTTTTTTTTTTTTTAACCAAGTTTAATTTGCTATAATTCAGAGATCCTATGGACATGAATGAAAAGAGATTGATAGAGAAGGAAAGTTCATTGCAAAAAAATCGGATCCAATTAAGCAGTACTTGAGTCAGCAATACTCACCTCTGTTGTTTTAGTTTTATCCATCCATTTGCCTTTTCATGACATCTTTCAGTGCCCTTCACACCCATTTTAATCACAGAATAAGTTATTAATTGCTAGACACCAAAGACATGATGAACCTGTGCAATCCCTCTAACAGAAGTCCCTCCTCTAGTCTAACAAGATTGGAATTACTATGGTCCTGCTTGTAGCCAGTCCTGCTGTCTACTCCCTGGAAAGTGGGGATGGGTTGATAACCCCAGATCTATGGTGTGCCCTATGGTGAACTGCCCTGTCCCCATGGGATTATTGCTATGAACTCCAAGAAGGAGTAGTAGGAGCAGCAAAATGTGAGCATGTTAAGCATGTGTTCAGTTGCCCCAGAGACACGAGTTCTTTGGGATGCCAAGCAACTTAATGCTTAAATAAATGAACATCTTTGAACTGCTTTTGTTTCCAAGTTCATTTTGGAGTGCATGTTTTTAAATATTATTTGTCTTGCATTTTTGCAGCAAAGCAACATACTTCTATGCATGGATCAATCTGAAATATTGCTATTAGTCAAGAGAAATGTAATTAAAAGAAACCTGGAAAAATAATGGCCTACTTTTCTATTCTGTTAAAAGTTTACTAAACACTCCTTGGTGGCACAGTGAAGGACATGTTGTTCATTTTTAGTATTTCAGTGAAATGTCAAGCAAGCATATTTTGTTCTTCTATTTTTAGAAGAAATTCCTTCCCTCCCTATTGCCTGCTTTGCAGTGGCACTGATATTCCCGTCTTTCCTGCCCCATGCAAGACCTCAGTCCTCGTTTTCAAAATAGCACCGGGCCTCGCACTCAAGTTTTTCCTGCTCCTGAGGTGAAAGCTCATCCCTCCCACTGTGTGTGGGGTCTGCACACACTAGAGAAGGAGCAGAATTTTGCCCTTTTATGTTTATATGATGGCTTTTGTCTTTATAAATCTCAAATCACTTCACTAAATTCATAGGCAGAAGGAGACCTTGAGAGTTTATCCAGTTTATCCCTCCACCAAAGGCTAAGCATAAATTATACCTGACAGATGCTTGTCTAGCTTAAACTTCTGCAACTCTTGCAGCCTTCTTGTCACTTACAGATCTTTTCAAATGTGAAATATATATATACACACACACGCACACATATATGTACATGTATATGTATATATGTGTGCATAAATATATACAAGTGCACATACATATATATTCTTGCTGTGTTTTGGTGGGGATATTTATTATAAGAATAATTGTTTTCTAGCTACCTTCAGGAAGTTGTGTTCCAAATTAGAGCTGAAGGGAACCATATGCAAGGATTTATTCTTATGAGTAGTTCTTTTTCAGAGAGTCAGGTTACATAAGCAGTTTGAACAGTTAAGTCAGTCCAAAACTTGTGTCCTTTGCTGGACGTGGCTTTAATAACCAATACTGTGAATTTTTTCATGTTTACTAAATTTCTGGTTGTGTATGATTTGTTGTGTATTATTTTCAGAGATTTTTAGCATGCTTGTTATGAGTATAACACATTTTTTCTATTATTAAATAAGGTCACTGACTCTGTTTACACTAATCTGTCTTGAGTGTTTTAAAAGGTTTCACATGGCTCTGGGGTTATCTGTTTTTTGTTTCACATCCAATAGTTATGTTTTCTTCCTCTTTCGTAAAATACGGAGAATTGGAAGCACAAATAGATTGATTTTAAGTCCTACTTAGTTATGGATATTGATCATATCTGAAGACTTTAAAGAAATATGTTAAGAAGTTTAGGCTCAGGAAGCCAATGTAATAGCAGCAGCTGTCATGTGAGCTCCACTGCCGTTTTGGGCTGCTGCTACTAGTCATGAAAACTGAGCTCGAGTAGCTGGTAAAACCTCGTTATTGAAATAGAGCTTCTGATTTGGCTTATCCTGTTAAATGCTGCTTTGATTTGTGCCTTAATATTTTGAAATACAGTCATAGGATTTTCAACCTAAAACAGAGTTGTACATTCATAAAACGTATTTTATCCACCTGCTGTGTAAACATACGTATCTTACATATTCCTGAAATCTCTGATAACTACCTGATGAAAAGAGGAACTCAGCAGTGCTCAGACAGATGGAAGGATTAAGGCCTGGCAAATGTGTGTGTTTTGTAGGTGTGCGTTGTGGCGAGGGCCCCGCTGGCTGTTGAACTTGGCTCTTTGGCCTGTCAGCATATTCAGGCCTTGTTGATGCTCCCAGGAGCAAGTTGTCAGTAAACAGCAAGAAAAGAAGGCTCTGAGTGAGAGCAGAGAAACCCTGCGAAGGACCAGAACTAGCAGGGAAGGTGGGCTTGGAAACTGTACTGCATTTTGCTAAGTTAGTTGCTTTATGCCAGCACAACACCTGTTGATATCATTGGGTTTTTGTGTTCTTGTGGGAACAGGATAAGACTCTTACAGTGACCAACGTCTTTGCCAGGAGACTACAAAAAATCTACACTTGTACACCTGTGCACGTAAACCAGAGCAGAGCTCTTTCTGTACATACAGCATCTCCAAGCAATAATTTATCACATGCTCTGCCTAAAACATCATCTGAACAAAAAGGCTCTTTGTAGCCATAGAGATTTTGTAGAATTTTGTGGAGATTTTGGCTTGGATTAGATTTGGGGACTGGATGAGTGTAGAATTGTGTGGGAGGCCAGCAAGAAAAGGGAAGGGGAGCCCTCTCTTCCTTTCCCTCCACTGAACTTTGTGTAGAAGGTTTTATAAAGCCTTTTAAGCCCAAGGATAGATTATTAAGATTCTTTGAAATCTGTTATTCTAGTGAATAATAGTTTGCCTTTTTTTTTTTTTTTTTTTCATAGCATAATTAGATATGAAAACAGAGTCTGTAAGAATACTGTGTCTCAAGCTGCCAGGATTTTGTTAGGGTTTTTTTTGTTTTGTTTTGTTTTTCCCCAAGCTTGTGATGTAGCATAAGCTGCGTTGGTTATATGCCAGACTTAGCAGAACTGCTGCAAAGCAAAACTTTTTGAGTTATTTGGAGGATTTATGGATGTTTGAAGACTGGTTTTCTTTTTGTATGCTTAAAATGAACCTCTTCGATCCTGACCTGGGTTTTTAACAAAAAAATTCCACCATTCAGGAGTGCTTTGTACCCTCCCTACCCAGTAGAGCCGCATTTCTTCCTTCTCAGTAGTGCACCGCTTCTCTTGAGGAACCTCAGCCCAAATGGTGGGTAGTGCCTGACTGCAGCACCCAAGCTTGAAAATTTAGGTCTACTTCAAAAAGCAGTCTAAGTAAAGAGATCACCAGTACAGTTTTCAGTAGAGCTCAAATTACTACCATGGCAGCTTTGATTAATATATTTGTCTCTTTAGGGTTTTGTGGCACTGATAATATTTGCTGTTCTCACTAAAGCCCGATTAAATGAGTGCCTAAGACTGACGGAGAGTTTGTCGGTAATGACAAGTGCTTGACTGTAGCAGAAAATGATGAGCTGCCCCAGGGAGACATCACCACCCACTTGAGCGAGATCCATGAAGGGTTTATGACCCGTTTGAATCCTGATTGAGCATCACTGTCCTGACCCTCGGGGAGCCAATTGTCTGGAATACTTGCTCTGTCAGTCTGAGCGATGTGCTCAGAATCCCTCCGAAACCTGGATGGCTTGATTGCGGATAATACACACAGTGAATTATCAAAATGGTATAAAGATTGGGAAATATTTCATCACTGGCTATTGGTAAGTCATATTTAGAGAGCCTGCTGTTCTACTTGTCAAGTAAAATGTACTGTGGGTTTAACCCTTTCAGAAAGAAGTTATTTCCAGCCTGACATTTAACAGAGGAAAGGTCTTCTTGGAGCAAACATGTCTTATAGGTGATTACTGAATGCAATTAGTCTCTGTATGGGTGGGTAATAGGCCAAATTATCTCCTGGGGAAGTTGGTGGCTCCCCCTAGGAGGCCGCAGCAAGGCCCAGGCCCAGGCCAGGGGCAAAGCTCAGCTTGGGGCAACCGGGAGGACAGCACTGGGCTGCTGTGGCCTTTTTTGCTTTTTCGCTTCATTTCTTGGAGTGAGTGATGAATGCAGACCCCAGGAGGGGCATATGTTACCTCCTCAGCAGCCCGGGCACACATGCAGTAGCCCTGTCATCCTTCTGCTTCAAGTGAGAGCTCCTGTGTTCTTACTTAAAAGTACAGAAAATATCAGGGGAAAGTGATTTTCTCATTAATTGTGGCAATAGTAGCTGCTACTGAGAAGAAACTAGAAGTAGTGAGATGGTTGGTCAAAGGCTCTGTGATGTTTCTAGACTTGTTCTTACCATAAGAAAATTTCTCCGTTCAGTGCAATATTAAAGAGTTTTGTTTTTTTTTAAACTGTCAGAACCCCTCAGCTAGCAGAGGGGTGGTGTTGTAAGCTTCTTGGGTGTGAGACCAGGTTTGTTCTTGCTCTTGTCCATGTCTGTGTCTGGTAAGGGGTGAGGCTGCTGAATAAATACCTTAATAAACTGTTCTTCATCTCCTAGCCAGGCTTGTAGATTGTGTTTATGTGTTGCAGGAAAGTAGATTGTTGAACTGTTATTGCAGCTTTCAAAAGAAACTAACTTTATTTTTCCCCTTTTTCCATACCTCAAAGCAGAACACAACCTCACAGGACGAGAAAAGGAAGAAAAGAAAACACCAAAAACCCTTTAGTTTTATGATTAGCATTGCATAGCCAGCTAATCTTTATTATTTTAGCTATTGGGCCAATTAAACATATTAAAGAGGATTAACTGTTGTTTTTCTACCAACATAAAGATGTGCTCTTAATTTCTAATGCTCTTGTTCCTATGTAAATTTTATTTTGATACCCACTTATGAAAAAATTGTGGTAGGATGTTTATGTTTCTGCTTATGCAAGTATTGTTGCTGTTAGCACCACTTTCTAAAAAGACCGACTAGTGTATATAACTAAAACCATCTTAAAAAAAACTCATTAAATGTTTAAAGAAAAGGTTACATAAATTAAAGGCAGTAGTAGCAGAACTCTTGTATAACTCTGTACAAGAGAACATCAATATTGCTCATTGAACAGTCTATTCTTCTAATTTGAAAAGAACAACTATTTGTCATGATTCCTGTCCTTGGGCTGGCAGTTATCTAATTAAATGCATATGAAATTCAGAAGCCTTTACTGAGGGACAGTAATTTTCCTTGGTTGTTTTTAAAGTCACCAAGATGAAAGAAGAATTACATTGAACAGATAATGGATGAATTTCTCCATTGTGCGTTAAGGTCTTGAATTGACTAATCATCCCTTGGTTATTAATCAATGTGTTATCTTATAGTTTGAAATTAAAGGTTCTGTTCTCATTATTGCTGACTCTAGGTAATAATACTTCCAAACCTTGATTACTATGGCACTACAATATACTGTCTTGCAAAAATACCACAAAACTGATCAAAAATAGATCAGATCTATAAAGAGTATTTCCAGTGCATTATATTTACTGACTCTTCAGTGCAGTGTTTTTCAGTCCAGGCTTTTCAGACTGTTGTCACTAATGTTCTTATAATGTTTTTCACATTTATATGCATACACCGCCTCTTCCTTGCTCACCATCCAGATATAGCACTCTGATTGCGCTCGCTGATCCCAAAAGATACAGCCACTGCCTGAGATCCTTGCTTGAAGGAGCAGCGCAGGAGGCACAGTGGAAATTGCATCTGGAAGTAGCATCCGCAGAAGGGCCCCAGCAACAATAATGAAAACTCTATTGATTCCTTAGTTCTGTCCTAAAACAATCAGGTTAAGTCTTGCTCTTTAGCGTAATTACAGTGGAAAGGTCAGAGGGTGACCTTGGTTTGTTAGCTGATCTGCTAGATACTTTCTTTTGAATGTATCATTAGAAGAAAATATATTTTGAAATGCTTCACCTAACTTATCCAACAGCTGTGCTCTGTTTTAAAGATCAAGGTGCTGCATCTAACCCCAATTACCATTTAGCTAACTGCCAGTAGTGATTTGTGCACAGAAGTATTTTAGTAGTGAAACTTTTGATGCCAGAATATTGCTACTATTCATAAACTCCTACCCCTGTTCTTAGTTTTGTCTATATTGGTGAAAGTGGGTTAAACAGTTCTAACAGTTTCTAATTTCTAAGCAGTTCTAATAATTTCTAATTTTATACAAGCCAAGTTTGCTGGCTTCCTTTCCTTATTTATTCTGGGAAGAGGTATGGAAAAAAGTTCCTTTGTGAGTAGTGGATGTAGTTTAAGACTGAACATTTTAGAGTTACCGTTTTCAACAGAGGCAAATAATAGTAAATACCAACTTTAAAAAATAAAGTATGCATTTTATTTCAATAAGACTGGAAGGAACAATTCAGTCTGCACAGTGAAATGAAGTTTGTTGGGCTTCATAATATCTCCTTTAGTAGCACACGTTAGCCTAAAGCTCAGCAGTCGGTAATCAGTTATTTGCTGCCATTTGGGGGCAAAAAGTGCTTAGTCAGCTTCCTGGCTGCTTGGGTCTTGCGCCTGCGCAGACCAGGGCTGGGCTCAGGCCAAACACAGAAACACAGAAAAAGCTGAACTTTTCAAATAAAAATATCTCTCAACATGTTAGAGTGAAAAACTCCACAGTATTAAAATTATACTCTGCTGGAGTCTATAATGTCCTAGAGAGATTTCATTATGTTTTGTACATTAAAGTTTGCACTGAACTCCAACATACAGTTCACACATCTGATAAAATATTAAAGAAGGACAAATGTAGGGCTTGTCAAGCTGAGCTGCTGTAAACTTGTCTGTGCATATTTGGCCTTTCATGACTTATTGTGCATCTTTATTTATTGTTTCTGAACCAAGTGTATTGTCATGAAAATGACATTGTACTTGGAAAAATCCTATCAGGCAAAGTCAACCCCTAAAATAAGTGTTATAATAAATATGCAGAAATGTCATTCTTTACATTAGCCCAAAGGTTTTGTATAGCTTAAGGTTATGTGCAGTAAGCTAACTATAAAAATAGAAGCTTGACAGTGGGGATGAATGTGTGTGTCAAAATAATATTACTCTTTCTGGGAGGATGGCAGAAAAAATGACACTACATCCACCAGCATGATTTTTATAGATCTGCCTCTTTGCCAGATGTCACCTTTTATAAACTACTTTATAAAAACATGACAGCGTAGTGAAGTAGTGTGTTTATAGCTTGATAAACTTTTGTAATAAAGTTAGGATTGGTGGAAAATTAAAGCCTTAGAGCCTACTCATTAGGTATTTGGGAAGCTTGCTCTTACCTAAGAAGCAAAATATTAAGACATACGCGGAATGAGTTACTAGTAGTAAGTGGCCTTTCTCTAGAGTGTATGTCTTCTGGCACTATTTACAGTACACCATGTAATAACCCATCCATATATATTACTGGGATTTTAGAGAATAAACTTTGCATTACATTAAATGTAAACATGCACTGACAAAATATACAGTGTATACTAAATTATATTTTTCCAAAGAGCACTATGAGGACATACAGGATGATGCTATAAATACCTCGCTGGCACACAATTGTTTTATTACATAATAAAGGGCTGTACATTACCTTCTGCTGTGCTGTGCCGTGTGTAACTCAGATTCCTCATGACATGTCTAATTTAGGCGAGGCTGTGGCTCCAGAAATCATAGAGGAATAATATATTAGACTTAAAATGTTACTACCCTGAGAGACTTGCCTTGTTCTCCAGGCAGATACTGAGCTGTCAAGTCTGGGGTGTCCATTCCGTGCACCACGCTAAGTATAGTGTGGACGGGAAGGTCCCCTCCAGTCTCTGGGCAGGTCTCATGATACCTTAAAGGCAGAGCGGCCAAGACCTCGTCTGTGTCTTCTTACCTCTTGGAGAGTTGCTGTCATATCTCCTTCCTTCCTGTTTCACTTCTGTGAACTTTTAAAAATATTCCACCGAACTTTAGACCCTGCATAGGTGGTGAAAGAGACCCCTGACAGCACACGCAGCTGTGACACAGAGGTTCTTAGGAGACAAAATAAGGTGAAATCATCCATGCGCACATGGTTTGCTCATAACTGGAAGTACTGATGCACTGAAAAGTAGAAATGTGACTGTTCCGGAAGAACCCATGTTTACTTGCTTCATATATTTTCTTCATTATTTCTAGAGAAGCAACTTCACATAAACATCTAACGTGCAGTATCGTGTGTATGGGATGAACCATAAACAATCTTCTTCCTGAATTATTTCTATAGCTGAGTGGTGCAGCAATGTGAAACATATTTAAGCCAGTATTAAAAATATGACTGTCCCCTTGACTATATCTGAAGTTCTTAACCTTCCCCCCTTCCAGCTACCTCCTAATCTTGGTACCAGTATATACAAAGACACATTTTTCCTTATATCTTGAAATCAAAACATGGTCTTGCTCTTGAGCTATGAAGGTTTGCCTTTTGTGGAGAAAAACACACAGAGTTTAAAATCTTAGAAAAGTCATTTTGGAGGTGCCTCAGGAGGTGGTTTCATGTGCCCCAGGCCCCATGGCGGTGTCGGCCTGTGCTGAGCTCTGCTGCTGCTCTAACCTTTTATCCTCAGATGTGCAGTGGTGGCGGCTCCACAGCACCTTGAGGCCACTGGATTTCAGTGCAGTACTGTGCCATAGGGGCTGTCTGGGGGCAGGAGGAGGAGGAGGTTCTGGTGTCTAAACTGTTTCGTGTCAGATCTCGAGAGCTATCTGTGTGCTTTTTAAAATAAGTAGAGTTAAAACTGAGAAAATTATACTATCAGATTTTGCTTTGCATGTTTTGTAGGCCTCATTTACTCTGAGAAGACATGCAGTGCAGCAGCTGTAGCGTGAATATACTAAACAACTTTAAGCTAGTTTACTCTAGTATTTAGTATTAAGAAAATGCATGTGAAACAATCTTTTATTTTATAATGAGCAGTCAGCAAAATATTTCCCTAAAGCACATTTTACCTAAACATTTGTCAGGGTAGTAGTGAGAATGATTATATGTAGTGCTAAAGAAAGCATTAATTTGGTGTAGGTTTGAAACCAGTGGATCCTCTGATTTATTTGTACCTAGACTGACGAGGCATATAATTTGGTGCATAGTTTGTGCTTGCTTGCAGTCTTTTCTGGCACTAAAATGCTGTCAAGGATGATACTGCCTTCTGCTAGAATAACATGGAACTGCATTTATTGGTAATACTTCTTGCATTATCAGTTCTTCCTGGGTAGCTTTATCCCCACACACCTTGAAGCTCTTTAGTATGGGGATCTTTATTCCATCTAGCCCTAAGGGAGAGCGCGGATGACTTGCTGAAGAAAAGAGATGTTCCCTTGCTGCTGTGGTCAAAGCAGACTGAAGCTTGGTGCAGGTGGTGCCGCATCCTGGTCTCTGTGCTGAGCTTTGTGTTGTTGTGGCTCTCCTGAACCTACATGGTTTTAACTGTTGGTCTCTCTGTTAGTGGCTGCATTGGCTCACTCAGGAGTCGTGGCAGCTTTGGGCTGAGTGCACTGTAGCTTCTCATGGCAGCTTGGTGACCGTGCAATTAGATACTGTTACTCCGTTATGTGTAGGTTTCTGTACTGAGATAGAGACATTCATAAATTAAGAGCATCCTGAGTGCATGGAGGGAGTTTTCAACAGGAGAAGCACATAAGCAGCCCTGGCTGTTTTCCTTCAGTGCTCTTCGCTTTTTCTTGATGCTTCTCCTGTTGTGTTACTTGTTACGGCTTTTAAAGTCTTGGGGTAATGAAATCCTTTGTGCAAAATGCCATGTTTATATGCTTGATTCCAAGGGGACGGGTTTGCTTGAAATTTGTTCTTTCTTTGTTTTGTTTTAGTTCTAACACTTCTCTTTCTTAAAGAAGCCAAAAAGCTGTGATATTTCTGAAAAGGGACGAAGCTTAGAACCACCAAATTATACTGCAGGTTATTTCCTTGATTCTGTATGTGCATCTACTTTTATATGTTAATATGCATGAAACTCAACCTTAATATATATACAAAGAGATACATGCTCCTGACACACATAACCCTCTTCCACCCTGAGGTTTCTTTCTGGTTCTGAGTGCCTCGTGGGCCCCATACTACGCACGGTCTGTAATTCCACTGAGCTCCTACAGTCTGTAGTCTGCTCGGTGCAAGTCTTTTGCAGTGACTGGAAAATGCCCCAAGGGTGGGAGGTGTCTTGAACTCGTGTTTTTTTATCCATATCTGGACTTAAAGCTCGGAGAGATTCAGCAGTGTTTTGGGTGGCTCCTTCCTGTTGAAGATACTGACTCCCAGCTGGCACCGAGCATGAGCTGTAAAGGAGAGCTTCTGCATCCCTCCAAATGCACCGTTTTGTTTCACTGCATTTATTTAGTTCTCTGTTCTTTCTGTTTTCTCACTCTGACCCTTGACAGTTCCTGAGGAAGCACAAAATGACATTTTGTAGCTGATTTGAGAAATGAAATTATGAGAAATTCCATCAATTTTGTGATAGGACAACTCAGTCCTTTTATTACTTCAGTTCTCCCAGTTATTTCTATAAAAAGCTGAGTTTTCTTCAGCCTCTCCTTGCAAGTTATTTTTAAATGACTTATACCCAGAAATAGGAAAAAACAATTCTGAAATGCAGTGAAATTTATTGCAAGGTTAATATACCCTCGCATAACAGGCCCAAACATTAGGCATAAAGGATTTAAGCCAAACAAAATACTCTAAGATTTGCCTTTTCAATACGGACCTTTTTTAAGCTTAATTCTATTGCATATCTCTTTAATTTTTTCTTTTTCTTTTTTTTTTTTTTTTTTAGACAGTAATTTTCCAGGAATTGTAGCCAATTAGAGCTATAGAGCTATGTTACTGGGTTTTGAAAAATCACATTGTGTTATTCAGGCTTTTCTGTTTGGGTTTCTTAGCTGAGTACGTTCCTTCTGGAAATTAGTGAGACAGTCTACCTTTATCTGTTGTTTCTGGAACATGTCATAAAGATATATTGAATTAAATTCATCCTAACCTCAGCTTCTCTTTCCCTCAGTGGAAGAGCTCGCTTGCTCTCTCTGTCCTCTCTCGCTTTGGGAGATTTTAGAAAGATAAGTTAAAAATGAAAGCATGGAACAAAAAGGACAGAAAAGGGAACTGACATTCCTGGAGATGGCAGCAACGAAGAAATGTACTGAAGATCAGAACTAACAGGAAAAATATCAAAACACTAGAAAAATCTAAGGTGTATTAGAGTCCAAATATATTTCATACAGAATAAGGGCTCCACATTAACATAATTGGGCTCGGCATATGACCCTAAGTAGGTCAGCAGTGAAATACTATGTGGAAGGGTCATGAGAGCGGAGAGAATTATTTCAAAAGTGTAGGATAATCTCTGAATTAGAGCAGGCATATGAAGGAATGGATTAGGAAAGGGTGTAAGAAGTTAATAATAAAACTTTTAGGTTAATATTTCTGATAAAATGGACTGTGCTTCTCTAAAAAATGAATTTTTTTTTCATATGAGTATTTAGTGCTTTGTGGCAATACATCATTACTTATTTGAGAAAATCCTGCCAGAAAAAGAAGGATATTGTGGTAGAAGGAAAGCTTTTATGCTTGTTTCATTTACTTGTTTAATTTCTTTTTATGATACAATTAGAAGACCAGTGCTGGAGATGCTGTCATCTAATTCTGTAGTTTTATTCAGAATTTGAGCAAGGGTTGCAGAAGTGCCTACAGCACCTTGCAAATACTACTTGTTATGTCGCTTTTTTTTCCTTACTAGTTTAATAAATAGTGTTTCATGATACCGGTAGAAAAGTGGTTCATATACGAATAAAAAAATTAACCCAGCAAAATTCCTCATCTTTGCATCTCAGCAGTAGGTGAAAGAAAGAAAGCTTTGCATTCTGTCAGGATATTAGCAGTTTTTAGAGTCTTTGGGCTCACTTTTCAGTACTACCTTTAACAAACAAGCAGACTTTTACTTTGGGAAGTGAAATCGTGTAAACTGTAAGCATTTGCTGTTAGAAAATCTGAGTGGCAGATGACCTGTTTTGGCTTTCCAGTAGATTATAGCTTGTGCATGTGGCTGATTTTCACAAAGAAAATTCCATGCAAAAGATCACAGTATTGATTTTTGTGAGTCTAGTCTTCCTGACTATCCCTAAGGGATGATGGGCACATAAACAGCTTTAAATAAAGGATTTAGCTAGTTGAATGTACCTATTTTTTATTAAGCGACTGGGCAAGAAAAATCCTTGTAGTCTTCTATCTATAGGCTCTCTCTCATGGAGAAAATGATCCATTTCTAATTCCCCTGGTTCCTGACAGTGGCCATGTTAAACATGTCCAGAAATGTCATCCATGGACGTGCCAGAACTGTTCCCCAGAACTTTGCAGAGCAATAAGAGCTACGTGTTTTAAAACATGTGCTTAGTGTTGTCCGTTTTGGTGGCGTGTGGCTATCTTGGATCTTTTGTTGGCCTTGACTACACAATATGAGGAGCATAATTGTTTTCTGTGTTTCCCTTAGGTACACCTAGTAATTGTTTTCGGTTGGTAACATCTGGGGATTGTTGGAATTGATGAAAAATATTTTGTTCGTGTAACTATGTGTTTCCTAAGTACCACAAATGTTCTTCCTTTGCAATATAGTATCTTAAAATTGTACAGCAAGCTCTTGCAATATGAGGGAATCTAATATTTTGAGAGGCTCTAGAAGAGAAGAGCAGTGAGCACTTCGTGGAGTTATTGTTGTAATTTCAGCAGTGTCAGTTATCGAAATTAATTTTCAGATAAACCCAAAAGAAATATAGACAGAAAATTTGGGGCTCGCTAACAGAAAAAGCATTTGCAGTTCATCCTGGTAATAGGAAACTAGGCGACCAGCTAGTGTGGACATTTAAAAAAGAATTTAAGATTTTGTTTAAGGGACTTTTGTTTTGTCAGTACTTCTGGTAAGGAATTCATGTAAGGAAAGGAAAGCCAAGGAAATCCACTGCAAACAGATCTGAAAGGGAAAGTTAACCTAGATTTCAAGTTTGGACAGAATTTATCTTCTTAATCATTATGAACCCTGCCATTAGTGCTGGGGTAGGTGATAATTAGCATATGAGATCATTTTGCCCAGCCTTCTTTCTTTCTATTCGTGGTATTGCAACATGTTAAGTTTCCAATTCTTTCCGGTGAGCTGTGAGACTACAGGTAGTCTTCTGTCCACTTAAGTGGAGTTTGAGCTAATTATTTTGACAGCAAAATCAAAGATCTTAATTTTACAGTATTGATTAGAGGGTTCTTTGAAAGATGATAGGACTGAAATAGCTTTTTATTAGACTTGGAATTTATGTTGAAGATCTGCACAGTGGCTCTGTACTAGACTTTTATTGTCCTCCCTATATGTTTTAATTTTCTTTTGATAGATGTTTTGTGTACTAATCATCAGTGGTGTGTGATTTGTACACTTCAGGGGTCAATTTGTAAGGTACAAAATAAAAAAGAACCTATTTATTTCAGCCCTAAATGTAAGGCAGAATCTCTTTAGAGAGGAGTGTTTGAAACACTTTGAAGGAAGCTGCAGAAAACACTGCCACTGTGTGAGTAGCGGACTCCCTTTCCTGAAGGTAAAAGGCTTCGAAACATCCCTTTGTTAGCAGAGTTAATTCTTGGTTTATAATTAATTATTTGTAATTTATCATTTGCTGTTGTCTGACAGTATATAATAGAACTACAAAACAGTCACTTAAAACAGGAAACAACTGTCAATTAATACACTAATGAATCAAATTTACCAAAGGTGAAGCAGCCTAGACTCCCAGGGGAGAAGTATTGAACACATAGCTTTTGTGCACAGAAAATCCACCCTTTTGAATTTCAGTTCCATTTATTTTTGTTTTCAAATGGTAGTTCCTGGTTATTCTTGCAGTTTTCACTTTTGGTGCTTGCTGATGATGCACTTACACATGTTCAAACTATAAAAGCCTGCTTAAATTTTACCTTTGTGGGTCAGAAAACTCGTCCACTTACTTAAGTGGAAACAGAAGAATCAGAAACAGAAGGCCATGCCTTGGCCTGATTCAGAAATGAGTTTCATTTTATTCAGATAAATAGTCAGTTTTGTTTTCAACAGAATGTTATATAACAAACTTGATGGTATTCCAGATGTTACATGTAGCGTGTCTTGCTAATATGTGAGTGACAGATTTATTTTTTAAATTGTGCATTTCATTGGTACCTGACAAAAGGAGTCCAAAATGTAAGCACATGTTTCTGTTTGCAATTCAGTGTACCATGCCACGAGGAGGTGAAAAGGAAAACCCAAGACAGTGCCTCTTAGGAAGCAGTCACCAGGCTGTCCACTTGCCTGAAGGTTTCAGTAACCCACATTTCAGATTTCATTGCTATGTGTTCTGTATAGCTCGCATTATTAGCTTGCATTATTTTGTTTCCTGTTCAAAAATGGCAGTATTTTTAAGTATTTTGTAAACCTTTGAGGTGTCTTGGCAATAAGAGGTGGCATATCTCATCTCTTTGCTGGGATGTAGGCATGGAAACGTGTCTCTTACAAAGAAGTCCTATTGAATTGGAGTCAGATGCACCATGAAAAGGGTGCAAACGTTGAATCTTCAAAAGCTGTCAGCACTGTCTTGTGGGCTGAGGTGTCTGTGACTGCACAATTTTTTCCATCTCCATTAAGTAGAGAGACTCTGCATGCCTTATATATGGTTTCATCTCAGAAATTCCATTTATGGTTCATTTTACTGTTGTAGATTTACCCCAGTGTTTCAACCTTTGTATGTGCAAGCACAGGTGATTTTTTTTTCTTTAGTCTTTTATAGTCTTTTTTAGTTTTATATTTCTATTAGTTCAGCATCTGAGTGCACTACCAAAGCTTTCTGGAGTTAGGCTGGTGGAGTTGCAGGTCATTTTTTTCTGCAAGCAAATTGCACAGTGGATCTCCATTTCCAAATGCCCCAAACGTAGTGATTCTGATAATTCCTCCTGCTGCTATCTCAGATGTCTTCACTTTTCCATTTGTGTTAGCCTGTAAATTTACCTGAGTTTCCTCTTTGTGTCATCGGGCTAGTCATTTTTTAAATTCAAGCTTTTAAATGAAAGAGAAGCAAACTGCCATATCTTTAACTGGACAAGTAAATAAAATATGTCCTGGGGCCATGCTTGAAGAGGCGGTAGGAAGCTGTGCGAGAGGAAACCGTGTGCATTTCATAAGCAAATCCTTTTGGTATTTTCAGCATCTTGGCATGAAAGGACGCTGCAGGAGCTACGCTAATGGTGTTTACTAGCTGTGGAGATAACAGCTAGCTATGAAACCTAGGGTATAATGTCCTATCAAGTCATTCTAATTATGGTTTTGTTTTCATTTCACTCGTTTTAAGTAATAGGCATCTCAGTTATACTTGGGTTTGGGGGTACGTACTGTTTTGATACCAAAAAAAAAAAAAAAAAAAAAAATCAGTGGCACAATTCAATAAGGGTTGAAAATGGCACCTGGAAAAATGGGCTTGGCCTTTTAAATCAGCTGTTAATGTTGCATGGTAAGTGTTGTCTTACAGGCTTCGGAAAATAGCACCTAATTTCAGAATTGAATCTGTTTGATAATGTCTATAAACTGGCTTTTTCAGAGTACTGCTTTGTGTTGTGCATCTAAAGAACATTTTGAATTTGCTTTCCCTATCTGTAAAAAAAAGACGTCAATTTTGACTGTATATTGTATATTTTGAGCAGTGTCTTTTAAATATTGTACTTTGTACTTGCTTTAAAAGTAGGAAAGGTAGCAGAAAGCTTTTAATCTAGGAGGCTTAATTATCTATGCAGAGAGCACTGAACAAGTTGACAACGCAGCATAAATAGTAAATAATGTCGCTTTTACCCTTTAAAATATACATAAGGATCCTTGTAAGTGTGTCTCCTGCTCAAAGCATTTGCTAATTTATTTCTTATTTCCAGAATTTTTCAAGATGAAAATTCCTTTCCATTGAAAAGATGTAGGAGGGGACAGGTGCCTGGAGAGCCGGTCACCACGCGCAGGACTCCGTCGGGGGGACAGTGATGCGGGGCTGCCGAGGAGGTGGCTGCAGCCTCACGCGCCGCTCCTGGCAGCTTCCCGAGTAATTTCACAGAGGCACTTCAGGCCAGGAATCTTGTTAGTGGAACCAGGTCTCGCTTCAGTCTTTATATCGCCGGCATGTAAAACTCCGTTGTATTCTCCGAAGACTCGGAGTATTTTCTTTTTTATTATTATTATTCAATTCACTGGCTATGATTGACAAGGGCCTCTTCATGAATATGTTAAGAAAGAAATGTTGCCTGGATATTATGTCCTTTCAGATCTGTCATAACTAGAATATTCATGATGCTGTTTTTAACAGGCCTCCTATTGTAAGAGAAATATCATGGAAACATGTTCTAGTTTTTATAAAGTCCAGGGAAAAATGAATGCCTTAGGGGCCGATAGGTAAGTTTTTTAACAATTTAGAAATAGAATGTGACAGCTAGCAGAATATATATCAGCAAAGCAGAAAGCTCTTAAATATCACAGTCACAGGCCTAGAACTGATAAAGTGGTGGGGATTTTATAGTTATTTTTGTGTTTTCTGATGGCTGCAGCTTCGTAACAAATTTATTATACATTTCTCCATTTTAAAATGCAATTACAAAATCATTCTTTTTCATCTCTTTTATTTCTGGACACTGAGGGTCTTTTTCTCCGTCAAATCCTGCCAGAACTGAGGCATGCGCAGGCACGAGGCTGCTGTGCTGCAGCGCGGGGCTGGTGGATGAGAAGTGGCTTCTCTGACAGTGGATTTGTACATTACAGGAGGATGCAATAAAATGGAATGATTAAAGAGCACCCTTTTCTTCCATGGAGAAAAATGTATGCAAAAAGACTAGTTTCTAAAGTAGATTGAATTATTGGTAGAAGCGATTTTCTATACAAAAATACAGTTTTGTCAAAACAAATTTTCTGTTCAGTAGAAAATATTAATTTGATCAAAGAGTTCTTCCTACAATAATAATAAAAGAATATTTTGAGATAATTTCATTTTGAACTAATTTCATTTTGACTTAAAATCTACTTTAGTTACAGCTTTTCAGATTAAATAACAGAAATGAGATCACGTTTTTTAGCCAGAATTAGAATTTTAACTTAAAATGCCCTGCTGTTTTGACTTTTGTTAGTTAGAAGTAAATGAATTAGCTTTTTTGGATAAATTAAGTAGCTCCCATGGATAAATTTCTGCTTTACTTATCCTGAGAACATCAAAGTTTCTTCTAGGGCAAATATATATATGCATATATTTCTAGCTGATTCTAATGATTTCTAGCCCAAGAAGGGCTGTCTGTAAACTGAAGAGTTCAGTTGCATTACGTAACTGTGATAATTTTTATCCTTGAGTATTTCAGTATATTTCCAAGTTGGTAATGAAGATCCTAAAAATATGTTACAAAGTTAAAGGCAAACAAGAAGGTGGATTTTTTTCCCCACCATTGTACTTTTAGCTTGTAACTCTTAGAGTTTTGCTCAGCTCATTATTTCCTGGGGAAGAGATATGCCTAAATACTGCATGCATGGCAAGTAACTCTTTCCCGACTAGTTGGTGCTATTTATAAAAATCTTATGAACTCATTTCTTAAAACAAAAAAACAGCAAATACAGAATAAAACCACCCCACCACCATCCCTGATTTTGTGTTATTGGAGATCCTCCTCTCTGTCTAGTTGCTCTGTGGCTGAGTCATAAGCAGCTGCAGTCAGAGCCTGCCCACGCGTGCTGCTCCGCTGAGAACAGTTTCTCCTTGACTGTGAAGGTGGTTGAGGCCATGTTCATTGCTGGTGGTGTCGTAGGTGTCACCACAGCCTCAGGCAACAAAAGGGGCAGCCCTGTGTTATGTCTTTTTTAGTATAATAGGAATAAACTTGAGAACAGCCCCGTGTCTCACACGGTCCCCGTGCAGAGGGTGCTAGATGGGATGCTGGGAGCCGGCTTCTCCGCACGTGCTGAGCGCTTGTCTCCTGCTCCGGGCCCGGAGCCGCTCCTGGGGCCGCAGGAGCGCAGGGCTGTCACTGCGGAGCGCCCAGCCTCCTGCAAGACGAAGCTGCGTAAGCTGGGGTGAGATTGAAGACACCGACCTACAGGTGAAAGGCTCTGTATCCTGTTAGCCATCTTAGTATGATACAGTCCCCCAAAGTAAATCATTCTTGATCAGAAAGCAAGACAATAGCTCTTCTTACAAGCAAGTGCAAACTTACTGTGTTTAGGAACATGCTTAGGAAGGACGTGCCTGGCTGTCTTGGACAGTGAGTGTTGCTGGATGTTTTCTCTGCCAGAAATAAAAATACATATTTTGTAAGAAAAGATAGTATGTGTGTGCTTCTGCCCTTTTGATTTGTCTTGAAGTGTTTTCTTGAATGTTTAGATTTCATAAGAAAGCCGTATGGCAGATTGAATGAGGTTCCAGTTCATTTTAAAAGAACATTGATTCCTGGGCCGTGGGAATCTGTGTAGGAGCAAAGAGTCAATGGATTTTCCTTTTGCCTCCAAAGACATTTCTGCTGTGATTGTACTCAAACCGCCGGCAGAATATGAGCATCACGGGTTGTCCAAACTTCCCTGGGCTTGGCTTGGCTGATCCAGGCAGCAGAAGGGGAATTAGAGATGTTTATTTGTGTTATGCTCCCTATCTGCACAGGCTTTCCAGCATGTTCCTGATCAGCAGGATCTGTGTTGGCATGTGCTGGATGAGACTGACCCAAGGCCTGTTAGGTACCATGCATATCCTAAGGATGCTGCTATTAGAGGCATTAATATTTTATCTCTGGTAGGTAATAGACTCTTAAAGACTTTATGAACATTTTAGCCCTTTATGTCACTATTTTTGCATCATAAGTCACTGGTGATTCATTGAGATCTCTGCACAAGGTCACAGGATTGTTCCTTAGGCGTCATTGAGCGAAATATTAAATTACCTTTTCTTTGATCTTTTTAACCTCTGTAGCTCTAATGGCTAAAGGAAAAATGGAAAAGCAGAATCTAGATGAGTTAAATCTGGATACTGTCTGTCTAAAACATGATTAAGTAGAAAAAAAAAGGAAAGCAATCAAAGTGGTGTTTTAATGCCAAAAGCAGCAACTAAAGAATGTTGCTGGCTTCTGTCTTAATCCATAAAAATCCCACAGATAGAATGTATATGGAATAATCCTATATGAAAGAGACACAGGAAGAGAGAGAAGCCACATTGGCTTATAACAATCCATGGGTGTTAAGCTATGCTCATCACCAAGAAAAGGAAAAAAGAATAGAAAAAATCCGCAAGCAGGTTAGCATACTTATTACTTGCAGTAGTGGTACGTGTGGATTTCTTTTGAGGTATAGTATGACTATGTTTCTGATTTTTTCACTGTCATGGCAAAATTTAGATGAACGTTAGGTATTGTGGACTTGTTTCCTTCAGCTGGTTGATCTGGTTTCAGATTTTGTTCTGTTTTGAGCAGTGCAAGAATGGAAGAAACAAGGATGATGAGTGAAGTGCTTGTTTTTGGTGAAAGAGTCTTTATTTCTGTGAAAATTCCATAATTTGGGCAATGGGTGAGTATAGAGAGGTAGGATAAGAGAGTATGACTAGGTTTAAAGACAGTTTGAAAAGGTGAGTTACGTCCCAGATAACAGGCAAATCCCCTTTGTTGTGGGTCTAATTGACACCGTGTTTATATTGCATGTCAGTTCTCTAGGATGTGTTTTTTCATTTTTTCATATCAACATGTTTTTCTGAAGCTGCAGGTACCTTAATGTGGAATACGTACACAGAAGTTCAAGCACGGTTTGCCTGACAAGTGTGTGTTAGAAAGTATGCAGAGCCTTGAAGGCTTCAGAAAGGTGACGTGAGGCAGAGAAGTCAGACTGGTCTCTGAGAAATGGCTGCATTCATTGAAATAGTGCAGATAGGAAACCGGAGAGTAGAGGAAAAAGGAAATGAGATGCAGAGCTTTGGGCAGCGGAAGGAGAAAGGCAGAGCGTGTTCAAATTATCCTGGTATTTAAAGCATGAAAGAGTTTTCAGGATGAGGTGGGGGCTGCTTTACTGCGTAGCGCCCCGACCACAGCTTGTGAACCCAGCTCGGTCACGCACAGCCGATGCTCCGGATCTCAAAGTGCTGCAGAGGTGCTCGATAAATTCCCAGCAAATGGTCTGTTCCGTATTGGAGCTAGAACCAAAGTCGAGGGCTCCTTGTGCTGCTCTCTCCTCTCCCACTCTGTTTTCATGGGATATAAATAATATGTTTTGAGTGACACAGTCCCCAGTAGCATCTTGTTATCCTCTCTGAGCCTGATTCCAGGGAGTGTTCTGGTGCTATATGTCTAAAATGGTACGGAAACATTTTCTTACGTATTATAGCATTTCCCTAAATAACTGTGTGAGACGAGCAGGGCAGGCTGTGAGCAGTCAGTGAGAGTCGAATGTAGCATAAGGTGGTATCTTCCCTGTTGTTTCTGAAAACAGGAATACATCACGTTGGATAGAGCTCATCAGCAGTAACAGCCATTCCATAACATGTTGCCCTGCAGTCTCTATTTGCTGGCCACCATTTTCATAGATGTTCGAGGAAGAACATTGCACATGTTTGTACAGCACCTCCAGTTCTGAATAATTAGAATAGAAAGACTTTCAAGTTGACTTCAAATTTTAGGTTGTTATATAAATAAGTTCATAGGAATCTCAAATGCTTTACATAAATCTGACAGCAACTATAAAAGGCTTTTGAACATTTTTGTTGCCAAAGTCCCAGGGATTGCTGGAATCTTAAATAGCCTGTTTTAAGCTTCGATTCAGAAGCTTTTTGTCATGTTTAATAATGTGGTGAATAATTCCTTTTCTATTAGTAGTTTCTAGTTTTATAATCCACAAGGATCTTTGAGGCATGGAATGGATGTTTTCTAGAGCTGTAAGTTTTAGGGGTCTTTCCTACCCTGAACTCAAAACTCGCTTTTCACATTCTCTGTTAGTCTGCCTATATCTTCATGTGGGTCTAGCTTTTTCCACAGAACTGTCATTAAGAGATGCTAGAATGGAAAAGTTACAGGGGAAATATATCCAAAATATCAAAGTTTCACACTCATCATGATGATAAATACGTCCTAAAACCTGATGTGCAACACCTGGCTTTATCATGGAGAAGTCCACTGGTTCTTGAAGCTGCAGGGTCACAATTGCTTTTTAGTGTAGCAGGAACCTTGCATGTTCTGGGTGTTTTCTAAATGGAGTTCTTGGTAACACATACCCCAGCATTCCTGTATGCCAGCCAGCTCAAGTCTTTAAATCATCTTCGTGCTAACTTGTGTAGTTTTTTTTTTTTTTCAATCTTGTACACACTTTTAATGGTACTGATGCAGATTTCTTGTGGTCTTAAACCTTGTTGTTGGAAATGGGCTTTTGTAGGCTAGCAGGTAGATTCTCTTCGTAAAGTTTGCCCGTTGAAATTCGATTTGCAAAGATAGAGTTGTTGGAATATGCTTAACTTTGTGGCTTGTGAATAAGTCTGGGAAATGTTAGGATTTAAGAGAGTGTTTATGAAAATGTATCAGTATTTGAATGAAATAGTTTTCCTTTGAAGTTCCATTTCCTCCTCTTCACCAGCACCATGAACTGATGTTAATTCTCTGTGCACTATAGAATCATTTGGTTGCAAAGCCATTTCAGAAAGTATCTTGCTATATAAGTTGTGGAATGGTAAATGCTCTTAGAGGCATATCTTTTTAGGGCAGTACATCTCAAATGGTGTGATATATTGTGTATTTCTGGTAGCTGAAGTCCACACTAAAGCTTTCTAGAGGCCATAGAAATAAACTTTCTAGCAGCCATGAGTAGTACCTTTAATCCAGAGTCATGAAATTCGTCACAAATGTTCATTTTCTAATCAAAAACTTCAAGAATTTCTAGAATAATGAAACATTTATAAGTACCTCTAAAATAAAGCTTATTTAATTAGAAAAAAAAGTGATATAGATGGAATTTTTATCTTGTGATTGAATAAAAGGTTTATCTGCCTATTTTGAAACCCATTATTGATTCTGTCTCAGCGATATTAATGCACCACGTTGTTGAGCCCTCATCAAAAGACGCAATAAAATTGTTTTCTTTTCATGAATAGCTCTGCTATTTTGCAATCAAACATCTCTCTGCCATTTGTCATTGTATTTGCCACTTTCTAGTGTCACTCTTTAATAATGTTCTTTTATTTGCTGTTGTATACTTCCTGGGAGTAATTTTGTTTTCCATTTCATAGAAAAAAAAGTTTTACTTTAGTTTTTCTAATCTCTTTATTTAATTTACTGACTCACATGGTGATGCTGTCTCCGCCTCTCCCCCCACCTTTCATTATATGGCCGTCTTATTACATGATTCCCATTATTTTATGATGCACTCTCCTACTTCACTTTGTAGTTATTTCCAAGAGATTTAACATTTAGCATCCACATCCACTTTATGGGTATGTATAATGTATGGATGGCAGCACTGTCCCATAAATTTTTAATGAATTGGCTCCTTATCCAGGACTAGTTAATAAAGATAATCATCAGAGTTCATTGTCATCCTGCAGTGCCCAAGAAACTTTTTAATATTCCTTTTTGCATATGCATAATCCCAGGTTCTTTTTCTCCTAGCATGCCCTGTTTTTACCACCTTTCTATTATTCAGCTGAAAATCTGCCCATTTCAATCCTAATTCCTTGCAGCTCAGCATCAAGTTACAGTTAAGCAGCAGAGGGATGTGAAGAAATTGGAAAAGTTCCAGTGAGTGCTGGACACTCAGACTCTTTTTTTTTTTTTTTTCTGTTTTTCTCAAAACTGTGCATTATTAAATTAAATTAAACTGAAAATTAAAGTTTCTAGTGCTTCGCTTTCTTACTGACATTCTGTTCAAGCCCATTAGGTAACTGCAAGATCCTGATACTTGGAGTGGGGCTGAATGGTGGAGCAGGCAAAGTTAGGTTTCTCTGAGTTCTGGGTATGTGCTGGCAGAGAAATCCCAAATTCACGTAAGTACATATTTATTCACAAAATTATTTAACTCTGTCCGGAAGCCCACTACATCTGTCACCAGTGAATGAGTGGTATCTTACTACAATGATATTTGAACAACACAAAATACATAACTACTTTTTTGTGCCATTTCTCACTCACATGTGTACCTATCTAAGCTGCGCCTATGCGCATGTAGATTTAGCAGTTCTAAAAGATGAGAACGAGCAGTTTTAGAGGAGGAAATCTGAGCTGAGGAGGAAGAATGCCCTGGCAGAACCCAGCCAGTGCCACGGTCACCTTTCTCTACCACCATCCTACATTTTCTTCCTGGAGCCAGTTTGCCTGAATCTTGCTTAGCCTTAGCTGTGACACTGCATTTGTATCTGCAAGACCGTGAAGTGCAGCTAGGGCTTAATTTGACGTCGATGATTCCTTTGCCCCAAGGTGGTCACAGCCTGCAGTCACTCCAGGATCTGAACTGAAGATTAAGAAGGGAGAGGTTACGTTGTGCTACCCAAACCAGACCCATCTGCTCTCTGCTCTGCTAATGCACAGACACATATACTGTAAATATAAGAACTTCATTTAGAGTTCAGATGGAGAATAGGTTGCTTTTTTTGTAGTTGAAAGAGAAACTTGTTCAAGACTAAGATGTAAGGGATTGCTGTTCAAGTCCCTCAAGTCTGTTTTGCATCTTGTCATCTCCCTCTGCTCTGATTTTGATGAGGACAGGAAATTACTTCAAACTCAGTCCTTAATATACATAATTCCGTGTGACCAACTGTTGCCACAGCCTCTGGACCGTTAGGCTGGCAGCTCCCAAAGACAGCAACAACAGAGGCTGCCCCAGAGCTGCTCCTCTGGCCGTCCCGTGGAGGCCTCCTCTTGCCGTCCCGAGGCCCAGCCGGCCTCGCTCGCGTCCTCGTTGCACGTTGCTGAGCCCCTCCGCGTCCTGCTGCCCACGGTGAGTGACCCAAGCCATGAGGCACCCGCGAGGCTCCCCGTCCCCCTCTGTGCTGCTGCAGCCCCCCTGCGTCCCGGTCGGCCTGTTCTCTGCCCACGCTCTGCCGCGGGGCCCTCGGAGCAGTGCTGCGGACCAGGAGCTGCCTCTCACCTGCCGTGGCCTTGCTGAAGAAACAGATTTATTTTTTTACTGTGAATCTTGAGATAATCATGTTGGCATCATCATGTGTTTTCATAATTAATCTTTATGTTCAGACAATTCCCTTGGGAATAGAAATATAAAACTGCCAGTTGGGTTCTGAAATATTTCTGAAGGATATTTGGATCCGTTTCTTTCACAAGAACAAAAGTGCCATCTGGGTATCAGCATACATATAAAGTCCCTTCATTATAAAGGCCCTAAGTTAGTGCTCTAAAACTTGGGAGATTATTTTAATTGCTGCCCTGGATGGGTGCTGACTGTCATTTTTATTATTAACGTTGACTAGACTCAGGACTATTTGAATCATCAGAGGGCAGATTCTTGATGCTTAAACAAAGGCATTTCAGTTCCAATTTATTAAAAGGCCTTTTTTTCTTCGTGCTAAGGTTTCCTTAAAAAGATAAGAAGAAAATTACTTTGCTGGTAGATTTTTCTTTCAGGATAAAAATGTCCATGTCAGATCGAGCTGAGCTTGGAAAGGAGACAGCCGTGGATTTCCACACACACAGCGTGCGGGGAGGCCTTGTGGGGAGATGCTCGGGCTGCAAGGACTTGAATTGCCTTTGCTTTGCCGTTGTTTGGGTTGGGGGTGGGATGTTGTGCATTTTCAAGTTACTGTCAGATTGTATGAAATGTTGCTGATGTTTTTTGATATTTATAGTGAAGACAGATACCCAGGAATAACATTCAGCTACAGCGAACAGCTTTGTAACTGAATCTTGACTGAAGGAATGAGGCAGTAGCAGCTGAAATACCGAAAATACAGGAGTAGTTTATGATTTTTTGGCCTAGGAGCCACATCGTTTCTCTGGATACATCTATATGTCACATCTGTGGCTTGCAGAAGACATAGGTTATCTTGAGACTCGAGTCCTGCCATCAGCATGGCTCGGAGAGGGTGGAACTGAGTGCACCCTGCAGGGAAACGCTGCGGGTGGTGCTGGCACCTCACACCTTGCCGCAGTAGCTGCAGCTGCCCCAGGAGAGCTCCAGCCGGCCCCAGCAGGGCTGAGGCTGCTACAGGGCTGCCGAGGGGAGCACAGGCTCTCCCATTACCTTTTTTACTTTCCCATCTCCTTAGCATGTGACCTATATGGTCTTCCATAGCATCCATTGTTTCTGATTCAGATCTTCAGTCCCACATATAAGTTGTTTTTGAGGGAGTGAGGTGTGGGGAAGCTTTTGCAGTGATGCTGTGTTGCAGCAGCTTCTAAATTCAGTGCCAGTCTAACAGCTGGAATTTAGGAGCAAATTTTAAATCTTCCATTTTATCTGCAGTTTGGTCTCAGACATTTCAGAATAAATAAGAACAACTACAGCTATTGAAAATTCACTAGGCTTTCCCAGAAAAGTAGATAAGACTTGCAGACCCACTGGAACACACTTTCCCCACTTAAACTCCATTGTTATGCTATCATTATCTATCCTGTCTTTCCCATTTTGCCTAGCAAGGCATCTGCTGGTTTTATGTAACCAAGAAATGGACATCAGCTCTTCATAATAGTAAAAGATATGCTTGTATATATTCCCATTTATTATAGGGAATGAAAGTCCTTTGAAGATAGTGTTCTTCCTTTGAAGTTTTCTGTCATTGGTGAGAGGCTGGGCTGGCGGAGAGGCTGAGCTGGGAGGGCAGCTCACGTAGGGCAGCTCCTGATTTCAGTGGGGCATGAGGATTTTGCTCCAAAGAAGAATGTTGGTCATCATTCCCAAAGCTGGATGAACATGTGACATTCTCCTGATGCCAGCTGTTTATTAGGTACATTTTATACGAATAGAACTTTCTTTCCTGGGTTTATAAGAAATTCTTTTTTTTTAAGGTTTTATACTGCTGTATGCTGTATCTGAATATTCTCCTTAGCAAATGCAAAGCAATGGGTCCTGAGTGGATTTCATGGAACCCCTGGAACTTCCATTTTCAGACTGAAATCTATTTTAGACAGTAGAGATTTTGTTTTGTTTTGTTTTGTTTTATTTTGTTTTGTTTTATTTATTTTCAGTGCTTTAGATAGTGAAGTTCTGGGAAGTATGTGGCTTCATTTCTGTTTCAGAACAGTCTTCTTTGTAAGTACCAGCTGCCTGGCTTGTGTGGAATTTTAGCTTGCTCGGGTTATACCATTAGCTTACCTGGAAAAGTTGTTGGAGGGCAGGGCAGTTATTTTAAGAAGCTTCTGATACTTCATCTCACTTTAGCCAAGGAGAAAGGACTGGAAGGGAAATCTCTAAGAACACAAGACAGCCATTTCTTACCATACACTCTTTTCACTGTTTTCCCATAGGGAAAAGATGTTATTCATTTTAAGACCTTTCTAGATCTCACAGGGGCCATTTCTATATTCTGAAAAAAAAAGAAAAAAAAAGAAAAAAAAAAAACAAACAAGAATTCAGTAATTAATCATGTCTGCAGCTTGTCAAGTTTTAAAATGAAGACAGATGATCTCACAGGAGACATAAAAACCTTGGTTATTTATGCTTATTTTTTTATGTGATGCCTTCTCCCTTGTTCCTCCCATCTCTTGTCCTGCTAAAGGTGTTTTCTCAGACAATGCTAGTTTGGCATCTGTAGTTTATGGTAAGAAACAGCCTGTTTTATTGTTTTCCTAAAGCTCCTTTTTAATATACCCCATCCATCTAGACTCTATGAAAAATAGTGGCAGCTTGTTGTACAAGTTACTTCTAAAAATAAAAACAACTAAGCCTACTTTACATGACATCAAGTTCAGCTCATCTTGTTACTGAACTTTTTGTGTAGTTTACACCAACAGAGGTTATTTCTGTATGAAAACGCCTCTTTTGCCCACTTACACGTGCAGTTAGTGGGGCCTTTCAAATTTCTCACTGCAGGGGATGGGGCACTTGTGACGCCAGCCCGAGTGCTGGGCAGGCTCTGCGAGCAGCTGCTCCTGGGCAGAGCCTGGGAGCGACGACTCTGCCCCAGGGCCCGCTCTGGGCTCAGATCCGCGCGCCACCTTCGTCTGAATTAGCACACTGCTCAAAGAAGCCTGCACTGTTACTCGATCAGAGCAGCCGTGATTTTTTTCTTTTTTTTTTAGTAGCATATACATTTATGTGCACTCTGGAACCGTGGCTTAGTTTGCAAACTCTCAGGAGGCAGCAAACTCAGAAACTTCCAGAGCAAGGATGTGCTGAACCAGAAAAAACAGGACCTGCAGCTTTGAGAAACAGAATCTCTCTCTTGATAAAGAGCTGAAGCCCTGGGGCATACATATATATAGCCAAAAAAACACGATAAATATCAATGCACAAAGTGTGTCACCAGAAAAAGAACTGAGATTCATTCTAGGAGGAAAGATCTGCAAGTCAATAAAAATAAAAGGATTCAACAAGAAAGCTTCATGTATTTCAGAAAAAAAATGCGCACAAAATACAAAGCATGATGACCAAGAACTGGGTTTTACGTTAAAAGGATGACAAAGATAAGCTGAGCACGCTGCCTCTTGTTTTTCAAAATGTTTAATTATATGAATATCAAATTTTCCTAGTGAAAGAAAAAGATCTTTGACCTTTGAAATACTGGTAGCCAATAACTAGTGCGGAAGTAGAAAGACTGTTTTGTTTCTTGTACTGAGAGGTATCTTTGTGCTGTGTTAGGTGTTAATTCGATTGCAGTGATCATTGTATATAATCCTGGTGCAACTGCTGTCATGATCACCATTTATAATTTGCGTGGCAGGGCTTGTTTGGCAGATGCTTTACAAACAAGTGGTTGATGTGGTTGCAGCCACATGTAACTTGTCCCACCAAACAGCTGATACAGTGAAGGGAAATGAAGAAACGGGTGCAAGCAGATCCAGTCGTGATACTTGCCATATGCTTCCTAGGCTCCAAATTGCTTATTACTTGAAGGAGGGAAGGGGTATGGCCGCATACCCTTAATTAAGGTCACCCTTCTATAGGAAGAGGGGAGGAGCCCATGGAGAAATGTCTATATGTAGTGAAAAGATGAGGCAAGCGCAGTGAGCAGGTGGAGGGAAGGCAAGTACTATGTGTGTGGAGTGACGGGTGCGTGGTGAGCTCAGAGGAAGAAATATCTTGTGTTTCTTATGGAATTCATCTAAAATGAAGCACACTTGAGAAGTCCTTGGAGAACTGTGGTTTGTTTATACACTAAGGAACTGGGTAGGACATGGGGCAAAGGGGAGCTCAGCCCTGTTTCCCGTCTGAGCGATGGGGACCCGACTGAGTAGGTTCCTTCTCATGAGCTGGAGTCAGGGCCGCAGTCCTTCTCCAGCTCGGTAAGTTCCCAAGGGGTCTTGGATAAGTGGCAGCTCCGGCCGGGCTCTCCAGCGTGGTTCTGACTGCCTTCACTTTGCTTTTGCCATCGTGGGGCTGACAGAGACATTTCTCGTGTCTCATTCGTAGCTGTCCTAGGAGAGGTATTACAAGTAGCTTGTAACCTGTTCTTCCACAGCACATGAAATTTTCTTCTAGGAAACAAAATGTCAGCTGGGATTTGGGATCAGAGATATATCTGAGATGCTTTCATGTAACCACAGACTGCAGACACAGAGCTGGTCTGGTTTTTGTATGGGTAATGAGCCTGCAAGTTGTGCTCCTGTGGACTTTCTTGCTTTGCCCTGCAAGGGCTGGCCACAGCACACACTTGCCTTGGGCATCATCCTTGTATCCTCTGTGACTTTCTTTTAGGAAGAAAATGTGCATCCTTAAAAAGAAAAAATCTATATACCATTTTACATATAGAGTTACTTAAATCAGGTCTGATAAAACATTAGATGAGGTAGGGGGAAGAATTCCTCTGAAGGAATTGTTGATGACAGATTATTTCCTTTAATGGCCACTGTCTGTATTTCCAGCAGCCCAGGCCTCTCCTTTGCCAGTCCTGCGTGGACCATTTGTGCCACACTGTCTTCACAACAGAAACTAGGGTTCCACCTTATTTAAGCACTTTCCTTTCAGTAAAGTACAATCAAAGATCAAATATAGTCTGATTCAGGATTTCTCTTGGTCATTGTAACCCCAGATTAAAGCTAATTACTTGATAGTATCAGTCAGTCAATCAAAAGGCCTTGTAAAAATCAATACAGCTTGTAACATAATAATATCCTTTGTCCAAGCCCTTTATACATTCTCTGCCACCTTAATTGCTACTGATGTGGAGCCCCACAACGGTTCGAATTGGGACTGATTTGTGTTAGCAGTGACACTTTGCCCAGCTAATGCAACGTCGTTAACATCATCTTGCTAGTTACTGACCTTGGAGCAGCTGTTTCTAGTTTGCTTATGAAAATTGTCGTTACCCTTTGGTTGCTTTTATTCTCCTGCCTCTCTCTGGATTACTCTTGACAAGAAGAGTCCAAACTCTCACAGAGATGAGTTTTATCTGATGGGTGAGCTTGTATTTCTTGCTGATTCTGTTTTGCAGCAATGCAGTTCTTATGATGACTAAGCAAAATTAAATTTCTTAAGTGTTTGACCTCTAGAATGATGCTACTCATTGTAAGGCTTACGGATCAGCAGTGAGTGTCCGAAAGAAGGCTACAACTTAACTTCTCCCAATCCTGGTCCCTGTAATACGTATTACAATTGCAATTGTATAGCTCTGTAGTACCATGACTGCACGATAGGAAATGTAGATCTCGGAGTTAATACAGAATCTGACAGTAGTTGTGCTGGCCTTTCAGAAGTATGGGTGAGAAATTGTTCTAAAAAATTCACATGAAGCCTTTTGGATTAACCAGTTAGTCACCCAGAGTGCGAGGCAATGCTCAGATGGTAGCAATAGCATCCTCCAGACTTTTTTTGTGCCTGAGAAATTTATCGACTCTGTCACATTTAAGAAACATCTTTTCCTGCAGTATGAACGTTACGACAGGGATTTACAAATTTAGCAAAAGCTTTGCAAAGAAACAGAGTAAATTCCCCAGGCCAAATCCAGGTCTTGCTGAAGTCGAAGGAGATTCTGATGATGACTTTTATAAACCAGAATTTGATATAACACATAGTTGTACATACACTGGAAGCTGATGGCTACTGGAAGAGGGTAAACGAGATCATCAAGAACAAGTGAAAACAGATGTAAATTATATGAAGCATAAAGATTATACATTATCTGCCATGCAGATATAATGGTTACTGGCAATCTATGTATGTGTTGTAGGATATGGCTTGAAACAGGATACTTTTTGCTTTTCGTACTCACTGCAAATTCTTTGCTAATTGTCCACTAACCATACAAGGCACCATATGAACAGATAAAAACTTGTTAATTAAAAATGTCAGCAGGGCGTATTTGGTTCAGTTACAGTGAATCTTCACCAGAGCCAACTATTATCATAGGTACAGTGTTTTGACAGAATTTTAAGTCTTGGTGGCTTAATTTTCTGAATAAGTAAATGTATGCTTTTTTATATGGCAGACATATAATGACTTACAGAATCTGCTGAGGGCTCAAATACTCCACTCCAGTGATGAGAGGGGATGGGATTTAGACCACTTATCTTGACGCATTCGTTCGGTGTATAGAAACACATGAAGAACCTTTCACTTCAAATGTCTTTAAATCTCTGCCTGCTAGTTTAGCAGTAATAATGCCCATGTTGGAAACATATGACCCTCAAATCAGAAAGGAGATGAGAGCGGAACACAATAACCACATTGTCAGCACTTCTAACACTTCATGGCTGCTCTTACGCCTGAGAAGGACTCCCAGGATACTTCATAAAACAGCATTAGTTCTCCTCCCATACTCTCCTTAAAGATCTTCTATTCCATGATATATATTATCAGAAAGGTTATTGGGTTAAGTTAAGGTTAACAAAAAAGGTTCTTGATAGCTAGAAACTTCTGGTGCAGAGACGCTGGACAGCACATAGGGTTTTGTGTTCTTTGTTTCCAGCCACTGTCATCCCTTATCTTCTGCTTGATTATCAGGTTTTCAAGCAGGACTGTCTTATATTCTGCTTGCACTGCACTTAGTCCATGGGGTTGTGGTCCCTGACCAGGCCTCCCAGGCATTAATGTGAATGACAATATGAAGATATTCGTGAGGCTGCCACTTCAGGAGCTTACTGAGCTCGCAGCCTTTGGAAAGCATGGGGCAAAGCGAACCTGCCTTGCAAGGATTAGCAGCCACGATTGCTGCAGGAGCGTAGCGAGCTCATCTGCGCTGCTCTGCAAATGCTGCCAGGTTGCATTAGGAGTTCCCTGCTCCCCTATAGCCTTGGGGAGCCGCAGTGAGGGTCAGTTTGTTTTTTCTGATCCCGAGGAAAGGATTAAAAAGAATAGTAGTAAAGGGTGGCCATCCTCCATCCTTTGCATCTGCTTGGTGGAAGAACTCAAGGGAATTTGTTTCTTTAGATATGCACAGTATAATCCCAAGCTTTAATCAGGAGACGTAACGGAGAAAAAACGCAGTAGATCCAAGTCTAAGGAAATGCAGCTATCTCACTTCATCAGCGTCTATTAATTAGGTGCAATTTACAAGCTTTATAAGAAAAGTAAATATAGCTGGTATTAGTTTAGCATTTAACTGACTTAAGTAAAGAAAAACAACCTCAAAATAACCTTCCTTTATGTCTCCTCAGGCTCGTCTAGCACGTTTCATTCTCATATTTACACAGGATGGGAAAAAAAAAAAAAAGCCTGAAACAGAATATTGCAGTGATTCAAGCCCCTTTCATCTGAGTGTCTCTCAGCATGTTACTCACCGTATCACAACCGAACGGATCACACCCCTCAGGTTTAATTGGCAAATCCCATTGTTAGGAGACCTCAACATATACCAAAGTGTCTCTGTTTTGCAGTGAGCAGGCAATGTGCTATTCTGCGTTGAGCTCAATGAATATTTATATTCTGCCACTCTTCTCTGGGAGATTCAGAATTGTTTCATGGTAGCTGCATCCTTCAGGACTCCTTCATTTTGTTTCCCATTTCAGGCCATGAATATTTGCAGGGATTGTGAACATGTGGCTCACACTACTTTCCTTTGGCACTGCTGGGTCTTCATTCCTGGACTGATGAATGCGGTATTATTCTGTAACATGCACTTTTTCTTTGATATTGCTGCTAAACATAATGGGAATCTGGAAAATGAACAGTGATAGCAACAAAAGCTATCCTAAAAAATAATTTCTATTGTGTAGTACAAAAAAAAAAAAAAAGTTTTTTTCTGTGCTAGCAATATTGTCTCTTGCTGCCAGCATTCATATAATGATTTTCATGGCTGCTCCAAGGTATAAGAAGTTACGTTTTTACCATCAGTTTGAATTCATGAAGTCACTTTGGCAGAGGAAGTGCTAAGAGAAGGTGTGTGCTTTATCTTGAATTAATCCTTAAGCTATTGAACTGTGATAAAGGAAAAAAAAAAAAAAGTGGGCAAGTGTATGATATCATACAGCAAATACTTAAAATAGTCTATTTTAAAGTGTGTTAAATGTTTAAAGAAACTCTGTATTGTTCTTGGGAATGTAAGATTGAGAATAACTGAAAAGGCATGTTAAATACTGTACAAGCACTAGAATAATCCCAGAGCTACCTGCTACAGACAATTCCAATACTGTTTAAATTCTTATTTTCACATAGATATCATTGTCCTTTCCAAGAGATACAAGGTTTTAGTATTGATTTTGGGGGGAGGTTGTCAAGAGTGTCTGTAAAGCTTGAATTGATTTAATGTCAAAGTCCAAATACCACATTACCCCTCTGGAAATCTAATTAATTGAAATATATGCCATTTTAACATATTTGTAGTGAATGATGTTAACCAATACCTGTAACAAACAGTTTAGCTGCATTTCCTGGGGTAACAGAAATGAGGTTGTCTTGATAAATTAAAGAATATTTTTTATTTGGCTCCGGATTTACAGAGAATATTCATTTTCTTATTGTGACTGCACATGGTTTGAAGTATACTTGGATATTAAATATCCACAGTATCTCTTTTCACATTAATAGTATAGCATATCTTGCTAGTCCACTTGCAGCATAGTATTGTTATGCAGCAAGCCTGTTCTCCTATTAACCAGAAAAAAAGGAGCAAAGTAGGAATTTGTGAAAATATTTAACAAAGCAATTCTGGAGAAAAGTCAGAATTGAATAAAATACATACACAGTTTCTCCACGTTAACTATTGTGGGGTGTTACGATACCAGGGCTGGTAACTTCGTCTGAAGTATGGTTAGCTCCCTATAGGTTATGACTTAAGCATATTGTAGGGTTTTGTTTTTTGAGAGTTAATAGAGTAAAAAACACAATAAGCTTGTATTTGTGTCAGAACCCCCATTTTGAGGTGAAACCCTGAAATTAGTGCCTCAGGAGAAAAATTTAGCGTAGGAATTTGCTTTTTTCAATGGTGGTTGCTACCAGAGGCTGCTCAGACAGGGCTGCCCTCTCGCTCCTGTCCCCGGCCAACAGCAACAAGCTGCCAAGACAGCCTGTCTTGCCAGTCACCGTTGTGCAGCGTGTTCTCTGTACGCTTTAGATCTGTGATAACGACACAGTTAGAAACCAAACTATGGGTTCTTGATTTAGGACAGATTTTTTCTTGTTATTTTTGAGATCTGCATTCCTAGAATTCCTGCATGTTGTTTCACGCATCGTGTTTCACTTCCTAAAGTACCAAAGTTGATCCTTTAAATGATCTGTTTGAGACAGTGTGCACCATGCTTAAAAAATAATAAGATATTTAGAAGATTTAGATACGTCTTTCCAAACTGTTGCTTCTAAATGCTTGAAACCCACTGGCAACTAATGGTGGTGTCTGTCTCTCATGGGATGCTTTGGAAATGTGCATCTCTGGCATAGTAATGCAGAGATACAATAGCATGCTGTCATCATCAATACTATTTATTTTTCCTTCAGAGGTTGATCATATATACTGACAATTTAATGATTTTTCTTGAAGACTCCAGACTGGTGGAAACTATGTATTTTGTTGCCTTAACTCATTTGGAAGATGGCTGTATACATCAATTTTCTTTACCCAGCATGCAGCAGACACCCAATATTAACTTTGGTTGAAAAATTAGATAGTTTCTTTCTTCTGACCAAAACAAATTACAATATATTGAGGTGTGGGGGAGGAAGAAGGGAAAAAAAGAGAAAAATATTTAGTTGCAATGTAGTTAATTTGAGGTGAATCTCCAAATACAGCAAAACTCTGAGGTTTATTCTTGTATTTCCAGAATTCGGAGCTGCAATTGGTGCTCATTACGTAGAATGGAGCTGTGCTGCTCCAAGCCTCATTGCTGCTGAGCTTGGATGGCAAGTCACTCGTGACTTCAACAGATGCTTTTACTTTTTGGCCAATAAGCCAAAAAGTGGGAAGCTTGTGAGCCAGCTTTTCTCTTTCCAGTAACAAATAATAAAGTGAAAACAGCTGAAGCAGAGCTTTTCTGTTGGGGAAATAAAAGTGACTTTCTATTAATATGATCACATGTGCCACATCTTTTGTTTCTTTGTATTTTTAATCTCTCTTTTTCTAAATAATATCATCCAGCCCAACAAAATCTTTTTAGTTTTCTCCATATTGAAACAAGGTGGCTTTAAAATAGTGCATATGGAATTTCAAATGAAATGTAGATCTCATTTCCATATCGCTGTTTTCTTTACTCTTTTTTTTCTTCAGAAAGCAGTCAAGGAGTCATTATATTTTCCAGCAAGCTGTCTTGTACACCCTGAAGGGAATATTACAAGATTAAATGCAGAGTAGCATTCCTCTAGCAAGGTGAATGTTTCTCATTACAGAGATCCCTAGTTGATCTCCTAAGTATAATTCCCTGTAATAATGTGAAACTTCTGAATTATTTATTGTTTCATATTAGATCAGGAGTATAATTTCTGAAAATAAATTTATTGTCGTGAGCAAATCAGCTTATGAAGGTTATCTATAACCATGGAATGAAACGGAACAGATGCTGTGTTTTGAAAGACTATCTATTGTAGCTACTTTTTGGCTTTTAGGAGGAAGCTCTAAATGTGGATTTAAAAATTGATGAACCATGATTCTGTTAATGTGCGGGCCTCGAGTCGTAACATGCCATATCTTTGCTATTTTATTCATTTGCCTAGAAACATCTTTGGATGAGGATCCACAATTGCCTGTGTCCCTCTCCCCCTGCCCCTGCCAGCAAGGACTTCACTGCTACATGTAGATGACAGAGGGCAGTGCAGCAGCTTAACTCTTAGCTCCAGGAGATGTGAGGAAACCTCTCATACTTTAGAAACCAGTGTGCTCATGAACTTTTAATGAAGTCTCATCAGAAATTAACTGCCTTAATTATTATGACAGATAGCTTCACTCCTTCCCTAAGTCTCCCGATGTGCAAAATGCAACAGGTGAATTTGTTCCTTGTCCCAGGCTTCCGGCTTCATCAAATGTTTCCTTTCTGACACACCTTTGGTCAGGGTCCTCTAAGTAGCTTTTCTGAGGTGGTTGTTACTCACAGCAGTTCCTGTCCAGTGCTGGGCCTCTTTTAAGTGCGGCCGAAATAGCAAGGAGGAGGATACTGTGGAGTGCTGAAGCATCTCCATAGGGAGACCCTCGTCTTGATAAAACGGGCACTTCCCAGCGGGATTTCTGCTGCTGCTGCAGTAGAGGTGCAGCGCCGGGCACTGGGGGCAGTCTGGGCACCTTCAGCTTGCGTGAAAGCTCCTCTCCTTTTTGTCCTGGCTGTGCCTTTTGCAGATACGGTCACTCTCTGTGTTCAGGTGTATGTTTGAGTGCCCGTGCTTGAGGAGCGAGTGAGGAAGCAGATTCTGTGATTCTCTCCCGTTTACCGGGATTGCTGAAAGTCCGCAGCGGAAGTTTTGCTTCTCTTGGGAGAAACAGAGCCAACTTTCCGTACCAGCCCCAGCACTAGCGAGCGGCCTGCGTTGCTGTAACATCTCAGGACACTCCTTGGAAGTGCTCGGCAGCCGCTGCTTAGCAAGGCCCAAGTACAACTGTGTTTCAGCTTAGCATTAAAATGTGATGTGTAAAATCAAACTGGGTTTTGGGCTGACATGCAGCATGGAGAAACCAATCCAAACCCTTGTGAAGGTTGACTCCTTCCCCAAAGATTTAGCTATTTTGCAAAATCAGGCCGATGAAATTTTGTATCAAATGCTCAGGAAAAAAATGCTGACCATATTAGGCTGAAGGACTCAGCAGGTAAAGTATCAGTCTTGTATCTGGGACAGAGGTTTAAGTCACAGTTGAAGTTTCAATTAACAGGACCTTGTGGTTTCCTGCTGTGACTCTAATGGGTAGTGGTTCACATTAGAAAGAACGACACATAATTTAGCACATTTTGGTGCAGATGGCTGCCTGTGTTGACGAGATGGCCACCTGGTGACCGTATTATTTTTCACCCCTAAAGAATGGTTGCTGAGGTCAAGTCTTCAATCACGGGCAGGGACGTGGGGAGGCTCTCGCCCAGTGCCTCTGCATGCCACCTGGCCTCTCTAATTAAGGACTACCATCCTGTGCTTCGACAGCCCCTCTGCCTTGCTGGGAACGGAATTCAGCAGCATGACAAACATCCCTAACTAATGACCACTTTCTGGATCTGAGAAGGCAAATGTGGTGATATTTAGCTTTGTTCATTCTGGTTTGTAATTAAAAATATACAAATGAAGGAAAAAAAATGTTTTGTTCGGCTCCTGCCTTCAGCTGTACTTCTGGGAATTCGTCTGAAGTTGAAATTGTGCCTAAATCATTGCAGCTGAGCTGCAGCAGGCAACTGCAGAGCTCCTGTGGGCAGCAGTCTGTCTATTGGATTTTTAAGCTGCAAAAGATACTTCCAGGCCATTTGTGCATTCTATTATAAAATGTTTTAATTATGAATAGTTAAGTAGTTAGCTAAGAATCAAAAAATGCATTCTTGTGCATCTAATTTCTCAGACTGGTAAAGCTTTGAGGACCAGTTTCAATAGAAGAGCTTACACAACGCATGGGGAAAGATCTTTCTTTTTAATATTAAAATACAAAATTATATTTTCAGCATCAAGCTGGGAAATCATTCATTATATGGATAATCAGAGAAACAAAGATGTGCTGGCTCAAATGTATTATGATCCCTTTTGTGAGATTCATTAAGTGGAGCCCCTGACTTCTAGAATCCATATCGCTGTTCTCTGTCTTAGGGGGATTAAACTCTGTTATAGATTATATTTCATTCAACCATAGTGGATTAGTTGCAGTTTCTACCTTTTAATTAAACAGCTGCTGTAACTAAACACGAATTTGAATTATTTAAGAGTCCACAGTATTTTAGTCAACTCACAGTGCTTGGACTTTTTAATTATATGAATCTATCTATACATTTTTTATGACGAAGGCTTTACTCAGATCAATCGACAGGCACTAATAATGTATCCTTTCTAGAAGGCTAAAAGCGTCTCCCATAGCTTGAAAAAAAAACAAGAAGTAGGTTAAAAAACAAGACTATCTTAAGAAAATGTTTGGGTCACCTAAATCTCCTTTTTGGCTTTTGACAAAATGGAAGGGCAGGAAGGTTTAAAACTATTCTATTGCCCCAAGGTGGTGTCCAGTTTACAAAGCCTGTGTCACTGTAGCCAAGTGTAGACACTGCAGTAGTGTTAAAAAGTGGTAGTTGTGCTAGAGGAGTGAGTGTCAAACTCTGATTTAAACACCATGATATTTAAGTGTTGAGATGCATATGTGTTTAGAAGTTTTGCTTTCTAAGAAGCTTTAGAGTAGATGAACTGAGTATTTCTTTATCACTTATAATTAAAGCAAGTCAATCAGTCAAGTATCTGGTACCGTCAACGGCAGTAATTCCTTGCACACTATTACGTTTATAGCTAAAGCATTGCTTACTTTTTGTTTTCTTGGAATACAGTATGGAGTAACTCACAGTATACATGACCAGTGCATATCTTAAAAACATTTTTCTATGATTCTATGATTTTTACAGCAATTCTACACAGACTGTCTTGTTTTGCCTTGTGTTGTGTAAGCTTCCATGCACGCTGTTCATCTGTCTTGAATTTGTTCAGAAACCAGTTGATATAAAAGGGAGAAGAGGATCATGACTGAATGCTTCAGGCAAAAATGTATGGTATGAACAGTAATTCACCAGATAAAAGGTTGGACATAGTGTAGAAATTCCTGTATTTGTGTACATATTAGCATTTCTTATTTGTGCTCCCAACAAACAGTGAACAGTGTAAGTACTACGAAGGCTATGGGCTTGCACCAGTCCGAGATGACTCTTCCACTTCCAGTTAGCAGCGATGCAGAGAGCTCTGTAAGGGATCTCTGCCTTCAAGAAAGGAAACCAAGGAAAGAAACTGAAAATAGCTAGCATGTGCCTCTATTACTCTATTAATACACTTCTATTGTTTGTTGGGTAATTTTTGCTCTGATTACGTAGTTAATGTAAATGCATTTATGTCCTAATAAGATATCATGAAGTAATTACTGAAATGTTTGCTATTATTACTTCAAAATAATTTAATTTAGAATTTCTTCAAATTCCTTCACCAGCCTGGTAGACAGCATTTTTTTTTTTCCGTGTAACATTAAACAGAAAACAAAATATCTGATGTGATTGATATTACAAGATACATTTTTATAGATTTATTTTAAGAATTTATATATGTAGGAGGGCTGAAAATAGCACATAGAAATCCCTTCCCCCCTCCCTTTTTTTTTTTTTTACCTCTTTTTTCTTTCATGTTGCTGTCTTGTGCAAAAAAAACTCATAGCTGTTTTTTAAAAAATGCAACTTTTCTATCAGGATGTGATATTCTGCATATTACATTCTGACTCCGAAATCACTCTCTCTGCTTCCTATTTCCTTAACTTCAAAGAATTAGAGAGCCATATTTGTCCCATCAGTTGAAAATAAGAAATTGAAAGGATTGAAACGTTAATAATACATTTGCTTTTGCTCCGCTTCTTTGTCCATGCAGCTTCCATCAGTGTGTGAACCCCAGCGATCTGTGAGGCTCCAGGAAAGCTCACTGTCTTCATCAGTGAGTTTTCAGTTTTATTTTCTTTGTTCATCCAGTAGAATTTGTAAAAAGGCAATTTAAATGATGCTTTAGGACAGGAAGAAATAAAGAAACTCTATTTTTTTAATCTACTGTGAGAGTGATAGTCGTGGCTTCAGTTACCTGGGTGGTTCCTGGCTGTTTAATGTCTCCAACCGAAAACACACTGTAAAACTTACAGGGCATCTGGCAAAGAATATGCAGTTTTGTTAACTATGGAGTTGTCTTTTAACAGCAAACTTCTTATTTGTTATTCTGGAAAGATTCAAATGTTTTTCAATTTCAGCTTCTTGACAGTTCACAAAGTGAGTGCAAAGCTTTCTTAAGTCAGCATAGAAATTGGTTTAAGTAAATTTAGTTGTAATTATTTCCTCCAAGAACAACAAAATCAATAAATATGTAAAATACTAGAATAAAATTATCATAATTTTCACTTGAGATTAGTTTATGGGTGGGATGAGAGCACCTGGAGTTTACAAGTTTGAGGGCTCTGCAAGTTATATTACTTTTGGCAGCACCTTTTATCCTCATAAGCGTAGACAAATACTTCCGAATGATAGCTTGCAGCCCAGGATTTTAGCACTGAATTCAGGTGCACAAAATGAGCAGTATCCGTCCTGGATTGAACCTGAGCAACTGGGAAGCTCCAACTTGCTGAGCTCAGGGACCTCCGCACTCAAGCGGCCAGTTGCAGAGGGTGAAATTCAGTACTTGGATTTTAATTCTTTCCTCATGTTTAAAAATGGGATTGCAAAGAGATGGAAGTGGCTGTCTGCTGGAAACATGGCTTCCTCCCTAACGCAAAACGGTCATTCCTGAAGCACGGCAGCGTGTGGTTTAGAAAAGAGGACATTGCAGAGGAAAGCGGTGACTTCAAGCAGCCCCTCTCGGTGTCTGCTGGAGGGTGGCCGTCCAGCGTCACCCTCTCACCCTCTGAGCAGAGTTTGCACAGAAAAGACATGTCAGTTGTAGCTGAGAAAAGTTTGGCTAATTTCTATAATCTTTCCACTGCAAGGTTCCTTCTTTTTTTATTTTTTATTTATTTATTTTTTTTAACTGAACTTAATGTCATATGCATGCACTTAAATTAAAAGCTTTCCAGCAATATAAATCCGCAGGAGGTCACCAGCCCAGAAGCCATTGGAAGGGGTGCACAGAGGCACTTAAATCCACCTAAATCCCAATATGCTTGGGCCGTTCCTGGTGTTCTCCTTACGGATTTTACGTGCCAAAGCACTGAGCATTCCCACTGAAAGATAAGGATTTTTTATGTTGGTTACAAGACAGACATTAATTTTGAAATCATGGATCATTTGCAGTTTGGGCAACATGGCAGTGTCTTTGTCTTGAAGTTTTCCAAACAGATACAAAGATATGCTGCTGTTTTTCAGCTGAAAGACAGTTACTGTGCACCTAACAAGAGCCGAGTCCTTCGGCTCTGGGAAGGCAGGTTTTATCTGAACCTTTTTTCCTGAGTGGCAGAAGAAATTATCATGGGTGTTTGTATCAGCACATTAGGGAAGAAAACCCATATGGCACTACAGAAATTGTGTGGAAATTGTGCTTTTTCTTACATCCATGTATTTTCCATTAAAGGAGTAAGTGCCATGGCCTTCCTTGGCGCGCTGTATGGGTGTCAGGGGCTGCGTCAGTGATCACCAAGCGCCATGAGGGTTAACCTAGTGCTTTGCCCTAAGCCTGTTTTGAAAGGAATGCAAGAAGCAGAAAAACAAGAAAGAAAGATGACTAAATATTGTTAGCACTTCAATAAAAGTCATCAAAATGCAGTAATAATTCTCTCAATCCCTGCAGTCATTCTTGAATTTTTAATATTGCTCTGTTTATTTTACCTTTACGTGGCACTCACATTATTTACTAAATAATTTCAGGCCACTGTAGCTGGAGAATGATGGCTTCCCAGAGTTACATTTTCCAGCCATCGATATGTGGTAGGGACTTCTGGCTGGGTTCTGTTCCTGGTTGATTCATTTGATTGTAGGCTGTCAAGTCGGTTCTTTTTTTCTTTTTTTTTTAGTATTTTTTTTCAATTGTGAGGTTAAAGTGAGTCACTTTGAATATTTCCCATAGGTGCTTTTAATGTCTGGAAAGGAAAACCTAAAAAGAGCTTTATGTTTTTCCTCACTCCTTTCTTACAAGTTCTTGGAAGTAAAAGCTCTTTTGTGATTACTTTTAAGGTATCATTAAAGCCTCATAAATATATTTAATTGAAATTTTTAGAATTTTTTTTTAAAGTACAAGCTGTCCAGACATTTCAAAGGCTCTATCATAATAGCGAGTTTGGGTTTTACTCTGTAATTTTGGCAGCAGGATCCACAGAAACTCATTTTAGGCTCTTTTCTGCCTGCAGCAGTGACCTAGGATAGTCACAGGTCTATCTGTCCTGGTTTCTGCAAGGGGCTGAGAACCCGGGGAAGCAGTAGTGAGACCTATGCTTTACCCCGCAGTACCTTCTACCTTCCAGCATGGATCTCTGGTCAGTGTAGTATCCTAGTTATTGATGTTGCTGAAGGAGAGAACGATAAGGGCTGTACACCTCCGAAAAAAATGGGAAAATTACTTTCTAGCCCACGTGTTCACAGTAGGAGATGCGCAACCAAAGTCACTGCAGTTTTAATTTAGTGTCAGCATCTTGATAGCAGATGTATTTCCACCTGTCTGTTACACACTGCTTTCAGTTGCTTTTGACATCTTCTCCCGTACTTCAAAGGTGCATTGTGTGTAGACAGGATTTTATGCTTCTGCTCCAGCACCTTTTGCTATGAAATCCAAACACGGTGGAGATGGATCGCTGAAGTACGCAGTCTCCCCATAGCACAGTGCACCATGCTACTCAATACCAGCTCCTATGTTCCCTTCTCAGTTTTCACAGTCTTTACAAAAGCAATTTTCCTTTGACCTATATAGGTGTCTGCATGAGTGAAAAAGAAGTTAAGGTGCCAGATTTAGCTCACTCGGGGCTGAGATGACAAATAGGCTGAGAATGCTATTGCACCTGGGGTTATCCTGTGGGAAAGGCAGATTTTAGTTTTGCTTACACATTTAATTTGCATGCACACACATCTAATTCTTAGTGAAATGGATATTTGTTAACTGTAAGCAGAATGAGAGTTAACTTTCTTTTCTCAGGTGTATGCATAGGGATGTATGGAAATGATTCTCCTCCAGTGAATTTTCCATTGGCTGCATGGGTCAGAACATGTCAGAGTGTTTTGGCCCAGCTAAGGCTTCTGGACTATGAACTCTTAGCTGAGCAGCTTCTTGCAATGGTGAAAGTAGAGGGCTAGTCTAAGATCTTGGCTGATCCTTAGAAGGATCTTTCTGACAGGACTAGAAGGATCTTTCTGACAGTGTGGTCCGGCCTTCTGTGTAACACACAGGGAGCGGGTGGGCTTGGTGCGTTACCAGCACAGACCCTTCAAACAGAAAATACCTTGGTCTGAGTTTGGTTTCTAGGCTGTAGAATGATACAAAGCACCTCTTTTGAGGAAACTCTGGGGAAATTTTATTTAAACTTTTGTGACAGAAATTATGCAAGCAACTAGAAATCCATATGCTATGCCCATGTAATTGGAATAGTAAAGCAACGTTACTTTAAAGGGGAAAATTCATAATCATCAAGTATAATCAGGTTGAGTATGTACCTTTTACTGCAAGCTTCTGGTCATTAGTTTTAACATTTAAGATGGAGAAATTGGAGTTCATGGATGTGGCATAGGAAAAGTAATTTCAAAGAGCTTAAAGCTACCTTCAACTAATATAGCACAAAGAATTAAGTGTTTCTTAAAAGGCATTGTATTTACGGAAGTAAGCACTACAGAGGACAGGTGGACAACAACGAGGTGTGTAACCCCATCATGAATCTTTATGATGGTGGAGAACCAGCCCCAAAAGAATCTTGAATATCATGGGTAAAAAATTTTAAAAATGAAGTGTGCTTAATTTGCTGAGATTGTTTAACACTAGACAAGGCTGTTGCACCTGAATATAAAATATGCTGAATTCTTGACAGAAGGATATTTCTGTAAACCTGCAAATGCATATTTAATAATCAAGACATGATGTTATACATTTACTGTATGAACAAACAGCTGCCACATAATGTCCTCAGCACTGCTGGAGTGAGCCTATGAATTCTTCTTCATCTTTCTGATTAGCGTGAAACCAGACATAGTCATTATAACTGTCTGCAAGTGAATGCTTTTAAATATACCTGCTTCTTCTCTGGCTCAAATCTTCCCTGATTTTAATCTTTAATCTTAATCTTATTTTAATCTTTATCCCTATCTTGGTCAGGCAGAGTAGGGTTTTTGCTTTTCATTCGGTGATGGCTCAACGGTGCTGGGGAACCTCACGGCTAACAGAGAAAAACTGACCTAGTTTGTAGGATGTTATTTACCTCTTCTTATCGTCTCCTTATCTGGTATCTACCAGTTAATGAAGAGTTTTGTCATAGGTGCTCTACTTTGATCGAAAATCACAAGAGCAACATAAAATTGATTATTGTTAAAGCAGAACTTGAAATTTGTGTTCTTGGGGAATGATATAAGTAGTTAACAGTGCGATAACTTATATTGGATATAATGATTTTAACAAAAAGCAACATTTTGCTTTGAAATATTGCATATGCTCTTAGAGCAGTAGAAGCAGTCTCGTACAAAACCGCCAGTATTTTTGCTCCAAATGTAAAATGGTTTAGGCTCCATTCGCAATCTGTGATGTTGTACACAGCTCTGATTTTTTTTCCACCATTAACTCTTGTTGCCTATAACGATTCCTATATCTTTGGCGCTTTGCCCGGCGGAGCTCTGCTCAGCCTCCGGCCTGGAGCTGGGAGAGACCAACAAGCGCATGTAGGGCCACGGGCATCGCTTCCCTGCAGCGTGTGTTGGGAGGGAGGTGTGCCCAGGTACGAAGCTTCTTTCTTGAGAATTGTTCCAGCTTCCAGCATTTGCTGCTGGAAGAGCGTGTTGGTTTTGCATGCACCAGCCTCAGGCTAGCAGGTAACTAATGAAATGCAGCGGCAGCAGCACCTTTAGGAACGGGATGTTTAAAAGCAATAGTGATTCTATTGAGGCAAGGTCTCCTGCCCTCTTAGGCTAAAAGGGGCCTCAGGTCAGTGACAGTAGTGCCAGAGGAATGAGGAAAGTCCCATCTTTACCTGCCAGTGCATTAAAGATTATGTCCTATGGGGTCAAACCCATGGAAGCAACAGAGGCGGTCAGAGAATTCATAACCTCATAAACACTGTGTTTGCTCAGGAAGCAGTGTTAATATTAAAATGATTGATTCAGTCTTTGATGTTCCTGACACCACACAAGTCCTCAGATGAGTGAGAAACAGAAAGAATTAAGTGAAAGCAAAATAAAACCGGTCCGTTAGCACACATAACAAAGGGGGGAAAGTTATGTTTTTGTACTCACCTTTAACACTAACAAAGCAAGCCAGGCAGTAATTCAACTCTAGGCACCACATAAAAATATCTTCCACAAATACACTGTTAGCTTCCCAGAAAAAAAGACTAATCTGAAAGATGACAATAAAAAGGGCAAGGAAGAGAGAAAGAGGTTGATATATGAGTAATGTGCAATATTGTACCTAGTGGGGTTTTAAAAACACTAAATCACAAAAGGCACATATGCTAGAGCCAAGGTTCTTGGGAATAGGAGCCTAAAGCCTGTTTGGATCTTAGTGGATGCTAGTGGGTACTCAGTGCTTCTGAAAATCAGATCCAGAGTCTGCACCTAGGAGCCTAAATTAAGATTTTGTTTTGTTTTGATCTGTTGTTTCATTGTATTATGGTCTTCATCATTTTGATGCCACCGAGGAATTACCAAGAATGGGGATTGCCCTGAGTCGAGCACTGTGAGGAACCTGCTGCTGTGGCCACTGGGCGCTCTGCAGCTCATACAAGGGATGGAGTTGCCAGGTGAAGTGGGAGTAAAAATACCTGTTTCAGAGGCTGAATGATCATTAAAAGAACAAAAGGGAAAGAAGTCAGGCCGACATTCTGCATAACTGTGCCAGGTTGAACCTACATCCAGGGAAGACCTTGGGCAAGCTATATTGATGCCTACTCTGGGGCAGTCTATCGCCAGCTGTCTGGCACAATTCAGTCTTCCAACCTCAACCATTCTGGGATTCTGGGATTCTGTGCAGATGTTGCATTTAGGCCTTTACCTATGTAAACTCTGCCATGGTCTCTCAGTCTCATATTCTTGACTGTGGTAATAAAAATACTGCTGCTGCAGCACCAGGGTGTTGCAAGCATGTTTGTAGGCTTGTTGTAGTGTCTGGAGGTCAACCTGTGTGCTGTGCCAAAGCCATCCGAGAGCTGCTTGCTCTGTCACGTTCATGCTGGAGTCAGTTCTTTGGAGCCAGCCAGTCTAAGCAGAAGTTGCCAGAACAAATGCTCTACTTCTAGATTTTAAAATCATAGTGGCTTTAAGAGTTGTACCAAATGCTGCTTTCGTCTCATGAAGCATCTTTAGAAACGCTTTTGTGCAGGAAGAGCCTAACACTCCTCTTGCAGGACTTTCAAAGTTAATTGAGTTGTCTACCATAAACTAATGTCTCTTATTCATAGCTGTTGAAAGACCACAAATCTTCATTCAGTGTCAGATATTCTTATGTAAATTGTATTAAAAAAGGTATATGCCAGCTAAGGTAGGTGCATACTCTACTTGGTTTGCTTTGGAATATACTTCCCAGAGCATAAGGGAGGAGGGGTGAGTAGTTAGTGTTTCCTGCCCATGTGTTGCAGGAAATAAAAGTTACAGCTCTAGTAAAATTCATATGCTAGACAACTATAGAGCTGAAGAGACAGAGGATCCCAGAGGGTTAACTCCTCCTCACCTACACAAAGTAAATTATTTGACTTTTTGAAATGTCTTCTGAAATGTAATAAAATCTGAAGGGGGTAAGGATCTTCATCTCATTAATACAGGGTCCTAGCAAATGTCATTTTCTAAGCTGCTTTGGGAAATGGGATTCTTTTCAGATTTCAGCGAATAGTTTGCAGTCACAGTGCATTACTTCAGCAGCACATTTCTCTTCCTTACGCATTACATGCAGCATAGTTTAAACAGTAGAGTGAGCTTATTTTGGCTTCATTCCTTTATATGAACAGAGAGAATTTTGATTTGCTATATATTTCACTGCTGCTGTAGATTCCCTCTCCATTTTAAATGGTAGTTTATTAAGATTAAGTGCTTTCTTATGTAGATGTATTGAAAGGACCTTTGATTTGGCTTAAATTAAATTTGATTCAATTAAAATGTAAGATAGATTGAAGCACTTTCGTGAAGAGAAAATGAAAAAGGCTCTCTGAAAGAAAACCAAAGCTACAATAGACATGGAATCAGAAGATTGCTATCAGGTAGACAGGTTTTGAAAATTGGATGCTAGAAACATTACTTACCATGAGGCATCTAACCTTATGGTATCTAGGTGGAGAACACAAAGAGGGAATCATGTGCCTGGTACCCTAAGAAATTATCCCAAGTGGCGAACTGGCCCCTGAATTGCCTCATCAGTATTCAGCAGTGCTGCTTTGGCACCGAGAGGGAAGAAAAGAAAAACATGAAAGCTGAGATTATAGAAGGGGAATGAGATGGGAAAAAAAGAAGGATTTGTGAAAGTGTTACGAACCCATTCCTTTTTGTCTCTGTACTCTGCTCAACCCACATTAAGTCCATAAGCCAATCAATGCGCTGTCCTCTGGACTGCGTAAAAGAGGACTTTGTATAGGTCACCTGCACTGCATTCATTGCCAGAGCCCTGTGGCATGGGCTTTGGGACTTGTCACCTCACAAGGAGGTCTCACGAACCACCCTTGGTTTAACATGAATTTTGGGTTTGGAGCCCCAAATTATATGTTATAATAACCCAGAGAAAGGACGCGGGAGCTCTGGGAGCTGGCCCTGACTTCCAGCTGTGAAGGGGAATAATTCGGAGTTGGGGGAACTTAGCACAACTGCAAAGCAGCTTTGGCCGTCAATTTGTTCCACACAGACCATGTCAGATTTAAGCAGCTTTTGGTCATTTCCAACAGAGGCTGAACTTAAATCGGCAACCTTGAGATAGAAGGTATTTTATTTTGAATAGCCGAAGCTACTTAGCCCTCTGCTGAAAGTTTAGCAAAGTTCTTTATATATATTTTTATATANTTATATTTCCTATCTTGAAATATTTATATATAGGAAATCATATGATTACTCAGGCGCTATAATGGACTTAAAAGTGATTTTCATTTAGCAATACAATGCTGACATGCCACTGAAGAGCACAAGTATTTCCTGTTATGTATAAACTCTCTTCTCATTTACATATGGGAAACTCAGAAATGCTTGAATATTTTCTTCAGGCTGTCCAAGTTAAATATTTAATTTTCAGCACTGCTTTAAAGATTTTATTTTTCTTCCTTCTTTTTAAGGCAAGCAGTTCTTCAAAAACAAATGTTAGAAGTTTAAGGTTAAAACATTGATTCTCGTTATACTGATCTAAAAGTCCATCATTTCATCATAAATCAGTGAATTATATTTCGATATTTCACAGTTTCATTTTCTCAAAATGATATTACATATCATATGAATGTGAGTCCTCATCTTGACTTAGATTTGATGTGTTTCACATTTGTAAACTTAATGTATACAGACAGTTTTGGGGATAAGTGCACAAATATGTGCTGTTCTTAACAAAACATGCTGTGTTTTCTGAATGTACATTTGTGAAGAATAAGTAGACTATGGATGAATCCATTAGGTGTTATATAGCTCCGTAATATATAAAGTGGATTTCTGTTAATTGATGTAGCCAATGTATGCTATAATAGCTGCAAAGGAACTGTTATGGTGCATGCTGTGAAGGCATATTAGAACAATACACAAAAGTCATTTAAATTCTAATAAGTCCTTTAACATACAGCAATATGGGATCCAAAAGAGTATCTCTATGATTTTTCTGTCTCAATGGGATCCATTGTATGCTTTTATTTCTGCAATATTAGTATAAAAGAAATTACAAGCCCAACTACTGCTAGTGTATGTGCTCTATTATGTGTATACATACTGCTTTTGTGTCTGCTAATATGAGTTTATTTTAAGTTAAAGCAGATTGAATAATCTTTGTGCTTCTAATATGAGCATCTAAGCAACAGTTTGTGGTAACACAGTGCTGTTAACTACTTTGGATAGTCTTTGCTGATTAAAAAGCGGTTGTATATGATTCTTTTAAATGGCTGGATACCTAGTAGCCCATGCGATTCAGCATATTGCAAGAATGTGAGATGTGTGGAGCTTTTGACCTCAATATATGCACCAACACTGGATAAAGAATTTTTCAATTACTAGAGACCGAGCATTGGTGACTAGCATGAAGTCAGATACAGCATCCGTGGTGCAAAAGCAAAAATGGGTATTGAACAATGGGAAAGGTTAATAAACAAGGTAAATACAAAAGATGTTATTTCCCTCATATAATCCTCTGCACAATAGCGTATCTTAAGGAACATGATGGCCAGAAGCAGGGATCAAAATTAATCAAATATCACCTGAAAAGCAGAAAAGCAGGGCTAAAAAAGATGGAGTTAATAAAGCAAAGGGTAAGATAAAAGAGACGATTGCATGGGAAATGCTGTTTGTCAATTGGAATACAGCAATAAAGATGAATGGTGTTGTTTTTTAAATTGCAGTTCATATCTCACAAATACTGTGATAGTTTCATAGTTCATATATTATAAAACAGTCCTCTCTTTGAATGTTTTTACCCTGTAAAACCAAAGAATTAATCCTTTTATAGTAGCACCATAAAGGAATCCTGCTAATCCCTGCCAATGACCAGGCATCCAGTTGTATCAGGTGGGAATTCCTGACAAACTCCCCTGCAGCCAGGCTTGCTTGGGACAAGATAGTCTTGGCTGACTTGAAACAGGCCCAGGAAAAGCTGCTTTTTCAGTACTGAAACACTATATAGACCCTTTGAAAGTTCATCTAATGTATCTCATTTTATACTAAAGAACCATTGCTGCTTAGCTGTCACCTCCCATTTGTCTTGATTGTACCAGAGCAAGAGCAAAAGTTCAAAGGTGTGTAGTAGAATTTAGAGCAGTGGCAATTCTTATAGTTGACATTAAGATAGACCACAGGCAAGATTTGCAAACAAGTTTACCTGAAGCTGTCTTTCCACACTGTCCAGAGTACTAATAATTAGATATGTTGCCTGTGAAAAGTCTAGCTGGAGAATTATTTATGCAGTGGCTGATTTGTCCTGCCATTGACTACATTTTGTTTTTCCTCAATGGGAAGAGTTCAGTTAGCTGGGTCGGTTTTAAGAAGACAGAGTCTACCTTGTGTTGGAGGCTGAGTCTCATCCCAAGTGACCTGTTCAGAATCCTAATACATGAAACTACAAACTGCCCAACCCCAGATTTGATTTCGCAGGAAAAGTGGGACATACTGCCTGGCAACATGTGGCGTGGCGAGCCTGGACAAGAATTTTGCCTAACTCAATTTTTCTCTTAACTCCTAAAAATTCTTCTGAACTTTCAATAGGAGCAAAGTCAGGCTGATAGCAGAAAGTGAGTCTGCCAGGAGCGCTGAGCACTGAGCAACCCTTTGTGTTGCCTTTTTGTTCCTGCATTGGGAGCAATCCACAGAATGGGGCTTCTTGTTCACATTTCCAGTAATGCTCTGCGCAAATTTTAGCTATTTAGTTTGTCCCTTTCTTTATGACCCAGCAGAGTTTTCCTGCTTTATGCTGCCCTGCTGATATGCAAGCTGCCGAGCGTTACCACCTCGGTCTCTATAAAGGAGCTCATATCACATGTGAAGGGGAACAGGCAAGTGCTTTCTACCCGGTAAGCAGCAGAATGGAAAAGAGATCACCATGGCAGCAGCACTATTAAGTACAAAGCCTCTTTTCAATCATTTTCATTACATACCAACTCCCCCGTAGTACTCTTTATCCCTAAAGGTGGCAACTCTATTGCAACATGGCTGCAAGGCACAGATGGCAGGTTCAGAAATGCAGTACAGATTTAGCTCTTGAACCCCATAAAAATACCATCTTGTAAGAGCTCTGCTCCGGGCTTTAGGCTGGCGCAGTGAATGATGTGGGCACAGTTTTTGGGACTGCTGTCCGTTGCACTGCTGCTGAGTTGCCTTCCCCGCTCAGGTAACTGGATTTTTCCTCTTTCTTGTCCGGTTGTCGTCAGTTCCTCTTTTTTTTTTTCGGCGAGCTGCAGCAGGGAGTTAGCTCATGAATGAGGCATCTTAGGAGCCAGCTATGTAAAATGCACTTAGGCTCCTCATAAAGTCCTAGAACTGCAACAGGCTTGAGATAATTACATGACTATTACGCTTGATTGCTTAAATATACTTTAAGAATTCATAAACAAGCATAGACTGTTCATGAAATAATAATGAAATAAACATGGAAGATGCATATTTCCATTACAGATTTAGATGAGGTACCTCTGAGTTCTGTTCATCGTTAATTTTGCTAAAATACAGTATATGTAATTTGGCTATTTAGTTGCTGTGCATTCTCGCTGACTCTGCATACACTGCGTGCGTGAATGTTACTCACAGTGTCCCGCTCCTCCCTGGGTGTCGTTGCCTGTTCCTGTGAGTGTGTCTGCGGCGCCGCTTTCTTAGTTACTCTTGAGGTTTTTTGGGCCAGACTTCAGTCTGAAGCTTGGGTGTTCACTTGACGTATGCAACGTGAAGGATGCGTGCAAACAATTCTGTAGCGGAGTGGCTTTTGCTCAGTAATGAATTTCTGGGTCAAATAGTAAAAAAGACCCATGCCAAGTCACAGAACTCAGCAGTGACCTATGTTGTTGGGTGTCTTGTCCCCTGGAGTTGTTCTATAAAACAGATTCTGCCTCTGTCGCTGTTTCCTGGCTTCTTCTGTGGAGGTGTCTGCAATGGTTTATTGCTGGAATTTGGTTTTGACCTGGCTCTCTCTCTCCATGAGAGGAGTTAACTGTTAGCTGGTGCTTCTCCCAATGTGCTAGGAATGTGCTGCCTTGCGCTGCTCAGGCTGCACCTCTCCCAGGGACAAAGTTTGCTGCCCTGTTCCCTCCATTTCCCTAGAGGAGGCAGGGCAATTCTGAGCAAAGCAGGCAGCATATTCCCTAAAACCGGTATCACAACAGGTGTGTGGTCGCCTAAGGGGAAGAAACTTCGGCATTTCAGTGTATGTCATCTTAATACCTGAACTGAAGCAGATAGAAATGGAAGATGTTTTTCTATGTAAATGAGTGTTAACTCTCAACAGCACTGTGACTATTCCTTGTCGTTTAAAGGAAGAGTTAATTGCAGTAACTCAGTAGCTGGTAATTCTTGGCATTTTTTTTTTCCTAAACAGTGTCTATATTGTCCAAAGGGAAAAAGAAAAAAAAAAAAAAAAGGGAAGCTTTTCAGGGAAGCAAGTGAAACGTACCTGCTGCTGTAACAAGCTTTCTGCATATCAGTGAGGAGAGCAGAACAACCTACTGGTTAAAATTTCCTGTAAAAGGCAAGGGCAATGGGATAACCAGGTATCCATCACTGGTAAGGTATTTAAGCATCTCAGAATGGCTTGCTTCTATCGGCAGCTTGACGCCTGGAGCTCGGCTCGGGATTCTTGAGAATTACCAGTCCTTGAGAACAAGAATTACAGATAATTTTCCTTTCATCTCTTTTTTCCATTTATATTTCAAGATCATCATCATCATCATCCTGTTAATATCAGGACCCCTCCCTGTAGCAATCTGTTAAGATTACTCTTACTTTTTTTGGAGGTAATACTATGAAATTACTTACAGTCTTTTGGTAATCCAAGCAATCATATGGTTGAAATCATATTTTTCCTAGACGGATTGCTATCCGTCAGTAGACTGCTTTTCTACCATGTTGAACAAGATTTACTGAAAATTGTCTGTAAGGATGAAATTTTTAATGCACCATAGAACCTGGTATTTGATTTTTGTGTATTTTCAGGTTGTCTTTATGAACAGTTGCAAGTTACGTTGTCAGCTATCAGGGATGACTGTCTTAGAAGGATTGAGAGATCCTTAAAACAGGTTGTTGTATTTTTAAATTTTTAAAACAAGTTATGGTAAGTGGGGGAGGGGAAAAAAAAGGAAAAGGACACTCCATTTTTGTAGTAAAATGAGCCAACTTTCATTTTGCATTTTAATAGAGCAATTACATCTCCTTTTCTACCCTCATGATAAAGCAAACAAGCTGCTGCCAGTATTCACCTGGCAAATAGTCCTATAACAATTACCGAATGCTGGAGAGAGCTGCCTCTCCTCTCGTTAGCTGTAGAGCAAGGAGTGCTATTAGAATATGGAAAACATTATTCTCTGTACAATACATCCTGCATATATTTACCTTCAAATTTTTTAATGGAGATTGCTCTCCCCTGTCCTGATTTCCCGTACTGATTTCTGGAGAAGTATGTATGTCCTCATGAATAACTAGGTATTATGTTAATAATGGGCACAAGGCTATGTATAGCAGCAAACAGCATGAGGTGCTTGTAAGAGGAAAGGTTAATGAGGGCATAGAGAGACGAGCAAGTTTCTCAGTGTCACACAGATAAGTTTATGACAGAGAAAGAACTTGGAAGATCGCTTCATTTCCTGTCAAATGTCTTAATCACAGGATTATTTGTGATTTTCTTTGGGGAGACAACATGGAGCATGTTGCAGTAACATTTTTAGGAATTGATTTTTAGGTCATTAAGCACAGAGCAGTGCATATTTTTGAAAGGGCAGAACTAAAGTACTCAGGTGGGATTTTGCATCCTGGGTGAGTCAGAGCCTAGTACTGATGTGTCCATTGGCAACTGATCTTGTGTAGACATGAAGAAACAGGCAAAGCAAATTGTTCTGATTTCCTTCGCATCATGAATTGTGTGTCAGCCTCCATTCGAAAATATTCTCCAAAATTTTGCAAAGAGGCTGCTTATTCAGAGTTAATTTTGTGCAACAGTGCAGATTTCTTCTGAACGTTGGTAGTGCCTTTGTGAGCTTGTGAGTAAATTTTCTATGATAGCCTTGCAGATTTTGGCTTAGCGTCCATCTTTGGATAGAGTCCAGTTCTCAGAGAAAGGTGAAGATTAGGTCTATATCAAGAATAGTCAAACTGGCTTCTAAGTGGTTGTGTGGCTGGTAGGCAGTTCAGGTCTCACTTGCTTATTAACCAGGCAGGCAGGGTCTTCATGCAGACTGTGGGTGGACAGCTGTGTGCATAAAGATGGAGGTACCTGTAGTTTGTCCTTAGTAGATAAAATTCAGCAAACATACCTAGCAGTTTTAGGCAGATCTGTTGTGGAATATTGTGGTGGAATTGTGGTGGAAATGTTTGTCTCACAAACAAGTTCAGAGCAGGGAGGAGGTCCATATTCTCACTTAGCACTTACCTGGAAATTGGATATTACGGAGCTCCTGGAATGGTTTTCTACAGAGGCGTGAATTTTCATCCTGTGTTTAGATCATGTAATGGTGTAAGCAAGGATTAATTTGACATGTCAGAAATAGAAGGAATAGCTACAGTTAGGGCTATAATCTTTTCTCATAACGCATTAATGACACTTTTATATCTCTGTCAAAAGGGAAATGTGTCTCTTAATACTCTTAGTAACAAAGTAGTTTTATTTATTTTATGAGTAAGACTAAGAGAACAAGCCATCATTTTGCATTTCAGGCAATTGTCTTAAAATTACATTGGATAAGTGTATCAATGTTACCTTGAAGACGCTGGTTGGACTTCTTAATCTACAGGTTGTGGTACCTGTTGAAGCAATTACTGCGGTGTCTTTCGCTGCTACCCTTCAGCATTAATGTAGCAAGAGGCCCTAACTGCACAAATCAGAAAAAAATACCTTCACATCACATTGACTGTTTTTTTTTTTTTTCAGTTTTAACTACTGAGGATTTAACTGCTAAATTTACTTTACAAGACAATGATACTTCAAGACCAGTCTCCATATCCGTAAGCTTTCATTTCCTTGTTGAAAATCTTTGGTTTTTAGAATTAGCTCCACTTATTACAATAGATGGTAAAGGTGGAGTGACAAGATAAGATCAGCTGTTAGGGAAAGATTTACTTACCACCTTAATAAATCAATCCATATTAAATATTTTGGATCACAGCTTTTTGAGAAGATTAGTCCCACATGGCCTTCAAAGTTTTTTTGGAAGATTGAAGGCAAATTTACTTATTTTTGAATGAAATCTTCAAAATTATTAAGCATTTAGGGTATTCATTTGCTGTGAATGAATTTCAAGCTGCTGAAGCAAATGGCACAGGTGTTTAAATTGGTTTTAATTATCCCAGGTGAGTGTTTTTAGTGTTAAAAAGCATATTGGTCCTTTTTTGACCCTTATATATTGTCTTCTTAATAAATGTGTTTTCCTACTGCTGATCATAGTTAAAATTATAGTGGTTTGTTGTTGTCCATAGGTAACAACCCAAATGGTGGCACCGTTACGTGAGCTTCTTTGTGCTGTGGGCTTTCGTAAGAGCAGATAGCCCCAGAAATGTGTCAGTAATAATTACATATTTCAAAATACTGTCTTGTGTTTGGTCCCTTCCAGAAAAACGGGATGTAGTCAGTAGAACACTTGATCAAATTTTAGGCTTTCTGTTCTTAACACTTTCCCTGGGCTGCATTTTCATTTTTAAAGTAGCTCAGTGGCTGATCATACTATCAGTTCTGCAGGACTTAACTTCTAACAGAGCAAATCTATTATATGGTTGAAAAAATTCTTTTGGATACAGCCCTTGGCTGCCATATGTATCTTGTAGCTATGCCATACCAGTTAATATTAAACTCCTGCAGTTTTTGTTGTTGTTGTTGTTATTATTTGTTTCTTCGTTTGTTTTATATGAAGTGCTGATAGCTGATAGAAAAGCCAAGCTTTTCTAGATTGGTGGTGCATGGGTGCTGCTTGGTGCAGACCATGGGCCTGAGCTCCCTCCTCCAGTGCTGTGGTTGCACTCACATCCAAATCAAAGCTGGGACTCCCCAGAGCGATGTCCTTCACCAACGTGAAGCGGCTCAGGCAGGAGCAATGGGCACAGAGATAAGATGTTGCCTGGGAAGGACATGTGGCACCTGGGTGGCAGAGCTCAGCACAATCAGGCATCCTGACATCCCTGCCAGCAGCCTGTCCCCTTCACCACATCACTTCGGAAAATACCTTGCCCTGGTATATGCAGGAGGTGCACACTGAAATAACCTGTGCCTTGCTAGCTGTTTGGTTTTATTTTCATTTATAATTCAGGAAACATATTTTTCAGAAAAATGTCGCAGTGATGGTGAAGAGTGATTACAAGTAGTTTGTGCTGGAGGTTTCTCATTCTGGGCAGACAAATACTCCACTTGCAGTTGGAATTGTTATTCCAGTAAACAACTAATTTAAGTCAAGCTATGAATTGAATATTTGTGATTACAAGTATGTTTACAGCTGTAAGAGGCCAAGTAAATAGAAAAGAGGTTTCCTTTGTCTGGGCCAGTGGATGCCAGTGTAGTCTGAAGATTGTGTGTTCTTGCTCTAACACGTTCTTCTGACTACAGTGACACCTGCTGAGATTGTATTGGGTTCTTTGTGTATAATATCCTTTTTCAGAATTATTTACAAACTTGCAATCAGGCAACCATAGCTGCTGTTTGTAAGCAGCACCTCATCTACAACTCTGAACAGGTGAATAAATGCCAATTAATTTCTGTCTCTCTTATTTAAGAGACAGAATGTTACTTGGGGCAGCAGGATCCCTTGCAGTTTTCATGCCTAGTCTCTTGAGATCCTTCCTGTCCAAGAAGCAGCAGATCAGGAGGAAAGCACTACCAAATGCTATCAGAAAAATGGTGTCTTGTGCACCTTTCACACACACAAAGCATCACTTCTGCTTTCCTGCTTCGCTGATAATGGAAAGTGACAGCATAAGATAATGCAAAAAATACACACACACACGTGTATATACATATGCGCGTATGTGTGTTTACATACGTAGAATTATACAATGCCATGTTAAAGATACTGGTGTCTATCCATGCTGCCAGTAAAAGCACACTTAAAATTCCACGTAAACCTTTTGCTGGCAGAAATGAACCATGCTCTGGAGCAAGTAGCCATGCTTTTGTATTTAATATTTACCAGGCTGAATAACATTGCAGATTTAATGCTTTAGTCTTTGACCTTTTGGAAGGTGTGTGTGAAATCATTGCTGAGTTTGTATTTTTTGCTATTGTTTGGATAAATATAGAATGAGTGGTTTGCCTGGCAGATGCTTGTCTCCATAAATTCATTTCACCAGCTTCTTCATGTGTCATCCGTCTTTGAGATGTCTAGGACTGGAAAAATACCAATATCAACTTCTGAAACTACTGATGGCTCATGTGGGAGACATCATCTTCCTTTCCTGTTGCTAAAGAGACTTCTGCATTGGCTTCTTTCTTTCATGCACGTTAAAAACCCTTCTAATTCTGTGTATCTTGTAGAATGCAATGCTTAGGAATGGTCCAGAGATTTGTTTTCCTGAATAGACTCCCTGTATAAAAACATACAAACCTGTGTGGAAATGCAGGTTTCTTTCTTGTGATTCATGTGAGTAGCCAGATGAAGTGGACTCCTATTTATTATGAAAGTCGAGCATAAACGAACTGTAGGAGTGTTCCCTTGGAAGAGGGGGTGCAGAGAGAACTGGTGGGCGCAAGCTGAGGAGGAAGCTGATGTTCTTGCAGGTTCCTATTGCAATTAAATATAATGCACCCAAATCCAAATTTGACCTGGTCCCTTTTGTGACTGTTGCATTAGGAACAAGGTTGTGATCTGCATCTGTTTTACTCATAGCTAACAAATTAGCCCTGTAATGCTGTGAGTTTGGGTTTAATATATACATTAAAAAAAAAAAAAAAGCTTTCTTTTTTGCCAGAACTATTTTATAGACCATGTTGATTTCTACATAACTCTTTTTAATTAGGTATGTGTATATATTTTTATGTGTATGTTCCTAGACAGACATATTTCCTGCTTTATGATAAGGTATTCTTTTTCATCAGCCTTTAACATGCTGACACGTATGTATTTCTTGCTGCATGCACCGAGTTGTTCTATCTAAATGTAAAGAGTTTTCCTGGCTAGAATCTTGTGTACAGGATGAGATAAGTCCCTTGGGCCTTACTCACAATCATAAGCTGACACTGATAGCGTTTTGCAGATGGTGCTTGGATGGACAAAAGAAGCGAATATATACAGATCTAATGAACGCACTGAATTGGTTTCTGTTCAGCATTTCTCACTGGACCAGCAGTGAAAGGAAATTAAATCAACTCACGACAGCTATCTTGCACATCTCACCTGGGAAGGTATGCATGAGGTAGGACAGGCACTGCTTAACATTAATCAGTCTCCTGAAGTCATTACATTCATGAGGAAATGTAATTCACATGTGATTACTTTTTAATTTACTCTGTAATCACATTCCAAGTGAACAGGGCAAGCTTAAAATGAAATTTAAAAGTCAAATACTGCTTTGTATTAAGAATTCACAATTTTTATATGCACTTAGGTTAATAAAGATTTTACAATAACCATTTGTGACTGAACATATAATTTTTTGATAGAAGCTGGTGCCATACTTTGGATAAAATGTATTTGATTTTTGTCCAAGCATTGCAGCAGACCCTAGGAGCTTAAGGATTATGTTTCATACTAAATTTTCATCTTGTTTAAACTTTCTTTTTTTTTTGAATAATACAGCAAAACAAAATGACCATATTCCAGATCTCAGTTTGCATGAATTAATGCATTTTTAATTTCTGCTTCACCTCTGAGGCAAATTACACATTTGCGATATCCATCATCAGGAAAAGTAAGCAAGATTTCATAACAGAGTTCAGTTTAAAAATGAGAAATATGGACATACCGTCATCTCGTGTTTCCTGAAGAGTTCCTTAGAGTTCTGGACTGATCCTGGTTTCAGTGAATCAATAGTGAAACTCCTGTATGTGATAAATGGAGTCAAGAGCTTTTCAGAATAACTAAAACCTTTGAAACAATCTAAACTTCTTAGTCCATCTTGGCCCTGTGCTTGTCATTTTTGTTTCTGTGGATTTGCAATAACATCAAGTGGTCAGCAGATACCAGAATATTCAGTGTTAAAGCGGCTGAATATTGCAAGTTAGAAGGATGTCTGGGTGAATGAAGCCCATTTGCTTTGGTTTATTTTAAAAGCCATCATGAGTTTTTACATGTAGCACTAAGGCTTTTAGTTTGTTGGTGCAGATCTAGCCCTGTGCTCCTGGCAGCTCTGCCTGCACCAAGGGCAGCCTTGTAACACTTTGGCTTTTGCAGGTGGGACAGACTGTTACAGGATGGCCCCGAGAGCCCAGGACAACAACAGGATTCTCCCTGCTCTCTCTTTACTTCTGCGTGGAGGGCAAGGCACATTATGAATTGAGCTGGAGCAATTTCTAAAATGCCTGATACAGCTGCCTCCAGCCTTCATGAAGCAAGAGGGATGTTTTGCCCGCCGAGCTCACAGGTTTCTCAAGTCTGCCAAAGACCTCGTGCCCATTGGTTTGCTTGGCCACATCTTATAGAGTGACAAAACTAATGGGTAAGCCTTGTACTTCAGATCCTCCCCAGCCTGGTGTAGTCCTGTTCCTAACCTTCAAAAGTCTCTGTCTCTCTCAGATCATCACTGGTTCCTCTGGGCAGTCTGTTCACCCTGGTTCATTCACCAGTCTGACTTCTATCCCCCTGCCTCGCACATGCCACTTGTGAGGAGGGTGTCACAGAAATGGAGTATATTCATTTTCCATTAGGCCTTTTAGCTGGAGAGTGAATGGGAAGGGCTACGTGCCGTCCTGCCTGCGCCTCACTGGTGTTTTGGGCATTTCTGGTCCTGGAGGCTGGGACAGGCCTGCAGAAGGGAGCTTCTGGCCCCAGTATTTTTATTTGACTAGCAAAAACCTGATTTTCCATTTTGTAGGACTGGACTATAATGTGTTCAACTAGATAGCTAAGAACTGGTTTAAACTAAGTTCTCCATTCTGTTACAATGCAAAGTATGAATATTTATGAATCCTTGAGAAAAAAATTAAAAAAAAGCAAACTGCATCCTGGGCGTAGTTGCATGGATCTTCTTCAAGTAAGTCTTGAAAACAGGAAATAATGGTGGATGAGCCTTCAGGTCAACTTTTAGGCCTAACCTCCCTGAGAATTGTTGCTTTCAAAACAGAAATTGTCGGTTTAAATTGGCCCCCTTGCTGTACGCAGGCATTATCTCTGCTGGCTGTTTGTGTGACTCATGCTATCTTGATGTGTTACAAGCTTTGGTGCTGAAAACTTCAATAAAAGGACGCGCAGCAGGTTTATATATTTCTAATGCTGATAACCTTCATAAATAAGGGCAGTGAGCAAGCCGTTGCTAAATTACTTCTGAAATATGGTGAGATATTTGGGATTAGATTTCCTATGTGCTTGGGCTGTGCCCAGCTCTTCCTATGGGTTTATGGAGCATGAATAATGAAAGAGACTTTGTGCACTAACATCTGGAAAGTCATAAAAGGATATTTATCACCACCCAAGAAGGCAAGCCAAAAAAACGCTGCAGACATCGTATGGGCAGAAATAGTAACTGAGGAGGTGTGTTTAATTGATAAAGCTCTCCAGAGTGTTTTCTGAGCTGTGTCTCTTGTCAGATTATTAAAATTGCAATGATAACCAAGATAACGACTGTAGGTCTGTTGTTCTCAAGGACTGGGCGAAACCCAGGACATTTGCTGCTAGTGCTGGCCAGGACAGCCCCTCAGGACAAAAATGGGGGTGTGGGGCCGGACGGAGCGTCACGTTAGCTGTTTTACTCACTTTTCTAAGGAAGATGATGGGGACAGCAGTGTCGAGTAATATGTAAGAGCTAGAAAAAAAAAAAAAACAGCTTTTATATCTGAAAGAAGGTCTGTAAGGAGTTGCAGTCAGTGTGTAATGAGAGGTTACCTACACTGCCAAAATCACCCTCCCTCATATTACACAAATTAGCATGGGGGTTAAGCAGCAAATGTCTTCAGGGCCCGGGTCATTCTTTCAGTTCAGCTCCTGAGAACGGCTCAGCAGCATCCGCCTTTCCTGGGTGGCAGGGAGCTCCTTCTCCTGTGATTTCTTGGGAGAAGAAGGTCACCTGCTGCTTCTCCGGGGCTGAATGGTGTTAGCAGCACCGTGCCCGCGGTCCTGCAGCCCGGGCCTGGTAGTGCTGGAAACCTGTCCTGTAATTTCACCGACTCCTAGGTATCTGTTTCATTGCGGAGTGAAAGGGTCTTTTTTTTTTTTAATTTATTTTTTTCTCAGCGGGGAAATGGATATTTAGAATTGAGAGAGCTGGCAGATATTAGCAACCTGTTAATTGCAAGGGACTTACTGCAGTTCACATGGGCATATCACTTGTTGTTTTGATGAATTTTAAGCAGTCTTCTAATAACAGTGGAGCTGATGAAACTATCTTCTGCAAAGCATTTCACAGCAGTGAGGCCAGTGCTACATGGCTGCGCTCAGCAAGTGCAGTGATGCTACAGAGAGCAACAACACAAATGAGTCCAGAAATGGAAAAAAAAATGCCTAAGAGTGGAGAAACGGTTGTACAGTGTGGTCACTTAAGCAAAAATAAGGCTGGGCGGTGTTGTAGCTAATAGGAGTCCAAGTGTTTTCTTGACAAGAAAATATTGGGTGCTGATGGGCTCCTTAGTTTACCGGGAAGGGCAGGACTTTGCTGGAGCTGAGAGCAGCCGACCTGTCCGAGTTGTCCCACGGAGCCCGGGCTCTGCTCCTGTTCGCACCCGGGTGAGTGGGCGAGCACGTTTGCAGACAGGCTCCATGATGAGCGTCCTACAAAGGCCAAGTTTGTCACGCAGATTGTCTAAGAGACAAAACCAGTAACAACACTGTTTCTTGCAACTTTAAGCAACCTTATGCAGTCTATCAGATTTTGAAGTTCTTGCTTATCCCCAAAGATTTGAATAGGACCTTTAGTGTTTTCTCTCTCTCTCTCTCTCTTTTTTTTTTTTTTTTTCACACAAATAACTTCCTGAAATAGTCAATGAGTGTATGTTACTGTAGTTGGCATGCACAGCTGTAGGAAAATAGTCTTTAAAATTGAATTGTTAAAAATAAATCTGTTGGATTTTTGTTCCAGAATAACTTTTTTTGGTGAAATCAGGCTGATTTAATTAGTTCTCTCATTGTACATAAAACAGCCCAGATGGAAGGGAAGATTTCGTTTAACCTGGAATAAAAATATTGTTTTGTGTCAGAGGTTTTTTTTTTTTTTCAATTAAAAACCAATACTCTTTTCATTTTGGCTTTGAAGTGGCAGGGTTTTTTATTTTTCGTTTTTTCTTTCTAGCCAGTGGTCTAAAAGAGCAACTGTTTGACAGCTCTCGAGCCCCCTACCCTCTTTTTCTTGGTTGAGAAGAAGGCAGCAGAGCAGGAGATGAATATGAATATTGGCCTTTTCCCTGTGACTTTCTCCGTCGATCATAAGACTGTCAAGACGTTGCTTTCCTTTCTCCTTCGGAAGCGGCTTAACTGTGCTTGCTGGCTTGTGCTCCTTCCAGTGAGATTAAGAAAGTGCATTTCTTTTGGGGGCAGAACACAGTTTTCTAATAAGACACATCTGGTACAGCTGAAGGATCAGTCACGAGCTGACCTAAATATAGGCTGGAAGTGCTCCTGAGGGGACACTTCTTTCTTTGGTCCTTTTGATCTTTTTGAAATCCTTAGAAGTGGCAGCCCAGCTATATAAATAGTTCCTGCTCCTAATTAGCAGTTCTACCTTGCAGATGTGGCAGGATATAGACTCTGCTAAGGGAGCCTTAAGTGAGACTGTTGCGTGTTTACCTTTCCTGAGGTCGGTGCCTCTTCCCTTTTCCTTAAGTTCTTTTCTTTACCATGAACAACCATGGGGAAATGTCAAGTAACTTTTAAGAAAAGATCTCTTTGTGCAGATTAATTTAATGAACCCAAAGGGTTCATTAAACCAAAAGAGTGTTTGCAGTGATGTCTCTGTGACTTGGCAAGGTGTCCTCAGCAATAGGTGTCCCGCAGGAGTGTGACATTGCCGAATCCTCTCTGATTGACAGGCAGCCTAGTTATTGAAGCCCGGGAAGGGAGAGCGGAGCAGAGTTGTGGTGCTCAGCAAACCTGTCCAAAACCGGGAAACAAAAGCTGAAGTGATTGATTGTGTGAAGATTCCAGCAAATGATACCAAAATTAAAACATTAAGCTAATGACTTTAAAGCAAATTACATTGCCACATGCAATTTATTCAGCAGAGAGATAGCAAATGCGGTTTTACTAATAAAACAAAAGAGACCACAGTCCAATTGAGCGGAGGAACCTTTTTCTCCCCTTTCTCCTTTTCTCTCCCGCCCTCCTTCTGCGAAGCCTCAGAACTCAGTGGCTGTCAGAGATTTTTCATCTCTTTGACCTGTCACGGGAAAGGTCAGTGCTGATCAGCGCCTATACTTTTTAACAGACAGAGGGCTGTAATTGAGAATAATTCCTCTGCAATTTGGTAGGCAGGGGTTGTTTCAAACTGGCTTTCAAAGGCAATGCCGGAATGGAAATGTTAAAAACTGCAGTTGAATCAGCTTTTCTTCACAAGGCTGCAGCCTGAGGTTTTTTTTTTTTTTTTTCTTCCCCTAATGAAACAAATGCAAAATAGAGGCACTCACATTTTGAGCAGCGGTGTTTCTTCCGGAAACGACTTGAAGTGTAATGAATTTTTAGCATCCCGTGGGGTGCCCGGAGGAGCCGGGAGGAGCGGGAGCCCGGAGCCGCAGCAGGTCTCGGCGTGCGAAGCCCGGAGCGGGAGGCTGCACTGCCCTGGGCTGGAGTGCGGCACCCGCGCACGACACCCAAGCGCGCAGGTGGCTGCTGCGCCCTGCGCTCGGGCCCGCGGGTGCACGCACAGCCACGGGGCAGGGGTTTCAGGGCTTCTGGGCTGCACTGCAGTAGATGAGCTCACCAGCTCCGCGTTGTTGTAGCAAGGAGCCCCGGTGAAGCCAGGGAGCTGCTTTGGTCCGTGAGGAAGGACCTAAGCCCTCCATGCTTGGGCGAGAGCTCCGTGGGGAGGCCCAGGCCCCTGCGCTCAGGGGTGTCTGAACGAAGCTCCGAGGCTGGGGTAGTCGTGCCCAGGCGCATCCTCTGTTGGAACCGGTCTTGGGTGTCCCCAGGGCTGCGGTGTTCACCCGAGCTTCCTCCCCGCGGGACTGACACCTGCTACAAACACCGAGTGATCTTCCTGGTAGCTCTTCAGAAGTCAAGGTTAAAATATGTGCAAGAGTTCTGAACAGCGTGTTCTGCTGAACACCTAAGGCTTTCTGTCTTCCCAAAAGAAAAGCAAAGCTTGATTTTTAACGAGAAATATTCAAGACTCCGGTGGCTCTAAACATTGAAGTTGCTGAATAATGCAACATTTCAAAAGTTCTTTACGAGTTTGTGATGTTCATCTGTTTTATGTTTGGGATTTCCTCAGTGACTTTGTTCCTAGTGCAAATCCTGTTCACGTTGGTCGTATATGCTTGGATGCGTACACATTAGTCACTGTTTGTTCCAATGGAAAGGAGTATAAGGAAGTAGGAACTAAAAATTAGAATATTTGATTCTTTTTAGCATCTCTCTCCTTCCTCCCCCCAATATATTCAGCAAAATAAATCCCCTTTCTTCAGAGTTAACACTATGGAGGAAGTTTAAAAACTTCAGGTCATTTTAAATACAACTAGGGGACTGCAGATTCTGAATAAGAAATATGTTTGTGCTGCAGTTAGATACATTCAGTGTACTTCAACTTGATTATGTAAATTAATACATTCAACTTGATTATGTAAATTGAGTTGATTTAGATCACAGCCTAGGCTGAGTACAATGACTATTTGGGGTTATTCGGCAGGATCCACTGATATTTTTTTCCTCTCCGCTGGATAGACTGCATACTCCCGACAGGCCAGAGCGCAATTAATTTAGAAACATGATCAAATTCAGCAATCATTACTGGATGTTGTCCCCCGTCCCTAGAGACCACTGATAAGAACAACAATAGACTAAGACATGGTAGTCCTCTCTCTCTTCCAAAGTCTAATTACAAAGTTAGACACTTCTGTTCTCAGAGGACAGCCTTTTAGCAGAACTTTGGCATCTTTTGGTTTTCTTTTTGCTTTATCTCCCGTAATTTTATCTTTCTTTCTTTTCTTTGGCAAAGCATGGGAAACAGAGGCTAAATGTAGAATACGTTGAGTCCAGCGTGATGCTATTTATTAAGGGCTCTCTCATTGAAGGTTTGACTGCAGCGTGGTTTTTGCACGTGTGTGAGCGAGAGGGAAAATTGTTTTATCATTTGTAAACAGGCACATAGAGGACGGTGAAGCAGTTCTCACCACTTCATTCCCGGTGGTGCCCTCGGGATAGAAAAACATGTCTTTGACCTTGCCTTGGATTTACTTGCTTCCAGCAGGCTCCAATTATGATCACTTTCATGTTTTTATTAAAAAGGAAGAAGCCAAAACTCTTCTGCAGTTTTAGACCAGTGAAAGGCAAAATGATCTCACAGCTTGAGTGAATGGAGAAGTTTTGCTCTTAGAATTTAAGAAACCGCCTGAAACAACATGTGAAATATCCTCCACCTCCCAAGTATTAACTTTCAAATGGCCTTTATTTGTGTTGGTGTTTTGTTAGTTCAAAGGCATCTTATCTATATGTGATAAAATGTTTTATCTCTAAATCTTCTTGGTTTGAATATAATTACAATTTTTCATCTTTGTTTTCTCCATATCGTCAAATACTAATTTATCCCAAATTTCTTCCCTTTTAGTACCACTGGCTATATCATCCTTCCTCCAGAACGGCAGCAAGGACGGCCTTATTCTTTTTTACATCTGTCATCTTGTGCAAAAATTAAAGTGATTCCTACCCTCAGAAATATTTTCTTTTCTGAATTCAGAGGTCTGATACGAACTAGCACTGTCACTGAAGCAGAGGAGTCTTACTGAAGTATTTACATGACCTGACTTGAGCCCCGTCTGCTTTGGTTAGGAGCAGTTTTGGTAATCCATCTGATAGGAATAGGAAAGCCGAGGAAGAGTGGGTCCCGAAGGAAGTACCTGCTCTCGCCTCCTACGCTTTGGCATTGTGAATACATTAAGATGTATTTATAGGCTCTACAATAAATTTTATCTCATCATTTTAGTAGCGTTATCTGTATATGAATAGTTGCTTTTCCGTTTCTACATTTAAACTATGCTTCTGGTTTTAAAAATACAAGATCAAAAGAAAGATTAACAACAGAGAATGCAATGATGTGATCTTCCTCTTCTCATGCCAGATACTGTGGAAGCAAAACTCATCCAGCTTTTTTTCCTCAAGGTTTCTGGAAAGGACGGGAAAGATTATTCTGTGCTGTGTAATGCTGCATCCGAGGCAATTCTCTTTGCATCCACAGAAGAGAGGCCTGACAGTAATGCAGGCTACCAGTGTATGTTTTGAAAAATGTGAGTGTAGAAGCAATAGAGCTGCTTGAAATATGTACAAGATGGAAATGAACAAAAACGCACAACTTCATTTGGCACAAATGCCAAGTAGTGAATTTTCAATGCTTTCATTTAAAAAATAAAAAACAACAAAATTTTGAAACACTCAGTTCTGTCATTTTCTAAAACAAGGTACTATGTTTTCTCAGACTTGTCTTCAGGGTTTCATTCAAACCGTATCCTTAAAAATGCTCTTAATTATTTTTTCAAAAGTTCTAGACTGAAATATAATATGAAATATTGACAATAACAGTATTTATTTTTTGTCACAGAGAAACCTGTTTTTTTTCCTGATTTATTACCTGTTAAAAATTTCACTCATTGATTTCATTTTCAACTGGATCTAATTTTCCTCGTTGTTTGGGAATTTTTTTATAACCTACATATTTCACTTGCTTTTCTCCTGGATTCTAATACTGTGAATGCATGGAAGAGGCAAAGGATATTCATTCTGTTTATGTGGGTTGTTCATAAGCATAGGAAATATGCTGGAGTTGCATTCCCGCTCAATGACTTCACATGTTAAACTGCAAGAGAACTCAAGGCACCACTTGAGCCATAAATACAGTCACTCCTGTGATGCTACTCCAAAGTCTCCACATAAGGGAATCCATTGATGGACTATATTCTAATTTACAGTTCTGTGTTTCACATTTGTAGCTATCAGCACCAGCTGCCAGCACAGTGAAATAAATTCCAGCAATTCAGGGTATACTGATTTATGATAAGATCCCTCAGAAGGATGTGCAAGAAAACAGGTACTGAAAACAATAAATGTTACCGTATGTTGCAAAAAGATCTTATGTTCATTCCATTTTCCAAATAGGATTACCAAATAGGCATTAAAATGATGTCAAATCATCTGCGTTAAAATAGCTATTAAAAGTTAAAGGTGCCAAAGTAGCTTCTGTAATTTTTCCCATGCTGTTTATAATAGCACCCTGTGAGGCTTGAAATTGGAATTGGATTGTCATCTGAAATGTTACTGTCTTCTAGTCGTCGTGCTTATGAATGCTTTTGCTGAGAAATGTGTTGATATATCACATCAAAATCTGCTCCTTTCCAATACCGTGGAGAGCGAGGCCGAGCCAGAGGTAGCTGCAACCTCCCTTCCCCTCACCCAGGTTCATTACGAGGGTGTTCATCGCCTGCATCTGTTGCTCATCCCTCTGTTGCTCCGAGAAACACCAATAGACCTGTATTTGCAACAATCTTTTTTTACATCTAGCCCAGCAATTTCTAATTCTTGTGATTTCTATGATTATCAGATTATTTCTTTACATGTATGGGGGGAGCAGTGTTAAAAATTGGTGATCCCAGAAAGGCTAGGTGAGTAAGGAGTGATTTACTTGTAGTGTGGCTGGGAAGAGGAGGAGCAGAGGACCATGTCCTGAGCAAGGCAATGGGGAGCTGGGAGCGGAGCTTCCAGGCCCCCTTGCACTGTGTTCTTGGCTTTCCCCACGAAATCAGCCTTCATTTCTTTGCAATCCTTCACCCAAAGTGGTGAGATGCCCTGCAATGCCGCAGGGTTTGCGTGAGTGTTGCTGAGCTCTCCCCTCGGGCATGGAGCTGCTCTGCAGATCTGCTGTGCTGAAGCGAGAGGTCCCGTGTCCTGCTCCGTACCCCGCAACAACAGCCTGTTCTCATTGTGCTGCATGAAATGGTTTAAAAGATGTAATTTGTGGCTTTGAAGAGGTGTTTCCATTTTCGCTCGTGCTATTTTGTTGCTTTATTGTAAATCAGTTTTCTGATAGCTTATTTTACAAGATAGGCTTGGGCTGTTCTGAAGCCATGGTTACTACAACAAGTTAGTTGAGTCTGCTGCAGTGCATTTAATCCTGGCAAGGTTTTGTCTTTGCCCTGTGTCCTGCTGTAGGTAGAGTAGCTTCACTTAATTCTCTTAGTCATATCAGGTATTACTGGCACAATTACTTGCCTTTGCTCACATCTCAAACTGAAAAGAAAAAGTGGTTATCCTTAAATTTTGGGGTAAAAAATGGGATTTAAGGCTGTGTGGCAGAACCTTGTTCAGTAGGGCTCTGATTCTGCCTGAGAGCTGCTCGTTGCTTTGCTATCAGGATTAGATAATACCTGTGTTACAGAAAAATCTTTATGGGTCTAATACTGTAGAAACTGAGATAAAGGCTCAAGTGGTGTCAGCTGTGATAGTGGCAGCGTTCAGCACCTTGGGGACCATGGGGATGCAAGTAAGTTACCTGGGGACCCCACCTGTGTTCGGAATGTTACTTATGTGGGGCATTTGCAAGATCAGGTTTTGTGTTTCTGCTCCAAATTAATAAATCTCCTGGGAAAGAATGTCATTTTTCTGTGGTATTTTAGACATTAAGTTTGTTTGATGTTTGGGGTAGAAAATTTGATGAAAAATCAGGAATTAAAAATTTTAGTACCTCATAATTTGATGGTACCTGCCAACTTCCAGCCTGGGCTATGCATTTCAAATTCATGGGATGTTTACTCGAAAATAAACGACAAAATTATATAGTGTGGGAGGGTTTTTTTTCTACTTTATAATGTAGCTTTTATATCCCTGTATGGAATTTTTCGCAAGCTTTTGATAACCATCAGAGTGGATTTGTGTGTAATTGGTTTAACTGAAAAATAACATACTAAGATGGGGATGTAAGTTGTGCCTTTCTACTGTAATACTTCAGTTATATAGCTTTGGGTTATTCCAGGTATTTGCAGAGTACTTCAAAACCACCTACCTGACACTGATTTCTGAACATTTTTTTCTTTTTATCCTATTTGCATTGAAAGCATTTAAATTCCATTTTGTACTTTGCAAGCTAACACTAATATTTTATGTTTTGCAGAAGACAGCTGTTAGGCTGCTTTATTTTATCTTTTACAATCTTTTACAGTTTCATTACCTGTATAGATTTAGAATAGTTCCCTTTTCTTCTGCACCACAAAAATGCCTCTGCCACCAGTCTGTCTCTAAGCCATCCTGGGCTATTTTCCCTTTTATCAGTTTTTTTTTCCTAGAAAACACATTCGTTTTCCACTGCAGGTTGTGAGATATTAGTGAAATTACTGACCGCAAATAAAAACTGACAGGTTTCAGTGCCCTTAATGACTCCTTAATGACCTGAAAGGTCCCTGCCCTCCACTATTAGCCACGCTGGTCCTAATGTCCTGTGATGAGGGGTATCGTGACAGGGCCCTGTCGGGGTATTTTGGCTGGGGTATTCTGACCCTGAGCTCACTGAGGACAAACCTGCCGCTCTCACCAGGAAAGAACAGCAGCATTTTCCCTAGGAGGGAGGTCAGGGAGGATCATGCAGATCGTACAGGCGGGCTGCAGTCCGTGCTGCTGCACTTGGAGCAAGGGCGGGGTAGAGGTTTACCAAACTCAGCTGTTCATTACTGCTCATGCCAGTAACGGAAATTATGAGCACCCCTGGGCCTGTACAGTGCAGGTCACAGCGAGGTGAGCTGAAATAAATGAAGGTGATTTAGGTAGAAGGGTTTTCCTTTGCACTGGGATGAGTCACTTGCTTCGCATGCCCAGTAGCAGTGGCTCAGCTGAAGGGACAGATCCGGCAGCTGGACGGTAACTGCCCCAGCTGCAAAGTCTGCCTGGAGGAAATGATGCCCCTAAGGAAGGGGGCTGCTAAAATCACACATGGGAAAAGCCTGCAGAGCAAACAGGTTCAGCGCTGCTGGAGTTATAAAAATTGTGCAAATTATCAAATGCAGTTGTTAATAAACCTCTGTACTTTGAAGCAGTGTAGGCCAGTACTTGCAATGACAGTTTCCAGGACAGCAGAAGTTGTTCCGGGCTCAGTCACTGCGCTGGTTTGCAGCAGTTTGAATTCTTACTCTAGTATTTTATCCCATGATTGAGAGGAGTCAAGGAATGGAACAAGTGTCCCCTTAACTCTGACAAACCAAAGCCCTGGTGTCATTTTGCAAGTGTGAAGGAGAAAGACGTATTTTTTTAAAAGTTAAAAACAGAACCTGTACCTGACCTTCTCGTATGCACCTTTTCTCATTGCTGTTCCTGAACTGGTGTAACAAGGTTCTCTTACCTTAGAAATTAGAATTAATCTTTTGAATTAAGTCTTTTAGCTGATAACAATGTAACACAGCTGCAGTTAAGCTCCTCCTGCTGCTTCTAGCTGTGCATGTTTTAAAAAGGGTTTGTTACAGAGTGATTTAATTTCTGTGTATGTGGGTGTGTGCATTATTGAGAAAGGCCTGGGACTCTGATCTGGTTGCCGCGTTTCTGGTATGACCTGTTCTATCACCTCTGTAACTTGCACTGAAATTCTTTACATTGGTTGTATCCAGGTGTTTATTGTGAATACAGTACTCACTGGCTTTGTTCTCTAACCAGCAATTGCTCAGCTCAGAGCAATTAAACAATACCCTGAAAACAGGCCAAATAATCTTAAACAACACGAATACTGCTCATCTCCTGAATCCAGGAGCCGCTGTGGTGCAGCGCCTCTTGTGCTGTCTTGCATGCTCATGCCATAATCAGAGTAATCTTTTTGGCTTTTCAACCTATTTTTAGTGTGCTGTTTGTTTTGCATTTATCTACATAACAAGTGTGGGAGATTATATAGACGAGAGATGTGGAGTGCCTTGACCTACATTAACTCAAAGCTGGGTAGCAGCACCATTTCTGATTTGATCTGACAACACCTGGTTAAAATGCTGCCTTATTTGTCCTGGCTGTTACTTTTGGAGGTGATGTTCTGCGGTGTTCCCTAGCAGTCTGTGCTCTTCCCAACCTCAGCTGCCCACAGCGCTTTGTTTCTCTGGGCATCCGTGACCGTTGCAGGCCTGGGACCCTTCCCCAGACGGCCCGGAAGGGGATGCTGGGCTCTTGTTAGAAATGATTTCTCAACTAGCAGTGCCACCTACATCCTCTTCTTTTTTTTTTTTACATTAACTGTGCCAGAGCTTATGACAGAAAGGGCCTGGAAAAGCTGCAGTGCTCAAGTACTTTTTCAGGTGTCTGGGATGCTGTGCCTGTATTTCCCCCAGCCCGTGGCAGTGGCTCTTCAGGCAGCGCTGCTCATCATGCACAGCCCATTGTGCAGGACTGAGGATGTCCATACGAGCTCCCAGGAAAGCCAGGGCAGTAAAACTGGCCACTCAATTTATTGCCAGGGAGAAGAGACGTTAACATCACTGCCTGCGTTCACAAGCTACATGGGCCGTGGTCCAGGCCAAGGGTGAGAGTTAGGCAGACAGGCAAGAGTTACTGAAGTGAACTGTATAAATGGCTTCTTTTGTCAGGGATGAAATATTTGGCTCCAGTATTGAGGAGCAACCAGGTAGCGAGTGCTACCCTTGGAGAATGGAGCTCAGCATTTCGCCCGCGAGTGCTTGAATAGACAGTGTGTCAATCTTGATCTAGCCCAGCTCAGCTTTATTTGTCTTAACCGCGTTCGATCTGTGCGAATGGGCTGTTTATTGCACTTAGAAAAGACAAGGGTGGCATTTGCCTTGTGTTGGCATATCCGTGTGCCTTTGACTTTTAAGATTTGCTTGGTTTGGTTTTTAAAGCATCTGTCTGTGCTGCTGGCACTCCTGTAAATGTAAACACTACACAGTGCATCATACCAGATCAACACCCTCCTACACAGTTTAAAACACTGAGCCATCGTAACCAGCCACCCTCCTCCTCACTTCACAGCCTTCGCTTAAAACTGCAGCAATAGATCAGCCATGGAGGATGTCTTCAAAGCCAATTGATGTGGACCAAGGGAGTGGAGGCAGGAGAGATTTCCGGCCTTCATTTCCTTACTTCAATCCTCCGTGCACGCTCATGAACTTTCTTCACCCTCCAGAAAAAGTGTGCAGAAAAAGAAAAACACTTTTTCCTCTTCTAACCTGTCTTCTCTTTCCGTGTTTCGGCTCCTATGTCTCACCTTGTCTGCTCTTTTATTCCAGATGAATGCCTCCTCCTCAGCTTTTTGTGTTTCTGCTCTTCATATATATGTGACAGCTTCTGGCTCCTTTGAACACCCATCTCTGTGAACCCATCTCCTTCTTTTCTCTGCAAACCTATCCTTCCACTGATGTGCTGCTCCTGTCTGTTGTCCATCATTCTGTGCCTCTCTCCACATATTTGTCTTTGTGCTTTACAGTTTTATGTGTTTCTCCTCTAATCTGAGCAGTGCAAAATCCATTTCTTGTATTTGTATTGTGCTGGAAATGAGGAGTGAAAGCTGTGGAGACATGTGGAGACATGGCATCACAGATTTTGGAGACTGTCCTTGCTGAATTTGATCCACTGACATTTGACTGGTCGCATCGGCACAGGTCCTGGGTTGGTGGCCTGGGCACTAATTAAATGAAGTTCCCATGGGAAACACTTGATTTCTCTAGGCTGAGCTATGTCATGATTCACCTCTGCAGCATAGCTAAATCTCTGACTGCCAGGGACCTTCACCCGAGCATGAGTTACAGCGTGTCTGTCACACACCCACAACCGCTGTCTCTTGCCCACAGACACACATTCTCCTGTATGGCCTTAGGGAGCTCCCTCTGCCTTCCCAGATGCTCCTTCACGTCGGAGATGCATTTGAAAGCATGTACATGCAACTGCTTGTCAAGTGGCGAGCCTTCTGTGGAAGTCGGCATTATTTTCCGTTTGGCTCTTGTGCTTTGGGCGATTTCGAGGACTTTTGCGCATTCTGCGTTTGTTTTGTCAAAGATCATCTTTGGGTTCTCTAACAGTTTATGTCACAAACTGGTCTCTGTGTCTCCTGGATGTGCTGCCCAGGCTGCCCATGCGAATGGCAGTCACTGTCCTGGCTGGGCAGGTTCTGCGTTTAAAATGCTGTGCAATTGCCAGCAGCTTAAGGCTTTGCTAGCTGGTGTCTTGCTGCTGCCTCATCTTGAAAGATTTGTTACTGGAAATATCAGCTGTTCTCAAACTTTTAATGAGACTGTGCAGTGTGAGTTTTTTCACCCTGCAAATTTCCAGCATAATGTTTCTTACTATATTATTCTCAATATAGGCTCTGAAAGCGTTTCTCTATATTAAATCCAGCCCCCCCATCTGATCTATGCTGTGTAATTTCACTAATGTTGCAGTCAGATCCTCTAATGTACACTTAAGGTGATTAGAAATAGTTTAGTGTTCTTTCTCTGTCTCTCTCCCTCTCTATTTTTCTATCACTGTTACCCTAAGGAATTAAGGCCAGAAACAGTATAGAAACACTTCCACTGTTAGAGCATTGCTTCACACCCCCAAATCCCCACTCTAATGTATTCAGGACTTTCTAAGTATTCCCACTGCAACAGTAGGAACACACTTCTGGTGGTTCCAGTGCTCCCTTTCACCACTAAAGCAACATTAGTTTTGTATTTAATATGACAGTATATCCAAGTTTAGTGTGTCTCGCGGTTTTACCACATTGGTATTCAGTGTACTGAGATTATCCCTTTTCAACCACTGCATATTAATGTTGGCTTTGTGTGTATGAGCTGTTGTTTTATGAAGATGCTGCAGTGCGCAGTGCTGAAGTTTGTAGATAGGCGTAGCAGAACATTTTGGCTACGGAAGATAAAATTTGAGAGTGTAGTAGTAGCACAGCTTTCTATCAAGTGGAAATGCTGACAGTGCAGCAGAAAAGCTGAGGAGACAACCGGGAAGATTTCTCCTGGCCTTAAAGCAAGGGTGGCAAGAGAAATTTTAAGCCTTGCCTCGGATAGTAGCATGGCTTTTTGCCAGTTAAAAGAGATGCTAAGCATAGTGGCCCCTGTCAAGGCTCCCTTTCAGGTTGTGGTTTCAAGAAACGGTTAAATGTTCAGCCCAAATCCAGGGGAACAACAGTAATGCTGTGGTACTGCCATGCAGAGCAGCAGCAGCCCAGTGGAGTCTGGTGTGGGGGGAAACAGGAGAATCATTAGAGACAGCAGGATGTAAGAGAAATAAGAGTAGCCAGGATTTCATTTCCAGCTCCATACATGACTAAATTTGTATAGACTAGAAGCACTTCCAACCGTCACATCCAGTAACAGCACTGACTTCATAAGGAGAAAATAGATCTTCCCACTAGCTTGTCTATGTCTGTGCAGTCATAGACCTCTCCAAGAGGGTTCAAAACCTTCAGGAACTTCCTGCTGAAGGGAACATATGTAGACTGCAGAGCAGACTACCAGGTACTGAGGCTTCCCCAAACTCTCAGGCTGAAGGCAAACAGGATTCAACCAGATTCTTGATTGTTGGAAAAAATGTGGAAGAACAGGCTTGGTTCCGGGGGAAGTGTTTTATTTGTGGCTGAGTAAACTGTGCTTGTGTTGCTGACCTTAGTGTCTCAGCAAGTCAATAGGATCTCAGTAGAGACTAAATGAAGAGCCTCCTGGGTTTTCTAATTCCTGAAAATTGCGTTGCTCTTTCTGGTAAGTCTACTCAACATTGCATATTAAATCTGATGTCCTGGTTAAATTACAGTTTTCAGGATTAAATTCTGTTTTATCTATATTCCTCTTCCTGCATCAATATTAGTCTGATTCTCTTCACCTCCCACAAGAGTGTATGTGCAGTGTATCTTTGGTCCTGCTGCTGAACATGAGCAGCTGTCCTGTGCTGTTCTGCAAGCTCTTAGGTAGTTGATCCCTTGGGTCCTAGAACTGACTGGACTTCAGCAGAGGCTTTTGCGATTCTTGTGTGCACAGTTTGCAGAGTGCTGGAAAGTAAAGGCATTATGGGTATATAATAATCAACTCAAATTTAAAAATACCTATAAAATTAATACTTTTTTTTCAATTAGTTGGTACTCTGTATTTTGGATATTTTTGTCCCACTGGTATTCCTTGCTAATGGCCCTTTTGGAGCTCTGTTGTTACAAGAAAGCAAGATCCCTCCAATTCCCCACTTCTTTTTGATGCTGTCTTGACTACCAGCCTAATGCACGCACCAGGCATATTCCCAGCCTTTCTTGTACACAAGTGGTCTTTGACATTTCTAAAGGTTTTCAACCTCTTTTCCCACTCAGGTGAATTGCATTGCTTTGGGGTGAAAATAAACCATTGAAAAAACAAATTGTAAAGTTTGATTGACAGAGCTTCCTTTCACAATCCCCGTGTTTCCAACTCCTCCTCCTCGGGAAGCAATTGTAAAGAACAATCTCCACCTGGCACTTAAAAACCTAGAAGCTATGTTTCCATCCTGACTGCAATTTCCAATCCGGGTGGCTTTGTGGGAGCTTCAAATCACAGTGTGAAAGCTTAGATCACGTTGGCTAACCTCAAGGAAGTTCAGCTGCCACAACAGTTGATTTAACAATTTTTCAAACATCTCCCTGATGCTAGCCTCCTGCTGCAGAGAAAATGACATCTGTTCCTTATTAAATCTGCACATTTCTTTGTAAGCCTCTTCCGGCTTATAGGTAGTGTCTAACGTCAGCATGTGCATTGGATTATGCTGTTTGTCATGTATGGCCACAGGAATGTTGGCTGTTCAACCTTGTGCCACAAACCCTCCTGGGACAGAGCTGCAGGAGCACCACCCAAAGGGCTCCAAGACTGAGAAAGTCTGCATCCCAAATCCCAACATGTCAGCCTGGGCTTTCTGGTTTGATTTCTGCAGGGTTTTCAGTGCTGTTCTGTGGTAGCTTTAAGATAGCATTCAAAAAAAATTTTTTTAAGAGCAAGAGAATGCAACTGTTTGAGCTCAAGTGTTTTCTTAGAGAACAGTATCAGTTGTTAAAGAAGCACCCTCTGGTCTGTAAGCTCCGAATGACTTTGTGTCCAGTGTACAGATATACCAAAATTGAACAAAAACACTTCTTTCAGTGAGGAACAGAATAATGTGTGCAATTATTTGGTTTTATTTGTCCTTGTTACTGCTGGTTTTAACTGAAGAATCAATAGTTACAACTAATAGTAACAGAGCATCTTTTATTGAGAGCATGCACTGCAGTCAAATACGCTTGGGTTGTTAAAGACTCCAAGTGATGTGGTTAGCACAGTTATTGTCTGTTACAACTAACAACTAAGCAGCTAAAAAGACAAGAAGTTGTCCCTTCATTTTGAAATGGAGAAGGAATTGTTACATTAATGACTGGCTGCAGTAGAAAATATTTTGTGCAATACAGATGTTTTCCAAAGCCGTATGCTTGGAAAACATTTTATACTTGGAACTGTATTAGAGTGATGCAGTTATTCTACCCAGTGGACAGTAGCTGTAAGGTCTCTCTCTGTGAACTGGAGGAAGAGGGGTTGCTCGTTAGTCCTTATATGTTTTTGTTCAAAGTAACGATCATGATTTTGAAAAGTTCATAAAGTTTGGTGAGGTCCAGAGAGCTTGAGAGAGACGTTTTGAAACAGCTAAGCTCAAAGGCAAAAAAATGATTTCCCAATGCATATAAATAGCTGTAAACATTAATTTTTTAAGACTCTCTGCAGTAAGGTCAAACAAGGTTTCTTTCTCCATGTTTTGAGTGTCCTCTAAACTGTCAGCTCTGACAAAGGAAAGAGGCAGCTGGAAAGAAGAGAAAACAAAAACCGATCTTGCCTCAGCTCACAGACATTAAAATGGAAGGCACACGTTGTGCGGAGGGAAGGCTGGAGTTCTGCTCTTGCCTAGCAGGCCAGAGGGGTAAGGTTGGGAGAAAACATCACTGAAGAGTGTTTATTCACTGCTGGCTTGCAGGGAGCTCTCTGGAGGACTCTCTGTACGAGGTGTAAAAATCCAAGCAGTATGACCTTCTCTGAGACATCCTTGCTGAGCTCTCTTCAGAATAAACCTCTCAAGACAAAATAAACAACACAAAATAAATTAAAGGAATCCCCTAACATAACCACTTCCATACCCGCTAAAGCAGACACTAAATATCTCCAGGGCGCAACTGTTGCTGTGCATTGTCACATCTATAAAGTAGGAGAATATAGGGCATTTGTACGGTCTCTTTTTAAATTAGAGCAAAGCTAGTTCAGTCATGTTACCACATGTGTTTGCAAATATCTCTTAAGCATATTTGCAGGTGTATTGAACACTTACTACTTGCAGTGGCTGCTAAGCATCAAAAAGTTGCGTATTCATATACTTTTTTCAATTTCTTTATATTAAATTGACCCTTGTGGCACAGTCTAGTAGAAATCAGGAAATCCAGTGTGGTAACTATTTCTCCATTTTGCATTAGTTATCTCTGAATAGTTTGAAGATAAAATAAATAGAGAGCACTGCTCTGAACTTCCATATCTCCTTTCCTCCATGCACATACCTGCCCTAACACTTGCATGATGTTTCTGTGAAGGTGGTCCCTGTTTTGAAGTTAATAGAGGTGCTCCGAGTTCATTAACATATGAGCTCGTCTCTGCATTTGCTAACGGTTGGTTTCTATGGCTCCTGTGAGGGGATCAGGATGGTCACAGGATGGGTGTTGGGTCCCATAAAGATGCACGAGGGAGCCTGTAGAGGGATGCAGCTACACTCCATGTCCCTCCGTAGGGATGCTGCTGTCCCTTGGAGTTTCTGCCAGATGACTGTGTTGCGCCTGAAAGCAGCGTGAAATCATCAGCCAGCCCAGAGGCAGTTTCACTAGGTCCAACTAGGACAAGCTGGCGACTTGAGGCTCTCTCAGGACATGGGGAGCAAAAGAGGTCCTGCTTGAGAAATGGAGTAAAACTTGGCAAAAGCGAAAGCTCAGACATGTGCTGAGACTAAAGTTTGTGTTGCTTTATTCCCTAAGAAAGTGATAGAGTATGAAATGTTACTCAGTTTGTATATAAAATAGTACAGAAGAGGAAAGAAACCTTGCGTTTATGTCTCTCTGGTTATAGTTTTGGTTATGTAACCTGCAGAAGAACACTTACTTTCAGATAAATGAGTAAAAACGTAGGCAGGTTTTGAGCAGAAACCATGTGCTCTGGGTTTCCGCGTCACTTCTCTCAGAGCAGTTCCTTAATAGTTGCTTGGTGAAGCTTTAAGCTATCCATGAATTCTGCTCTCCAGACTTGGTCTGCTGCGGACTCTTGGAACTGTATGGTCAGCCCTCAGCTTCTTCCCTCTTGTTTCTTTGGTGGTATCTGACTTCAAGATGTGGAATTTAAATTCCAATGCCGACAAACAATTAGGAATTAATGGTAATAGCAACTAGGAAATCCTTATGAGTTAGTACTGGAGATGTGTGTCCAGCTTGTTTGCTTGATTCACCTGAATTTGTCTAATGTTCTGAACTAAAGCAAGAAATGGAGAGAAGAAATTACAGAGCTGCTCAGATGGCTAAAAAGAAAAGTATCTCATTACACAGGTGGACGCAGCAGGAACATCAGATTTGTGTTGCACTGTTATGTGAACTCAGCCCCTTATTTCATGCAATTTGGTTATATGCAGGTGAGGCCTTGCAGAGAGGTCTGCATAGACAGTGCTTTCAGGAAACTCTGTTTGCTAATGGCAATGCATCTTTTACTGGAAATATCCCTAAAGGGAAAAGGTCATCTGTCCTGGACAGGAACCCTGGCACAGGTTCCCTCTGGAGCTGCCCAGTCCCAGCTGCCTTCTCCAAATGGCTGGTATATGTATCTGACCTGCTCTTTTCTTTCCATAAGCTTAGGTGGCTTAGGCACATGATGTTTTCAAGCTGAACAATTGTAAAGAAAAAGAAAAAGAAAACCCTCTTCTAAATGAAAAAGCAAACAATCAGTGCCCACTGTTTCCCACATGGAAAAAGGAGCACAAACGAACACAGAAGAGCTGGGCAAACATTTGGTGAAAGAGAAAATCCCCAAGTGCCGCCTGCCCCTTCAGTAGATTCGCTGCCATCAGGATGTCTCTTTGGCTACATCCCGCATCCTTCCTTCCTCTGCCCCTTCTGTTGGGGAATATATTTGGTTGTGCACGCGCGCAGCCGGGAGCGCTGCCGGCTGCTGCGCCTCCGCGCGTGGCCTCCGCGTGTGGCCTCCGCGCGTCGCCGAGCTCCACGTGGAGCGCAGCGGGGGCAATTCCCACCCCCGCTTGTTACATTTTCCAATTTGCTGGTGTAGAGCTAATTAATTATTAGAAGTGGCTCAGAATCCTGCCAAGGCACATGGGGATTATTGGCATCTGTGTGTTTAAGCAAGCAGGTATTTTGCAGCTTGGAAATAGCATATGCCTAAGGTTTTAATGTAACGATTTCGTTATAAAGAGCGGCAGCGTAAGGGTCTGTAACTCACCCACCATATGCCATGGCACGAGGGGACGCAGCGGTGCTGGAGTTAACCTATACTGCTGCCTTGGTGGAGCTGGCTGCAAAGCTGGCTGTTTTTGGTGGAAAATAACATCAATTTTAAAACATTTTAATAAAAAATCATTTTTATGCATATTTTAGCGAGGCGAGTTTAATATAGAGGTGAAGATTGCTGTGCTGTGTACTGTGGGGGCTGGGTTTATGTGCAAAAGCATTAAATGCAGTGGATGCCAGCAGCCTTCTGTACCGCGGTCACTTAAACACTATTGGAAAATCCATCTGGAAGCCATTATTCCAGTTTCCATGTTTTTCAAGGTTTGTGTGTTTGCATACATCGATCATGATTTAAAGCGTTTGTCCTTTATTTAGTTAACACGAAGGCACAGCTGTTTGCCTGCTTTCCCCACCAATCTCTGCTGCAGTGTAGCTGTCTCAGAGGACTGAGCTTACCTGGAGTCTCTGCGCTCGTGTAATTCACCGTATGCTTCAGGAAGGCTTTTGCCCAAACCGTTCTGACGTACAGCTTTGCCCTGACTGCGGAAACAGGCTGTGCTTCTTAAACAAGGCCTGTGCCAACAGGTTTTTAGGATTTCATGCCATAAGATCTTTCCAGATCAATTAAGATGTTGAAGGCAAATCTGTCCACTTCTCACTTGGAACCTGAATGTAAAGCATAAATGATGCCATTTGTAATTCAGTAATTTACTTTCCTGTTTCATTCATTTTGGGTAATATTTTAGAGCATGTTTTTAAGAGCGTTGGCTCAAGTACCCAGCCTAGCTGTGACTGTAACGTTCCCACTGCAAGAACATTGGGCTGACAGCGCTGCTAAGTGTCACCTTCTACAAATCTGGTAATTATAAATGATGGGAACACAAGCATGGGATAGCAGAGCAGCAGCACACAACAGGCGGTGCTTGCCTGATGATTACAGCACCTGAAGGTGGGGGCTTTGCAAGTCACAACACCTAAACCTAAGGTACTGCAGCCACCTGAGATGCAGTACTTTAATTCTCCTGAGAGGTCCAGCCTGTCGCACTCCACTGCTGTTGTGAGTCTATATGGGAATAAGTGTTATTTATACATCAGAGAACTTTTTGTAGACTATATTTTATCTTTTATGAATTTAGAAAAGAGGTTGAGTTTTGTCAGTCTGGTATTCTGTTCTTTCAAGGGAAGAAAAAAAGTATAATTTGTACTTTAATTAACATTTTTTTTCTAGAGTGCAGCCTGTTTTGCGACTAAGGGAGTGTTATTGGTTTGGAATTGATTTTGGTGTCATATGTTGTCATTTGACAAAAAACAGTTTTACTAAGCTGTTTGACATTAGAACAGCTGGTAATGTCACTTTTGTTAATGTCTTTAACCACATTTTTAACAAAACAGCAGATGCTCATCACAAAAGCCATTTTCCTCTTACATCCAAATGTGTAAAATCAGCTAACTTGCTGCTTCAATTAAAGCTGAGCCTCCGAAACAAAGGAACTGACCTGAAAACAAACAGCAGTTTTAGGGATGCCCCCTAGGTCCTTAAGCCCTTACTGACATGAAGGAAGAGCTTCTCCCAAAATCTGCGCTTTTTTTTTTTTTCTTTGAGAGTGCAAATTTCATACAGCAGCAGGAGTATCACTCATATTTTAGCCGTTGATTTTTGAAAACCAAAAGTAATGTGCATGTAGCAAAGACTGTGTACATAGTCCATCTTTTATGTTATTCGTCGAAGTTTCTTGAACATTTGAAGTTCACTTACATTAGATTTTAATTTGACTTTTGCTGTCAAGGTGACAGACTGATGCTCTGTGTCATGTTTTGGCAACCCTTCATAAAATCTGTAGATTGGATTGTAAAATGGGAAATGGCTTAAAGGGCAGATTACTTAATCCTTTCAGACTTTTAAATAGAAATAAATTAAAATGAACCTTTACAAACAATAGCAAATAATTTAAAAATAATTACATATACTTCATATAGCAATAGTGTCTGCCTCTCTTTTTTGTTTTTACATATTTTCTTTGAAAATAGTTGTAGTTGAAGATCAGTTCCCATCTTGTAATTGTTACTAGGCAACAATTAAAAATGCTATCCATAAGGCTTTTAAACTCTAGTGATTACAGAGAAAATATCCAGCTTACACGTATTTGATTATAGAAAAGGAATTATTGTTTTTTATCATCCATGCAGTGATAGCAAAAAAGACATAAACCTCATGATCAAGAATCGTGTAGTTCCTAATTTATAATCTACCTTTTAAAAAATCTCTTGATTTTTTAACAGTTGCTGGTAATACAAATTTATTAAATATTATTATGAGTGATTATTGACATAGAAACAAAATTGTAAGGGTTTAAGTTGAACGCTGGAAGCCTCTATCTAGTTTATCATTTTTGTGATAATTTTATAGACTCAACAGTAGTGCCTTGTGCTAGAGCTGGCTGCACTGGGCTCCAGTATTTCTGCTGTTGTTTTCCTCTCTTTGTAGAAGCCAAGTTTTGCTTCAGATATATTCATGTCTGCATGTTATCTTTTTCCATGATTACTGTAACAAATGCATGCACTAGCCAGGCTAGCTGTAGGAAAAGCAAATATTTACCAGCTAAGACATAATGTTCTGAGAGAGGGAAATTTATATTCCTAATTGTGACTGTTCATTCTTTATAGTGCATTGCAAGAAGTGCACGTCCTGGCTGAAGGAGCGATATTGTCAGGCGGCCTCCCGCTAAGTGACCAGTTGCAACAAACTGAGCGAGATGTGCAGGTGCCGAGCACTAAGTGCATTGTTCCGCAACCATCTACTTTTTTATACTCTCAAATCTCTGAAAAGTTGTGCCTATTTTAGCTTTTGAACATACCTCACAGAGCTTCAAGAACTGTAAGGTTAGAACATAAATTGTTGGCTTAGTAAAATCACAGGCAAAACTCCAGTTGGTTTACTTTGGGTTTAGGGTTTCACCTGTTCAGAAAAATGACAGTAAGATGTTTTCAGCTGTATTCTTTTTGTGTGCCTTATTATCTTGTAGTATCTTGTATTATCTTGTCTTCTTGTATTATCTTCATTTTCATGAAATAGAAAATATTTATGCAAAATTCCCGCTGCAGTTAACTTGAGCTTGTGCTGACCGAGTACTAAATACCTAGTATACTTCTAGCTATATAGAGAAGTAATATACTACTATAAGGAAGGTAGAAGGGTTTAATTTTAGGAACGTGCTGTAGATTTTACAACCTTTTGATTTTTTTTCGGAAACTGCAGGTCTGGTTGTAGACCATTATCCTGTATTTTATTTGAGAATTGGCTATACGAAAGCAAGCAGGTTAGGATTCTGTTCTATAGTGTTCTGGTACACCATACCACTATTCTCTCTTGCGGTAAATGTGTTCTAAAAGTTTTATAAAGTACTATAAAAATGTTCTAACTGTTTACTGCAGGTTATATTTCTGCTTGTATATGTGAATAGCCCTTAACTGAAGGGCAAAGTCAAATCGTTCTTCATCTAATAAATTACATGTAATAGCTTGTTTCAGTGGCTTGTAGTACAGCCTCCACATTAGAGCAGTAGAGCAGGGGAAATTCAGAAGTGGGCTGGCAAATTCACTGTGACTCCTTCTTAAACTTGCCAAAGTATAGTCCCGGTCCTTCTGGAAGGCATTTTGAACCCCTTGTTTTCACATTCTTCCATTTCTCTGGAAAGGTGTCTTTGAGACCAAACCTTTCTTGCTTAGTTCTTCCTCTCATACCTCTTTGGTCCAAGTAGTAGTTCTGAATGCCGGCTGTTTTTCTCTGTTTCGTTCATAGCTTTTCTTTTTTTCTTTTTTCTTTTTTCAACAAAAAATGTGCACAGAGTGACGTTCTCCTGAACAGAGCAGGTTTAGATCAGGGGTTGCTCTTGGAGTCATAACCGTAACTGCTTTCCCCTGCTACTTTTGGGCTTCCTTCATTTGAAGTATTCTTGTTCTTGCTCTGCAGTAGAGTCTGCCCTAAACTTGTTAGAGGATGCCGTGATGTACATAGTAGGTCTCATTGCTTTCAGCTCTGTTAAAAGAGCTTAGTTTCTTGTTCCTTTTTGTTCAGATAAAGCACAGTCAGTGTTTTTGGCTGGACAGGGAAGAATTCCTTCATGATACCTGCTGACCCGCTGATACCTCCAGAAATTTGAGGCTAAACACACTTAATATATGTGTAACATAAACTGTAGAAGCATGCAGAAAGAACTAGATACTGTAATTATAGACATTATATAGATGTTGTAATTACTATGCTTTTATTAAAGAAGATCTTTCAACCTTAGAGATCATGACCTAAAGATTATTAGCCATCCTTCCACTGACTTCCTTATCATCACTGTCTCTGTGTTATAGAATGATCGGGTTGAGCCTGTTAATGGATTTAATTTTGGTATCAGTATTTTTAAATCCTCCAAGTAACGATATTTGAAACTGGAAAATGAAATCCCTAAAATACATTCTCCCCAAAAGCCAGTTAAGAGTATCATTTATCTTTCAGTAATAATAGTAACTGAGAAGTTAGAAAATAACAAAGATTAGCAGGGCCAAGACAAGCTTGAATAATGTGTGAGTTGTGTTCAGAGTGGTTATCAAATGAAAGCTGACAAGAAGTCAAGGTGAAATTTGCCATAAATGATTGTGAATGATTTCTTTCATTTTCAGAAAGTGCATCCTTCTCCTGGAAGTTGAAATTCATTAAAGTTGTTTCACTGGATGTTGATAATGTTACTTTTTCTCAAAGTAGTTGCTGAGGACAATTTGGAGAAATAACAGTTAAGTATCTAGAAAAAAGTAACAGGTTTCTAAAAGTCATAATGTACCAGCAGACAGTTGATAATTGTCAGTGATGACTGTCCTTCAGAAAGATTACCTGTGCTGAAGCATAGTTGAATGGTTGAACTATTAAAATGTATTTGTGAAACATTAAAAGCAACAACTTCTTTTTTAGAAATCATGTAATTTACATAGTACACAAAATCCTTTTAAGTGTGCACACCGAGGTAGCAAAGTGTAGCTGTGAAATTGTAGAGCTAGAGTTGCCTGCGCATTCAACTGAAAAATGCTTCTCTCTTTTCACTATTCGGATCCAATTACAGGGTAGAAGCAACAGGAAGACAGTGAGAACAGTAGTGCGGAGAATCCCATTTCCTCTCCATCTGGATGCAAACCCTGCATGGACCTGCGTGGCCCGGTGTGCTTGGCTGCTGTGCAATGGTCTTGCCTATTGGCCTGCGTTGAGTCCGGGCTGCGCCTAAATGCTTGGGGAGCTGAAGTGCCCCTGGGGCTCTGTTCTTTGGAAGACGTCAGAAGCGCCGCTCATCAGGGTCACAAGTGAAAGCAGGTCCAGCAGGTCTTTGCCGTTTGCAAAGAATACATATATGCTGTACTCCGCGCTGTGGATTTTTCAAACTCTCATAGCTATGTCAATTACTGCTTTTAAGAAGTTATTCAATCCATCTTTTTCAAAGATTTGCTATTGCAAAGGTCTGTATTAGGGGTGACAAACATTTTCACTTGGTAGAGGTGAAATAGAAGCTGTTATGATCCGGATGAGTTGAAGTATATATTCTGATAAAGTGAACCATCCCAGATGCCATTGTGCATTTGTCTTGACATTGTTGTGATGTTCTGTTTATCTCGACAACAGCTAGACTTAGTGGCTCACTGAGGAGTGCAGAGGAAAATGAATGCCTATTTTGCAGAGTGTGCAGCAAAAATGTGAAATGTGGGTGCTCTTTGGAAAGTAGAAAGGTCAAAATGAAATTACTTTCCTGCACAAGTATTAATATTTGTAATACTGTGCAGAAAACAGCAGAAAACAGTAGAAAATAGCAGAAAGCAGCAGTGCTAAGCTGAGATTTTACTGTTCACCTTCTCTAGTCTTTGTTATATTGCAGCTGGAACCTCCCAGACACTGCAAACATAATGCTGCTGCACGGACATCCCTTGTCATCATTAACTAAGCCATGGGCCCAATTAATCTCCTTGGCTTCAATTCTGTGTTTGTGACCTTGGGTATATTTATTTGCCAATACGTGCAAATACGAGTCTTTGGTGAATGACACCACCAATAGCTTCTTTACCAATTTCCATAACTAGTCCATGTTTACTCTCCATGTCCTCAGTTTTAGATTAAAAGTATTTTGGTAGATTTAGTTAATAACTCTGCCCCTAAATGCTCTCCACTGAAAACACATGTTTGCTTCCACTGCTCACTTCAAAGTAGCAGTGACAACTGGCTATCCTACCATACGTCAGAAAAGATAAATAAATTGTCTAAGTTTTTAAATTTTTAAATTTTATTTTTTTTTTTCCCCCAGGACAGAGTTTTCATTGATTTCTTCAAACTTGGGAGTTATTCTGAAATTTCTGAAATGATTAAGTTTCTCTAGAAAATGCTGGTTCTCTTCGCTAAGTGTGTTTCAGCTGAAATCTTCCTGTTCAGTTGACTTTTCTTCGTATGCAGTGCCACAGGAGTTGTCTGATCTGAACAAAAAACTTGTTAATACCACTCGGTCCCTCACTTGCCCATGAACTGCAACTTTACCTTCTTGCCAGCTCTAGTATAAATGAGCTTCACCTAGAATCATAGAATAACTGTGATTGGAAGGATGCAGGTGTCAAAGCAGGGTCAGCTCTGAGATTGGACGTGTCTAACACTTTCCTGTTACGTTTTGCAGGTAGGTTACTGAGAGGTTTAATTGGGAGACGTACCTTCTGTGACGTCTCTAAATGCCACTTCTAGCTCACTTGAAACTTTCTTACATCTTAATACATTTTAGAAGTTAAGTGCAGTGACAGTTGCCGGTGCACAAGGCTGGTTACTAACAGGCCCGGCTTTGGCCTCACTTCTCTGAAAGGAATTTAAACTAAATTTAATGAAGAGGGAAGGAATGTGAGATCTTCAGTGGGATTTTTGATTTTTCTGAGCCTCCACGAGAGTCTATGCCTTGCTGGAATGCAGAAATCGAGATGAAAGGTGCACATCCATGAAGTCCTAAGAAAGGATTTCAGTTTGTCTTGCTGTTCATGGCATGATTTGCCGATTTTTGGATGTGCTTTGTTTTTAACCAAGGCTTGCAATTATAAGCGATGAGATGAGTAGAAGATGCCTTGTGCCCCACAGAAGCAGAAGATCAAGTCCTTCTTCCTGAAGAGAAGGAAGTTTGGGTGCACTCAGAGATGAGGTGGAGTCAAGGACCACGAGAGTCTGAGATGAGCTGGAAGCTGCTCTGTGTTGAGGAATGAAAGTCATCACAGGGGAGAGAATGAGAAACCTCTCCTGGTGGCAGAGAGCAACAGGAAGGTGCAATGGGAGTTGTGGCATGAAAGGAAAAGAGGAAGACAGTTTAAAAGGCAAAAGGGATGTGGCAGTGTCAGGGACCCGGTGAGATGTGAGGGTGTGAGAGACCTGGGGAGCTCTCTGGCCTGGGGAGGAGGAGAGAAAGAGGGATGGGCTGTTCCCCAGCCATGAAGGAGGTGATGTGGACTCGAGGCAGCCGGGGCCTTGCGGGGAAGGAGGAGGTGATCGGCGTGGAGGTCGGTAGTGAGCAAGGAACGGAAGTGTGCAGGAAGCTCCGGATTTCCACAATGAGCTTGTCCCAAGAACCACTGCAATCCCACTTCTTCTGATAGCCTTACTAATCATGCCAGCTCCATCAGGAGAGTCAGCTGAACTCTAATGTTATTTTATTCATTATACTGAGTTCAGATCTTTGAGTCTGAGTGTATAATGAGCCTCTTACTTAGTACACCAAAACCGGTGTCATATTTTGCTTGAATAACATACAAGACATTTTTACATAATGCAGCTTTCTTGTTCCAACCTTTCAGCTAAATGCTGCAATCTAATGACAACAAGGAAATAGTTTCTGCAGAGATGCAGAAGTATTTTATGACAAAAGCAACATTTGGAGTAACATTCTAGAAAAGCAGGCACTTTTTTTTTTCCCCTTGTCACTCTCATTAAGGCTCTAAAAGACTTTTTTGTATTGTGTCTCGCTGTTCGAATACCTGTCTCCAAACAGCTTTCTGTAGTGGAAAATCCAATTTAATCTCAAACACTTTTATCAGTTCTGCATTACTTTTTTCTCCTATTGGAAAATAAAATAAAAAGATCATATGTCAACCTGACTACAAGGTGTAAAGCTTCTGAGCTTGCATTAATAAATTCATGCATCAATTATATGTTTGCACATTTATATGTGGATAGCTGAAGGCAGCTTCTTTGTAGACTGAGGCTTATTTATGCTGCACAGCGTATTTTTTCCCATCTCCAGCATTCATGAAAGGCAGTTTTTTTTCCTGAGATTGTCCAGCTTCCAGGTCTTCATGAGATTAAACTTAATTTCTTCTTCAGGCAAAGGTAACCTGAGAAATTAAATAGAATGTTTGTCTGGGATTGCAGTGTGCATGCATTGGCTTTAATTTTTATTGTAACATTAACTCCTTTTTTCAGTGTGAGTGTGTAGGCCTGCTTGTGCGGAGGGGTGCCCTCATCCACGCTGGGCTTCCTACGAATTAGTGTGGACTTAGACAGCACAAGGGCAAAAGAAGTTTAGGGGAAAAAGTTGTTTTAGCTGTCACTTCAGAACAATTTTAAGCAGCAGGTCTGGAAAGGCACTGCCTGCTGGGCCCTGCTGCAGAGCCAGGGGCAGAGGAGGTGACTGAGCTCAGTGACGGGCAGTGCTGGCGGTGCCCCTGCTCCGGTGTGCAGCCCTGACGGGGGCCCTGCTCCGGTGTGCAGCCCTAACCCGCGGCGGGGGCCTTGTGCTCGTGTGCAGCCCTAATGGGGGCCCTGAGGCTGCCTAATGGGCCCTGACTGTGTCTAACAGCCCTGAGCAGCCTCACCTGGGGCCCCTGCCTGCACCACCTGGGCCCGTTGCTCCACGGCCTCCATTTAAGCTCAGTCCTCAGCCAAGTTGGAACAATATTGTAGATGACCCTGGAGTGGTCCTTGGAACTGTGTGACTGTTCTGGTCTTATCCCCAGCCCTGTCCCCTGAGGGAAGTGCCTGGGTGGATGCTGGCCCTGCTCTGTTACTGGGGCTGTGCTCGGACTTGACTGCACCGAGTCACCTCAGCTCATCCTGCGCGGCTGCTTGCCAAGGGCCCGGCTGGCTCTGCACCCATGACTCCAGTGACAGCTCTCTGCCCCCAAGTGCTGCTGTGCCAGCTCTGGATTCTGTATCCCTCTGGTTTCCAGGTCAGTTGCTTCCCTGGCATTCCCTATAGCTGTTGGTTCGTGTGTGCTGAGAACGTGTTGCAGGAGGTTGAGGTGCTGTGCTGGGGGAGTCCCCCATTGCCACCACTCGCAGGCTGCTTTTGGTGAAGCGCTTTGTCACTTCCAGTGCCAGCAGATCAATTCTCATCAGCGTTAAGCTAAGAAGGAAGGACAGGCTAGAAACAGAAACCTGTTTTCTTCTTAAACAGCCGCTGTGCAGTTGTACCCATAGGAGACAGTGCTTACCTTGGCTGTGAAATAGTGCCTATAGCTAAAAAGCTTTCGGCATTGTAAACGATCACACATTTCATTTCAAGGTGTTTTCTCTTCCCTTTGGGGCAGTGTTGTACAGCTCTATTCCTCAAAACATGATGCTGGTTAATACTGCATCAAATAGTTGAAAATAACACTAATGTAGCACTAGGAATGAAAAGTACTCCAAACTCAGAGACTATTGAGAGCCGAGGTTGTTCAGGAGCTCTTTGCTTCGCTCTACTGTGTGGTCTTACGTGTTTTATGGTGGACTGGAGCAGAGCGGTGCTGCTTCAGCCAGTATGTTTGAGGAGGTCTGTGTTTATGAAAACAAGAGGAAGATGAGAAAGCATGTGAGACTTAAGTTTAAAGTTTTTGAACTATTGCAGTTTCTCAGTTATTGTAATCAATCTTGTGCAAAGATGAGGTTGTTCCACCTTTATAATCCATGCAAAATAGGGGTGCAAAGTTTTTCTTTCGAGTAATTTCAAAGCTTCAGTGCTGTAGCTTTGCACTGATGCTTTGCAATATGCATTGGTTCTAGCAGCTTTACTGTAAGTCTGCTTCAAGGCTTGACTTTTGCAGTCAGCCCAGTAAGAGAGACATAGGGCTGAAGAGACCTTCAGAAAAACAGGTTGAAGGGTTGAAAGCCTGGCTGTGCTTTCTGCTGTCTGCTCCAAAAGGTGAGAGTAGGCTGAGTGCTAAGAATAGATATCTTCACTCCCAACACCAGATGTCAGGTCCTCAAATACAAGATCAATAATTGATCTGTCAGTTTTGCCCTTGGTGCCTGCCTGTTAATAGATAAACTTTCCTGAAGACCTAGATGGTGGCATTTCCTTGCATTTAGTAGTACCGCCTCTCTCAATAGGTCTAGTTATTAGGCTAAGCTAAGAATTGGAGCCTCAAAATCTGGTTAAACGGCAATCAGAACGTCTACTGAGGTGAGCCTGGGGCGCCCGGTGTTTGGGAGCTGTGCCTGGGCAGCGCCGCCCTTCCCAGAGCGGCAGCCCCCGGAGCGAGCCCGGCCGCGCTGGCTGGGCACACCCGACTCGGCTGGGAGAAGCCGTGTGATGGAGGCCCTTCTAAAAACATGTGGTGTTGTCGGGGGCTTGTGACTGACGGGGCAGCGTGAGAAATGCCAGGTTCCCTGCGGTGTCTGACAACACCGGCTCCAGCTTCTCGGTTGTAGGGACCTTTCCCAAAGGGAGCCTGGGGCTTGGCTTGAAAGGGTGTTCTGTTGGGTTGTATTTGCCCTCCGGGAATATCCCATATAGCAGCTGCCAGGAGTCAGTGCCTTCAGCTGAATAAAGGTGTTATGTTATTCTCACTTGGATATTAAGTGATAATTAGGATTCTGTGTGGTTATATTCACAACAGAGAGTATGTGGCTCTCTGGTATTGAGAACCCCAAGAAATGCTGGTGGTGTCTTTCGTTTTATGGGTTGAGCTACATTTGAGGTCAAGTGCTTGCTTGCATTATAAATGCTACTTTCCTTCCTCTGCTGTTTGTAAATTTAATTTATAATGATCTGCTGCCAGTCATTATCATTAGTAATGTGCTCCTTTATAGAAAATAATTAGAATAACGTATTAGGGTTAGTAGGGAGTCTCTTCGATAATGTGTATGTGGGTGTACAGTTTGCCTTGGATTTTGATGCCAAGGAAAATGGAGGTTAAGAGCATTGCAGTTGATATAGGTGGAAATATTCCACAAGGCTAGTATTGTGGAATTTTCAAATTAGGCTATCTTAAACAGTGACTGAAAGCATGCTAGGTGTTAGAATTATTCTGCTGCATATTGCTTCAAGTAAAATTCAAATCAAATTGCACTGATTTTGAGGAAATCTTTATACAAGCTTGAGCTGCAGGAAAAAGAGGTCATTTGAAGTAAGTGCTGCTGATGGACAGATTTGCTGTAGTAAGATGTTGATTTTTTTTTTTTCCTTTATTACTTTTTTTTAAAGCAAAATTTACAGCAAAATGCCATTTTTAATGGCAAATCTCCCTCATTCATTGCCGTAAATACGGTGCTTGTTAAATGAACTGTATTAGGGGGCTTCCAACATAAGTGCATTTCTGAATCCTAAGGCTGGTTGGAGACCACAGGGTTTTGAAAAATGATATTACTTGTTTCATAGGATTGAAGGGGACTCAGCAGAAACCGTCCTTTGTGCTACCTGAATAATGCCATTATTTTCATGCTAATCATCTGCCTGGTTGCTGGGTGTCACTGGGATACATTTATTTTCTTTTGAGATATACAGCAGAAAAGAAAAGCAACCAGCGATGCTCATGATATCAGTGTTTTCAACCATCATACCAAAAAAAAAAAAAAAAAAAACAGCCTGGGCAGATGAGGAGCCTTAGTTTAACAAGATTCATCAGTGTGCACCCTGCTCCTGATGGGCAGAATACTGAGAGAAAGGGATTTAACATGAGCAGGCCAGGAGGAACAGGCAGGGCTCTCCATCTATCGCAGCTACACAGCAGGCTGTATTACTGTCCCCCTTCCTCTTCCAGCCTCCTGATAATAAATCTTCCCTTGATTGACTGAAATTGCACTTAAGTAAAACTTGGTCTAACCAGTAAAAAAACATCTCCTAGGCAATTGCTACCGGCTTTGGCTTTTCAGAATTAATTGCTTTATTTAAATAAAACTACAGTTTCTCTGCCGCACAGAGGGGGCGGGTTGATATCCTTTTCCTTCTTTAGCCTTAAACATTAGGAGCGTTGGGGAATGTGTACACTTCAGTGCTTAGGAACATCAAAAGAGATGTTGTGTTCGCATCAGCGATCAGCACTGAGTATCAAGTTGTATTTGGGAAAGAATCTGGCATATCCCTCAGTGACTTATCTGGGAAGTGTGAATGGCATTTAATAAAACAGATTTTCCAGCAAATGACAGGCCAGAGCCTTGAAGCAAAAAGTACTTCTGCCCAGTGCCAATCATTCACCTTCTTTCAGCTCAGTGATTTATCCCATGTAAAATGTTCTTGTATTTAAAACTGGTCCTTGCTGTGCTGACGGAAGCTGTCAGATCCCTCACGGAGGCAGTATCATAAAATATGAAAACCAGAATGCTAACCAGATTTGAGTTGCTCTTCACTGCTTGGCCTGCCTGCCTTACTGAAATTGACGTCTGTTAATATTCTTAGTAATATGTTAATTTGAATGCTTGCTGTTTGCTTTTTCTTTCTTTTTTTATACATTTATAAAAAATCCTATTCAACAATACAGGTATCATAGAAGGTGATGGCACTTAAATTACTTTGACTTCAGACTTGTCCAGGATTTTGCCTGCAGATTTTTGCACTAGAAGCAAATGCTGAACTTCTAATCTGGTCTCCTGTATGATGAAAGACAGATGACTGGTTTGGAGGGATTATGCAGCCATGGAACCATTCTCTTGGAAAATTGAACAAACCATTACGATAACGCAGGCATCATGATAATTTCTGCTATTGCTGTTTGAGGTAATTCTGGCATAACTTTGCTGTCTGAGTTTCCTTTGATTGAGGTCTTTGGCTGTTTAGCTGTACTCCCATATAAGTTCACAGGCAAGCTGAAAGACCTCTCTTGAGCTATCCCATTGGATTTTAGCCTTTTTTCTTGCTTTTCCTTATGATACTATCACTGGCAGTAGGCTCCAAAGGCATATTGGGTAACAAGACTAAATTTATAGTGTGGACAAGATGATTTTTAATGTGCACTGTGTGCCCAAAGAAAGCATTGGTATTCAGGATAGTGTTTGCCTAACCTAATGAAGGTGTTGCAAAGCTGTAGTTTGCCTCATCTGCCCCTAATTTTTAAATATTGCTCATCTGTTAACCAAAATGTTCCTTTTTTTCCCCCTCAAAAATGTATGTTATTCATAGGGAATGCCACAAACTCTCTTCAGTAGAGAAGCTGGAGGCCATGCTTTGTATCAGAGGTTTTTGGACATAACCTTCAATGTAAACGTGGTTCTAAATGCTTTTTCAGAGCTTAAATCACACTGTGTGTCACATCAGCATGCTCTGTCACTGAAAATTTCTTCCAAAATTTTGCACTCCTTTTTTCACATGTTCTATTCATTTTCCCTAAAAAAGTAATGCTTTGCAGAATATTGTGGCATTAAGCAAGTTCAGTTGTGTTTGCTGTTGTTAATTACCCTTACAAGGTGGATAAGAAGTCTATAGGGAGTTCCTTAAAAGAGAAGTACTTTGCCCTTGGGATGTGTATTACCATATGGAAAGCAGGCTTATGTTCTTAGTTAATTATCTTTGTTGTTTCAGTTCATTTAAAGGAAATGTAATAATTTGTTGGCTGTTAGTACCTGTGTATTTTTAAATGGGAAATAGTTAGAATAATAAAGACCCCTAGGGGATGCTTACAGTACTCCAGAAAGATGCTTTTAATTATTTTTCCCTAGGTATTAATTTTTCTAAGTGAAACCAACAAAGTATTAAACAAAGGTGACATCCAGCATCTTTGGAAAAGAGCGTTTCTGCGTTTTTATTTCTTACAGGTAGTGCCAAATGTTTCTCCCGATAATGATCCCATTCCTGTTTTTTTCCTTTCAGAGAAGACTGGAATCACAGTGAATTTGATAGCTTTGAGCAAAAAAAATATTAAAGGAATAGTTGAAACTGGGTAAGGTAACAGTGCTTAGTCTTGTCTTGAGGAAATGTGCAGGTCATGGAAAATAAGCAAGGGAAAAGCTCATATTATAATAAAACAAAAGGTCCTGTATGGGTGTGATCCTGCTGAACAGAAAGCCTGGGATTATTCCACATGGCTGGTGACAAAATAGTTTGTCAGGGTGACAATTTTTTTTTTTTTTTTTTCTTCTCTCTCTCCTCCCCTGTTCTCTATAAGGTATTACAGGGCCCTCTGTTTGGGGAGGGCAGTGAGGAGCCTGCAGAGCTCTGTGGAAGAGGAGCCCTTTGAGTTAGAAAATGCTTGTGTCTGTGATCAGGACTGCAGCCCTTCTTGTTTTGCAGCTCCTTCTATAATTACTGCTGCATGTTTCCATTAGCTTTTGGCAATATTGGGAAAAGCTTTAAGTGTGTGGTTTTTTTTTTTGTTTGTTTGTTTTTTTTTCCTTAAGTAAAATTAGGGTAATTTTTTTCCTCTCAGTCAAACTGAAATTGTAGTTTATTATTATTGATCATATTTGGCAGCTTTTGCTAGCCAAGTATATTTATATAGGATTATGAAAATGGAGGGTCAAGTTGAAGAGGCTGTTTTACTAATTTCAAGTAGATGCTTTGGATTTACCTTCATTTGACTGAAAGCAGAAAGGAATTGGTCCTTCTAAGGAATTGGTCTTTTCTTTCTCAAGTGCTTGAAAATTAGTAAATTTAATTTCTTTTTATTAATGGAAGCAATACAATCAGCATTATATTCCCAAGCATTACCTTAGGAAACCGTCATTGCCCTCCAAAGTTAAAACAAAGTGAAATCATTCAGCTGTCTTGGCGGGCAGCTTGCATGTGTTACACAGATTGCATTTACGTATTCCATGTGCCCAGGCCTAAGGCTGCCGTATCAAACTAAGTTTTTTTTTGCCTCACTTGGGGACATGCATCTATTTTCAGATATTGAGTTCACATGCATCTGGTTCTGAACTGTAGTTTTCATCTAGTCTTTTAATTAAGTGACTTTACACACCAAGAAGCATCCTGGCTTACGTTGAGAAGCTGTTACCTGCATGATTATATTGCTGTTTGATTCCGTAAAATGTGCTTTTAAAAAAATCAATTGAATGTAAAATTATGCTGGGAATACAGACACATGATTCTCCGTTGCCATGAGCTCTGATTTGAGATTGACGAGCGGTCATCCTGCAGTGATTTCCAGATACAGTGGCAAAAGCTAAATATATCTTGAAAGCTGCTGTTTTAAACATGTCTGCTGCAAGTGAGAGTGACAGTCGTTGGCGGTTTAGGTCACTTGGGACATCCCAGCTGGTGTGTGATAGTGTGAGCCCAGGCTGAGGTTAAATGTTAAACGCTGGCCTGTCTTAGAGACTTGGAGAGCAGCCTATCTCTGTGTTTAATAAGGAGATCCCATCTTGACTTATCTAAATAACTATCAGATACATGTTTGGTTATTGTACAATCCCTTCTCATTTGGGAGTGTTTTGTTTTTCAGAAGCCATTTGGTCTTTTAAATTTCCTGTCAATTAGTTCAGCCAAGAACATACATACTAATATGACTAAGATCTAAAAGCAAATTCCTCTGAATGTCAACCCAACATATTGGGATGGAAGGTGGCTTGGATTTGCCGCTGAGAGCAGTGAAATAGGGATTTTGTACTGTTTGCTTTTTTGCTGTGCTGTTTCACATTTCTCCTGTAACGTAAAGGGTTGGTGTGTCCTTCTGGTCTAGCCCAAAGAGCACTGCCAAGCCAAGGGGCAGCAGGTGTTGTGCTGCTGCTTCATGCTCGCCCCCACTGTGACTCTTGCGGCTGTGTCTGCCTGAATCATTCCTGCCGAGGTAAAATTTTGCTACGTGCCTGGTTCTGCTGGAAGGGAAACTTCTCACTTTTCCATGAAGTTTCATCATTAGTGGCTGTTTTGAGGCAAAAAATAAGACCAGAGATCCCAGCTAGATGTGTCTGTGCTCATCTATGATGCAAGATGAACAGCTTCCTCATTTTGAGTATTTGCAAAAAAGTGTTACATTCAGTTTGACTGAAGAGGGCAACAGGCACCTGCCAAACCTTGGAGGCCCAGCTGGGGCAGCTCAAGCCTTGGGTTCTGAGTAGGAGTCTGGTGGCCTGGGGTGAACAGAGTCCTGAGCAGCTCTGTCTGCCCACACAGTGGGCAGCTCTATAACTGGACAGCTTAGGTACCACTTGTGGACTATTTGCAGGACCTCAGTGGTGTCTAAGCCTTGCTCTACCCTGCCCTACAGGGTTGAGTTCTGGTGTGAGGTCTGGTTAGAGGCTGAATGACACTCAAATGTTGTTGTATTTGCATCACCTGGAATCACTTTGTCCGGTGTTGATGGCCTCACACGGGAAGGGAACAGGAGCCTTTGTCAGCTTTGTCCACAGTTTTGCTCGGAGTGAAGTGGAGAAAATGCATGTCACTGATAGGCGTCCGTGGGGACTGGGCACTGCGCGGCTGTCCTTGCTGGGCACTGCCCCAACAGCCAGCGAGTTCCTCTCTGTGGAAGAAAGAGGACAGCAGCAGCTCCAGCAATTAATACCTGAAAAGTGTCTCCTTCCCGCTTCTTCCCTCTCCTACTTCCTTGAGGGATTTGTTTATAGGGGAGGGGGGTTTGGGGACAAAAGGTTTATCTGAGACGTTAAGCTCCGTCACTGAAAAACCGGCAGGAAAACAACTTGATGAGCCACGTGAGGAACCAGAAGGCCATTTAGCTAGAGAGAAACTACAGAGCGTTTGAACAGAGCATAGAAGAGTTGAAGAAATACAGTGCATTAGACTTTAATGAGCATTGTACAGGATCTTCCTAAAGTATTGATTAACTAGACATCAGGGACTTTTGAACCTTAAATGCCTGAGAAAACATGCAGGGTTTAAGAGTCATTGCTGCTCCACAGAATAAGAATCGGGTTTTGGGTAAAAAGGCTGAACAGGGCAAAGTCTTTGGTACAGCTATTCTGGGCTGCAGAGAGCCTTTGAGTGCTCAACAATAGCATCGGTGTTGGAAGCCCCAGGAGGGAAGGGAGTAGAAAAGCCAGATATTCCGAAAATCATCTACGTGGCATTTAAGCTTGGCTAGGTGAGAGTGAAAAGATCAAGTTAAAACATGGAGCTCCACAGAAAAAGGCTTTGTCCCATTTACATCCTCACCTCCCACTTGGAGAGACTTTTCAGAAACGCTGGCTGGGAGGAAGAAAAGGCTTAGCTAATAACATGTATGCTTAGAGCCAGTGCTTCCTGGCCCTGATGTGTGATCACTCTTACAGGCTGCCAATGCTGCTTCTGTGGTTCTTCTGATACTTCTTCTGTGTCTGTATGTTTAGGAAAGTCTTGACTGCATAGTCTGATTGACTTGCTATTTCAACACTGGTTCAGCTAAAGGTATGTAGCGTTTTAGCAGATGCCTCATCTTGTCATGTGAAGAGACAGTTTTTTTTTTTTTTCTTTTTGTTCCAAACGAGGCAAAACCAAAACCTTTCGAGTTCTGTCTTCTCAGCACTGTACTGTGTAGTCAATGCAGTACCCTTGGCCAGTTTATTTACCTATGAAAAGTTGCATTGAATGAGCATCAATAGACAGTCTAGGGGAAGCGCTGGCAGAGGATCTCCACACCTCCTGTGACTTGCAAGTGTCCCTCTTCTGGAGGAGTTTACTAGGAAGGAGAGTGACGGGGGCAGAGCTGTTAATATTGGAGTGTATTTGCAATTAACAGCTTTTTTAGTTAACTTGCACCTTACTTTTCTTTGACATCCAATCACCTGCAGAAGCCAGATGACTTTTTTTTTTTTGATTGGAGTACTCCAATGTGAATGTTCTCTCTCAATTGTAAACAAGCAGAAGTGAATTACTAGCAGTAGACGTGGCAGCAAACCAAAAAGAGAATATATTTTTCAAAAGGTTTTGTTTAAGGCTTGTTCATCTTTGTACTAGACCTCCTACATTTCAGCCACACTCGCTTTTTCCTGGGAGCTTTCGAATCCATTGTCAGTCTGTAAAATTAGAAGAGTGAGTTTAAACCCTGTGTAGACACTAGAATTTTCCTATTACATCAGAGATGATCTCTGCCTCAGCAGACTATCTGCATATCCATCTATTGCCAAATGTTCTGAAACCTTTTCATCCTGTCACAATTTTCTTCTCGTACTTCTTCAGTGCATTTAATAACTAGGAAGTTTGCCTGAATAGTGATGTATGAAAGAAAGTAAATTCCCACAGAATAGAGGAAGAGGAGGTGAAATGGGCCAAGTGTGACAGAATGGTCAAGAGGTGCATAAAGTTGATGTGCAGATCGAGTGCCGACCTAAATAAACATGTAGCTGCCTAGAGAAAGTGAGTAGGTATTTTAGTAAATTATTACAGTATTTCCAGAATGAAGACTCTGGTATTTTGCACGCTCGAGTCTGTTGCTTTGCTTAAATGAGGTAGTGTTTGACAGGCTGAATGTGTACATCTGTATATAATATGTCAGTTATTAAAGGCCATATCCTGCACCATGCTAGACCTAGAGTTTGTTAGGAGGAAATAAAGCCTTTCCTTTGGAAATGTAAGTTTAAGGAGGGAGTTGTAGACTAGCTCAGCAATCCTTTTGCATTAAGTGCAAGCCTGGATTAGTTTTTGCATATGACAGAGCATAGAAACAAATGAAACTCTGTGGAGGTGGGAAATTAAAACATCAGACACTTACTGGAGTCTGTTTATGAGGATGATTTCCAAACAGGAGGCTGGGTTGTCCAGAACAGTAAACCTTCCTGTAAACGGCACTGCTGGGACCTGTGCTGCCAGTATTTTAACAAGGTCTAGACTATTGCTGTGAGGTGGATTAAACAAATACTTGGTTTGTGCTGTGTCTCAGGGGAGAGGACCAGTGATGCAGTGAGGTATTGATTCAATTATTTTCCTAATTAAACAAAAACTATTGCAAGTAACTATGGCTGAGGAAGATGGCATCAGGCAGATGGCAGAGGAGTCCTGTGTGGAAAATCTTGATGCTTTTCACCTAGTACAGGTATTGAAGGCCCTGGGGATGCTCCACGGCATCATTCAGGCTCACTGTTGGGATGCTGCTTTTAGGTGATTGATTTATTAAATGCATATCTTAATATGACATAGTATCTAAAGCAATAGCATTTCTTAAGTGACTAGGCCCACAAATGGGTTTCCTTCAGCATGGCCTTGCTCCATTAATGGTAACAATCCTGATGGCTACAAGATACTTGAAAAAGACCCTTTAACTGACTACAATATTTTAATTAATGCACTCCTTTCACAATATGCCTGTGGTGTACTATATTAATAAGATGGGAAGTAGGGCTAATGAGATAACAAAACTCAGTTTCTACTGCTCAGCACTTGTATGTAACATTCATGCTGCTTTATTGCACAGACAGTCTAGCTTAAGCCTGCAAGTACCTATTGCATTAGCAGGTGCTGCACTATCTATATAGAGTACTGAAATGTGCCTCTTGAATGGGGTTAAAATGTGTTTTAGCAAATGCTGGTGAATTTGCTACACCACTTGAGTGTAATTTTTCTTGTACAGAGGCTTGATTCAGAGCCCACTGGCATTAGAAAAGGATTATTCTGCTTTATTATGGCATGGGCTATACGTGTATGGAAAAGCAATCTCTGCTTGCACACCAAGGAGATGCAAGCAGGGCTTGTACCTGGGCAATGTGTGAATTAGTCTCATTCCTGGTCGCATTCAGACATGTCTTTGCTGCTGCTTTTGCCCATGCACAAAGTTGTGTCTGTTGCATACATGGAGAAAAGGCATCTACCTCCAGGGCTCTGCTTTGCTGCGAGAGGGGGATGACACTAGCTGCTCATTTTCCATTCTCGCCCCTCTTGGTGTGCTCGAGATAGGTGTGCACGTGCTCTACTCCTCACACAGCGTGGCAGCTCTGCCACGCTCTGCCTGGTTTGTCTCAGGACATAGTAGTTATTTTCTTATCAAAAGCTAATTCAGGTGTATTAATAAGACAATGTGTTTAGCTTTTCAATGAGTTTGTCTTTAAGAATAGTTTTCTGAGAATGAGTCAGCCATATGTTAAATCAAATTTAACATCCATTATGAAACACTGAATCATACTTTATATCTCTGTAATGATAATAAATGATCATCTCCTTCATGTTCCCCTCATTTGTATAACTACTCATCAATCTTGCTGATATCACAAAGATTTATTAAATGAATAATCTTCAAACTATAACTGTTTTAATATTAATAGCTCCATTTTATGTTGTTTCTCTTAGGATAATTCCATTTGTGTTTAAGCATGCTGACTTTAAAAGTAATCATCCTTTTCATAGTGAAATTTAATGAATTGAAAACCAGTAAATCAATAATAAAGTCCTCCTTAATGAGATTTTGTAATTATACCAATACATTACAACATACAGTAAATTTGAGTGCCCTTCATATGTAGGAGAATCACAAGAGTAACTTCTGAGTAAAGCCTAAGGTAACATTTAAAGGGAAGAGATGAGGAGATACCATTAAGGATACAGACAGCTGAATAAATAGTTGCATGTTTGAAAGCTCATGCTTCATCAGTGCATTATTTGTGCTGTGTAGACCTCTTGGTTTTCAGGTCAAACAGGTAATAAAAGAATTTGCAGGGGCCAGATCAGCTTCCTGAGCTCCCTTTCTGGCAGTGGGTGCCCGTGCTGGGACCCGCTGCTGGGCTCTCCTTGCCTACTGCTACTTCTCTCTGCAGCTCCAATGTCTTTTTGCTGTGCTGCCATTCCTGAAGTGCCTGGCCTGGAAGGCCTGGGAACAAAGTGCTCCGCTGATCTGGTGGAGATGGAATGAAAACACAAATGAGAGCCCAGCACCCTGCCGAGGCAGCCTGGGCTCCAGCCTTACTCGCTATCCTCTGCAGATGTAAAAGTTTGTCATGTAGCTGAACCGATAATCAAAAGATGGGCTGGTATCAAAGGTGACCTCAAGGTTGTGAATCTCCATACCAGGCTGTCTAAAGCTTCCTTTAACAGGGGCTGCAGAGGATGAAGTGCAATTCAAAAGGTGTCAGATGCAAACCAATATCAGCTCGATATTCTCTAAATCTAATTGCAGGGCATGTTTTTGTGATACCCACAGCTAAATGTCAGTTTGGTGCCTCATCAAACAGGAAATTACTTCCCTTGGGTCACCTGTAATAGCAAAATAAGCTGTGGCATTATCAGTATAAGAATAGCTTAAAATTATACTACTTGGTCAGAGTTCCTAATAAAACCCCCAGAAAACCTGAGAATTCATGGCTGAGTCTCACTAGTATCTTTTGGAGGACCTGAAGGGGAGGGGAGAGAAAACCCTCACATGTGGCAGTAGAAATGCTGAGTAGACAGCTTGTAATATGGTAGTTTTTGAGTGTGGGAAGGAGTGATGAGGGTGAGAAACTGCATGGGGGGACTTGAGGCTGAAGTTCAGTTCCCTGATGGGTTATAGACCATGTACACATTAAGGTCTAGGCCACTGTCTTGCCTTAGATCATCCTTCGCTATGTAGATTTTAGTGAGCATTTAACAGCAAGCCCAGTGGCCCTCATCTTGGCTGGGACCTTCCAGATCTTCTCTATAAACAATAAGATAATTCTTTTAGCTTTGTTCTTGAATTATGTACTTTCCAGAATTAAAAAAAAGGTTGGGTATTTTTTCCTTAAAAGGGTTACGTGTCTTAGTTTCACTCTTCCCATACCATTTTATTATGAGCTTTAACTGACAAACTGAGTTCTGAGGAACCGGGAGAATGAGATTATATTTTAGCAGTAAGTGCTGTAATTTATTTTAAAGCAAAATCTAATGGATCCTAGGTGACCTTACAGGAGCTATGGTGAAGGGTAACAGCCCATTTCCAAAAGCTGCAAAGCTCCTTCTGTCTTACCTAGAGGGACTTGTCAGTGTGCAGAGCCCTTGCCCCAGCACTTCGGCCTGAGCTTTGCAGCTCTTGTCTGGCCTCTTCCTGCAGCCGCCCGAGCCTGCCCAGCTGCCTGAACTCGCGTGTTTTAGATGACTCCGGTGTCCAGGGTTCTCGTATCTTAAGAAATCACCCCTTCTGGACCTCAGAACTAACTACTAAAAGCTTGATCAGTGCACATTAAAATTTGGCGATTAATTATCTCCAGTTCTAATCCAGCGAGCCTGTGCAATTAATAACTGGGATTCAGCACATCTTTTTGCTGACTTTTTAATTTAAGGACAGGGACACAGTAGATTCCCTGTAGCAGAGCTGAAGTAAGTAAAATGTAACACTTGAGCTCTGTATCTGTTACCTCTCTTTGAACCCAGTGCATTTTTCACTGGCTTTCCAGTACGTTGTTATTCCTGAGCAGCTATTGCTTTTACTTGTGGCATTTAGACATTTGGCAGCCAACTTGTGTGAGGCAGGTGGTCTAACGGAGACAGAAGATGGAAACCTGGGTTTCTGGGCTTTATTCTCTGTTTGTTTCAATGGCCAGCAAGTGACATTGGCTTATTTTACCTCTTTGTAAAATAACCTGAATGCTGTTCAAGCCTCAGGGGTGTCAGATTTAACTAATAAACTTAAGCTGAAATCCTATCAGAGCATATTGGAAAGGTGAGGCAAACCTGAACACCAAAGCTAGTAAAAGCTGTTCTTCAACCCCACCAGGGGAGCTTAGTTAGTGTCATTTGCCAATCAGGATGTTTCCTGTAAAAAGACTCTGCTCAGGGATAGTATTAAATTTTGGGGAAAGTGAGAATTTAAGATCGAGTGAATGAGGGTGGAAAATATAACTCAAAATATACATATGTAACTCTCTTCCAGCAAGGACTATTCTGGAAACTGTGCTGTGAGCTCCTGAGCAGTCAGGCACTCAGCCATACTCTGTCCTGCTAATACAGTATATTCCTGGCTTGTCACATCTCCTGAAGGCAGCAACACTGCTCAGAGCAGGCTTAGGTTCATGTTCTCAAAGAAACCCGTTCCACCTGCAGAGCACTGAAGTCAAAGTGGACATTCATCTTCTAATGAAGGAGTGCCAAGATGCAAATTGAATCTATGTTGCTTAAATCAAAATCTTCCTGACTTTCTCACGGTGCATGAAATTCAGAAATGCTGCATTGCTGGGCTGTGATGAAGTACTGTGACAACAAGATGTCACTCCAGAATGATGCAGCTGTGTCCTCTTTGGCATAGACCCTGTGTGACCCTATGGCTCATGTTTCTGAGCATGGGGTCCTTTATTCTCCTAATTTATCAGCGTAATGTGTCTTTCTGTTGGGAAAGAAACTGGTTTAATTGGTGTATTTGCAGAGAAGCATAAGTCAGCACTTGGCATAGGGCGCACTGTCTTTTTCTCAGCTATGTCGCTCTTCCGCTATTTTCTATGTACTACATCTGTTTTCCGTGGGTTTCAGTATTCAGGATGGACTTAAGGCAAACTGTTTGAGAGGGTGAGAACTGGCAAGTTTCTGTACTTCAGTGCTGTTTCCTTCTCTTGCATGAAATATTCCTGAGTGCTGTGGGAAGACCTTGTCAGAGTCTGTAAAGGCAGAACTCAGTCAGCCTTCGCATCATATGCATGCGTACCAGAGACAGAAATATGAGCTCTAGAATAGGATGACTACCTACAGACATGCAGTGATTCACGTAAGGATATCTACAAGGTAGAATATTATGTAGACGATACTGGTTAAATATTAAAGAGTTAAGAGAGAGCTAAAACCATCTTCGGTCTCTTCTCTGCTTGGCAGCAAGCACACAGATCAACTCCAGACACTCCTGTCCCTGAGGTGTAGTAGTGCGAGGCTTCCTGTGACTCATCTCCGGGGCTGAAAATCCAGCAGACCTGAAAACAGGGAACAGGAGAGTTGATCTGACTGAACTGCAGGGTGTTTTTTAGCAATGGGAAACCTGGGGTCTGCTAGGGCAGGAATGAGCTCATGTGAAAGGGAGAGGGGAAGACGGCCGGGTAAGCAGTCGTTCAAGGTACCTCCCTGTACCCTCAATTCCTAATTCATAAGCAAAGCCCTAGAAAGAAATGAGAGAGGGCATATTCAGTACAATTAAAATTTTGTTTGGGCCTCCAGTTAACTTGAACAAGATCGGAGAAAGTTCTTAGTACCCAGTGCAATAATTTTGTTGCAAACGAGGGGCTCCCTTAAGCTATCATTAAATTAGTATAGTAGTAGGTCTTGCTGCTTTCAGGAAGCAGGAGCTGGCGTCCTAATATTATAAAATGAGCTTAATAAAACATGAGATTAACAAGAAAGAGAAGACCAACCTTGCAGTGGTTCTGTTTTTCTTTTGGTTTCTGAACATGCTGGGCACATTTAGGTACGTGCTCAGGCTTTTTTCATCCATCAGGAAGAATAAAAAATTGCTCTGGTTTTTTTTTTTTTT